>CM040760.1:9776101-10476101 GCA_022829145.1 Albula goreensis
AGATCTCAACCCGATGCACCTGCTCTATAAGACTGCATCACAGTACACGCTGTTGCATAGTATGTTCAATGCACACACATAAAATGCATACTGTATGTTGCAGTGATCACGAAAAACAGAGATACCTGCTCTCCTCCCATTTCCTACTCAGTAGTGTATTTAGTTACATGGATTTTACATTTGTGGGCAATGAATGTAGGATTACAGTGGGGTTGTTGGCATAATGTATAGACATAGATATATTGAATGTGAATATATCAAACTCATGTAGACCTTGTTCTGTACCTTGTTCAGTGACAGAATGAATTAATGACCTAATGCCTTGTGATTACTCTTTGTTTTGGAGTTTCAGAGCAGACTGCTCCACGTGAAGTCTGTAGACAATAGAGCGCAGGCTGCAGCTCCCTGGTGCACAGGCTGGCCTTCATATTCCTGCCCCCAGCCACTCTCTGATCACAGCTCTTTTTCCGGTCTCGGTTTGAGGTTAAGCTGGTCGGGCACTTCGTGGAATTTGTGTTCCGTAATTACATCAGAGCTGAGCAGAGACGCGTACTGCTCTTCCACTTCAGTTCGTATAAATTGGAGAGGAAATGGGAGGGAGTGGGTAACTTCTGAAACTTTGTTTGGCTGAACTCTCTGACCTCAAGTGATCCCACAGTCAGGGTAAACTCTTGCTCACCACTAAAACCTGAGGACAGACAAGACTGTCTCTTTCTCCTTCTGCTACAGGTGAGGAAAGCTGACCCCTCCAGACTGGTGTTCATTGATAATGCTGGAAGACCCCAGCACCCACTCCACAACCTCAACTTCCGTCTGTTAGAGGGCATCGATGAGTAAGTGTGGAGAACTCTATGCATTTTTATTGTGCCAAGATGGTCTGGGGCTTAGGTGACATTAGACTATACAGAAGTCCCCAAATGCATTTATTTCATTGGAATAATCTTGGAAAAATATGTCTGGCCCCTAAGGAATTCTGTGGTCTGAATCAGTTTTTCATGCACTGTTTATCTCAGCAAGGATTTCAAAGAATAGAAAGTTTCCTTGCCATCTTTTTGATTCTAGCGGCATGTAACATTTAAAACATTTAAAAGCAGTGATAAGATAAATTGGTTGATATGTCATTGTCAAGTCAAGATATTACCAAACAAGATACCCTGCATGTCTCAACTGCCAAACATGGACATGATCAATGAGAGGCCTGACCAAAGCATTTTTTTCCATTCCAGTGCATTCCAACCTGAAATTAAGTTCAGAGCTGGGAAGGCCTCATCTAAACGTTTTAATGTATTATCTACGGCCTGGATCAGGTCCACTGAATCTGTTTCTAGTAAACATCTGAGGCCTCAAAAATGAATTGCAGAGAAAAGATCAGCTATTCCAAAAAAAGTTTTACTAATATTTTGTTGGGGTTTAAATAAACACAGAACTGCTCATATGCAAAAAAGGCACCTGTTCACACTTACTAGTGGTGCACCTGCTTTGTGAAATGTGGCAAAAGCAGCGCCCATGAATACAGCAGGTTAGCCTTAATGCATATGCATTTTTGGTAGTTCCGAAGGAAGGCTGAAAATGTGGGTGGAGAGTATGCAAATTAATGCATATGAACATCTTTATGAAATTTATCAGGCCTCTTGTGGGAATGATAATTATGTGTGTTCTTCAACTCTTGAAGAAAGTAGGTCTTAACGTTGGATCATGCACGTAAGCACTGATTTGGCTCCTGTAAATGTGAGAAGTTGTCTGCATGAGAGATTATAAATTCAGATAGAGTATTTTATACTCTAATATACCTCTTTCAGATGTCTGACAGGAAATACAAATATAAGGGCTCCCAAGCTGCAGAATACACAAACTAAAAATCTAATAAAAAGCTGTTTTCATTTACATATTTTTTAGTATTAAACTGCACACTAAATCAACACCAACCATGTGTATAACTGTCCCTGTGAATTATGGGTAGCCTTAATACAAACCCCTTACAAATTTATATTCAAATTCTTCTTTTTGGTATTATTTACTGAACCTTACAGTGGGAATCTCTCCAGTACAATGGCACACAGCCATACCCCTCTGTGAAAATTGTGACATTGTGGGGGCAAAGAGCAACTAAAGTGCTAATGTAGGATTTCCTTACCTAAAATACATGGCTCTCATCTCAGAAGGTCTATTCATTTAATGGCAAGTAAGAAAACTATTACACAGTAACATAAGTTAACATCAAGTAAGGTTTAGTAAGTTATAGTTTACCTGAAGTCAATGTACAGAAATTTTTTCCTTTCAATACAATGGACTTTTCATGCAGTGTTATATTGATATTGATTTGCAATATCACACAAATATTTAGCTGTGTTTGATAGGACAGCTAACATTAATCAAATGCCATGCTTGGCCAGCTTGCTTTTTTGTCTACCAAATGCAGCACAGCTGGCTCCCACAGCAGAATCTGTTGAAACCACCGAGAATAAAAGTGACATAGGTGTGTTTATGGTCACAGATATGTGCCCGCACGTAGTAGTTTTAAATTGGCAATTCCAATATCTTGTGAAAATAACTGTTTGAACTGCCGTGTGTTGTGGTCTCCTGGCATACATTCAGTGGCATAGTGCACTTTGAGTGATGAGTAGCTATTTGTTTTTATTTAAAGATTGACCATAGGCAGGTGTTTGTATTCCAGACTGTTCTCTCAGCAGGCATGCTAAGGAGCATGACCTCCAAACTGAGGTAGGCAGCGAGGCGTAGCGCTGGTGAACCGTTACGCCCCCCGCACACAATTACATAGATTATCAACTTCCAGACGAACCACATGGCTGAATGTCTTTGTGAGAAGTTACTGAGAGGTCAAGTTGGTCATGCAATTTCAAGCATGCTACTCACATGTACATAGACTCCCTCTGCTTTCAGGACTTAGGAGAAGTTAGGCCAACGATGCTATGTACAGTTTTATTCACTGTTTATGTAGACAGCAAATTATTCTTTGGATCTTTAGCAGATTGCATTGAAAGAACAAAACTATCCATTGATTTTTGGTGATGAGTGTCTTTAAGGGTCTAATGTTTATCATATTTCTTGCCTTACGTTTACCTTTTGTGTGGTGTGTCTCTGCGTTTGTCAGGTTTCCGGAAAGGGCGGTGGCCGTACTGAGGTCGGGCTGTCTGGAGAGCATGCTTCTGCACTCCGTCTTCACAGACAGAGAATTCTGGGACAGCCAGGGGGGCGCGTCTGGACTGCGGCCCCTCATTCGCACCCTGCAGAGGAGAGGAGAGGTGCTGCTGCGCCACATTCAGGACAAGAAGCTGAGGCTCGGCAGGGATTTCTAACCCTCCAGCTGCGCAGGAAGATGGCTAAAGCACAAAGACACAAACCTTCCCTGCCTCCTGGTGGTCTGAGACAGGTGGGACCCATTTATCCAGCTTCTGTCAGGTGCTTCACACTTTGCAGGCAGTGGCACCATTCTATCAAAAGCAGTTTGAAACTGCTTCACATTTGTACAATATGTTATGCAGATTTAAAAACTGTATTTCCACCTCCAATCTCTTTTCACCCACAAGCAAACCAACAAATATAAATGTGCCTCCTTAAAAAAGAGGTGGTTGTCCCACTCTTGAAATTAATCTATTTCAGCACATATTCTTAACTTTGGAAAGATCTCTAGTTTCAATGGCATGGAGGCTTTAAAATAGGTTCAATTAATAATGTGTGTAACTGAATGAGATTAAGCCTTGTTCTCATTATTCGGACGGCGAGATACAAAGGCAACTAGCTGATATGTACTTGTCTGGGTTTAAGCTTTCTGGCAAGTACATACTAGCTTGTCAGGTAAACAAACTGTCTTCCCAGATAGGGCTGCTTATATTACAATGCTTTAATTGTTTTTTACTTCTTGTATAATGTACTGTATGCTTATTTTTATGATGCTGTTTTTTATCATGTATGCATCTTTGCAGTTTGCACAATGACTCAGAATGCTGTTTATGGAGTTTATAGCTGTATATGGTTTTTGGATTTCAAATTAATTTGAGCATTTCATTTCAGTTTCCTTGTATATTTGAAAATAAGACACTCAGGACATGGATAGTTTTTTTCCTACAGAAATCTGATTATCTGAATCTTTAAAAAATTGTTTGAGCACTTAGCATAGTCAGGAAGTATGCATGGTTGAATATGAGAAAATCTCAATGATACTCTTCCCACAAGCACTTACTGCCTTATTGCAAAAATCATAAATTAATGTTTTCACTAAAGGGGCCTGACTCAGGAGCAGTGCTTGGATGTGAACCTCATGTTTACTCTGAAAAGCGAACAGCTGTTAAAAATCAAACATAAAAGCTGTCTTTCTACTCTTCCCATTAAAGAGGTGGATCTCAGGCAGGACTTAAATCACATTCACTGTTTTCCTGATGACACCCCCAGCTCTTGTGTTCTATGGCCAACCTCCAATTACAGGCTCAAAACAGTTTCACTCAGGAAGAGTGGAGGACGCAACAATTTTCACAGGCTCCCTTAGAATATTTGACAGTTCAGTTTGAAATGGTAGTCGTCTATTATTCTAAGCGTTACGCACAGCCCTCAAACCTAATGAGCAACCCTCAGCACTACAGAAGCATTCAGTGTTGTTTAGAACACATGAAAACTCACAAGTGTTTGTGAGTTAAGCTAACGTGCTGCATGATTTAGCTGCTGTGTTAGGAGCCACGGCCCACACAAGTTTTCAAATTAGCAATCACAGTGTGTGCGGGTCACCACCTTTGGATGCAGACCATATTCTTTGCATCTTAGCGCAAGTTTGACGTTTTCTTGCTAGCATGCTCAGGGGTTTCAAGTACCTAGCGTGGTGGAAATGGACAAATAGTCACAGCTGTTACCATTTAGCAGTTGTGGTTGAGTGTTTTGATCAGTGTTTACTTCTTATTCTACAGCTCTTACAGCTGAACATTATGTAGTGGAACTTCTTGGTGATAAACAGTCCCTCTAGGCATCCAGGCTTGTAAAAACCAGAACAATTCTGGCAATAATTTGCAGCGTGCTATGAATTGACCGACTGCTTGTACACACTTGCAAAGGTACTGCAAAAGCAGGCTCTTAAGCACAGAGGCACAAAATGATCTATGGTGCGGAATGCCCGTGTGCAGTTCTTGAAGGCTCGCGTGCACTTGCTGAATTTCAACAGTTGCAAAATGATAACGGGTATTTCAGGGGTTTGATCTACACTTTAACCGCAGGGTGTGTTCCTGACCTAAGGCCTTCTGCACACTGCAGCAAAAGGCCAAGCCCTGGAGGTGATGAGGCTGAATGTGCTTACCACCTCACTCCTGAAGGGAATGCTGTCATTTGTGACAAGCCTTGTGTATGTAGTTTACTTCAGGCACACTTTCAAGTCATCTATACACAGAGGGCTAACCCGCAGTGAGAAATGCTGGGGTCTGCTTCCTCATCACTCCTTGTTGTTTCTGGGAATTCTATGAAAATGTATCTCACACATGTCTGCTTGATCAGAAAGAGAGAAGTTTTCTGAGTTTTTTTTTTTTTCAATAATTCAGATATTTTTCATAATATTTGTATGTTTTACAGTTGTATAGGAAGTCCTGATTTTAAAAACTGCTCTCACATTGGATTGTTTTTACCGCTTGAAGCTGATTTTCTGTACGGATTTCAGTATGTGATATTTCTGTATTTGCTGATGTGTTGTGACACTCTTGAGAAGAGACATTGTAATAAATCCCTTGACAGGAGCACAGAGATGTCCAATGGTTTTAATATTTTGTGCACATCTTTTAATGAATATAATCTTTCTGAATCCATAGCAAGCTGCTTGTCCTTTCTCATAAATATTTGATTCTGTATTCTGTCTATATATTATCATGTTGAAGAAACATATATAACTCATTCATTCTGTGCATCTGGATTTGCGCCTGTTCTGCTTCTGGGCCCTGTGACTGAGGGTGTGTTATTTGCTATGGAATGCTTCCCCTAGCTGGCTGCAATTACAAGGAGATGCTCAAAGTCACAGACATGGACTGACATTCTGCAAGATGAATCATTCCAGTTCACTCCGGCACATTTATTTCCTGCACACAGGTCTCAAACTCTGAAATGCAATCTGTTGTTCTTCACCTCCATTTAGTGCATATTTGTACTGCAATGCATGGAGGCATTTTCACTCTGGAAAATCTCTTTTTCTTTCCACAAGACTGTTACAATCTGACATCCGTATTTCACACTGTCCCTCTCTGAGGTGTGTGGAACGATCAGCCGTTGAATCCCAATTGCACTGTAGTTTTCGGTTGTCTGTTTGAGTCTGGAACAGGAGCATCTGGATTGTATGTGATTCTGGAAGCGTTTCTTTATGTGGACATGCTCGTCATGGTGCCGCAGCGCAAGGCTCATTATCACACAGGAAACCTAATTATGCCAAGATATAAACGAGCGCATCACACGGGTCCCTCAGCAACAGTAGGAAGTGTCAATTAGCCTATCAGGGGCCTGGCATGTGAGGAGAGCGTCTGCTGGGCCAGGTGCAGGTGGGCTCAGAACAGACGGACCCAATTGGTAATCTCTGCACCGGCCTCATTCAGGCTGAGCAGAGGAGGGAAATATGCTGCCATTTGCAAGGTGCATCACCCTTCTGTTTCAGTCCTCCCACATATAGCATCTTTGTTGTTTTCATCCTGCATTCTGTGTCCTCTAAATCCGATTGGTCAATCAGTTCTCGCAATCTGCTTGCCAATAAAAACATCCACAGTAGGAGAATGGGGAAAAAGAAGTTAGCAGTTTGTACTTCCGAATCTTAGTTTAAAGATGAATATACTTGTGTTGTATAAGGACTGTAGAGGCAGAATCTGAGCCAGGAACTGCTGTACTACGTTCTGCTTAACTCCATCATGAGCCTCCTACTTCCTAAATCCAATCTTTACTGCAACAGCAATTTTACAGAAATGCCCACTCTAAATGATATCATGCTTTACTTCAAACAGATGTATCATGTAATGAACTAGAGAGTGGAATGAACATTGCCATATTATATGTTGGAGGCAGTGGTGGGGTTTTCTTGTAGGTTCGCTGATTTCATATGCCAGTCTTGAAAGCAACAGGAGATGGGGGACCCCACTGAAGATAAAACTGCAGTGGATCCATATCAGAGCAAAGCTGTGGAATGCTTATTGAGATAAACTGTGTCCAAATGATGGGTGACAATCTCTGAGAACGACAGCCTTGTAAGATCTGTGGAAGACTGTGGCTAAAACGTGGCAGTGCTTGTGTGTCTTTAATTATACATTAGAAAAGGAATGCGTTTCTCTCACTCTGATGCGCCTTGCAACATGAATGCGAAGGCTGATTCTAGATTAGATGTCGGAGGACAAAAACATGTTCTAAACCATGGTAGTCTTGGCCTTGGCTACTGGTCTCTGGGCATGAATGTTGAGCTACAGGATGTGTACATTGTGATTCGTAGTGTGAAAATAGGTGCATTATTACCCATAAGAATATTCACCTTCATATTCTAAATAATGTTTTTTTTTTGTCACACAATACAAGTAAATACATACAAAGGCACTGAAGGCTTCCCCTTATGCCACACACAAAATAACTCTTGGTGATATTAATTGTACACATGATTCATGATAAATGAAAGGTTTAGAAAGAGTGACATATCAATTAAAGTGTCTTAAACCCCTTGAACTTTTCATTCAAACTGGAGTGTGCTCAGATTAACATTGTATTAAACATGGTTTGGTTTTATGTTATACCAAAATGTCTATAACTGCCAAAATCATGTGACATACAGAGTACTTCATTGGAGTGTCGTTTCACTCATACCAGACGTTCTGTGCAAACGGAAAAAAGCACTTTCATGCCCCACCCTTTTTGGTGGTCTCTTTTTTTGGGTGGTATAAGGGTTGAGTTAGTATTCAAACTTGTCAAATGCCAGTTCTTTGTGTGACCACATTCTGTATTTCAGCTTCAACAATCCCAGAGTGCAATTCAGTTTGTCTGAGGCATCAGAGAAGTTAGTCTGGAGTGTGTCTGTAGTGTGCAAGTTGTTCAGCCGTAGTTTGGTCCCAGTCATTGATGCTGTGATAACTGTTCTCCTTTGCTCTAGTGCACTCAGACTGCTTTGTCAGAGACCTAAATGGATTGTCTCACATACACAGACTGCATTTATTTATTGATATTTTCTTTGGCTGGCACCCGATACAGTAATTATTAACCAAACCCAAAGGCAAAGATGAAAAGGCTAATTGATATTCAGAATTTTAACACGGCACTTTGTTCATGAGGCAAAATCCCTGAATGTGTCTCAAACTTTCTTAAGTCACTGTTTGCATCATGAAAGCTCAGCATGTAGAGGCTTAGGCCACATGAAACTCAAAAGCGTGTAGCCCCCAGGCATTTAACTTTGACTTATTTTTAACTTGTTTTTTTAGTTCATCATCCTTTTTGTCTTAAAACTGTAAAAACCTCATTCAACAATAAGTTGTTTTAACATGAGCATGATATTAATTATATAGACAGATTATGAGATGTGAAGAGTGCAGCATCATGTGAGAAGTGGAACAGAATTATCACATGGCCAACACAAGAGGAGGGTTATTTACCTGCTGAGCACAAACACCCACTTTCCCCTGTCAGACAGTGTTAGTGGCAGATTTCTAGGCCACCAGGAAACAATGAACAGAAAAGGCATGGCATAGTCTTTTATCAGAGGGAAGAAATCACCATGGTTCCATTTCAGTCTGTAACACTCAGAGCAGCAGTTGCCAACATATGTTTTCTGTGGCTTTTAGTTCTTTTTATGGAAACATTTCAATTAATCATAAATGGAAAAGTGATTGTTATGAAAGTGATTAGAGAGCAAGAAAGGGAGTTTGGGGAGGTAATTACATCTTGGAGTGCACTGTAATTGCGTCTGTTAACAGGCGTTCCCGTTTCACTGCCCGCCCCCCTCGGGCTAGGTGGCTCCTGGCAGAGCTGCTGTCTAAAAGCACAGCACTGAAGATCGAAGTCTTGCACCAAACAGCAAATTAAGTCTTTTTCACAATCCAGAGAGGCTAGATCTACAGAAAGGAGAAACACTCAGTCCCATCTCTTTTTTCAGATTTGATTAGAGCCAATGGTGGAAATAATTTCACTTCAGCAATTCCCTAGAGAATAGCCTTGCAGAATAAAGGTTTTTTTTTGTATTATTGGTGTTGAAATGTCCATTTCTTCACCCTCTGTGGGCATGAAAGTGAAATGTGGAAAAAAGTGTTTACAGAGAAATAAACCAAGATGCCTTTTGTATTATTTTCATTTTAGGTCACCTCATGCTTATTTCCCCTTTTAAAACAAGACAAATTCAAGTTCATTTTGGATGTACTGGGAGTGACAACTAGCTAATAGATAATTTAACTGCTTTTCAATGAGTCTCCCAAATTTAATTGTCTGTTGTATTTTGTGGTCATGGACTACAAACCTTTATCGTAAGGCATAATCTTTAGCTGTATTTGTATTTATAGGTACATTATACAGTGAAAATGGCATTATGTCTGCACCATTTGGCTAACAGCTACAGCCATCCTGTGTGTGCTTCACCATGGAAAGGTTTCCTTCATTCCAATGGTCCTGCCAGTTTGGATGATGTCCATATTGCCTGGTCGAAATGAGCCACTTCACTTTTTCCCTCCTGCTGTAACAGAAAATGCATCCAAGGCATTCTCATCATTAGACATTACAGGATTACCCACTTCACAACCTCAAATTATGCACCTTCCTGTGAGTTATGTTGCTGAAGTACCAGAAATGGCCAGAAACTGTTAAATCAACAAACACAGAACTTTATTTTGGCATAAATATAATGTAATGTCTTTCACTAAAACATTCAGCCTATTTCACAAGAAGCTAAATGTTTTAGTGAAAGACACATTACAGAGACAATTAAAAACTTGTAGTAAATGATAAATAATAAAGAAAAGATGTTTATTTTTCAGACAGGACATCATGACAATCTATGTGCATATCTGTTCAGCTCTCTTAATTCATGGTAATCTGAGTTATTCAGACATTACTGCGCCGCTGGAGGGGTTAGGCTGCAGTACTGTCAGATTGTGACAGTGAAGTCGTCACGTGACCTGCACTCTGAATTTTTATCACCCCATATTCTTTGTGTTCTGCGTTGCGTCTTGATTAATTCAAGAGTCAGTTATTACATTAACCTCCTCAGTGCCCCCCTCTGTCTGAAAAGAACAAGACTATACTATGCAATACAATAGACTAGATTGCAGTCTTATTTAAAGTTAAAAAATACCTTGTTAATAATTTTCATAATACATAGCTATGCATCCCATGGAGGTTTTAACAAATGCAAGAGTATTAATTGAACATGCTCCCTAAAACAACATATTAACTTCAATATCAGGATTAATATCGAGATAATTTGAGGCATCACATAGATAAGCCTCGTTGAATGGCATAGGATTTCTCTGCACATACATCCATTGTTGACCCATAGGATGAAGTGCTTATGACCTGTAGCATAATGCATAATGTTCTTGGGGCAACAGATAAAAAGAATGAGCAATCTTCAGTTCACTTCACAGAACAGATTTCTATGAGTCACATTAAGCTGTGCTGTTGAAGTGCTGTAGATGAACACTGGAACACACTGTACAAGAAACCCTCTATGGATCCCTTAACCCTTTAGGCTTGCTGAAGAAAAAAGAAAAGAATCATAGATAACAAATTATTTTGAGTTCAAAGACCAGAGAACATTTTTTCTTATATGAGTCAACGAGACGTGACCCTGACTTCAAACACCGCAGATTAACGTTGCTTTTCTGCTCTTAGTCTGTGTTCTTCAGTGACTATAAATTCCAATTACGACAGCTGTGAGTCACCACTGGGTGAAGACTGAAGCTTTGCCCCTGTTAGAAGTTGAATGCTCAAAAAAACTGAATCCCTCTCCATCTGCAATAAACAGGCACTAAGACAGGCATTATTGTTTCATTGTTGCAAATGTATTGCACTGTTAATTAGCACTCTGCTGGATCTTGGCAATCAAGGACAGATTACATTTATATACAAAGGATGACATTTTTTTGTGTATAAATATAATACTTTACTTGAACTTGGGCCACATACTATACATAAAGCATTTATAGCACATTTACAACAGTTTTATAAACATTCATAACATTATTCAGGAACCATATATTCAAAATGTCATTGCGTAACATAAATGTAGAACACAATGTCACACTATAACAACTTCAGAAACATCTATAGCAATACATTTGTATTTAGGGCTTGTATTAAGGTCAGTTTACTTTTGTTCAAGGCAAGGCAACGATAGAATGAGGTAAATATATTTTTTATGGGCATTCCATTCATTTTTGCTGGAGTGTGGATAAAGGATTCAAGACTGAACTCTGCACTGCACTGAATGTAAAGCATCACACATTGCTTTTAAGGTTTGGCCTTGTAACATGAGTGTAACTTAAGTGTTGTAAGAGTAAAACTGCATAAATACATAACATAACCTTACCTGAACCAATAAACTATTCACAATTTCTAGTTATTAGCTACACAAAGGTGCTTTCTCTCTCCCATTGGTCTTGTGACTATCTGTATCCCTGTCTCTCTCTTGCTCTTTACTTCTGCTCTTAGGAAACTGAGAAATAAAAAGTAGCAGCAATGTTGTGTGTGTAGATAGAGCTGATTCTTGGTTTGGAGAGTTTCGACAGAACAGAAGCGGCCGCAAAGCTCAGGTATCACTCCTTTTACTCCTAAAACAACCAGCAAAAGTATTATCCATCACTGGCTCATAGTCCTCTCTATCTTTGTAGATTCTCTCTCTCTCTGTTCATTGTTGTTCTGAAGGATGTCTCTCTTTCAAACATGCATTTCTGCCTGTTACATGCTGTCTTTCTCTCCTCTTCTCGCTCAGCTCTGATGGCTCTTTCTCTCTCTCGCTGTCTCTGTCTCCCCTCCTGATCTGAAGGCTGTTCGAAAGTCTGTCTCTTTCTTTCAGTGCTGATGGCTATCCCTCTTTTTCCTGTGATGAAGTTTCTCGCTCTTTCTTCCCCTGTGCAGGAGTCTCTCTCTCTCTCTCACTCTGTCCCCCCTCTGATCTAAAGGCTCTCTCCCTCTCTCTCCTTTCCCCCCATGCTGCTCTCCCTCTCTCAGGTACACACACGCTCTCTCCCCTTGTTGAAGTCTCTCTCTCTCTCCTCTCCCCCATACTGAAGGCTGTTGCCACCTCCCACAGCGCTGGTCCATCTGGGGCTGTCAGGACAGATCTTGTCTCCAGAGCTAAACTGGCAGAAAACAGCCCCCAAGGAGGGGACCAGGTGGCCCAGTAGAGGGCTCACTTAGAAAGGGGCAGAGAAATAAACAAAAATGTGTGCAGAATGCTAATGTGCACCAGCTTCAATCAATCCTTTTATCTAACTTTATTTGCCAAGAATGTTTATATATCCGGCCTCACTGAACACAAGCCTCACTTATTCAATTAAAATCTTTTTTGATATTGCACTCTCTAATTGTCACAGCCTGCTTCACAGTGTGCACTATGGATAAAAAGTGCTAATTAAAACTGATGAAGCAACTGATCCATGCAGCAGGCCAGCACTGCGCCTTTCATGCTAATGCATGTGTGCATTTGTAATCATGTGCATTGTGCTTTCATCAAATGCAGCTGCATATACCTTGCTTCAAAAGACACCTTACTTTTGGTGTTTTTTTTTTGTTTCAGTTAAATAAAAACATGCTACAGGGACCCTCAAAGACCAAAGAGTCAAGGACAACTTTAGTTCAATAAGAAATGTGCTTTATTAAATAAATGTTCAAAACATATTTTATAATATATTCACGGTTCTCTTATAATGACAAACACAAATGCAGTAGCTTTTCATTTTATAATATCTAGCGTATTTAAATGATTAGCAAATAGACTTTCCTTACTGTTTGGGGGCGGGGGGGGAGGATGGTACACTTTAAGCTAACGAGGGAATATGCGCAAAAACCACACTACTGTTCCACGTCAAATACAGTAAACTGTGATGGTTCGTACTAAGAGCTCTAATACTGCATCCATCACAAGGTTACTGCTACACCAGAAATGCAAAAAAAAATACCATTTTAATTATAGAGTACAGCGACTTGGGACAATTCTATTTTCTCAGTACAGAGATGTGTGTGTGTGTGTGTGGGGGGTGTACAACAGAAACATCTTAGGGACTGGCTGCCATCCAAGACTATGCATCCTTCTCTGAGCTTTTGGGTAAAACTTAAGAAGAAAACATGAGTTATTTATCTGGAGGTATGCGAGGAGATTTATTTATTTCATAAGAACAACTGTAACATCAAGGTACGTTTATTTTGGTCTGGAACATGTAAGACCTACTCTCATATTTGACAGGGGAATTAAAATGACAGGGACACTCCTGCATATGTACAGAACGTGTGATGGTGCTAGCCAATACCTTAGTACCAAACAGCATGCTGCATTTTGGGTAAAAGAGACGGAGACTCTTTGATGTCCCAATGGAAGCACTCACAGACAAAATAAATACAGTAGGGAATTGCCTATAATTCAGCTTTTTATGCTGCATCAACTGTAATGTAAACTGCATTGATGACCACTTGTTTGATGCTATCAGCATTTGGCTCAGGGAATTAAACTGATACTGTCATTATCATTCCGTCTTCACACTGAAAGTGGTATAATTCTATACTGGGTTGATACATGCACACAACCTGCATGGAATTACAATAATGGTAACACATATTAGTATCAATATTAATGAGCCAATGTATGTTCTGGTATATTTCTGCATCTCATTTGGGGAAGGATGTTTAAAAACTCATCTGAAGTACATCTCTGTATTTGACAGCTCTGCAACAAGGCCTGCTTTTCTTTCTCAAATTGCCTTTGACAAAAAAGCCACGTTCAATTATTTTGTTAAAAAATAGTCACAATACACAACATAAATTCATTCCATTGCAGTCACATATAAATATTAATAGTTTTAAATATTTGGATCAGTATTCATGATAGAACTGACTCATTGTGCAGAGTAATCTCACCAATTACTGCAAAGCTGATGTGCACAGCATTACAGAGTCTTGTTGCTGTTTGTATGAATGTTAGCACACCACGTGGAACCTCAAACTAGTAAACAGAAAAATGGGGCTTTACAAACCCCAAAGGGTAGAGCTATCACCAACTAGAACCAATCACAGCATTTTGTAATGATGAGCAAAGCTGATTGGTTCATATAAGTGGCATCTCCTACCACTGCATAAACACCTCCTCTGTGTCTGTACAGCATGTTCTTCAGTCAGGCTGGCGGAATTAAATTGAATGATTCTGTATCTGTATATTTTCCATTTCATCAGGTGGCCCCAAAGCCTCAAACTCTTCTGAAACATACAAACACTTTTATTTCCTTTTCCAGTAATGGGCACTCTAAAGAGTGAAACTGCTTAAATAGCTTTTAATTGTTCTTACTCGGTTCTTTTAATACACTAACCTTTTGTTCCTGGACGCCTTCCTACATTGGGTTTTATGAGTATAGACTCTCTCACTGAATGACCTCGAGGACAAAGCGTACATTTTACAGGAGGGCTGTGATTTGAGCACTGTGTTGCTATGTTATCCAGGATGACATCCACAAAATCACATACACAATGAGAGTCTCAAACATCCACAAAATCACATACACAATGAGAGTCTCAAACATCCACAATTAAAAACACTGACATATGAGCACAAACCTTAGGTCCAACACATATTTTAAATGTACTTTGGTTTTTCGTTGATGATTTTGGCTACATTACACAAAATGAAACTTTAAATCAAAAATGACAACAGGTAATTCAGACAAAATTGTACATAATAACTGCATATGGGAAAACAATACAGCAAAATCTATATGAAAAAGGTACAGCACAGACATATGATTCTAGTTTACTTCTAATCACTTCACGCAGTTGGATCAATAAATCACTCTTCGCAAAAATATCAGACCTATGAAATATAATCTTACATTATTGTCTGAAACTTAATCTAACTTACAAAAAACCTACATTACAACACAATTCACTTTCCAAATAGGTAAAAAAGTCATCTTCAGTGTCCTAGACTGATAAATATAAATAAAAACAAAGAATGTAATTCAACGTTCTTATAAATAATAATCTTTTAAACAATTTATACCTCCAGAAAGGATGTGTAGACTAAATAGCACTTATTCTAAAGAATCCTATGCCACAAACTATAGCAGTGCCTCCAGGTTTAGAATCTTGAGTGGCTTTTTTCTTCACTTAGCTTTCCCAATAATGCTCTACATTCCCTCAGAACCCTGACACCTCATTTATATTTCACCCTTCACCACCTTCAAGAGAGAAGGCCATGACCTCTGTCTCACAGTTACCAATCACATCGCAGAACAAGTCAATACTTGGTAGCAGCAGTCCAGTTTATCCTGATCTAAAATACAGAACTACTAAGACAACAGAACCAACTGAAGGAAAATGCATTTGACAGCAAACGTCACTATTGGTTCTGGCTGCCTGAACAGATGAGGGGTTACGGCCCACCTAAACCAGATGAACCGGCATCAGGTTCTGCACATGAGGACATCTGCGAAAGGGCCCAACAGGGTTTTGTTGAAAATGCAGCGGACCCACACTAGGTAGGTGGTGAAGGGTTTAATATTCTCAGAGAAGGTGTAGTTCTGGTGTGGCAGGATGTAAGGCATGTAGGTGTTCTCACCCTGCTCTTGTATCCACACCTCGTACTTCACCTCCCTCACCTTCAGGTACTTGAGGTTCCAGGGAATCTGCCAGGACACGGTCAGCTTGGCCTCATTGGCAGCCTGGACGGAGGTCTGGCACTTGGGCTCCCTCACCCTGCCTGGGTGGACCGTGCTAGCAGGTCTGCTCTTCTTGGGCCCGGGCTTGGAGGTCAGCCCCTGGCGAAGGGTGTCCATCAGGGAGGCGATGTCCACCTTGGTGTCCTGGTAGATGCGGAAGAGCCACTCCGGGTTCCGGCAGCACAGGTGACGTGGCACCTCCTTGCTCTTTACTATGCGCTCCTGCTCCTCCTTCTCCAAGTGCGCGATCCCGCCCTGGTCCCAGGTGCGCTCTGGAAACGCCACAGAGTTTTCCTCCATGGTGTTCCTCCAGGCCACATACTGCAGGTCCATGCCCGGCAGTGAGGCCAGCGTCCTGTAGGGAGCATAGTGCTCTGGGTTGACACCATATGGGAAGAGCTCCACCACAGCTGCTCCACGAGGAAGAAAGAGGGAGGTGACCAGCTGGGCCCCGTGCATGCTGACCAACATGGACGCCCTGCTGATGGTGCGGATGATGTCAGCTATTGACTGCTCCTCCAGGGACACGGTGACAACCCTCATCTGATACTCCTGTACCAACGCTAGGATCAGCTCCGCCTCATTCAGGATCAGCCTGTTAAGTGAACGGCTGAAGACCACAATGTACCCATCACCCTCCTCTGGTTGCCCCTCCGCAGTCACGTTCAGCTTCTCTGCCAGGAATGCAGCAAACTGCCTGATCTCGTTTCCTGAAACCAGTATGTTTGCCTTTGGACCCTGGGGCTGGACAAAACCATATTGGTACCAGGTGGTCATTTTGGACAACCCCACATAGGACTTAGTGAAACACAGGAGCTTCCCAAAGTTCCTCAGCTGCTCCTTGAGGAGCGGCTGTTTGCTGCTCAGCAAGCGGTAGAGCTGGAAGTGCGGCCCCTCACTCCAGCCCTCCATGAAGACCAACCGGGCCTCCTCATCCAGGTCCGAGTACTGGCCCATGGTGTAGAATATAGGCAACAGGTCATCATGAAAGACGTGCATCAGGTTGTCAGGGTTGAAGCGGTTCAGGATGAGAGCAACATCAGGTACGAAGACCGGCTTGGGCATGAATTTGAGGGCGGCAGCAGGAAGCTCCAAGAAGTTGAAGTATTGGGTGTTGTGGTCCTCTACAGAACTGAGGTCCAGCAGGGCAGGCTGAAAGCGTCGCGGTCCCAAATTGGGGAGCATGACGGAGGAGTTGCTGTGGAAGAAAACAAACTCCTCAGCCTCAGTGGAGTAGCACAGGTAGTCGAAGCGGCAGATGCGGTCTGTGTGCATCTTCCGGTGCAGACCATGCGGGTCCCGTGCTCCTGGAGGGCCTGCAGGGCCGCATGGTAGTCGATGCGCACCTGAGACAGCTCCTGGGACTGCCGTGTCAGCAGCAGCTCCTCCTCCAGCAGGCCGGCGTGCTCGCTCAGCTTGACGTACTTCCACAGCAGCGCCGCCACCACCGACACCAGGAGGCCATTCAGCACCGCCGCCAGGTTCATCCTGCAGCCCGGAGCTTGCATTATAGCAGGACCCCCGCCCTCTCCTGGGCTGCTGCGCTCATGCTCAGAGACAGGACCCGACCTGCACAGGGCACAGAAGGGCACAGGGATGTCAGAGGGCTGAGGGACAAGACAAATTACCCACCACTGAGCAGATGCAGCAGGAAGAGCGGAAAGCACTGTGTGTGCACCAGTCAGAGGGCAGACACAGAACAAGCAGAAGTCAAAGTGGACAAACACCAAGGACAGGGGAGGCAAGACAGAGAGAGAGTTTGACCAGAGATAAGAAAGAGAGAGTACTCAAATCTGCATTTGAAACCAAAGAAACATTCATTTTTTCCTGTTGTTTGCCACAAAAGACTGAATAACTTCATTTAATACTAAAATTATAGAAGCTATATATGAAACATGCACTACAGTAGCCCAGACTTAGCCTGAAGGCAGATGAACAAACAGAATGAAAATGACACAAATGTATGTCATACAGTGAAAGCTTAAACTATGACAGACTGCAACTTGTCACAAATAGCTAAAATAGTGTTATCAAAGTGCTACAAAACAGTGCTATCTGTGGTGAAACGACTTTTAGATTTCTCCCTGCTTTTTTACAACACAAACATTTATTTAAAATGTACAGGCATCGACTGGACTTTGAACTGATAAAATAAATAAAGAATAGCTTTCTACAGATAATTATTAATTAAAACAAAATTACATATTAATTATGTTGTTTACTGCACAATTTCTTGAGGCATTCACCCATTTAGAGATTAACATCTTTTAAAGCCCATGCTTCATCAAACCTGCTTTATACATCTTTATACTTAACTCTGAGTGACTGAAGATTTTTATTAATTTAGTTTCATTAAACTCAGTGGATGACATACTTGTGATGATGTGTAATGACTAAGTTAATCATTATTTGATACAGAAAGAGCATGAAGGTTTTCTCTGTGGTTCCCACAACAGGAGGTGCAAGCCTCTGTAAGAGTTAATAACATCAGACACTGGCCTCTGCTTTCTTTGTTAAGATTCTCTGCATTAAAAAATGTTACAAATAAAAGTGTTCCCATTCAGTCCTGAGAAACAAGACCAATGCAAAAGTATTCATCAAGCTGTAAGCACAACATGAAAGAGACGTGCTGGTAAATCCTTTCTGGGAGCACCCTAAAGATCAAGTTACACTGAATCTAATAAGGCAGGGAAAGGTATGTTACAACAGCTTCAACCGCTTGATCCGGTTATATTTATGCAATGCAGCACTATATTATGACACTTCTGAGGAGCCATTTGGTTCAGCAGTTTACAGGTTCATAATGTCTTTCATCTGCTGTGCCTATCCAGTCTTACACCCCAGGATGTGAGCTCAAGCTGCTATCCACTGTAAAAACGTCCTGCTGTGACTTTATGTGTACACTGCACTCTTTAAATAGGCTTCTGCTGAAACTGTTCAGAGGAATTTCTGATGTTGAAGAACATCTATAGACTCCACAACAACTCCAACACTGCCTTCCATACGCAAGGAAAATTATGTAATGCTGTTTGTGACATGAGAGTACTCAATATTCACATTGAGATGTAGGCCTACCTAATATCTTGTATGTACAATTGTTTCAGCACAGGACTTGGAACACAACGGTCTTGGGCATAGGCAAACTCTCCACAGCAGAACGTGAAATCAATCTGCCAACAAAAGTGAGAGGAAAAAACAAATAGCAAATGCCTGGGGAGCAAATTGAACTGTCAAATAGAAAGGAAGAGCTTTGTGCATCTTGAATTAAATAGAAGGATGGACTCTCTTTTGTCCGTTATATCAATTTGTATGCATTTTCCATAACAAGCGACAAACAGCCATAAATACTACAGGCTGTGGCTCGTCCAGTTGCTTCAGATGTTCCAGTAAGTGAGCCCCTGCAGGGCAGTGTGTTCGACAGAAAAGCAGTGAGCGAAATGCATCTCTCCACCTCCTACAGGATTACCCAGAAGACTCCGAGCATTCCTTTACGACCCTTGGGAGGATGTAGCTGTGATGTTCATCTCCATGACAGAAACATCATCTAGCACTCAGCTCCTTGTTTTTTTCTCTGCCAAGAGACGGATGACTTGTGAATTTATCCCAGATAACCGCAAACACTGCTCACTGAAACAATACTCAATACACAGGAAGCTCAAACAGACACAAGCATAATCCAAAGAAGCAGAGAGACTCAAAGAAAGTAAAGAAAAGAATAACTCTCCTGCTTGGGGATCTGAGGGTGACCTCTGACCCCCCAAACCTTCCAATCACTCACCAAATGGTATAGTCTCAGGAAATGCTAAGAAACGTAAACATTCCTCATCCGCTGACCAGAGAGATAGATGCAAAATCCCCTCCCACTTTCGGGAGCGTTTTCATCCACAGAGTATCTGAAGTCACCACCCACACTAACCTGTCTCCATGTGCTGAATGCCTTAACTCTTCACTCTCACAGGAAAGCCCTCAGTCTCTACCCAGAACACTGTCTCTATCCCCACCCGGAGGCCTGTCTTCAGATAAACAACACGGCGAAAGCTTTGTTTCACTCACTGCACATCTTTTTCACTCTCGTTTATTTTTCCACCCTCATTTACGTAAAAATAAAAACAGGAGAGAGTTTTTATTTTTTTACAGCTTGTCACACATTCTGCCTATCATTTTTAATGTTTACCATTCATCTACAATTTTAACAATACGTTTGCTACAGGGGATGTGTATTCATCTCTAACCATTGCCTTTCACATTCCTAGAGATGTATTTAAGAGTCATAATTAAATGTAAGATTATAGGCTTGTGGAAACCACAAAAAAATGTTGCAACATGAGTTCAACAAGCTACTGATATCAAACTGAAGTCAGACAAACAGCTGAATATGCCACTCAAAACACGATGTAAAATAAGGGATGAGTCTCATTTGATCAAATGGTTAGCCCACAGTGTTCGGTTACTAATTAATCCTACAAGCATTTCAGATGACCTGTGCTGTATGGTATATGGACAGTAATGACAAAGACGAGAGAGGCTAGAGAATGCTGTAGACTTGAATTGCCATTTTAAATTAGGAAACCACTGACTAGAATCTAGATTAAGATCAAAAGTAGTAATTGGAACAATTGATTAATTGCCAAATTACCCCAGAGTTGAGCAGAGAGAGCAAACCACACTGGATTGAGAAGTTAGCCAGAATTATAACCTTGACAAGTGAGGCTAGATGTTCATAAATCCTAAAAACAAATTTGGCAATACTGAGTGCCCTAGGGATAAAGTGGGCAGCAATCTGGGACCACTTGTTCTTGGTTGTTCTAATAGCATTATTATCTATGGCAGGAGTAGCCTGCTTCCATGTGCTTTTAGCCAATTTGCAATGTGTGTGGATGTGATTTCATACAAGCACATTATTTAAATGACCAGATTAAATTTAATCCATACATATGAAAGAAACTAAGGCAGATTTTCAGTGGATATATATTGCAAAATTACATTTTTAAATTGTTATTACCTGACATGTACTGCAGTTCCCCATACACAAAGGGAAAAAACTGCAAGACAGAGGAGAGGTTTAGGCTATGGGATACATGGAAGACAGATGAAAACCTACATATTCCTTGTTGATTGTGGACGTGATTTCACATGGCAGTCTCGTTAAAAATAGATTTCCACCCACATCAAAGGCTGAAGTATTTCCACTCTCAACGTTTAACATGTTCAGCATCGCCCTGGAGGTGATGCTTGCATGGCAAAACTCAGGACCAATGTGAAGAGTCTTTGTGTCCTAATGACCTTGTAAGGCAGAATTAATGGAATGTACAGGCTGATTAATGTCTGAACCTGAAACTCATTTTACTGCTCACCACTGCCCCTCCTCCTCCTGCTTCTCCTTGCCATCAGACTCAGGTCCCCTTGGGCCTGAGCAGCATATCGACCCATTAATTCTTCACAATATGTGTCCTGCTCCACTGAGTAGCACCGCCCTACTGGCAGTAGGTAATACTGCAGTTTCCACCACATCACTCACCTCCCACCAAGACAATGTCTTTGTGACAGACCTACCATCTCTATCTTTGAACTTGACACTTTGTAGAATTTTAGCTGAAGTGCTGAAATGATTTGTATTTAAAGTATGGAAATATTTTTCCAAAAGAATTTTGATAAATTTCTATTTTGGCTTACTTTTAGTATCTACAGTCCAAGCTACAAATGGTACTACAGGGAGCTAGTGCTGATCTGAAGAGATGCACATCTTCAACTAACAGAAACTAACCTGTAGGCAACTGGTAAGTAGGAAAACAGCAGTTCTAACCTACAGAACCCTAACTAACTACTCTAGCAGCAGGAAGCCAGTTGTGTCCAGCGGCAGAGGATAGTTGGACAAAAACTTTCAAAAACATCTAAAAATATGATTTAGACACTTTCACATACTGTTTAAATACATGTCAATTTTACATTTTTAAGGCTTACAAGCTACTTTCAAACTCAGTAACATTTTTCACCTGCAGTTGTCATGCAGAAATAATTGCATTAACTTAGACAGGGCACTCTTGGAAATCATGTTACTGTATTATGGCTAACAATAGCTAAAAAGACTCTCAATACAATGCATAATGGGGAAGATTCTATACTGTTTTCCATAAACACAGATAAGCCACATAAACATTCATGTTGTGCTCATTATTCCTGAGAAGATGTGGGCGCACATCTTTTTGTCCAAGTGCTGGCTCACACCAGCAGATTTCTAAGAATATGCACGCCTCATGCTTGTTATTTCAAGAAAAGCATATGAAAACACTATATATGTATTCAGCTCCACTCTGCCACAGTCACGCACAGGCACACACACACTTATTCACATGTTCAGTCATACACAGACAGCCTCACAGCAGATAACCTCTGTGCCCTTCAGCAGAAACCCTCTCAGCCCCACAGCAAGAAATATCACTGCCTCCTACATACAGCTATGCTCTGTGAAAAAAGCAAGACCTTCTATATCACAATGCAGGTAAATATTCAAATCAGCACACACTGCGTGACAAGCTGTGCTGCTGTAATATGTCATTTTCTTCTACATGTCAAAAATGGAAATTCTAACAAAGGAGCACAGGCGAGGATAGGGACAGTGATGAGTTTTAATCCTGCTTCCCTGGGTGCTGTCCCACTGTAATCTCCCACTGCCAAATAATGAATGAGCTGCAAATGTCTGCCTGAAAGCAACATTTGTGGGCGATACGTTGGCACTGTCAAAGCGGGCGGAGCGGTGTGCGTCTGGAGCCCGGCGCGTTCGCTTTGAGTGGCCAATTCTGCCGGGCATCAGCTGCAGAGACACTCTTCCGCCCACTTACGCCTGCGAGAGCTGTCCCATGATGCACTGCGGCTGACAGATCCTGTTAGAGCTCTAAAGGTTGAACGTCACTCTCTGTGGCCAAGTACAAACCGCTACCGAGAACAAAGCACGTTTTGGGACCGCCTTTTGTTGTCAAATCCAAGGGGTAGGGAAAGAAAGCCTTGGGCCAAGGCTAGAAGATGGACGTATCTGAAACGGCTTGGCTCAAATTGCTGGCTAGGATATCAGAGATGCCACATCAAGGACACAGTTCTGAAAGGGCAGAATACTCCTTAAACTGCCCAAAAAACACATCCTTTTTCCATTGTAGTGCTGAAACCATGGTGGCTCATTATATCCCTTTACCAACAGTAGATCAGGATGCAAACTGGTGCACTGCAGGTTTCCTCTATTACCTTTCTGAATGCTGACCCATGTGTGTCCATCTGACTGGTCATACTTGTGCTGGACATATAATGCAGCTGGGAATAAAGACTCAGCACCAATGTTTGACAGACAAATTAAAAATCTGAAAGGAGCATGACACTAATCATAGCAAATAACCAAAGGTACAGTGGAAATGGACTGAATATGAAATCCTGGCAGTTGTCC
This sequence comes from Albula goreensis, assembly GCA_022829145.1. Classification (NCBI taxonomy): domain Eukaryota; kingdom Metazoa; phylum Chordata; class Actinopteri; order Albuliformes; family Albulidae; genus Albula; species Albula goreensis. The sequence goes on from CM040760.1 coordinate 9,799,385, forward strand.
CAATTATACAGATGTTAGCATTCAATGTTACATCATGGCTACAGAACTGCTTGCAGGTAGGCTAATGCAATGATAAAGAATCTGTCAAGCTGCATTGGACAAACGCTTGGTTTTGGCTCTAGCAGGTGTCCACCTGGTTCTACCTGTACAGTGGGAAATGGGTCACTAACACTAACCATTGGGATGTCTGTCCTAAAATCTTGATCATTGCTGGGCAAGTGATTAGAAAAGACATGAATCCAAATGAATGATGAGGTCAAGTTTGGATGCGCAGAAAAAGGGGCTGAGCAGAAATACATGACTAGACCAAAAGAAAAAAGCTAACTCAAGTGAAGGGTCTAGCACAGAGTGCCTAGTGTTTGGTATTGCACACACTGCAACATGACTGTGTGTATGAATTCCACTGAGCACTGTGCCCTCCAGTGGCACCTCAGATATCTCTATAAGAGGGTTCCTGGCTCTATTACATTTTTTAACTACAAGATAGTGAGCAATAAAAAGCGAGGGCCTGGAAGTCTTTCAAACTGTATTGAGGTTTCATCCAGAGTCAGACAGAAAGATGAACAGAGCTCCACTGCAGCACACTACCCAACATGCTTATATCTTACATAACGACACCATTAAAAAAGCCCTGCGCCTTGCAGCAGAGAGTAAAGACTTTTGATTGATACATGACGGTCAGTGATTGACCGCTACCCATGACGTGAAACTTAATTCTCTCTTAATTCACAACAGGCTCGCATTCTAACATGCCTACTTTATCTGATGAAACAATTTGCTTAGAACAGTAAACCTAACATTCTTAAGAGAGCTCACCTTATGACATGTTTTAAACAGGCTTATTACAGTTTACAACATGTTTATGAGGCATTCAAATTTGCTCACCCTAAGCGAGTCCATAAATTCCTTTTTTTTAATATCAAGGTACTAATAAATGTTAGGAATTCTTGTTCAACTATCAGATAATGTCTTAAACTGCCTGCATGAACATAAACCACTATTGCAACATAAATGAATGCCCCAATTACTCACATCAATGTCACAACCCTTTGATCACAAAAGAGATCACGACTGGAACAGTGGATCAAATCCAGCGTAATATTGCTCTTAGATTTAGACCAGTTTATGGTTTTTGGCTACATCTGTGTGGAAGAATTAGTGAAAGCTTGCTGTGGGAAAAAAATCAAATTAGGAAAAGGTCACAGGCCCCGCTCACTGCTCTTTGCACACACGGTTTCAGATGACACCTGGGACTGCTACACCACTGAATTCTATTTCTATCTGTTGCAATGTTAACTCTGCCTTCCATCAGCATTCAGTCCGTCTCCCTGGAGTTCCCACCCACCATGGTTTGAAGTCATTTCGCCCACTCTCCTTTCTGCCCAATATTCCTAAAACCTTTCTTATACTGAAAGCTTATATATAATAAATGGAATTAACTACAGTAAATACCCTCTGAGAATATGAAGTAAATAGGTTTTGTAGTGGGGAGAGATGCAGCCCTGACCAGGCCCACAATGGAACAGCCTAAAAGGATAGCCATCCTTCATGAATCTTTGACTCCTCATGCTATTTCGTTAATTGTTTTTGTTCTCTTCCTGGGCTTGGGCTTTCAGCTGAAAACAAATGGAAAATCACCACACTGTACAACACAGCGCAGCCAGGAGTGCAATTTGAACTCTCTGTGAGGCTGGAACTCAACAAGACTCAAGTGTTCCTTAGCTGCGCTGTGAAATTTGGTGCTGCGAACTGCTCCTGTACCCTCCTCTCATTTTACCAATAAACCTGCCTACTACTAAAGCAAGTCGCCAGGCCCTTATTGATGGTTTTCAATGGATTTTCACCACTAGAAGGTGAGCTAAACTTAGAGATTAGGACAGTGCTTTGATAATGAATTGACTGCTGATTAATCCCATGTGAATTCAGTCATTCTCTCATTACAGCCTTTTCAGTCCACCATAAAGCATGCTACATTTTGTTTCTAAAACTAATGCAAATACACAGAAGAAATTATAACATATAATAAATGATCTGAAATATAATTAATTAAATATCATTCACATCTTTTTTTACTAGCTTTAAGAGTCGCTTTTAAGATTGTGTGGCTTTTTATTGACATATAAAATAGACAATATAGGTGTTTTATTAAAGCTTTTTATGTACGTTAGTAGTCTTAGAAGATTAATAATTTGTGTCCATCATTTTTTTCTGTATTAACATACCTACTGCCACCATTTGTTTCCAGTTGTATGAGAACTCCCTATTCCATAGAGATGTTTAATGACTCAAGTACCTAACCTGTGATGGATATCAACATCCTGTCTCCTGGCTACTGAAATAAAGGCATCATTTACTGTATTCACTGTTCTAATTAGCAGTGCCTTGGGTTCAGGTTTATTTATACCATACTGATGATATTACTCAGAAATGGGCTAATGGATAATAAACATTTAATATATTATTAACTGTATCAATTCATTCACTGAGAAAAAAATATAAAATCCAGTTTTTTCTCCACTTTGCAACCTTGAGCAGTAAATACATAGTAATTATAAATGAAAAGGTCTCCCAGCAAAATGCATCGTCTCACATGCAAATGGCAAAAGCTTTATGGAGTGACTTATAATAGGCCCTTAGCCATTTCTGTCCGTTACATGAGGACAGCTCTCACAAAATGACCTTTTCTTTTGCAATTCAGATGTTCTGTGGAAGCTCAGCCCACAGAGTGCAAAATGTAAGAATCCAGCTGCGATGAAATAATACTATGTGATACAAACAAAAAAGATATGGGTTAATAAACAAGCTGGATTCTACAATACAGTCAGTTATATCTTTGGATGTAGTATTTGTGTGCATGAAACTAGAAAGAGGTCCCTTCGACAGGGTGCTTTGGACCCTGTGTCTCAGCACACAGTGTGCTTGACTCCAGATCAGTGAATGCTCTGGATCTCTCTGGAGAGCTGTGCGGAGGACTTACATCACCAGGGTCTCTGTAGGTCCTCATCATTCCCTCCCTTTGTCTGCCTCCCATGCTGGCTTTAAACACCCTCCCCCTCCCCCCCTTCCCTTTCTCTATGTACTATTCTATCAGTTTTCCCTCTTCTTTTCATAATCATGGCCAAACAGTCATTTACAACAGCTGAGGTGCTGGATTTGTTCATGCAGAGGAGCAGGGTAGGGGTGTCGAACCCCTCTGGTGGCCCTTGAGCAGCTCGCTCCTCAGGATCAGGTGCCAGCTCACTCAGTCACAGTCCTGCCATAAAGGTTCGTGGAGGTCCCTTGTGTTTCACTGTAGGGGGTTTGCTCTGTTGATAAGCACCAGAGAGTGGGGGGAAGGTAGCGCAGGGCAGATTCGGATTTCTAATGCATTTTAATGAAGCTCCTGGAACGACGGCCTCCTGTTAGTCTTTCACTGACATCCCGAGCTCCGCAGGATCACCTTGGAGCTTCCCTGTTCTAAATCCCCTTACTGCAGGACAATTTATCGGTGATAAACAGGTACTTAATATGCCTTTCAGCAAAAGGGACCTTACGGCGCGCCTCATCAGCGTCTCGTTATGTGTCCCCGCCCCTCCTGCCATCGTCCTTTTAATCTCCATCCCGTCGTGGCACACAGGGTCATACCAGCGTTATGTCCACACAGCTGTCAGATGTGCCGCCGAAGTAAACAAACAGTCCCCCACAGCCAAACAGTGCACATCCTGCTCTACCATCATTGACCTCAGATCAGGGATGGCAGTACTAAACAGAACAAAGAACTGAGAAATGCCAGTGCTGTGATCAGTGTTTCTTTGTTAGTGTGATTTATGGTTCCAGTATTGAGTGCCCTTATAGGTTTCCAATGCATAAGGATTTGAGACAATGTTACTTTAACAATTCCTACTATGAAATCACAACACAAACACCAGTAATGACAGGAGAGATATCAGTGAATTTTCACCATACATTACGCAGTCTGCCAATCACATGACCCAGCAGCTCATCCAAAATGCACCCAGGAGGTAATCCTGTACATACTATTGATACATCTCACAGACTGCTCTAAGGAAAAGCAATTTTTACTGATAAAACAGGCCTCAAAAGGATTGCTTTCATGTTGAAATACCACACGGAAAAGTAATTTTACCTTCACAATTCATACCCATAGACACAGAGCACTAATCATGTTCAACTTACAACATCCACCTCAACATCAGCCAACTGCAAAAGAAACTGAACAAATAACTGAATTCTTAAACCCATATGAAAACAAGCCAAAAAATACTGTTTGAAAATAGGTACTGCACTCCACAAGGGTGCAAATATATTAATCAGAAATAAATGATTAGCCTACATTTCTATGTGCATACATACATATTCTATTCCTATGGACAGGAATAGAAGTAACAATACATTCAATATCTAAAGTTTTAACAAAATTTAAAAGTGGTGATGGTTTGGCTAGAACAGGTATAAACTATTGATGAAAAATACACATCTCTGCAGATGATAAATAATGTTAACCCTTTGTACATTTTATGTAATAGTGATGGTTGAATGAGGATTCATGAATCCTAAAATGTGTGGTGCTACAATTAGCTGTCAATCACTGACTTCAGTGAACGAATAAAAGGTTCGCTTTCGACCGCAAAACACAATGATTGGCTCATTTCAGTCGAGTAATAGCAGCATAGAGTAACTCCACCTATCTGTAAATTAATGAAACCTCATTCTCCCACCTCTAATGAAATCAGTGCACTTTAACGTTTCTACCATTAATGTCCAGTGGTCTGCCACCTTCCACAAACACAGAGCTAAATTACAAACATGGACTTAATCCCAAAAACCTTTGTATGCAGAACATTTTTTAACTCGATATGAAACTCCAGCATTTTTGATAATCTCTAAAAGAAATGTCCTAACCTATATAACACAAGACCTACACTTGAAGAAAAATGAGCTGGAAGTAATGGCATCTGTGCAAATGGCTGTGTATGTGTACATGTTTGTGAATATACGGATGCGCTTTTGATTTTGTAGCTGTTCTTAGGTCCAGTGGTTATTTGTCCCTGTAATCGATCACACCAGCTTCTGACAGCAACATCAGCACAAATTCTCAGGTCACACGTCCCTGTATTATGTCACAAGTCCGCCTATTAAGGCACATATTTTTAACCTATGGTTTCCCAGAGTGCAATTGGTCACCTCATTCCTTACTGTGAACTGAGTGGTACAGACGAGATTAATCACTAGGCTTGGTTTCTCCTCAATTAAATCTCATGGGTCTTAGTGCAAATGGAAAGCAATCATCGCAGATAATGCCGCCCGGCACTACATTCACGCAGACAATAATCTATCGTTTGTCAGTAGCTGGATATTGCGGGCCCACGCAGAATTTTCCACATCACACAAAATAACTATACCTTCACCGGCCTCGCGCCAAGTTCAGAGGGTGAAGTAGGATTTACTCTCAGTCACCCAAAATTTGTAACAGGACGGCACATAAAGCATGATGAATTCACAACCTTGACGAAGCCGAAGCAAACGCTATAAACCGTGTCTGACCACGAGGAAAAACAGATTTTACCAAAAAAAAAAAAAATCATTTGTAGTTAGGCATAGTGTTACTGAGAGTGTGCAAACCCCACTACGACGACTCGGTTACGCATTCATTACAGAGCATAATTTGAATGACTTCACCGGAAAAGTCGAGGCATGCAGATGTACAATCGGTCATTCCCTGTATTTTTAAAACATGACAAGGAGTTTGATGCCAAATCCGTTCGTGAAATAATACAATGTACACGTTCGATTTTAAACAGGCAACACAGGGGAATGTACAGACCCCACGACAGCGTGAAATGACCAAACTGACGACAGTATATTTTTTCGATGTACAAGACCCTACAAGTAGCAATCAAACTTTCACCTAAAAGTTCATTGATTTCTGCTTCAGCAATGGCATGCAGACATATTACATAGCTACGTAAATATTGCAAACTGCTCTTACCTAGGATTTGATTTTACTGGAGTATTAGGTCTGTTCGCTGCAGGTGTAGCTAATATTTCGGGGTTTTTCGGCAAGAAACAGCAGCATCGACTGTTACAGAGCAGGTATTCTGCAGCAGTGCTTCAAAGAAGCAAATCGACAAGTAACAACTTTGCCGCAACCTGGTGCAGCTCTATTAGTGTAATTTTACAAAATACAACTGCATTCATTCATCAAGTTTTTTTGTTTAACAGTGTATTTGTTATTGCGCGATAGCTCTTCCACTGCAGCGGCTTCCATCTCTACAATTGAGCAGAAGTCAAGCAAGCTTGCTATTCTGACTCCGCCCACAGCAAGGGGTGGCTTCAAATGAAAGCTCGCGATACTTCATTGCGGTTATTCTTGTATTTGCATCGAAAGAAATTGAATTGTATATATAACAGCTGAGCGGAAACATCTTGGTGGATGTTCTTATTCATGTGTCATTGCAAGTCTTATTTGTTCAAAAAGTGGCTTGTTTGACGTATAAAAAATCAGTAAAGGGAAGGACGAAGAGAATAGGCTAGTATTTAAGCAGGTCGGCTGTTCTAATGTGTACAAAACCTGACAATTACTGTGACGATAGTATTCATTTTTAACATTAAGTACAATACAAATTTGCGAACGTCTGCAATTGCAGAACATCGAACTCACATTGAAAATACATGCCAGAAATACATGATGGATACATTATACATAAGTATCTTGTTACTGTTACTACTTAATCCACATCGATTGAGAATCGACAGCGATTTGATCATTCCTGTATTTCACTTAATCGTTTTTTTTTTACTCAGGATTATTTAGTTAATTGTTGTTAAAGAAAGAAAACCAGCAATCTGCCTTTCTTTTCGCTTTGTTTCTAATGAACTAGCTTTTCATTCACCACAGCTCATACTTCGCAGATATCAACAATTAATCATGTTCAGATGAAGACACATACGAGCATATATGGCCGGGTACAACATAATCAGTCCTGTTATTATATTTTGTTTTCCATAAAACCCCAGATCTATAGAAAAAGCTGCTATGATGATGATGTGTGTGAACATCTTAGAATTGTGAGCCCAATTTTCAGTTGTGCAAAGAAAGAAAAGCCTTTAAACATTGATTGTTAATTGTTTGAGCAAAGCCAGCCATACTTTGGCCATATTCCATGTTGTCAAACTTTTTTACGACTTGATTCCACACGTACTGCTTATTCTTTCCCTGTGTAACACTAAACAAATTGATGGTTTGTCAAAGATGTGCAACAGTGCCCTCTAGAGTTGAAATCAACTCATGTAATGCAGAGTGTTACTACTCTGATATTGTGATAAAATTGTCAAAAAGAAGTGTTACTCTTACTTACCAAGTAACATCACCTTCTCAATTGAATGATAACATTTATTACAAATTGTAGATTCTGATTTCATATACAAGCTCATATCATCAAATCTGTTTATTTGTTGAGGTATTGTCAGTTTTTCTTTGATACACAGTATTGTCCTGTGTAATTCTAATCTGCCTTCTCAATGAGGTACTTTTCCACCCTGTAAACATTAAAACTGTGGTATGTAGTGTTGGTATTTGTGGACTAATGTGTAGATACATCTCTATTTATTCCTTATATAGCTGTTGGGACATATAGTAACTGCTGCTTACTAATTAATATCATGGATTAAACAAAAATTGGTTTAATTTTGAAACCAGTAACATGTAACTGAAACAGTTTGTCGTTTGTTCTTACAATTATCAGTCCCAAAAGAACCATCCAAAGTATCAGTCCTCTCTCGGTTGCTATTCTGAGCCAAACTCCATTGTAATACCAATGATATCCACTAGTAGTCATATTCACCCATATTTGTCTTGGAGTTCTTTGCAAAAAGGAAATTTATAAAACAGTATCAAATAACCTCAAGGACAAAGACAGATTAGATGTCCCTTTGAAACTGCCTTGTTATACTTTTTGCTTATAAGTATTTCATGTTTGATTAAAAATACATCTGCCTTCTCAATGTTCTCTATAGTTCCTAGAAAACTGAAATAAATAGATTTGAAAGCTAAATTTGTGGTTATTTTTATTGGGACTATTTTTATGTATTTTTTTTTCACCATGATAAGGCTTTAGTTGCGATGAGGGTCCTTTAAGACTATATGAAATGGTTGAAGGTTAAATGTATCTTGGTACAGATGCTTTGCCCCTTTTCACTTTTAAGTGTCAAGTGTTAATAAGAAAAAAAAAAAAACAAGTCAGAAAACCAATGTATTGCCAAACATACCAGGCATTGTATTCAAGTGTTCATGAACTTAACATAAATTAGTGTCAACCTTCATAGCACCATTGGAGAATCAATGGACACACGTATCTCTACTTTCCCCTTGGCAAACTTTGTATGTGTCCCTTTCTAATGTGACCACGTATGAGAACTGACTTTTCAAATGATGGAGTCTTGCCTACTGACCTACCAGTTCAACAATGGCAATAACATTGTTGGTGTTGTACTTTTCTATGTGCCACCAATGTCCATCCATGTTATAATACAGTTAAAACTATTGAAAAGTTTTACTGGGCACTGTATATAAGATGAAATACATGCAGCGACTTCCAGTGAACTTACCTGGGTTCTTGGCCAAATTACTATCATATCAAGTGTTGACAAAACATCTGGTTATTAATGGATCATTATCTGATTAGTTACATTAGGTTTTTCTGTAGTACGTTGGTTGAAATGTCATTGGCATCAGGTCCAGCTGATGTACAGTTAAGTGTTTCAGTAGAAATACCTCTGGTTCCCTTTGGGAACAGCTGATATACAGCAAAAGCAGGTCAATGTGAAACTATCTGGCTCAGCACAACTGTAGCTGAGTAACAGGTTAGTTGGTTCCCCCAGAAATTCAGTTTCCAGAGGAATGCAGATCTTTTTTTCAGAGAAGACAGCAAGCAAAAGAGGCATCTTATTATGAGTCTGGAAACTACTGGGGAGCCGACCCCTGTAAATGAATGGGTGTGTTGAGCTTAAAATGCCTGGCTTCTTTATGGCTGACCAGCTAAATGAATCCCAGAGCAGACACAGACTTTCAGTCTGCTCTGCTACTCCACATGCTTGGTATGTCAACAGGTATGGGGTCATTGTGGTGGTTGCATCATGTCAGAAACCTCCAGTGATATTGAAAATATTTTCTGAACCTTGCACTAATAAGGCGATAGGGGACAAAATTGGCGATCAAATTGCATTGTGCATGAAACTGTACCCCAGTCATGCTGGGAGTCTGATTAAACGTTTCATATTGTGGTGTGTAGTAACTGCCTCTTGTGAATTCTTGTATGATTTGTTTACTTTTTTACCAAATTAAAAATTCTGATATCACTTTCATTTGTTGACTCATTCCCAACTCATTTGCGGTCAAAAACAAGGTGAATATCTGGATCGGAAGAAGCGTGAGCAATGCTGATTTGAAGATGAGTCATTCACCAGGAAGCACCCGCGAAGGAGAGGACCACTGCCTGTATACTTTTTACAGGAACTGCAACATCTGAATACAACACATATAACAGTTTGTGTCATAGTTTTGTTCTTTCAGGCAGACATGACAAGAGAGATACATTTGGTGAGCTAATGTGGAAGTTTGAAAAAAGAATCTTCTTTTACCACAGCAGACAGTCAGGGTCAAAGCATTACATATCCAGTTATCTCTTCTACATCTGATCTAAATGTACCATGAATCTGCATGCAATCCTGGTATTTATTAGTCCATGTGTTTCATCTGAACACACACACAGAAACCTCGGGGTTATATCAGCTGATTACACGACTTGTATGTCATTTAGGTTTTGTTTTAATCTCACCAAGTAAAGTGTAATGTTTCACCAACATTAAGAGGGTACCACTATTACCTCAAAATCTAATTTTAAAATCTTTTAAGACATCATTTTGTTCATCGTTATTGTAACTGTGAGTTTCACTTTAAGAGAGTTAGGAAATGTCATTATCAGTCCTTATTTTAGTGGATTCTGCAATGTAATGCAATGCAAAGTCCATTTTAATTTGTAAATTCACTGATATAATGTTTTTGGGGTTATATGCAGAATGTACTTCCTCTTCCAGTAAGGGTCACACATTCTCTGTATCTGCAAGCCCCTCTCCACACGTTATTCAACCATATAAAGAAGACATATGGGAAGTGTCCCAATGTCCCATACATCACAAAACGTTCAACACACTGGCTTTCATCAACATTACTACTTAATTTGTACTTGCACATGTTTTGCACTTGTGTCTCTCACTGGCTGACTGGGCTCTTCATTATAAACGTATGAACTTACCATTCACAATGCAAAAATGAAGTGTATAATATTGATACACGAAGAGCGATATTCATCAAGGTGTGGTAGTGATCGTGGCCAGATTTCTGTCATATTGTGGGTCCATTGATCAGGTCATTAGTTATTTACCGAAATGACAAATTACTGACGCTTAGCCGAGTGTGAATTGAACGGACGAGTGACGCACTTCCTGCAGTAAGAGAGCAATTTTGCAGAGAGCGCTGACAATTCAAGTAATGCGCCGCTTGGGTGCGCTGTAGATTCTGTGGCAATTGTTATCTTATATTCATACGGAAGAGCTTAGTTTCTTCACATTTAATCGCGATTTGTCCGAGGCAGGCTGGGGCCAGGGACTCTCAACTTCTGAGGGTCTGATTTCCACATCATAAGATACAAAACTAAATGATTTCTGGAGGAAGCGGTAAGTTCTCAGAACCGCGCATTGCCGTCTGGCTAGCTAGCACAACATAGCTCTTTAGATTGTATGCCTTCTTTTGTCACAGTGGATAGCTAGTGAGATCCTTAAGGTAGCGATACGCTGCTGTTCCGCACAGCAAACGAAACATCAAGCCGATTAATCGTGTCGGGCAGCGGACAGGCCTGTGTTTATCACTCCCTGCGCAATGGTCCGGGTGGAACTTTGCATCTACCACAGTGTGCAGCTAATTAGTGTTAGTGATAAATGAACTAGCTGGGCAACGTTATATGTTCTTGATGATGACACTCATAGAACTAGCGTTACGCCTTGTAATATAGCTAGGTAGCACTTCTTATCCGCTCGGTCAGGGAAACTGATTTGACATTAGCTAATGCTAGCTAGCTTGCACGTAATTTCTTAGTGCACCTCGGCACTTGCTAATTTGTTACCGATACCTTTCTGGCAAACCAGGTCCGTAACTCTTTGTTAAATGACTACAAATTGACCAAGACTAGTAGCTAAGTGGCAATTTTTCTCAAATTAACGTTTGCTAGTAGTGCTACTCAGCCCATCTCTTCGCAGGATGCTGCTGGCTCACATTGCTAGTAGGGAACGTTAAGGTAAATATTGTCGAAATGTCAATGAATAGCTGTGTACATATCGCTGTTAACTGTTCTCGCTGGTCAGCTAATGTTACCTGTGTTCAAACGATGCGACTTTTAAACTTGATTAGGCAGCCAGCTAAGTTAACTTATCACTATATCAATGTACTTCGCAAGCTTATGTAGCGAGAAAATATCGCTCCATAGTTCTTCCTTGAGCTGGTTTTATTATTAGATACCGTTAGCTACCTCACCCAGTAACTTGTGTAACACTGGGTATGTAACACTAGCTGAGTAACTTAAGAGATAACGTTAACTAAAGTCACTGTGAACTCGATACCCGGCGGAGCGTATTGTTTTGGTCGCTAACGTTAGTTCAGATAGGAAGTCCAGTATTGCAGCTGTACATAATGCAATGTTTGCTGTCGATAGGTACAGCAGTCATTGTTTGGCAGAAATGAAAACAAATTCATGTTTCGCTCAGATAGTCTTATTTACCCGTAGATGTCTAATTTTGGCATCTGATTGTCCTACCCATATCTATAACGTGTGAGATGTTGTTTCGTATCTAGCTATTCCAAGCGTCGTGGTAACGTTGTGTATGTATGTGATAGATCGCCAAGTTATTAAACTAGCAAAGCACTTTATAGTGGAGTTCAGTGGGGATAGTTAGCGTTATTTGAAAATAACATGGATTTGGCACACCGTATGATTTAGTTTGGACAAGTAAAGCAATAGTTTGTCATTTAGAGTAAATCTACATTTTCAGCGTCAACTAGAATCATTACAGGGAGTTAATTTTGATGGTCAAATGTTTTGTTCATTCACAGTCGCATGGACTTCACTCTGTATTTAACATTAAACGCGTTATTCAGATTTAGCTCTGGCAGCATTATTACAAGTTGTCCATTTTTAACTTGGTGTGTCTGTATAAATTGTGGTCTGGACTCATGGAAAACCTTGGAGCATTGCTGTTGTAGTTCCCAAATTAGCTATGATCCACTTAATTAAATATTCAGTGTACTAATGTTATTAATCAGTAATTCCACTGTTCAACCCATGCTGCTTCAATTCATAAATATGCCGCCAGTGTACCATATTTTGGGATCTGGAGGCATACATTGCACTTGGTTCATGAAGTAGTGCTGTCAGTTAAGCAGCAATGGGAGTTATTGAAAGAAAATCCAGTGTTCACATTAGTCTTGGGTTTTAAATCCTCATATAGTACTTCTTGTTCTGATACTCAGCAGTACAGTGCTTGATGCCAGTATGCACTTTATGGCAGTTAAATTAAAATATCTGATATGTAATATATCTATAACACTGTTTACAGCCTTAATGAAACTTTTCACTCAAAACTAGTCTGGTATATTGATTTAATTTCTGCTGTTGAATCTAAACAATATTCAGGGTTACTTATGTGATATGCTTCTCTGATTCAAACATGTTTCAGGTACTTAAGCCTGTTAGCTAGGAAACTGTTTGTGAGTCTGAAATTACAGAGACTTTAAAATATGCATTTTACCTTGAAATGGAATCAGAAGCTAAAATGTTTCTGAGTTTATGCATAACACATACTGTATGCATACTTAATGACTGTAATACATTTGAACCAAGACTACAAAAAAAACATCAACAACAGTACATCTACATTACAGTTCCATCACTTTTCCTCAGGATGAATGTGATTGTTTCAAAACTGTGTCAAAAATTTGCTCCTTTTGTGCACAAAGAAAATAACACGACCTTTGAATGAAGGATAGCACGCTGTGCTGTTGCACAGTGAGGCAATATCTGTCCCTCTGTGAGTGTAATGTCAGAAATTGAATCAGGCCTCATGATAAATGAGTATTTTGCACCAGTACGTGCTCAGCAGTGAGCCCTCTGGCCTCTGTTTATATCAGTAACAGGATGACAAAGGCAGATGTTCGACACTTCGAGGCAGGGGCGAGTTTAACCCAGCGGTGCTGGGACAGGTCAATCTGTAGAAGGCCCCCCTCAAAAATAAATTCACCTATCTTTAAGAGACATAAATTCACTTCATGTTAGTGCTTCCTCTTTTTAGAGGTACCTCTTGGTTTGCTTTGCAGTAGGCGTGTGGGGCAAAACACTTCTCAGAGATCGGATATGCTATAGCTTTGGAATTTCAGTTTCCGTCCAATAGTAGGATGCTACAGGGTTTAAAATGCATGTTTTTCTTGAAAACCTACGGTTTTAGCGGATTAGTCATTTCACTCTAGACAGTGCAGTTCCTTCTTCCCACTCAGCTCTAGTGCTTCTGCACAAGGTGAATGATTTTCATCATGTTATAAAAAAAAATCAGTTATAGTCAGTGGTATTTCCCACATCTCAGCTGTTACCATGCAACTTTCTCTCAGCTACGCAATTACCCAGCTTGGTGCAATTTCTGTCTCATTGCTTTGTGATTGCTCTCCTACCATGGGAGATGTATATTAGTACACAAGGCCCATCCCTGGATCCGCCACAAAATCACTTGTGCTACCTGATTCCAGCAAGGCAGTGTGAAAATGGCTGGGATCATAAATGTATTGCTGTGTGCACAGTTCAGTTTTGGGAGCCGAATTGGACGTCAGTACACTGTGTCAGTGGGTGTGGCTTTTGCATCCATGTGGGCAGAACTGTTTGGTGAAATACAGTGGGATGTGGTTGCCTGACCAGATGATCTGCAACCATTAAGGGTCTGCTCACGTTTCCATTCAAATAGTGGTTACTGTCTTTTAGGTCTGTGCATATTGGGACATGAGTTACTATGTGTTTAGATGTTACTTGTTAATACAGAAATTTGAAAGGTGGGAAGACTGAAAAAAATAATTTATTATTTGTGTTCTGAGCTCTGGATATTCAGAGGTAAGTTTTTTCTAGAGTTTGTATGGATGTGACTCCTTTCGGGACTCAGTTTTTTCCCTTTTGTGTGAGAGCCTAAATTTTTCGTTGTGACCATTGGGGTTGAAGCAAGTGCCACGTAGAGCAAAAGATATTTCCACTTCACTGGTGAGTTGATGTTATCATCTGTGTCCATTATCAGAGAAATGTGAGCAAAGTGTTGGTGCTGACCCAAAACTAGAGAATTTTTGTATGATTAGTTAACAACCTCTTGAGTTGTATTATTGAGGAACACGTATATTTCATATTGAGTGATCTTTCTATTCAGATTTCCTTATGGGAAGGAAGTAATACTGACTGTTTTGTGAATAACCGGTGTGTCATGTGGATTTTCGGTCTACCCCATGGGTTCCTTTCCTTTTGATTTCCCCATGTTGCATAACTTGCTCTTGGGCAGGTCCATTCAGTTGTGGCAGACGTGGTTGTTGATGGATTAGTTGTCAGGCTGAGAGAAACCTGGCAGGTTCAGAGAACTCTTCCACAGAATTTCTGTGTGTAGTGTGGGACATACCAGCCCTGGTGGATGGGCTCCAGCATGTTGCCTTCAAGTTAAAGCATGCGCCGCTGTCCTCAGGTGCTGACGCACCAATAAGGAATTCCTCCACTTGTTTCAGAAGATTGACAAAGATATCAAAATATCTTCCAGGAAAATCTTACCTGAGTGAACTCTGAATGGAAAGCTTTGTTTTCATTTCTGTTGAAGAAAAAAATGTGAATCATTTTAGGATTATGTTAATCGAAGCCAGTGGTCTTCAAATATCACTAAAGAATGTAAAACTTTTTTTTACATTTATGCAGGCATAGGAGTGAAGCACTTGCATTTAATATATTATTAATTTTTATATTTTCAATTCAAGAACAAGTAGTTGGAGTAACATTTGAGAAATTCAAAGATGCCTTTTTTCTAACCTTAATAATTGCAGTAATATGACAGCAGAACTCTTTGTACAGGACTTTCAGGTCTTTCTTTTGATGAAAGACTTTGTGACTTTCCCTTGAATATCTCACAGCTTGCTCACATGTATGTCAGCAGGTATGCCGTTGCATCTCATATGCTCTCTGTCTCTTCCTGCAGGGCTGTTTGACAGCTGGCAGCATGGGCCCCAGGTTGGCAGCCGACGCACTGAAGTAAACCAAACCCTCCTTACCCTTTGAACTCCTCGGCATCCGGGACCCCACCCACCAGGGAACACCAGCCATGGCAGGCTTCAAGCGGGGGTACGATGGAAAGATCGCCGGGCTCTACGATCTGGATAAGACACTGGGGCGCGGCCATTTTGCCGTGGTCAAGCTGGCCCGCCATGTCTTCACAGGGGAGAAGGTGGCAGTGAAGGTCATCGACAAGACCAAGCTGGACTCGACGGCCACGGGCCACCTCTTCCAGGAGGTGCGCTGCATGAAGCTGGTGCAGCACCCAAATATCGTGCGACTGTATGAGGTGATTGACACACAGACCAAGCTGTACCTCATCCTCGAGCTGGCGGATGGAGGCGACATGTTCGACTACATCATGAAGCACGAGGAGGGCCTGAGCGAGGAGATGGCCAAGAAGTACTTTGCCCAGATTGTCCACGCCATTTCCTACTGCCATCGGCTCCACGTGGTCCATCGCGACCTCAAGCCCGAGAATGTGGTCTTCTTCGAGAAGCAGGGCCTGGTCAAGCTCACTGACTTTGGCTTCAGTAACAAGTTCCAGCCTGGCAAGAAGCTGACCACCAGCTGTGGCTCCCTGGCATACTCTGCCCCAGAGATCCTGCTAGGGGATGAGTATGATGCACCTGCCGTGGGTAAGGACAGAACACAACAGAAACCATCTTTTTACATTTAAGCATGTGATGTTAGCTTTCTGTCAGCTCATTGGCATGTACATTTAAAATCATATGTGAGTTCTGTCACAGCTCTTCTGGAGAGACAGAGATTCCATCTGTCTTAGTGCTTGTGGTATCCATACCCCCCTACTCTGCTGCTGTTGCATTTTCCTCTTGACCACTTTATGTTGAATTAGACAACAGCTTTCTTGGCACTGGCCTTTTCTCCAAGGCAGGGCACTGAAATGGTAGGTGTGGCATTAGTCTGGACTAGGAGTGAGGCAGAATACTAAATGTGGGGTGCAATTACTTATTGTGGTCCTCAATTGAGATGCCTGTTTCTTGCTTTGCAGTGAGAGAAAGTAAGGAGCAACGGAAGAGTCCCAGTCAGGCCCAGTCAATGTGCAGACCCCCCTCTGAGACAGCTCTTGTAAACAAAGTGCTTAAAATGCACAGCATATTTTCCTGCATGCCCTGGGGATTTTTTTTTGCTCTTATCCAAAGTATAAATTATCACTCACCATTGCATTAATTTAGAGATGAGTGCCATTATATTTTATGTAACCTATTTATGTTGGTGAAGGTAGTGCTTTGGAATGATTGCACTGTGTAGAGGTGGTACACATTGATCAAACCTCATCATGTCTATAGGCTTAGTGTCAAAAGGTCAGCATTTATAGACAGAAATGGATCAGCAGTGCTTTTAAGTAATAGTCCCTCATTGATTTTGCTTAAAGACTTCGTGGCTCTCTAGACTGTGTGCACTTGTGTTGTATAGTGGCTTTGTGACTTTCCTTGAGCTCCCTGCTCTACTAGACGTCTGTGTGCTACAAAGAGCAGTCATCATCTGAATGAAATGGTTTTGTGCTTGGATAGATCACAGCATGAATGTGCAGAGGTCCAATCAAATGCAGTCGAGCACACACTATTGTTCATTCAAGGCAGGAGGCCATCATTACTGCATCGCTCATACTGTGCTGAAGCTGCCTGAGTTCTCATGTGCTGGGAATGGCCACTCTGTGAGGAAAGACCCCGGGTTCCCACTGAGCCACCATGGGGCCCTGGGTTGTCTTTGGGAGTGCACGTGTTGGAGTGCGTGCACGCCCAGGTGCACAGGTGCACGTGTGTTTGTTCGTGCGCGTTGTGTTTTTGTCACATAAAAGTGAATGTTTCCAGTGTTGTAGACCATCCCTAGTGTGGTCACAGTTACAGCGGATGAGGGAACAGTTAATCCTCACTGATCTGTTTGCGCTTGAGCTCTTGATTACACATTTCTTTATTGACATTGTCATTGTGATCAAACACGCCAGTGGAAGGTCCTCACATTTCAAAGGATTTGTGTCTGTAAACACAAAGGCTTAGCGCTCCCAATAAGTTCTAGACTTTGCGTTGCTGCCTTGGGTCGCGTATCGGCCAGCTGCTCTAGGCTCAATCTCATTTCGATCTGATTGATGCTCTCTCTCTCTCTCTCTCCCTTCCTTTATAACACAAAGCACAGAGATGCCTCCACCCTGCTGTGATGTCATGTAAAGCACGTATGCCCTCCAGTAGGAGGGTGTGAGTGCTGGGAGCGCTGGAGGGGGGAAACCTTGGTATTTTTGAATAATACATGCTATTATTCAAATTTCATTTCCAATTGTCAAGATTTATTCCAGCTCTCCAGCTGTCTCATTGTGCAGTCGTAACTCCTGTGCTCATTTGGGTATCTGCAGTCAGTATACATCAACTGCGAAGAAAGCATAACTCTCAAACATAGTGGCTGCGCATCTCAGCCTGTGGACTGTGGAACGAAAAACAAGTAAAGACATGGTTTGAAGAACAGCGAATGCTCGTCTTCTCTCTTACTGTACAAAATCAGGCTAAAGGCATAACAAAAATCTCAAAGGTCTATTAAGCTTTTATTCCTGTAATTCTATATGGGCAGTTACTGCTTATCATTGAAAGTATGATAAGCTGTGTTGTACAATGGGTCTACTTTTTCAAAGTTGAATGGTCCCAGATGATATGCAATAAAACACATCATGGGTAAAATGAAAGTAATTGTTTAGTCTTAGACTAGGGATATTGCTGAGTTGTAAGTGTGGTCAAAATGACAGTAGTCTGACAAAAGGAGGGTGACCATTAATAATTCCTTTAATTTGAGTTATATTAAGACAGGCTTATGTGTGTAGACTAGGTGCTCATTAGAGCCCCCAGGAGGGACAGAGAACAACCTGGCCTGAGTTCCTGTAGATGACAGTTCATACAGAAGAAAGGACTTCAAGTCTAAATGCACTGTTTGTGGAGCAACTTTGTGCAGAGGGATAGAAGAAATTGTTGGTGACCCTGCTAATGATGGCCTGTTGTGCCCTGTGAATGGGCAGTGTAGCTGCGCTCTGAAGCAGAATGGAGCCGTCTCTGGTGCTGTCAGAGTGCCAGCATGGGAACGCTGTGTGTATAACTGCTGGTGCATGGCCACTCCTCAGCAATTTAGGGTTTGTTTTTCATTTTTGTCGGCAGGTGTGCATTGCAGTTATTGACAAGTGAAGTTATCTTGTGGGTTCATTGTTGGAAGACCACCTTATAAAGCACCAAAGTAACTAAGATGACTTTTTTGGAAACTAAGAAAGTGACAAAATATAGTGGTTCAATAGTCTATATATTTGGCTAATTCAGTATATCAAAGCCTACAGCTTCCTGCCTCAGCAACTACCTCCATACCCCAAACATGTGGTAAAACTGACAATATTAGGTGGTCACTAACTAAACAGTACCAGTGTAATTTGTACTGCACCTATTGACTTATTGCCCAGTTACATTAACAGCAGTGCATTAAGTCTCCACGTGATTCAGAGTGCTTTTATGTTATTGAAGCTAAATTGAATTGATAAAAGAAATGTTGTGGAAAATTGAACTGAAAGATGGGAATGGACTGCCTGAGGTCTCTCTGCAGGTGCATAATTCTGTACTTTAATGGCTATGTGCTAATTTTTATTTCAAACTGGAATGTAAGAGGATCCTGTAAGGTCTAAGGCAGCTGGTGGCCAAACTGAGGGCTGTTAGGAGACTGTGTGCTCCTGCAGTGTGAGAGACAGTGGATGCCAAGATTACAGGTATCACACCTACCTGTTTTTTAAAGGAGTGAAGATCAATGCTAGAATTAAATCAAACTAACTCACCCTCTGAAGTTCTGTAAGTGGTGCCATTAGGGGTTTGTACATGTATGATATCGACTTGTTCCATTTCCAGCTTTGTTCTGACCTTTTTAAGGCAGTGGGAGTCACCCTAAGATTCAGGGAATGTCTTTATTGTACTAGAAGTTCAGTACGGGAGATTCATTGTTGGCTACTTTCTAGTTATTGAACGATTGCACATCTAGTGCTATTTTGATTCCTCTGTAAAAATAGAATAGCACTTTTATGAGCTGCACTGTTTGTCACATCTATATCACATAGCTCTCATTGTATTTTCTCAAGTAAAAACTCTTGACGCATCAGTGTCCACTTGCATATTAGATGTGGCTGTTTGTTTGTATGTACTGGAGGTATTCAGATAGGTTATGGGAGGTTGAGTCAATCCTGAGCTCAGCTGCTGACACAGGAGAAAAGGCAGCGGACAAAAAGGACTGTGTATTGTCACACGGTGAACACAAGGACAGGAAATACATCTTTTCCTCCAGCATGGGTTTCTTATCTTTTGTTAAACAAAAGTGACATTGTATAATTTAATCTTTGAGAGCTGGGCTGAACTTGATTTGCCCTATAAAGCAAATGGATGTTTCGCAGTCGGCGCTATAAATAATCAGAATTTCGTCTCTTGTACACTTCTGTGTTTACACCATTGTCTAGAGGAGCCTCAGTGACGCAGTTGGGTTTCCACGGAGACAGCTTGGTTACATAAGGAGTCTTCATACGCAGTTTTATGGTACCAGAGTTTTTGGGAGGACAGGGGCAAGTGATTTCCTCTGTTTGACCATGTTCGGCCCCAAAGTGTTCTCCTTCTAATGCCACGGTATAGAAGTACGCCTGACCATTGACTTAGTTTGTGGAAATTAAATGTGTGAAAAACGAACTTTCTATTGCAACAGTCATATTAGTGGTATAATTTATGCAGCAGATATCTCCTGTTCAGGTACTGAATGTATTGGGGTTGCACTTGTTGATTTGAAGGACATATTGTCCATAAATTATGGGGACACCAACACAACTTTGTGTACACTCTTTCAAACAGCTCTCTAGTCAAACAATTTTCAAGCAGGAAGTGACTGGCAGACATTCAGTGGAACCCAGTGAAATCTTTTGGAGGTATGTATTGTATAATTGTATAATATGAGCAACAACTGCATTTTCAGAAGCTCAGAGCTTACAACACATCCTATTGTAAACTGCACCTGAAATGACAGCTTGTATATGGCTATGGTAAGCAGCAACATGTGTGACCCTTCCTTGTCAGAGATGGTAACATTGGAAGCAAAGGTCTTCCACTCTCAGCAGACCTCAGCTGCTGGTGGCTGCTGTAATAATCATGCATTAGCATTTTAATTACATTTTGCACCAGTCCAGGCTTAATATCCAGCACTGTCTCTGTGATAAAAGCTCTGTCTCTGCATACAGTGGAGCCCAACCCATAGCTGTTCTTTATTGTGATGTCATGTGAAAGTGAGAGTTGTTTTGTGGATCTTTGAGATCCAGTGTCTGTGTCCTGTGTGTGCCTCTGCACTGTGTTTCTGCACTGTGTGTCTGTGCTGTGTGCCTCTGTGTTGTGTGCCTGTGCTGTGCCTCTGTGCTGCACTGGTATGCTGGAGAGTCTTATTTTCTGCTCGCAGGGCTGCTCTGGAGAAGGGCGGTGATCCGGGATGCACCATAGCAGAGAAGTTGCCAAGTGACAAATCCTCAAATGGCTAATTAATCCACTGCTGTGGAACATATGCCATATGTATGGTTGAATAAGCTCTGGCAGTGGCACCCCCTGCTGTGTGTGTGGGAGGGGGTGTTCATTCGCTAGGGTAGCAGGCGTCAGTGTTTGGGGGCGGTTGTCTCCCTGACTCCACCCTGCTGACATCTAGCAGCATGCTGTAAGCTGCTCTGTCGAGGGAAGGTGCAATTTGTGATTGACACCACTCTAGTTATACACATGCTAAGTGCTCAGCTGGCATCAGAGCCTGGTGAAGTGCATAGACTGCCTGGTCATCCACACAGTACTCAGTGGATCTGTATCCCTTTTCTGTATGTGTCAGACAAACAGACAGAGAGAGTGACAGCAAGATTGACGGAGAGAGACAGAGGGAGCGTTAAGCAGCGGTCATCTGCATTGTGAATAAACCTGCTGAGCTGGCAGCTGATCCCCTGCCCTAAGACCCCCATCCCTTCCGTGAGGGAACATGTGTGGGTGTGTGACCTGACTGGCCCCGGGCCCTGAATCTGCCCCGTCCTCCCAGAGGCAGACAGGGGTCATAGGAGGTCAGGGTGAGAGAAAGCCTGGTCAACTCCCAGACCTCACACATGAGGTACTTCGGATACATTCGGTGTAGACAAAACAGTGCAGTGTTTTACTCTTTTAAATGCCTCATCAGACAGTTTTATTAAAGTCTGAATTGCTTTAATTAAGAAAGATCCATTAAAAGAACAAATTACCATATGCAGTAATGAGAGGAACTGAAAATTATCACAACCAAACGGACAGGGAGACTGAAAATGTCGCATTAAAGAAATTTGAAATTATCATCACTGACAGGCTGACCTATTAGTTCAAAGGCTGCTTAATGTCACATTATAAAATGCAAAGGTCAATAAATAAAGGATGGTAGAACTGTGGCCCAGAGATTAATCAGAAACCTTGGTATAAACAGATGAATCTTCTAAAAATATTTGACTTATTTTAGCAGTTTATGAACCTGTCTGATTACCACTGTGTGCACAGGATACTGCAGTCCCAGTGTAATGAAATGATCATTTCTTCCAATACTGCTCTTAAAGTACGAGACATTATGCATGTCGATCAGTTACTGTGCTTATAAACTACGTA
Organism: Albula goreensis; assembly: GCA_022829145.1. NCBI lineage: Eukaryota > Metazoa > Chordata > Actinopteri > Albuliformes > Albulidae > Albula > Albula goreensis. The sequence goes on from CM040760.1 coordinate 9,821,433, forward strand.
CCTGTGTTAATAAAATATTGTAATTCACAAATAATATGAAATCTGAAAATATGAGTAGACACAAAACATCTAAAAAGATGTAAAATAGTATAATAGAAGATTTTACTGTTGTGGTGTTATCATTAAACCTTGAAATATTACATCCTTTCATCATATTTTTGGTTTTTACAGTATATGAATGGCCTGTTGAATACAGCTCCTAGATTGCAATTAAACTGTCAGTAAAACCTAAGCAAACAAATGGAATGATAAATCACCTCACAGTTCTACCACTCACTGCTTGTCAGAAAAGCTTTGAAGAAATAGCCTGCCAAAGTAACCCTACAGCACTACACTGCCTTCAAAAATCCATCAAAAATAGGTTTAACTGAAGGTGAGAGTAAGGAAACAGTTTGACAGTTCCTGTGCAATGAAAGAGGTCCTAAGAGGAAGAGGTTACTGAGTCCAGAAGGTGGGTGCACTTTCCCAAATTCCCGGAACTTCAGTGTTTGATTAATTTATCTGGCAACATTCTTACAAGAGCCAAGAAAGGCTTTTCCTAAAGGCTTTGCTAGAACAAACTCCTCTTGGGAATACATCAGTGTGGCAGAGGAAGCCCCAGGTTCTTATCAGTGTAAAGTGGGAGTAGAGCTTCTGAACTGGGTTCAGTAAGGGATGCCACAGAATGTAACAGTGCACACTGCAGAGGAAAAACTCTGCTGACACACTGCTAATGTCCATAGTGGACACTTGCATGTGTAGTCACAAACGACTGGTCTGCCAGAAGGCTGTGGATGCTAGTTCACCCCAGTGCTTTTTCAGGTCAGTTCGGCACTCTGCTCTGCTCTGCTCTGAACTCATTACAGTAAAGAGCACATTGGAGTACGGAGGACCAAACTGAATGTCGCCCTGAAAGAGACAAGAGGCGGCATTTTGTTGAAGTGTTTCTGAGCGCATTGTCTCTGCCGTTCAGAGCATTCGGCTAATGAGTTTAGTCGTATTGATGAAATGGCCACGAAATGAGAATGGTTTGAAGGTTTTTCAGTGGTAAACAATTTTTGAACACTTGTCTGGTTGCACTTCATGGTTCTTTGTATAAGAATGGGTCATTTAAATGCTTTTCAGTGTCCACTTGTTTTGAAAATGCCAGCTTTTGTAGTTGGTTCTTTGTTATTCTCATAAAGTGAAAGCTTTGATTTCCAGAAAGATGTGCTTGACAGTAGTAATGATAATGATAATGATAATAAAGGAGTGATTGTGCAGTGTGATGTCCTTCATTTATCTATGCCTCTTCTCTCCCATAGTGTCATTGTCATTGCATTCTCTGGATTTTGAACTATTTGTGTGTCTTTGTAAAAAAAAAAAAAAAAAAAAAAAATATATATATATATATATATTTTGTTTTGCTGTTTTTTTAACCTCTTCATCCCACTGTGAATCTCCCCCAATAGACTCAGAGACTGATGAGTTCAGCTTACTTACCCATGATTTTCCCCTATATTGTCCCAATATTGTTGCCTTAAGGCTAGCCAATAGCATGTGCTGGGATTTGAATTCCAGCAATAGGATGAATTTTTGTTTTAAGCTTTTTAGTGGAATAACATCTGTTTTGCTTGAAGTTCTAAGAGCAGAATAAGTTTGTTCTTATGATGAGGAGGAGGTGTGAATAACAGTAGGGCTGATGCTGCCACTGTCTCAGATGCAGTGATGAAAGGAGAGATCACAGGTCTGTGAAGCAGTTAAGCTTCTCAGTTAGGGGGTTGGGTATTTTGCATTTTTATATCCATTTCCCTTTCCCTCTTTGTCTCACTCTTCTATCTTTTTCTTCTTGCCCCTTCCTCCACACTAACTCCCCATTCTCTCTCTCTCTCTCTCTCTGTGGCTGCTCCTATTAGTAAACCCTAAAGTCAGTCTCTGTGTGTTCTCTCTCTCCCCCATTTCCCCCTCCTTCTCTGCCTGCACAATGTCTGTTCCCTATTGTTTGTGGTTCAGTGTAGTACAGTACATGGCTCTCTGTCCTCAGGTGGGTCAGTGTTGATCCCTGCATATGCAGTCATTAGTGTTAACTTACTGGGACCTGAACACTCCTGATAGCCTCTCCACCCAATCCACTGATCTGCCTGTTGGCACCAGGGAGTGTTCAGGGATGTTTGTCATTCAGTGTGTGTTCTTTAAGAGGGAGCTGCGACACGCTGATCTTTTCTCAGCCGTGAGCTTCTGTTTTCCCCACTGCATCTGGCTCCAGCACTTTCTTAATGAGGCAACCTAAAGCTTCACCCACTTTTCCATAATGACTCCCTGCAGGAAGTGAAGATTCCCACGCATCCTGTTAAACGAGCTTCTCATTTGTGAATGCTCTGATACTTTTGTTCTCACACTCATACAGCAATTATTATTTTTAAAATTGAGTGGGTGCCAACTTCCTGTGATTTCTGAATAAGATTTTTTTTTTTTTTGCTAAAAGCTGTAAAGGTGTGACACACACATTGCCATAACACAAATAGATTATCATTTACATATGAGAGGAAAAAAGGAGAAGGAAATGAGAAACTGAGAGAGACAGAAGCATCTCTGTGCCTCCGTCTTTAACAGCTCTGTCACTGATATTAGAGCTCTGTATTCTGAAAAGGTTTCTGTATTCTTAAATCCATTCTGTCACACTGACACATTTTGAGGAAATAAATGTATAGGTGTGTATATGTTCAGTAGCTTTTAAAACCAAAGTGTACGCCCAGGAAGCCATTTACCGTTTTGATATTGTCTTAATCCTTTCAAATTTCATGTTAAGCACAAATGTGTTCATAGGGAATAATACGGATGCAAAACATGACTGTGTATATTGAACCTTTGGTTGCCCTTTAGGCAGTTCTGTAGTCATAGGATATAATTAAAACAGAGAGCAAAGCTTGTAGATTTGATACATCGTGGGACCATTGGAGGGTGCTTTAGGAGCCATGGGGTTTCCAGGTGAGGGGATAGGGTGGGGGGCGGGGTGTGGTGGGGCGGGGCAGGCAGGCTGGCAGGTGGAAACGACATGGCCTGCTGTGTTTGCCAGGGAGGAGTGGCGGAGCTGCTGCGGGCCGCTGACTGGCAGGGCCATTGTCTCCTGAGAGGAAACTGCATCTGAAGGGCTCTTCCAGCTGGCAGCCCTGTCCAGATGGCCTGAGCACTGAGGAGCTGAGAGAGCCCACGTCGCTGACATTTACCATAGAAAGGAGAGACAGACTGGCACTCAAAGTTGTCACTGCAGTCCTCTCATGAGGCCAGCTGAGGTTTAACCCTTTGAAGACTATTTTAGTTAGGCTAATTTTAGTTTAACTTGACAAAGTTGAACTCACTCAATTGTCTAATCCTTTTTGCTAAATTGACAGTGTGCCCAATCATTTGTATCTCAATACCTTACATTCGCTGAGATGCTTATTTAATCATCAAAAACCATATTTAAACATTGTGAGGCTTACAGCAAGTCCCTCTGGATTCCTTAACATGTTGATTGACTTTCATAGTTCTTTCACCTGCTTTTCATGTATATATAGATAAAATGCTTCCAAAATGAAGTCATGATTCCCCGCTATAAGTCGCTCACTCTTACTGTTGCAGGATAATTATATATTGTTATTAGTTGTCCTGATGTACATAGTAATGCACTGCAGTGAGAGTGTGGTGGCATACACACACATGCATGCATACAGGGCCTGTGTCTATGGAATGGTAACCCAGAGTGAATATCCCTGAATATTCTCTGTTTTGGACACAGGATGCCAGGCTCCTCCAAATGGAGACAAAGGCCATGAAGTCATACAAAATGTCTCCATGCATATTCACAGTAGCCCAAAGGTTGAAGGTTGATTTTGTGGATTTTTATTTTTTGATTGGTTAGTCTGTTAGCTCTGTGTGTGTGTGTGTGTGTGTGTTTGTGTGTGTGAGTGTGTGTGAGAGAGAATGCAAGAGAGAATATGCAAGTGTTCGAGAGGGAGTGAATACACAGTGGTATTTCTGTAGTCATGGTAGGACAACCTTTTTCTGTTCTTTGATCATTCAGGCAGGAGGTTTAAATTTTCCTCTGTTACATAAACTAGCACTACTATGAAGCTCTCAGTAAAGCACCAGAATACATACCCTGACATTATTATGGAAACATGTGTAATTGCAATTGCTCTTGTGTGCAATTGCTCTAAATAAAATGCATATGTTTAAAACATTTTACATCACTGCCTTGCAACACCCTCTGAATATTGTAGTGCAGTTTAAGTCAAGACCCTCTGTCTCACTACATAAATAATAAAGGCTTCAGGCTTTTTTCAAGTATCAAAGCAATTGGTTTCTGAAAGGAAGTCTTTTCCCGGCTCAGGATGAAAGATGTTTGAAATATTCTCTATTTCTATAGCACATTGTCAGCTCAGCTGGAGGTACATCTATAACTAGGCTCCTTAGACAGCACAGGGAACTCAGACCTGATCTCAGATCAGCGACAGCTACAGTTTTCCTCTTTGCTTTAATTAGTTTTTGTGACATTTAACTCCTTTTTTTCTTGAGATGGGGGAATGCTGTAGTCAGTGGGGTGGGGCTGAGCTGAAGGTGGTTGAGTGGGATAGTACCATAAGTCCTACTGTGGTTAGCAATGCAGGCCAACACTACCTTTAAGAGCATCATGTACAGTAATCAGGAATGAGATCAGTGTCTCCTGCATGGTACTAAGCACTGTGGGATACACTGCAGGCACTGGATTCAAAGTCCAGTTATATCCCCAAATAGGTGATCTCAGGAGCTTTGCAGTGATGGCAACTGCCTCTTGGTCTGACTTGTGCGGGTGATGAAAGGGAACATTTACCTTGGAATGCTGTGAACCCGTCCCCCTCTCTCTGAGTGTCCTCTGCTCTCCCTTTCGCTGCAGATATTTGGAGTCTGGGTGTGATCCTCTTCATGCTGGTGTGTGGACAGCCGCCCTTCCAGGAGGCCAATGACAGCGAGACCCTCACCATGATCATGGACTGCAAGTACACTGTACCCACCCACGTCTCCAGTGCATGCAAAGAGTAGGTAACACAATCTTTCAGACTAGGGCGCTAGCTGCTTTGAGCAGTGTATGGAAGAATGACATTGAACAAAATGGATGGTCAGACTAATTTACTTAATTTGCTTCACCACAAAACAGTTCTGCTTAGGTTGCTTTATCATTTTGACCTAGAGGAGGTTAATCACAAAAGCTTTATTGCTGGATAGCCAGCCAAGTGGTGATTGTTGTTTTTTTTTTTTTTTTTGAGTAATATGAGTTTAAAGGGGTAGGGTAGTATATGCAGTGCATTAACAACTTAGATTACTACAACAGCAAATTTCAGTAAGTTAAACCTTTGCAGGAAATGGTGAAGTAGGTAGTATTCACTGATTTAGGATGGTGTATGTTGCTGCTTGACCATTTGCCCATCATTGCTTAAGGTATAGACAAATGAGTATTGGTTGCTAAAACAAGGAGGAATTCTTTTTTGGGCATTACAATTAGTGAAACCATCATGAATCTGTGAAGTTTGCTGTTGTTTGAAGAGACATTGCTCCTGATCCCGGTGGTTTTTTTGTACAAATCACAATGTAGAAATTTCAGCGACGCAGTTATTTGTCTTGAATAGATCTTAACTTTACCCGCATGAGGCCTGTGTGGAGGGAATGTGTCCTTGTGATTGAATGTTGGGTTAACATTAGCTGTGAAATGCCCTCTGCTCATCCGCAGAGGAAAAACCTCAGGCCACTTGACATACCTTCACAGCAGGGTGATCATTATCTCAGGGTCATATTTAGACAGTTGTACAAGCTGACAAAACAAGTCTGAAAACACTAACCATTGGTTAGAGCACACACTGTGAGTGTTCGCTGCTGACAAGTGTTTGACCTTTCGCTGTGACAGTGCCCAGTGCAGGCTGGGGGGACAGGTGGCTCCTTCCAGAGGTCCACTAACTGCCCCTCCTACCCCACTGAAGCCCAAAGATAAGAACCTGGAGATGAGCCTGGTGATTAAACAAACAGAATATTGCTGAATAAAGACTGCAAAGTCAAATCATAACCACTCATGACTGTTAACAAGCTAAATGACAGTTTCCATACCAACAAGCTGAGTCTGTAAGAAATTCAGTCTCATCCTCTGACTTTGGAATCAGAACTTGACATGTTGAATCTTACAGACTTCATCACCCCTCAGCAGTCATTGATAGTTTGCATTTGTTCTGAAAAACTAACACTGTCTCATTGGCTTTTCAAAAAGCATTTTATGTTGTTCCTCAAAATAAAATTATCTGCTCAACACAGCTTCTGAGTCAGTTTACATTCCCTCTGTTTGATATGCAAATCTCTCCTCCACCACTCGCACTGATTCAACAGCATTGATTTTTTTTCAATCTTAATTTAGGAGGTAGTCAATTTCATTCACCCACAAAGTCCAACTCCCAATAATAAATAGGCCTGTTGTTCGTCAAAGCCCAACATTTGGGTAGGCTAAATTTGCCCTGGGCCCCTGGAAACATTGAAACGGAGCCATCTCTGCTTGCTGTTCCAGTGGCGTCGGTGCTTTTGAAGAGAGAGTTTTTTTATTATTGTTAATATTCTTTTAGGACTTCTTGTGCTGTGTGGAAGGGTGTTCTTCTTCAGGCGTGACAGTATTCACTAAAATAGGTTCTACCTTAAGTAAATGTATGCCATTTAAATGGGCTAGTTCAAGGGCAGTCCTCAGACCGAACACAGGACTCCCCTCATTTTCACACATAGCTAGCCTGCTGCTTCATGTTAAACCTCAGCTCTAAGTCCTCACACCACTTAAAGCGTGACCTGGCTGTCAGCTGTAGAGAACAACATCCTTTTTTTTTCATCTGTAGACATAAATGACGGAAATGCTGGAACTAATAAGACGCAGAGTGTGGAGTTGTCAGCAGCTTCTGTCAGTAAAAAAGCACATTTTTTTTACGTCCTGCCGTCACTCTGTGATCCCTCCGAGACCAGAGATGCAGAGACGAGGAGTCATTTCCTGTCGCTACGCCAGCATGCATCAAAGTCACACGAACCGTGGGTCACACTGGTCTTTATGTGACTTCTGCTCTTCTCAGAATAAACCGCTGGCATTTTTCACACAAATATTCCCAGGGATTGACTCTTTAATATGATTTATCAACTGAAACAAGGCACGCAGCGGAATATCCATTTTGGCCACTATTCTACCGTTGTCCCTCTGTTTGAAGGCTTTTTGTCTGTTCTGACTCCCTCTGCTCTGAACACCAGCGATTACTCCAGCTAATTACATGCAATTTATGGGCTGATGGAGGAAGCCTGTGATTGGTGCCCCTTCATTATGCCAGCATGTTGATGAGTCTTGCTCAGAGAGAGAGGGTTATTGATGCAGAAGAGCTAATGTGAGGGCAAGAAATCACTGATTCTTATCAGACCCTTATTTACAGTGTCACTTTGGTCAAATGGACTCAGATTTAACTGTTATTTAACTGGTACCTGGCCTACACGAAACCTCCCCCTACTCTGCTACTTGGGGTTACTGTCCATTATTTTTCACACTGCTAACAAAGAACCAATCACATGACACTGAAAGTCTTGGCACCTTTGCAGTCTTCCTCTATCAATAAAGATAGGTCCACTTCAGCTGCCTGTTTCTTGAACAGGAAGTGAGCCTAAAACAATAACACTGAATTAACTACACTCTCATCCTAAATTGTTACCCTTCTATGAGGAAAAGTGAAAATTACGTTATTTAACAATGAGTTGTCAGTCTGTGAAATGGAAATCCTGTAAACACAAAAGTAAAATGTCCATTGATTACCCCAAGGTAAGGACTGATAGGTCTGTAGAGGGGCTCAGACTGGAGGAGGTGGCTTCCTCTGTATGTACAGTAGATGTTTGTTTTATCATACGCAAACCTACATCCTCCAGGAACAGCCTGAACATTCCGAGAAGGGCACTATAAATATCTTGAGCAGTTCCTCTCCTCACCCCTGAGACAAGAATCAGGCCAAGACGGACACATTCCGAGACTCATGGACACTCACAGACACACACACACACACACACACACACACACACAGACAGACCCACACACACTTTAACCATGAGAATCCGTCAGTCATCATAGCCGTGAAATGTAGAGCTCCTATAAAGAATAAGAATAAGTGACAGTGAGCATGATCTGTCCCTTCCCTGTGCCGAGGTTTGTGTCATGCCATTGCTGATCTGATTAGATGAATGTGTAAAGATGGATGTGATACCAGCGTCAGATGTTAGCCCTGACTTAACAGACACTGTTTCCTGTGGCTGATGTCAAAGGCATGGCTACATGTGGTGCTTTGTGGTCCTGCTTCTCTGTCTCTGGTCCTAAACCATTCATTGTGTCATTGTGTGTCATTGCAATGTATCTGGTGCCAAAATTGTATACAATATCAATTGTATTCAAAATTCAAAACTTTCCATGCAGAATTCACTGGGTATTGTCATGTCATAAATGACAGTGTAGTTTTGCAGTTAGGTTTGTTTGTAGGTGTGCACATTTCTCAGCTATGACCATTATCCTCTTCCTTGTCTGGAAAAGGAAATTCCATATCACTCTGTGTGTTCTGAGCATGTAAACAGATTGCAAAGATTTCTAGTGATAATGGGCCACTCCCCCTTGTGTTCCTCCAGCCTGATCGACCGCATGCTGCAGCGGGACCCAAAACGGCGTGCCTCCCTGGAGGAGATCGAGAACCACGCCTGGCTGCAGGGTGTCGACCCCTCCCCTGCCACCAAGTACAGCACCCCGCTGGTGTCCCACAGGAACCTGTCAGAGGAAGAACATAATAGCATCATCCAGCGCATGGTCCTGGGTGACATCGCCGACCGTGACACCATCATCGAGTAAGACACACCCCTGGGACCTTTAACCTGACAGGACTCCGCCCTTCTGTGTCCACAGTGTGTGAACACTGAGTCTGAACTCCCTCACTCATGGCATTGCCATGTACTCCCCTCTCTTAATGCAATGGTCTGACTAACAATGTACTAGCTCTGCCTCACTGTTTCTACACTGGATTGCCATTTTCAACTCTTTCTTAGAGATTTCTGACCTTTTCTCTCCCCTTGACTCATCAGGGCTTTGGAGACCAATAAGTACAACCACATCACTGCCACATACTTCCTGTTGGCTGAGCGAATCCTGAGAGAGAAGCAAGAGAAGGAGATCCAAACCCGGTCCTCTAGCCCCAGCAACATCAAGGCCCAGTTCCGGTACCAACCAACTTCTGACACTTGTTACAGCCAGTTGCATAGTCTTGTGTGTAAAGTCCTTGTGGTGGTAGCTTGTATCATTTCTGAAAGGTTCCAAGAATATATTGTGTCCTCAAGCTAAATCCTATTATCCATCTTATTCTAGACTTCTTGAAACATAACTTGGCATCATGCAATGCAGAATTGGATCGTTCTTGGCCTGGAGTGCCATTACAGCCACATCTTAACTCTATGTGGTTGCGTCATCGAATGTGAAATTTAAGAGTCAAGATGGTAATTGATTTTGAGGGCCCCATGCATCCTGGCAGTTTTCATCTTATTTGGAGTAGAGCAGCTACCCAAATCTGTGCCGACAAGCTGAGCTCTGACAGGCCTGTGCTTCCTGCAGAAGCAGTGCCATGTGGTGCACTCTGTCAATCTGATAGAAACGGCACATTTACCTTCAGGAAAAGAAGGGCTTAATGCTGAAGTAAAGCATTCAGAACACAGAGAGTGAGCTTACAGCAAGACAGATAAATTGTCTCCCTGTCTTCTTGCTTAGTAATTTCCTCTACCTGTGGTATTCATTAGTAAGGTGCACTCAAATGTCATATCTCTAAGGTGCACTCAGAATCTCCTGAGCTACACTCTGTTATGACAGATGTATGTACTCACCAAAAAAGAAATTGAAGATGTCTTTTATATTGATATTCCTTTCAAAAAAAAAAAGAAATGCAGCAGTTCTGCAAATGAACACTGAAATCAGGCTACCTGAAATCAGGACCCATGTGTAGTTATGTGAGCTATGGGTACATGAACATATTTAGCTCTTGTATTCCTGCAGCTCTAAGGTTTTGTCACATGTAGCATTCCTGTAGCCCTACTCTCCCTGTAGCTCCAGTTTTGTGGTTGCTCATGTTCCTGTAGCTCTAGTGTTCTTACGCTAGCTCCCATCTAACCTGTAACGTAGCCATTTTTCTTTTGGATTTGAGCGGGATGTCACGCTTTCACTTCCCTTTGTTGAGCTTCTAAGCCCATAAAGTCTGCCTGAATTCACTGTGATCAGAGCAGAACAATATGGCCGCCTTTGTGTGGCAGGGTGGGGACAAAAGGGATGCTCTGAAGGGATTAACCCTGCCATAGCTGCCTTTCTGCTTGCTATTGTTTGTGCAGCGTCAAGAGGGACCTCTGCATTCTGCTCACCTGTTTGTTTTGCTACAGGACTGAAGTAACACTCAAAACAACCTTGACAGAGCCTCAGACTGCCTCCTCAATTGAAAAGGCTTTTGATCTGAGGTCTCTCTGTCTAGACAATTCAGGGCCATGGGGTTTGTGCATTCTCCCTGGGTAAACCTGCATTTCCGCTATTGCTGGTCTACAGTCTGTATCAAGCAGGGCAGTGCACAGAACACAGCACTGCCATTTGCAGTGAAGGACTCCTGTTATTTACAACCCGCTCTTTTGGTGGGCACTAACCTCCTGCAGTTTTCACTGATGTCTGTGGTAGCGTAAATATCAGCTGTTGCTGTCAACCCTGGTCTTAGTGTACCTTAGTGTAATCTGGTCTTCATTTAAACATCTTGAAGGTTGTTGAAAATATTCAATTAAATGAGTGATTCTGTGCTGAAACAGATGCTAACACAGTGCACTTTTGGCTCATCATTGCCATTGTTCTTTTTTTTTTTTAAATGCTTTTGTGTCAGTGGCCTGGTGTCCACACTTTCATTATTTCAATACTGCAGTTCTGGTTTTAGCTGCAGGTCTATCAGTTAATCAATACAAAATATAACCTATTTAAAAAGGATTTTCCTCCAACACATTTCAGTAAGAAAACTTAACTAGACTGAGAACCGAATATGGTATATTCATTATTTGGAAAATGAATCTGTTTCTGCCATAATTGCCATGAGATTTGGGTTACTCATCCCTCATTAGCAGTTAAAAGCATCTGATTAAAATCTGTTAACAGCTCCTTACACCTCAGGAAATGAAGTTAAAGTTTGACTGTTTCTCACTTACTGCTTCGTGAAGGCAAATTTTAAATGACACCTGCTCAGGATCGAATAAGAGTATCAAAAATTGACTTGTCTTTCATTGTCATATGTAGGCAGTCATGGCCGACGAAGATCGACATCCACCAAGACATAGAGGATAGCTTAGCCGCCTCCTCAATCTCTCATGGAGGGGGTCCGCAGTCCCCTGCCCGCAGTGCTGAAAACCTGTTGAACGGGCATCGTGGGAAGGGGCTTCTGGATCTGGGACGACGGGAGGAACCGAGTGATCTTGGCCCCCTGTCCCAGGCCTCCACGCTCGCCCCTTCCAGCCCAATCAAGTCAGGAGGGGCAGCAGGCTCCACCCCAGGCAAGCAGCGCACCTGTCTGTTCAGGGTGGAGGAGGATGAGGAGGAGGAAGAAGAGCCGTCACCTCTGCCCACCCAGGTGATCCTGCGGCGCAAGCCTTCAGTCACCAACCGGCTGACGTCTCGCAAGAGTACCCCGGTCCTCAACCAGATCTTCGAGGAGGAGGGGGAGTCAGACGATGACTTCGACGTGGCTGAGAGCCTGCCGCCAAAGCTGAGCCGCCTGAAGAACATGGCGTCCCCGGCCACGCCCCACAAACGCTTCCCGCGGCGGACGAGCCAGACCCGTGGGTCCAGCTGCTCCAGCTCTGAGACGAGTGACGACGACTCGGAGAGCCACCGGCGGCGCCTGGACAAGGACCCCAGCTTCGCATACGGGTGGAATCGGCGGGACAGCAGCGAGGGAGGTGGTGGAGGAGGAGGCGGGGGCAGCAGCGGAGGTGGGCAGAGCAAACCCCCTGGGGAGGGAAGCTCTGGGCCAGACAGGGGCAGTCCTCCTGGGGGTGGAGGCGGAAGTGGTGGAGGGGGAGGTGGAGGAGGTGGATCTGGCAACAAAGGACAGGGCAGCCCCTCCTGCTGCTCCACCCGCAGCTCCATGAGGACGGTGGGCGGGGTGGTGGAGAGCCTGAAGCTCATGAGCCTGTGTCTCAGCTCCCAGCTCCACCACCTGGGCGGGGCAGGCGTGGGGACGGGCCGCTTCATCCTGGACCCTCAGAGCTTCCCCAGTGTCAGGGTGCAGGAGAAGTCCTCCTGGAGGATGTGCATCGGCTCCAGCGGCAGTCTGGACATGCCCTCCCTGGGTCTCAGGCCTGAGCCACACCATGCCCAAACGGGGGCCACACTGAAGGCACTGGACTTGGCTCGGGATAGCACCACCTTCAACCTGAAGCACGGTGTCCTGCAACTCCCCCTGTGCGACAGAACCATCTCTGTCAACATCCAGCGAAACCAACAGGACCGCCCCCTCTGTACCCCTGCCCCACCCACGTGCTGTCAGGTCATATGAGGGCTCCAACACCCATCCACCACCCCCCCATTCATGTTTGTAGCAAACCATTGACAAACAATAGCGCTCTTCCAGGTGCTGTGAACAACCTCACACCCCCCACCCATCTTAATCGTTCTCACTTCTCTGTTAGTTACAGAGTGGATACTCTCCTTGGGAGGATCACCTGTGAATGAAGAGGGGCAAGTGGGCAAGCTGCTGTCTTTTCTGTTTTGTTATTTGTAAATGTGATATTTCCCTTCCTCTGTTTATTTTGCATACTTTTGTGGCTTTGCTGTTTTATCCTCCCCCACCCCCATCCCCCCACGAAAAAAGAAATATTATGGAGAGAAATCTGAGCTTTTAAGATAACAGAAATCAATAAAAACTTGAATGTGGACAAAAGACCAAACTTCAGGCTGAAAGAGCAGGGAATGGAGCAGTATCTTCAGGGATAGCACTTACAATAGGCTCATTGTGAGTCTAAACAAATCGAGCCCTGATAACGCTGCCCATTCATTGTGTTCTATACTGTATGTGTGAGGCTTAACTAGACGATGGCAGAAAGGCCTTGAAAAGAGCCCCCGCTGGTAAGTCTTAAACAAATGACCAGAAACAAACATTTACTATAATATTCTAGCTAAAATGTGCTTAATGTGAACCACTGCATTTTATCCTGAAAGATGGAGTGCTGTCTGATAAGTGCTTTTACTTTATACTGCTCATAGACAATCTTTGGTTTTTAACTTTATCAAAATTTAAGCTCGGTTGTAACTGATCATCCCATTTTCAGATATTTACAAGCTGAAACTGTTCAAACCAGTAAACAAGAGGTCTTTTAAGTGTGTTTCATTCCTTTAGGTTATAATTCTGAGACTCAACAGATGGATACAAGACAGCTGAATGATAATTTAACATTTGAATTCAAATGCTCAGACAGAGGGCTGGATTGTGATAGAGGTAATGTTCATATGGATAGAACTGAAGATTCATGACTTTTTGCAAGATCACCTCAGTTGTTTCAACCCTAGCAATTCAATCTAAATTAGTCATGATCTTGGCCCATGTAAAGTGTCCCCCAAAAATTAAATAAGCTATGCTTGAAAAAAATAAACAGCAAAGATTTTAAGATATATTTTGGACAGTTCCAGCAAAACCAGTGGCACCTTTGTCATTTTTATTTTATGTATTGTTATTTTTTAATAACCTTAATTACCACATGTTTTGGAGAAGACATGTTTTTAGAGTGTTTGTACAGTGTGTACATTTGTTTTCAAAGGTATTTTTGCATCTTTGGGTCTTGCAGAGGTGGCTGTTGAGCCCATGGTTGGGTCAGAATCGCACTGTTAGGTCACTAGATGACCCAGTCCCCATCTGTGCTGCCAAGTTGTTAGGGAGCTTAAATGCAGTCTTTCATTCAGGAATAAAGTACTATTTAGTGCAAGTGCAGATCTCGGTCTTGGGGAATTTTCTGCTATGTTAGAAACAAGTGGATATGCTTCGGTTGAGCCTATTTAAAGAGTCCAAGGAGAGAACAATAGGGAATATATTAAAAGGGCATTGGCAATAAGCTATGTGTTGCAGCTATTTGTAAATATACACTATATATATATTTTGTTTTATATTTCAAACCTGTACAGCCTCAGAATGGCACCTTGGACAGAAGAAGACAAAGATTTGTAAATAGTTGTAAATACGCTGTTCTACATTTAAAACAACAGCATTGACCATTTTGTTCATAGCTGTAATATAGCCTTAATAGCTCTGTGTTTCAATACAAAAAAAAGATTAAATAAGAGAACAACACTACTGCTGATGTGTGAGTGTGTGTGTTTGTGTGTGTGACTGTCGTCTACTGGGATGTAAACAGGTGAATGACTGTGCATGTGTTGTATCTTTTCCATTCTCTGTGTTGGTACAGCAAGGGATAGATCATTACTCAGAAAATGTGTTCTTGGACCAACCTTGTACTTACTGGCTTAAAAAGGTTTAATAAACAAAAACGAGAAAGTGAAATTAAATCTATAAATGTATAATGCCACTGCTGACACCTTCTTCAACTGTTGCATATAGCTATGGTAAGGTCCAAAATTAAACATGGAAAAAGCTATCTTATAAACTCGACTACTGTCATTTATTTTACAGAAAAAAGTTTCCACAAGACCTGTCTTCTTGGTGCGCAGTATTTTGTTGCATTTGATTCTGTTGGGTGGTTCATTCTGTTAAAGGAGTTCTTCTGGATATTTCACGCATACCTACATTTCCAACTCAAAACAAGTGCTGCCAGTACAAGAATACAACATCGGGATCCATCCCAACTATTTATACAACACAGCATCTGTGGGTAAAGTTTTCTTCATTAGCCACAGCGCTAGCACAAGTAAAGAGACAAAACTTGGTTTCTCAGAAAATCCCAGAGGAGATTTCAGAACAAATGACACAATTACTGTTATAACTTGAATCTTACTTAAGTTTACATACCGTAATTTTACTGTCACTCTGACTTTGGGTCCTGTACTTTGTTGTAGAGCAATAATTCACATGCACCACTATATTCCACTACAAAGCAGTGGAGTCATTCTGTAGTGGTACACTCATAAACAGAATCATAGTTCCCTTGAAGGCACTGGTCTAGTGCAGGGGTGGGAAAAACATGGTCACAGAGGGCCAGTTTGCAGGTTTTCGATTCTACCAGTAACCCTGGCACAACTACCTTTTTACCTGTAACAACCAATTTTGGTTAATTCATATTTTAAGCTGTGATTAACTTTCCTAAGCAGATGGGAGAACTGTTTTTGGCTGTAATTCCTAAATCTATCAAGAAATCATGCTAAAATGATGCATCATAAACTGGTATATCATGGTAAATCAGAAACTGATCTAGCCGCTAGTGCTCACCCCTGTTCTAGTGTGACTATGGGCCCACAGTTCAGTATTGAATCCAGACCAAGCCACAATTTCACAGGAGGGTGTCCTTGCCTTAGCTGAGTTTGCAATTGCTTGTGAATATAATCTGGCATTCAAAATTGGAAAGAAAAATAGTTTTAAGGGTTTTATTGAAGGTTTAGAATTACGACTTGACTTGGGACTGAGGGTAGTTCATTCACAATCTAGTGTGGAACGGTGAGCTGTTACTTACAGTAGCCAAAACAGTTTGATGGATTGTATTTTATTGTGGGAGTCTTTGAGGACAGCCTTTTTAGGACTGGAGAACCCACTAGTATACATATCCAGGTTTCAGTTTAAATTCACTCTGATTATTGAATTATATTATTGTGCATGGTGTCAATTCGTTCCTCTGGATTCCGGCTCCTGTGCAAGTGATACATTTAGAGCTCTCTGACAGCTCAGTCTGGGCCAGTCCAGGAAAATGATTTGGGAAGGTGGGTACACGTCCTGTGGGAGATGTCACTGAAAATGAAATACCTGGAAACTGTGATGTCAGAGAAAAGTGATGTTAGGAGCCTCTGTCTGGATGTGCTCAGAGAAAATCACAGAGCCAAAGGTGTCCTTTGAGCAAGCTACTCCTGAAGAGGCGCTCCGCTGGGAGCTGAGGAGGATTCCTGTTCTGAGTGTCGACTGTTTGACCTCGGAGGCACACGCACAAGACAAAAAACACGAACACAAAGAAAAAAGGAGACTGGAAGACATCTTTTTTTCTCATTGTAAAATTGTAAATGTATTCTTTTGAGTAAGTGTTGTGTTGGGAGTTTAGAGACAAGACAAAAGCATAAGATAAGTTCATGTACAGCACGCGCACACAAAGCGGGGAACAACACTGGATTTCACCGCATTTTAAAAGGCACTGCCTCTTGTCTAGAGTGCTGCTTATTGGGTGCAAGAGATTTAACACTTCTGCTGTACGTCAGCATACTTCCACCATCACAGTGACAGAAACCATCACTGTCAGAATACTCACAGCAGGTCATTACAATTTCCTATCTATTCTACTAATAATGCTCTGGATCACTTAATACGTACAAGATGTTTTATACCTGTGGACAGATGCTAAAGCATCTGTAACTACTGCCATTTTAATTCCTATGTTGGAAGATACTTGGTTTTCAGAAACAGTCACCATTTATTCCTGAGGTATTTATCAGTTCTTTGATTGAGGATAAGGGTTAGACAGAGGAACATCTGACAAAACATCCAGCTGTTAGGTAGAAGTGAATTAACTGCTTAAAAGCCGTCTGCTCATTTGGATTCCCCATTTTTTGGGAAAACAGGTTTTAATGCGATTGTCTTAAATCCATTTCTGAGAAAAAAATATAAATATGAATGAATCTCACTCTCACTCCCCACTACAGCTTCAGTTCTCCCTCTCCAATCCCAGTCTCTGGAAATTTACATAATTAGTTCAGCTTCACCCAAATCACCATGCCCAATACACAAACCTAGTGCATAACCACATGCAGGACCTATGCAGACCCTGTATTTAAATCACCATTCTGCTTTAAAGCTGCCCAGTAGTCCTAGCTGATGTAATACATTCTGGTTATATCAATGCTTATTAACATACAATTTAATTAAGGGGTTATTCTCTCTGAGATTAACCTGGGATTGGGGGAAGGATGATAATGAAATAATAAAACATGCATAATGTCGCACACACATACAATGCACTAATTCAAACAAGTGTTTCTGTTTCAGCAGGGCCAGGTTTTCCTCAGACATACATTACACATAATGTTTGGTGATACATATATAAGTTTAGCACACCATTCTATCTTAATTTAAGCTGCAGGCCAGTCACCGATCCTGCACAGATAAGGCGTCGTTCGCAGTGCAGCGTGTAAACAGCGTGTAAAGGTCGCGGAACGTGGTCAGTTTCCCTGGGTCCTGGGTCCTTCAGTATCTGCGGAGTTTGTCTCTTCTGTCTCCATCATTAGCTCTTACTGGGCATCCCAGCCGCCTCCAACATTTTCTGGAAAAGAGAACAACGGAACTCATGTCAAGCACACTTGGCCAATACAGTTTTATTAAAATATAAAAATTAATGCTAAAACTTTTAAGTCGAAACAGCTTAAAGGT
The DNA here is from genome assembly GCA_022829145.1 of Albula goreensis. NCBI lineage: Eukaryota > Metazoa > Chordata > Actinopteri > Albuliformes > Albulidae > Albula > Albula goreensis. The sequence continues at coordinate 9,839,015 of CM040760.1, forward strand.
AAATTAACTACTAGGTGCTGAAAGACCGACAGCACTGTTACAACCATTGACTTTAAGAGATTTCAGTGGAGTGAATCAGTATTGTCTCTTTGGGGTGGTCACCGCTGCGGAAAAGGTGAGGCACAAGGCTATCATAGCTGGGCCAGACAGGTTCTATCATCACTGGAAAGGGAGGGGGAAGCCCGTCTCCACTGGGCTGAGGGTGGAGCACAGGCTGTGTCATTACTGCAAGAAGGATGGAGCAAAGGGCAGTCACTATCAGCAGAGGGGTGGAGCAAACAGTGGTCCATAAAGATGGCAGGAACATATATTTGTCACATTAAGAGGGGTTAAACACTGCCACTTCCCACTGCCTACTGGCCTTCAAGCTTCCTTCTCCCCCAAGCAGGTCTTACTACAGATGAGTCAAATAGCTGTAGTCCAAACAGACATGAGACCTCATAGCTGATACATAATTCTACATTCAGCTACATAGAGGAACATTTCAATTAACATGACATGGAAAGCATGACTGAAACCACCACAATGAAAAGGTGAAAGGTCAGCCTGGTTGTGTTCTGCGTGTTGCCAGAGTGATACACTGAAAGCTCTCAGTCATGACAGTGACAAACCCTAGCTGTCATCAGCCATGGCACTGGGACCTGTGTACAGACTGAGCAACACTGCTCTGTCACACTGTGGAGTTCAGACACACTTTTCTACTGTATGAGCAAAACTGCTTCAATCACTACACTTAGGAAAAAAACACAATCATTCTGTCAAGAGTTACAGCAAATGGCATAAGCACCTTTTGTGATCAAGAGACTGACAGGGTGTGGTTTAGGTTTGGAAAGCAGTTTTTGATCCTGCGATGAGGTGAGCAGACAATGTGACCACTGCATGATCAGTATATACTGCAGATTGGTCAGTCACTTGATTGATTGGGCTTTACAAAATTCCATTACATCTACAAACACTGAAACGGTATTAAACCCATAGGAATCTGTAGTAAAAATTTACAAGCCTAGTCAGGCTTGTTCCCGTCATTAAACGTTAATATGTTCCTCATGTTCTTAATATGAGAGCCTGTCCAGGATGTGACTTCATTACAATAAGCCAGTTTGTCCCTGTGGTGATTCCCAGGAGTGAGTGGAAAACACACAATGGCAGCACTCTACATTGAGGAGCTTATTATTACAGTACCTATTTGCTTGCATGGCAGATGCAGCTTATTTTTCCAGTTCAAACAGACTGAAGCAATCTATGTAGCACCTTTCCTCAAGGGTACAGAAGCAGGTCCCCACCCATAATTCAAATTCAGACCATTACACCACATTGCCACCCAGCTGTCAGCTCTTATCAGTTGTCCAGAGTTTGTCACTACAATGGACAGCCACAACAAGCAAGCTACACAGAGCACAGATAAGAGGAGGCACATGGAGAAATAAATCAAATTAAGCAGCACAGCAGATGGCTGAAACCCCTCTCTCTCGCTCTCACTCTCTGGGCCCAATTTAGTAAAGAAAAAAGCACAGCACCACATATGTGGGTTGGTTGAGGTTTGCAATCAGCTAGAAGTCAGCAAGTTGCAATTTACAAAGGCTAGTTATGTATAGCAGATTCAGCAATCGGTCTTAAGATGTATGCTGTTAGCAGAGGGAACTACATATTGCCCTTGTGCATTTCTCTAACTGATCCTGATCCTTAGGTATATGCAGCATGTATGAAATAAGTAAAGATCATCAGTCATAGTATAGGATGTCTTAGATTTTCTCTCGTTCTCTCCATTACTTTAGTCTTTCAGCAGATGCCTTTGTCCAGAGTGGCGATGCAAGAGAACATATGTATATCCATAGGACTGAAGAGCAACAGTGGTCTACACTAAAACACTCCCAGACCAGTGTGCAGGGGAAACACCAAAAGCTAATGTAGTTAACTATGCCATCCTATGACTCTGACAGAAGCCCCCCTAACCCACTCCTCCCTCCAGGTTAGCTGAGGTTGCAGAGCTCTCTCTCTCTCTCTCTCTCTCTCTCCTACCTAGCTCTATCCCCAGTCAGACAGATTTTAGCAGTACCCCCCTGGACACAGACGAGAGGTGGGACAGAGGCACTCTGCTGCGTCTCCTGGTCCTGCAGGGGCAGGTGCTTTTACACTAGCATGTCTGGCCTCCTGCCATAGCACCAGCCCTGGATCTGCAGCAGCCAGCTGCCGTCTCTGGGGCTGCAGGGCAGAGCGGGTTTAATTATTCCTGCCTCATAAACACCTGCTCCAGGTCCTTATGTGGAGAGCAGGTCACATCATCTGTGTGCTGTTGGTTTAGCCTAACACCCCCCCCGCCCCCGCCACACACACCTCCAAAAAGAAAACTGTTGGCATATGCTCACATGCTTGCAGCAGATCCTGGTAATCTAAATCTTGGAGGGGGGGGGGGAGGATGGCAGTCCATCACTTCAGTAGGTTTTTTGGATCCGCCTTTCATAGACTCTAGCATCAGCAAAAGGCACATTCACATGCAACAGTTCTCTTTACACTATTGCCAGATACAGCCTAGAGATGTTTTCTGTGACAACATATTCCATGCAACTTCAAGGCATGAAGGCATGATCTATGAAGAATGAACAATAACAGCAACTGTCTTCATTACGGTACTACAGCCAACTAAATGATTATTAGAGTATAATCCCATGAAAAACTGATCATTTCAAAAGTACTGGCTGTGCTTAAGCTTGTTCAATACTGCACTGAACTGAACTTTGGTGTTTTATAATGATGTGCAAAACAGATGATTAGATCTTTATGTCATCAAAATAAACAATCAATTAATAAATTATGGTTCCAGATGTAAATATTGGCATGTTAACAATGACATCGGACATAATTATTCATCACATGACTAGTAATAAGATTCCAGGAGATTACTTTTTATCCTATCATCTGAGACCTTCTGCAGTGGATATCTCTGGCCGAATGCACATTTAACAAGATATGTGCCTTTCACCAAATGTCACTTCCACATGAGACTCTGTTTCACCCTGGTGTTGGAGCAGGTGATTCAGAATTTATGTTTACAGTCTGGACCAAAAAGATATATTACTTATCTGGCATTTTACAATCTCCATTGCCCCAATGTACCATGGCTGTCCAAACCATAAGCTGGGAGACAGCTCTCTGAGATCAGGCTGCTTCAGCCTTAAATAACCTTTTTTTAAAATAACCTTTTCCTCAAGCACAAACTCTCTTTTAGTCCATTTACTGAACAGTCTCCCTCAGCATGGTTTACATGAAATATTACTGATCTTATGCAGCACATTAACAACACAGCTTTCATGTCCCAGACCAACCTTAATTTTTATTGACCCCAAACAGAATTTACGTGATGGTGGAAAATTTCTCATTGTGTTGACGCCTCCAGGAGCCGATACCTCGAGCCTTTCAGAAGAATGGCTGAGTGCAGAACTCAGACGTGAGAGCGGCGAGCTCCACTCCTCCGCATGGCCAGGTGCCTGTATTGACTGTGCTGACATATGGGAGGTGAAGCATACCTCATTTCACTCACAAGGGCAAACTTGTTCCCCAGGGGGTGGGGGGTGGGGTGAGGTGACCAAGCGGAGGTAGGGTAAACCTGTTTGCCTAGGTATTTGGGTGGAGGCGTCCTCACTCAAGAGGTCTTATCTGTACCATCAGCAGCAGCACCTGACACCTGATTAAGTCAGCAGCTGCTGCAGGGTGGATCTCACCAGTTACAGTCTGAGACAGTAAAGTGTGTGTATGTGCGTGTGCGTGCATGCGTGCAGAGGATAGTATCTGCTCCACCTCAGATCGCAGGTCCTATCACCTGTCCTCGTTAGCACCACTCTATTAAGCCCACCCCTTAGTACAGGGTGATGTGTGGTGCGTCGCACAGGTGGAAGTCAGAATTTGGCACTTGTTCAAATACAAAGCAGAAACCTTCCTGGCTCATGCAGCCGGGTATCCTATCTGTGAAACCTTTTTGCATAAACTGACAAATTTGTGAAAGCTTCACATACCAAGAATATAATAATTACAGCAAGCATAGCGCATTCATTTAAATTTGTCACCGAACAACTGTGTTCTACAAATTCCATTCTCACCAACTACTCAGTATACATCACACAAGCACTGTATGGAAATACTGACGAGCAGAGTGAAATATGACTGCAGCGCACATGACAGGCGGGTGCTCTGTGCCAATGGAACCTGATGCCATACGGGTTGCTGTGTTGGCTCTACAGATGAGATACCAAGAAACGGATGAACTTTCTCCTCCTTACTCTGAGCACTACTGACATCATACTCATTAGTCCAGCAGTTCTTCGAAAGTTCCCTTCAGCTAGAAAAATTTGTATCAATTTCTAATTAAACCATGAAGTTGTAATCACATATATTGAAGTATGGCATCACAAACAGCCTGTAATAAACAGTTCAAATTTCACAATGATAACTGTTTCTCTGTATTATGTGTTACAGCCAGTATAGATTGAATCAAGACAGTCTGCCCAAACTCCACATGTGTAGTCTTGATTGGCTTATTGGTCTTCATGTTTAACTCCTCATTTTGTCATCCAAGTTTTCAGTCTAGTTTTTGTGTGTGAGTGATAAAAAATGTACCTCGGCTTGTTTATTTACGGTATCATGAATTCTGAGGCCGATGGTAAAAAGCCTGCTTCAGTGTTGATTTTGTGCTCTCTGTGCAGGGAATTACAGAAGTGAATAATCAGAGCTCAAATGCCCTGGTGTATCATGTGCTGGAAGTAAACTGATGGTAATTTCTCCTCAAAAATCACCGGTCATGAAAAACAGAAAGGCATTGGTAGAGGGCTGTAAACTGCCTTTCAAACATGTGCTGTGCCTGACAGAGCTGCTAATAACACCCTGAAATGCAAGATAACACTGGGAGAGAGGCGAGCTTGTCTAATGTATGAATGTACTGAGAAAATGGACATCAACCATGCCCTTTGAAAAAAAAACAATACACAATACTGGCTCTCTGTAAACCCAAAGGCAGCCAGTTTTTCCATCTGGTCCACATTTTGATGGTGTCAAACTACTTCAGACTACGTCAAAGTACCGCAGATTATTTACAAACTATATCATGTCACTTCAAGCTACTGCTGTATGTTAGAGATCCCTGAAGATGTGTTATAAACTTGCACATCTTGCATACGCCCCAAAACTCCAACAAACCCTTTCAATTTGCCAGCATTTGTCTCTGTTTGCTTTGAACCCTGACATTAGAACATGGCATCTCCCAAAGAAACACAATGGTGCCCTCCTGTGCATTAGCCCCCAGCTGCCAGAGGAAACAGCTGGTATTAGAGACAGCAGGGAACAGTCATTTTTGAGGTTGGTTTAAACACACTTCCCTATTCACATTGTTCTTGCCTCTGCAGTTTAGGTGCTGTGTAGACTAAAAAGGGAGTCTCTCTGGGCGCCTGATGAGTCTTTCATAATTAAACAAAACAGGATGTCGGAACGAAGAGCACTAACACAATATGCATGGTAATTGTTCAAAGATCAGTGTCAACTGAAAATGGGAACAATGTTGTTTACTAATATTTCTGGCTGCTGTTGTAAGAGATATCAAAGCCATGTAATAGCATAAATATTTAATCTGGGTACTTTCGAGGATGACAATGCCAATACCACATCACTTGCTGGTGGAAAGCAAATAAAGATGTTATTTGCCTCAAATATTCAGTCACGCAAAAGGGAGGAATTGCGCATGACTGAATGTTATCTGGTATTAGCAAACCCTTGGAGCTCCAAACTCATGGTGCAATGATTGAAAAATGCAGTGTTATATTGACCTTGTGCGTGATTTGTTTTGAAACCATGATTTCTGTGATATCTGGGCAAAGAGTCAGGGCAAAGTTAATTTTACTGCAGTTTGGAATTTAACCATTGCAGATATGTAAATGTAATTGTCGACTTGTGTGACCTTGACACCGGTGTTTAAATAAATGCATCAGCAATTATTCAAGGTAATAGTCTATTTCGAATATTGCACCGTGACTTTGGACTAATAAAACAGAGCCCTTATTCACTTGATGCTAATTGGAAATCTGCATAAACCCTTCCCATAAAGCCTCTATCACAACCTATGAGTAGGGGCTATGTAAAGAAGTGTAATTCCTGAAGATTTCCCAATTCTGTATACTTTTTTTTGTTTTAAGCTAGTATGACAGCCGGTTTAAGCATTAAAATATCATTTTGAAATTCAGTAATGTTTCAGTAGAATTGGCATTATAGATGATGAGAATACATTCAGTCAGAAGTGAGGTGTGGGAGCAAGCTGTTCTTCAGAATTAAGAACATTAGCACATTAAGCACATGAGGAAGCCCATCATGCGTAAGGCTTAGCACCAGATATGCCACCCTCACATCCGCCATTAAGCTTCCTAACAAAGTCCCCCATGTGTCTCCTCCACCTGACTGATGCCAGCACTGAGACACGCTCAGGGCCATGACCTCCCCGGAATTATTTCCATGGGATGATCCAGATCTTACTATACAGAATACTCATGAAACGACACTTCACACTTCGAGGCCTCCAATTTGCCAGAAATCTCCGATACCCAAAGCCCCTCCTTGAAAAAAGCTCTCTATTTTGGGTCCAGTACTGGGATAGACGGTATCTCCCTGGAGTCCACATCGGGGGTTTTAGGTTTCTCTTTATAATCCACATCTTTTCCTATGGTACATCCTTTAAGTTCTCTTCCATAGTGTCCATCTTTGGAATGAGGTGTGCTCCTTAATGTGCACTTACAGGTGGAAGGTCCCCTCCATGGAGGGCTCTTCTTTGCCAGTCTTGTGTCTGTCCCCAGTGGAACTCACTGGCCAGCTGCCAGAGGGTGCTGGTGACAGAGGGTGGGGGGCAGGGGGGGTTCCAGCACCTTTCTGCTATTTTAAGACCATCCTGGTCCAGTGGCCAGGGGGGATTTTCCCCACAGAGCCGCTCCTCTGCTGATCATGTGGAAAAACTCACAGGACTGACAGGATCAGATGCAGGGGCAGAACAACAGTGCCAAACAGGCCCCGCTCATCAGCACGGTCCCCAACACTCAAAGGCAAGGAACACTGATCTCTGCAGAGTGTGCTCTAACTGAGCCGAGAGTGAGGCCGCCACAGCAGACACAGTCACTCAGCCACACTGCCTTATGTCATCCACACCTGCCATCTTCACACATATCAGGCCTGGCTCTCTCTTTGACCTATTTTTTAATTTATGCAAAAAGGAAGGGGAAGTTATAACCCATTCCTGAGTAGGAAATGGCTCGTAAATTACTGAAAATTTAGTTTATGGCACAAATTTGGTCCCTCTTTTCCTCATGCAAATTCAAGGTACTTATCAAGATTCAGTTGACAGGAAAATATTATTACGTAAATAGGTATTTAAGAGTCACAGGAAGCTGGTTTAGGGGCTTGAAGAAGGTTGTGCAGCTTTTGGAAGATGAATGTATGCTAACAGCTTCAAAGACACTGCCTTCATAGGTAAGCAGTGGCAGGGTTTTTGAATCGAAACTTTTAGTGGTGACTGTAAGAGGCAGCAAATTAACAAAAAAAGAAGTCACACGCAAAGTGACAATTCACACATACGTCATACCACTGCATAGATGAACCTAGATATACCCAACTGACAACTATCACTTCAGAACAATGGGAAAGTAAGTGTTTTAGCTTTAAAAGTGAAGGCCATTTCACAAAATAAAAGGCACAGTTTTTCTATAGTTATAACATGGAACCAAAATTCACCAGAAGTAACTACTTTAAAATAAAGTTATAAAATAAATAGTTTTTTTTTTCCTGCAGAAAACACAGACAGAATGGGTAGTCATCCTTGCCCAGACAGCCACACTTCTCTAGTTTACAAGATAATATCAGTGCAGTTATACACATCATAAATCTTAATACTAAAACAGCTGGCAAAGGAGTAGCTGGCACACAATATCTTAACTTTTTAAAATGTTGCAGTAAAATTGTGCTGAATAAAATCTGACATTTTATGATTTTATGAACAATGACACAAGTCAAATTTAATTATTGCCTTTAAGTTGTGCAAAAGGGAAACATGCTAAGCAAACTATAATAATTACATTACACAATCTATGACATCTAGTAAATTAAATGTTCTGGTACATTAAATGTTAAAAAATAGTGACAAATGTGAAACAGTATCACTAGGGGTTGCTGGGAGTAATTCTAAAATTCTAACTGCTGGCCTTGTTTGCCTGAAACCACTCAGCAGAAACTCCTTGGTCAACTTCCTGACATTGCAACATCTGCCAGCTAGCTACAAAACAAGGTTTTAAAAATGAGTTTGATGACAGCACCTCAAAATATTTAGCTGTGTCTGACACACAGCTGCTTCCTGAATTGAACCATTTACAGACCCCTGGCAGTCTACAGCAGAGTAAGCATTAAGAACTGAAAGACTGCAGATGTAGTTTTAATACAGATATAGTACCAATATTAAACATTTATCTTACCAATGACGCTCAGCTTAAGGTAGGCTGAGGTGGCTTCCTTCTCATTATTGCGCAAATGAAATTACGTGAAGCTCTCTTTGCTCATATTGTGTGGTAAACAGCACCCTTGTGGTATAAAACAGCTGAACACTCTCAGACTGGAGCCAATTTCTTCTTTGTAATAATCAGAGTTATCATATTGAAGGCCTGAAATAGTATGAAATGTAAATAAAATTAATAGTACTAAAACCTTGATTACTTTACAAACTTTCGAGGGACTGTCGGCAGAGGTGTCCTTCCTATATCCTATAAATAGCATATTTATAATATAAAAGTATATATAGTATATAAAAGTATATGAATCTATGTCAGTGCCTCACAATAACACTAAATGACTGACCTACAAAGTGCAGACTACATTTATGCAAGAACCAGCAAGCCATTACTTAAATAATTGCTTTTCCTTCATCAGTCTCTCAGCACAATGACAGTAAAAAAATTACAACATGTCAAGAACGCAGTCGCAGTCATTCCACAGTACCTGTGTTATTTGTTGCTACTATGATAGTTATAGATGGGTTATGAATATTTATGATGGCATGATTTCTATTTTTTGTTGGACAGATGCTCTTATTCATATTACTTGCATTCCAATTAGTTTTTACAACAGATGGAAACATGTACCAAAGACCAAGCAGTTAAAAGTACAAAAACAGTTAAGAAATATTGCATGAATCAAACCTTGACATCTACATGTCACATAACCACACAAATTAAGTGTTATATCTGACAAGCAGTAAATGTATAGCAAGCTACTTTACCACCAATTCAAGACAAAATACCAGTAATTCACACAAAATAAAATGGTTTCTTGAGACATTTACTTGTTTATGACACATTCTGACCAAATACATTCTCCACATCTCAAAGTTCAAAGGTCACACTTAAGAGTCAGAAACTCACCTACCAGGGACCTGTGCAAATCGAGAAATCAACACATTTGAAGTTTTCTGAGGAGATAAACTGGTTTCACAGTGAACAATAACCATGGACTTAAACAGTTTAATGAATGACCACTCCCTCTCTTCATGACAAAATCCCCAATCATTAGTCAGGCATTTTGTCTTTATGTATTAATCTGGGGAAAGCCTGCCAAGTGAGGCTATTCAAGAGAACATGGTAACATTACAGTCATGACTCATTCATCGGAACACTGTCCATGCCTTTCGTTAGGGCCCTGATTCTGTTGTCTGCACTGTCCAGGTTTACTGTGGCCTGTCTGTAAAAAGCTGCAGCTTTATAACTTTATATAAACTACTGTCTAAGACAGGACACAGTCCTAACTGTTGACAAGTACATGAAGTCCATTTTGGAAGGGAAAACTGATGGTAAAATGTCTTAAACATTATTTGTTGTATGGTTTCCAAAAGGCAAAATATGTATTTTTTGCTCGGTGGAAAACAAAAAAGTATAACAGCCGTGTTTTATTAAAATAGCCACAATAACTCTGACCAAGTTTTGCATGACCTCAATTTAAAACAGTACTGTTTTTTATCCAGTGTCAGAGAACAATGCAGCAGCATGTTTTTCTCTTCTGGACGGGGGTGTTGAATCAAGTTTTTTCGGTTTTACCAAAACACTGCTTATCTATGTGGCCTACTTTTGAATGGTGCAATAAAGCCTGCCAAAAACATAAGAGGGAGGAACTAGGTGTACTGAACTGAGAAAAAGAGGAAGAGGCTGAAAGCACTGGGCACAGAGAGGCAGATGCTAACAGAACTGCAAAGACAATGGGTGGGGCTGGCTACACTGCAGAGGGGAAGGGGCTACATTAACTGCACTTAGGGGAGGGGCTAGGTTCACTACACATAGCTGGAGTGACTTGGTTCGCTGTAAACAGGGAAGACGGTGGGTATATAGCTTGGATAGTGGGAGCCAGGGCTAGGTAAATTGCACATGGGGAGAGGGACTGGGGGAAGAAAACACAACCAGGAACAAATAGGAGGAGGATGACTGTACAGCTTGCACAGTTTGGGGGGGGGAGGGGGGACTGGGTACACTGCATATGGCATGGGTGTGGGTGAAACAGGACTTACTCTTTTCTTGAGGGCCTCCAGGGACTGGAACTCCAACCTTGCCAACTTGATCTGGATGTGTTTGGGAATATCTGGGATCACGAAAGCCAGGATGAACTTGAATGCCAGGAGTACGTGCTGCAACAGAATCAGGGTGTAAATACCTTGGAAAGAGAGGATAATCTTCCACACCTTAGTGAGACCAACAAGTTAGGCTGAGTTTGGGGAAAAATCAGGGATAAAAATATATGTTGGTGGGGTTGCAGAAATGCTACAAGGAATTTAAGCCCATAGGTCTTCAAGAATCCCAATAATTGTTTTTTCTTGATATGAAATGTGAAGAAATTTACAAAAATACATTGTTTTTTGTAGGGCATAGCTGCTTAAGTTTTTTTCTAATGACAAAAGTGATGTGAAAATCACAGTCCAGATTAAGAAGATTCAGTGCATCCTGCCCCATGTGCAATGGGTAATACAGGACTGCAGCACACCAGTCTTTCACACAGTGTCCAGCACTTTGATTTTCAGGAAGACTCATTAAAGACTCATTAATTCCTTCAGTGGGTAAATTATTCATCTTACAGAGTCTAAATGACCATATGTTCAATGCTCTCCGTGAATGAGGATGGCAGGATGATGGAGAGACAGAACTGCACACTGCTGTATGTATAGGCCTGTGTACCTCATACACAAACAGCACGTCTCTATGCAGAGATTCACCACCTCAGCAGAGGACATGAAAACTGTTCTGTGCTCTGGGGCTGGGAGCGACCATCCTGCCACACACCTGCATTTGAACCCCATCTGAGAGCAAGAGTGGTTAGGGTCAAAGGTCACAGGTCAGGAAGTGGGACACAACTGCACCAGTGAATAAAAGCAGTGAGAATGGCAGTCACAGCATGAGCTTTCAGGCACCCGAGTGTTTAATTGGAACGTTCAATTATGTTTTTTTTTCCTTTTTGCAAGATCACAACAGCGCCTTTCAACGACTGACATTCACTAAAAATACACCTGACAACCAGATGGAAGGGAGGAGAAACTGGCAGCGAACGGCGTGACCCAGAAAAGCATCGCTCCTGTCTCCAGCACTTTCCTTCTGTTTGCGTTACACTCTGCAGCTGAAATCCAACAGAAAGTAAAGTTCAGGAAATGAGTCAAAGAAGGGAAAAAAAAAAGAAAAAAACAGGATGAAAGGATGAGAGGGAGGCAACATCCACCCCAGTGTCTCCAATTCCTTTACAATGACAGCTCATAACATTCACACAAGCACAGAGTCTTCTGGGTCCTGAGCACAGAATAAATGCCACATTCCTTGATTGATGAAAGAAGATGGCCTCATGTAGACACCTCCTGTGACTGTTCTGTCAACCTATCATTAACGATAATAAATACTGCATATTAACTGTGTGGCACTTATGACTGGATCAGCTGTGACCATGTGATCCCCTTTTCGACTTTCATACATTGGCCTCGCTCCATTGCAAGTATTTAGTGAGATGAGTATTTTATGCCAGAGTGTTCACAAAACACTCCTCTCTGGATACCATCATTTCTTTACATCCACTTACTCTAAACATATCTCCTGCTACAGGAACTACTTATATATATAGGAGATGTTGGAATACATGTAGTATGTGATCTCACGGTGTCAGGTGAGATAAGGATCACAATCACAGTGGTGTCCTCCGCACCCCTGAAAGGATCCAGAACAATGTGCAAATTAGCAGAACATTCTCAGAAATGTACAGGATGACATGTGGGTGGAATTCTGCCTTTGTTTTATTATAAATCTCAACCTGGAACAGTACACAAAGAAGCTGAACTTCTTCTTTTAGGAAATACAAACCCGTGTATATACTTGCTTTACTTCACTTATTCAAGGCTGTCAGGTGCTGACATTTTTTATGAATGCAAAACTGTACAGCTAAACTGTGATGACTAACACTAGCTGAGAAGAATGTAGGTGTTTAATGTAGTATATAGATCTCCTCTGAATCCTCCAGAGACAAACTGCCAGATTTAGACTGTGGTGTAACAGTAATATCCTCTATCTTAGCAATGAAGACAGCCTTCCAATAATCCCCAAATATCATTCACACATACCACGCTATAAAACTATGTCCTCTTTAGAGATTAGCATATTAATAGCCAAGATTGAATCAGCCCGTCCATGTTGCATAACTAGAGGAGACATCGAGCTGTGATGTTGGTCATATTCCAATTTAGGCCCCAGTAACAAGAAAAGGCTTAAATTCTTTACATCAGCATTCTGACAGTTCTGAGTATGTTCCAGTTTTTAAAAAAGAGATGGGCTGAGGACCATAATCACTTTGCTTAGTGAATTCTCAAAGTATGTCCACAGACTGGGCTTTGTACAGGGAACATGAGGGCTCTGAACACATGCTTTTTCATTCATACTGATTATTTATTATCTATCCTTTCAGGGTGGACAGGGGCTATCACAGAGAAAAGGACACATAAACTTGCTCTAGATTGAATTATTATTACTGCACTTTGATGAGATTAGACACCACACAATTGAAATGTGGCTTTGAGAGTAAGCAAATCTGAGGTTGTGAGGGTATGCAGAGAGAAGGTGACAGGTTTCTGACTGTGTTGGTGATTGAGGAACATGTGAACAGCAGGGCCTGTATCAGGAGAAACACTGTGGAACTCAGTCAGACTAGTGGTAACATATGCTAGCTCCACATGTCTGTGGGATCATTAAACCTCATTCTCCCACCAGTCCCTGCAGCACATCCACACCAAAAATACTCTCCTTTGAGATCACTGATCCAGGCACTGAATGACCTAAACCCACTGTGAGATTACTGATTCAGGGACACCACCAATCAAAAGGCCCAAAGATGCAAATGTGATTGGAGGATCTCTGATTCACAGATTGGAATTCATGGATAAAACCACTATGAGATGATGGAGGCTGAGGAGCTCACCAATATACACTGGCCCATGTTAATCTAAAGGCATAGAACCAACAAACCAGCTGGATGAACATGCAAAATGATGCTAACAATGATGGTAAGGTATCCATGATTCCACAGCCTTAGGGAACATGGACTGTTACCATGCAGAAGCAAAATATAATAATATAATTAGTTAATTAATTACACCTCATATTGGGGGAATAGGATCGGGGCTATGGGGAACAAATCCTGTAATTACGGATTTCATTTCATTTTCCTGTTAATGATCAATTAACCACTTTTCCATTCCAGGTGTCTTTTCATTTTTTTCAAAATTTTAATTTTCTTAAATGGCTTAGCAGATCCAGGGCATTTTCCTAACCTCTCCTTTCATAGAGCATCTCATCCATTCATACAGCTAGATAGAATTACTAGAGCAAATCAGGTGAAGGAGCTTGCCCAAGGGCACAACAACACTGTCCCATCTCTAAAAGGAATCTACATTATTTCGACTACAAGTTCCCCAACTATTAAGCAATTATTACTTAAGTTCTGGGTTGATTGCCAAATGTGAAGAATTTGCACTTCACAGAGACTGCACTTTCCACACATCTGTCCCCAATGGGGTGTATCTTCCCACAGCACCACCACCATCTGCATCTACAAGCCTGCAGGCCTTTTCCCATATCAACCACATCTCATGATTGATATGTTTTTACTGAGAAGTGTTATGAGATAACAAGCGCAATATGAGTAAAGATGATGATGATAATGATGATGATGATGATGATGGTTGAGGGCTAAAATTATTATTATTTGTTATTATTATTATTATTATTGCTGCTTGAAGATCATATATCATACACATAATATTACTCTCCAAGCAACACGTGATCCCAGTCCCACAGAAATGAGTGCCAGGTGAACTGACCACAGGACCGAGCTCTGCTGGTGCCGGTCGGGTTCGGACTCATGCGTCTCCCTTTCACCAGGACCATCAGACAGGCAGTGTGAGAGGGCGCGGCTGGTGAAAGATTTACAGGAGCTGAGCTGCGTCTGCCAGAGCCAGCGGCTCTGCTCCTCGTCAGAGCAGGAGGTGAGCGGGGGGGAGGAGAGCGTGATGGATCTCCACCCACGCAGGGCTCTTAGCTGATTGCCATCGTTAGGGTTTGCATTCGAGTGCAGTCGGAGGAGACAGGTCTGACAGCTGGGCATGGGGTGGAAAATAATGTGCAATGAACTGATGGTGAACCAGTGATCAGTCTGCACAATGCTGAATGCTGTGGAACAGCAGTAACAATAATACACTCTCAGCCCTGCATCTTTGGTCTGTGATTTGTCGGTATGTAAAACATGCCGGCATTACTGGAAATTGACAGGATGTTTCTTTTTCTTTCTGTCCTTCGATGACTTTGTACACTGACATTCACAGAATTCAAGAGTTTTTCAGTTTGTCTTCAAAATATCTACATTGTCTACATATAATTTGTCATTTGTTTATTATCTAAGAATGAGAATGAGTTAAAGCCATGCTGCCACTGCTAAGAAACCGATGACCCAGATGACCCAGTAAAGTCTGCTTGGTGTTGCCCTCATTGAGCAAGGCATTTGCAATCATGTGTGTTGTAGCTAGTTTTAGCTGCTTTAGACAAAATCAGTCTCATGACATTACCATTCTGAGTACATGCCCATGCTGACAAGCACCTAGCAAGGATGAAGAGATCATGGAACTATGGTAACAGAGCCAGGCTTACCATCACAGAATTGCTGGATGCATAAAGATTAAGTCTAAAATAACTTAGCTAATTTCATCAAAGTTCATAAAAAAGTAACAGCTCCTATATAAACTATAGCCATTAACTAGGTTGTTTATCTGACCTGCATTGAAATGTATATTTTTAAATAAAACTTCATTCCACACACATAGCTGCTTCAAGTACTTCAGGTAAAGTTGGCTTTAAGTGTCCCCAGATTTTATGCAGTGCTATCATCTATGCAGAAGATCTGTGAGAGTCCACCTTGTCCAGTTTTGATGCATAGAAAATCAATTATTAGAAGTATTTTTAACTGAGTGAAATTAAGTGAAATTAAGAGCAAGGGCTACAGCTCTCTTTAAAGGGCTCAGCAGTGGCATATCACTCTTAACTCCCTTTAAACCAAGAGTGAGGGCACTGGCACTATAACACAATGTTGGAGTCAGGCTGGTGGACATGCTTTGACAGTATGGCACATAAATGAAATGGGCTCATCCATTTAACGGTTGTAGAAGTACCCCAATCATCAAACACTGGAGATTCCTGTTAATACTGTGTGAATCACTGACAGGACTGTTTCAGGAAGTACTCTTAACTTACTGGAGAATGAGCTCACTCCAGTTTAACAGCCATTTATAGGAACAGCTTACAAAGGTGGGATAGTGGTATTATCATGTCATAGCACTTAGAGTTTAGGTTGCCCCCATTATAGAGCAGAGGGAAATGGTTACTGTGTACCAGATATGAGGGCATGTGGGGATGGAGTCAGTTTCCCCTCTGTGATGATTCATAATGATCTAAACACATATGAGGGTTCTGTGGTCTGTAATCCCAATATGGGGTCCTGTCATGAGGTGCTTAACCTGACTGGGAAAAACAATCCATCTCAAGCTGGCTTTCCTCTCAATATAACAACACACACAGACACATGTCCAGTGTTTCCTCTGCACTACAATCACAGATCATAGTGGAGCTAGAGGCAAACTGACCCCTGAGCTTCAGTAAATAAGTGCTGACAGGAGCAGACGGAAGGGTGTGAATACCGTCACAGAGCTCTAAAATAGCTGAGGAAGAGAGGAGGATGCTGGGAAGGACATCTGGAGCTATGGGTTTGAAAGGGGACACTTACAGGTGGCGAGGTGGCGTAGTGATTAAGATTAAGCAAAGTGATAAAGTCCTGGGTGCTGCCCTAACATCGCAGCCTCAGGCAAGGGGAGAGACACTGAGAGTGTGAGACCAAAGAAGAGAGACGGCACCCCTCTTCTGCTGTCAAACGCTAAGCCCTGAACGACCCGGGGACCATCAGCAAGGGGATCCGTATATCACTCAAAAACACTGTTATGCTCCAAGTTTAGCGTCAGGGCCGAAAAGGGCGGACACATACAGCAATTACTTGAACAGCTGAAAAACAGGCCTCTACCTGTACTTCTGTTCCACATGTCATTAGGACAGCACTTTATTTTTATATTTTATACTTTATATTTTATATATGGAATAAATTTTACGAGAGCATCCACAATAAAATCTCATTATGATACAGGATGAATTCCCTCCTTTTTGTCTGTGGCGGTCTGACATGGAGGTGTAAATTAAAAGGCTTTACAGCACAGAAACTAATTCACCTTTCCAAAGACACAGGCTTTAAAGTTTAATGAAATTGATGATGGGAACTTGGAAGGGTGGTTTACAGGAGCTATGTAAATATATGACTTTGTCTTGTTTTTAACCTACAGTGTTAAAAATACGAGTAGCAAATTCTATTTTTCCAGCTCAAATGGAAAGCTCTGGGGTTCAAACAAAGCAAATAACACCTCTGACAGTGTTATCTAAAATCAATAAAAGAGCTGATTCTGAGAGGCTAAGGGAGGCAGACTGTGGCTGTGCATCACTGTATCATTTCAGCCGGCTCCCTCTCTGTACCCTGTGATGGTCTCCCTGCCTCCAGTACAGCTAACACTCTCTGCCTTGTTTACAGCAAATGTTCAGACCTCTGATGTATAGCCATCAGTGTGTCTACCATATGTAAAGCCAACCAGCTATGAATACAGCTGATGGCCTTTCTCACCTGTTTATAGTCATCTATCTCCATGTCTTCCATGGTTTCCATGCCCTGTGTAGCCTACAGCCCATAGACTCTCCATTCATTAAATGATGTGGACCAGCACTCACGTGTTCTCTCTGTCAGACCACAGTGCTCTGAAAAAATGCACAGCAAGAATGATCCATTAAAGCTTCTCTGCTATGCTAAGAACAAACCTGAGGGTTCTTACGAGAAGAGGGTTAGAGGTTTGAGTCTCAAGTGGTTCACTGCTGCCCTACCCTTGAGCAAGGCGCTTAGCATAACCCAGCTGCTTCAGAAAATATCCAGCTGTATAAACTGATAATATATTAAAAATGAATTTAAAAAAATTGCGAGCCAAGTAAGCTCCACTGGATAAGAGTGTCTGCTAAATAAATAATGTAATCACTGAGCCTATTCATAGCCTAATGAGTAATTTAATCTCTCTCTCACAGAAATTCCCAGTTCAGCTTGGTAGACATTGCTAGTGGACCCTCCTTGCAGTGGGATGGAGAATGCTCACAACCAGCCCTACTTCAAACTCCCTCGCCTCAACAGTGCCACCCACTGGCCATATCAGGTAGTGGCACAAGGCAAAAAACTGCTGTGTGGATTTTTCACATGGTAATTCTACTCAAGAAAATAATGCCTACATAAACAAAAATCTATGCTTTAATGCATCTATTATCTGCTTCAGTAGAGCCCTGTTTTATGCATTCTCTCAGAGATGGAACATAATATGCTGTGCACATATGAAACTACCTCATTAAGCCACAGAGAAGAGTTGAGTTGATGCAGATCTACTCTCTGTACATGGGTAAATCCAATGGGTTTCTCTAAACAAAACTGTCACTCCCAAAACTCAGAACTGAATTTTAATTTAAAGGCTTTTATAGGCACTAAATGGGTTTTGAAAATGGTTTCTTTTTTTCATTTCTTTTTCTGTTCTCCAACAATAAAGTGGAACATGTCCTTTGGCTGCACCGTCCACTGAAAATTTATCACTAGACAAAGAGGACATGAAAGGGATCACTGCCAGTTTACACTGGAGTCCTACCAGAAAGGAACCCGCTCTTAAAACCAGGATGATTTATTCTGTGAAACATAATGCCATGCTCACATCTATTAGAGCTGTACATAAATATTAAATGGAAATTTCAAGCATCTTTGAAGTAGTTTATGTTTAAAATTCAGTTATCATTTCTCATTGCATTCAAACATCGGAGAACAAAATCATACACCTCCTTCCTCAATAACATACTGCTACTGAGCTCCATAAAAAAGCTGCCTGAACCAGTGAAGCAGAACAGCTTTAAAAATGTGTGGTTCTGGCTCTCTGGTGAATTTTCGAATCCTGGTGATGGTAGATTCTCATCAAAGCTTGATAAACCACACCTTAAACAAACAACCGTAATATGTGTTGGATTGAATTCACACTGCTCCTATATAACAGAAAGATAAATCCATGTATAGTTCATATACAGTTGTGTAATGCTAGGCTACTATTTATCTAGACTATTTTGTGTCTTCATGTGTGTTCAGCTTCAAAAAATGTGTGTTTTCCCCACCCAATGTTACTCTTCCATTCTACAGCTGCCTGTTATGCAAACCATCTAGTTAAGAATTACCAAGGTGGTGGTGCAGCATGAATTTAACCACCTGAGAATCGTTTGTTTTCCCATGTTACACCCCCTGGTGGACATGTGCAGATATTACCGATGAACATACACAACAGTGCAAATTTAAGTCCTGAAGCACACCACATCTCTTTACAGGATCAACAGGAGAAACAACAGGACCCCTGCACACTGCAAGAATGCTCCCAGAAATAATCCTTAAACACAGTAAGGTGCAGAAAATGCTTCAACACCATGAGTCTACCTCTGAATTGACAATGCACAAATACACCTGAAAACTGCAGGTGCAAATGCAATAGGGTTCAAAACGGTTTTAGATCTGGGTTTAAAACCAAGTACCAAGACAGAGAAATGTGGATTTTTGACAACTGCTGTGAATTAGTGCCATTGATCACTATGCGTACTGGGTGAAAAGTTCCAAAACCTCTGCAGTCCACAATGTGCTTTAATTCTGCAGCACCTTGGCAGCATTCTAACAGCTTCCAGGCGCTGCATTCTTGCTGATTAAAAGCGCATGTGGGGCTTGGACGTGGTGACACCAGGAAAATGCAGACCCATAAATCCAGACTCAATGAGAAGCCTGTCAGGACGCTGCCCTGTCCCTTTTAAAGAGTCAAGTACAAAAACCCGTAAATGGAAACTATAAACACTGCTTATAATAACACCAAGAGGACAAATTCAATTCCTGACATTAACAATGGTTTTTTGGTGCTCCCCTAATTAAATATACTTGGAAAATTCTGTATTTTTACATATCTGTCAGATTTACATTTGCAGTGCATGTGCCAAACACAGTGCTTGCCAATTACCTTAACTATGACTTTTTCATAAATTATTTCATATTATTTATCAAATCCACATTAGCATCAATACATATTCTACATAAAATGTGCCTTGTTCTGAGTGTGGAAAATTAATATAACACCAGCACACACACCTCTTTATAAATTGTCAACTACACAAAAAAAGATACTTGTGATATCTCTGGATGAGAGCGTCATTAATCCTTTCTTCCAGGATACATTTAGCATAAATTACTGCAAATATGCATACGCCAGTCATCAGATTAACATTGCCATGACAACTGTCAAAGTATAGCTGCCTGCAGAGTGCATGTACACCAGAATAGCTGGAATTACTGAAGAAATCATGTCTTATGCACAACACAAGAAAAATCTTGCATACAGTCCTGAACTGAGAGCATAATATACTGAAACAATCACACATAATAACAAGCGCATGAATGCAACACATACACACACATATATTTGTTTAGGATGAAATGGCCTGTGCGTTTTTTATTACTCTGTATTTTGTATTACACTGATGTGGTAATGTTGCGTTTTGCGGCTTGCACTGGACACTGACTGCTGTCGGTCTCACATTATGGCATCCATGCAGTCACATGCGGAAATAAAACTGACTGAACTGTGCTGTGCAAGTTCTGTCAAGATAATCTCTAAATCCAATTATCACAACCTTGATGTGCCACCATTTTGAATTTAAATACAAATCTCTTACCTATGATGATAACGATTTAAGATTAACTCAACCACGTCCAATTACAACTGCACAACAACCTGATGCTTGAGGATGAGAGATTGGAGCACACAATGAAATGTTCTTGTTATATGTTTT
This sequence comes from Albula goreensis, assembly GCA_022829145.1. NCBI lineage: Eukaryota > Metazoa > Chordata > Actinopteri > Albuliformes > Albulidae > Albula > Albula goreensis. The sequence continues at coordinate 9,859,570 of CM040760.1, forward strand.
CCTATGAAATGCTGCTGTATACTACAATGGAACAATAGTGCTGCATGAAGCACAAATTAATGGGATTATTTACAGGGATTAAATGTTTAATGGCATACATTAAAATGAACATGTCAGGAAAAGTACAGTATTTCAGTATTATGTTTTTGCTTTCCCCCCTGTTGAGCACTCCACATGCTTGTCTAATTAGCCATTAAGCAATTGATCAGAAAAATAACCAAAATGCTCAAACTGACGCAATCGCACCTTGCACTGGGTAGCTGTAGCATTCCTGCTTGAATTCTGGGCTCACAGGTAAATGCACCACAGTAAAGAATGCTGATAAACCAATCACACTTTCCGCTTATAAAACTCTCAGCTTTAACCAAAGCTAACACCGCTCAGGGGCAGTGCTGTTTTCAGAAGGCACATTTTTCAGAATGTGGGAAAATTGGAGTCTCATGACAGCAGTAGGAATATGTGATTACTGGCAGCTGAAGATGAACTTACATTTACATAATTACAAAAGACAGGCCTTTGCCAGAACCACACTTACATCAAACCCACAAGCTTGTGAGTGAACATATTTATCTACATCAGCATTTTTGAAGCAGAGGATATGGAGGGTATATACAAACAGGCTATCTTGTGATTTAATACAGGAATCGCTGTACCCTAAGACTTTCTCAGGCAGAGCCTCTCATGATAGCAATCACATACTTTTCCTACAAATAGATGAAATCTGTTTGTTTATTCAGTTCTCGGATGCCTCCCCACAACAGCTCCTCTCTTCCTATGTTTCCTCACACTCTCTCTCTCTTTCTATCTTTCTCGGTGTGTATCCCCCCGAATACGTACCCACACATACACTTATATGCACAGAACATTTGCAAGTCTCTCCAGAGATTTATTTTACCCTCATTCAGCGTTAATCAGAGCGATGGATAGCCATATAACTCCCTTCCAGCCAAAGCACAGTCTAGCGAATGCCAGCTCCCAGCCACTGTTGATCACATGCCCTGCTCGTAATTAGCTCCTCAAGTTGTACCGTCTGATCCCGTGTTGTTAATTGAAGGCTGAACTGTATCTGAAAGCTGTCACTTCCTTTCCTTGACGGCTGTCAGCTTTCATAAGACAGCGCTCGGGCTGGTTTGACAGGGGGTGGAGGCGGAGAGGCAGCATTATCTCCCTCTCTCAGGGGTTGGACGTCGTTTCCCGTGAGATAAGCAAACGGCCAAAAATAAGCGTGTGCGCCAAGGCAGCCGTCACAGCTGCATGCTGCCATGCCAACGCACGCAGCATCTTCGCTGACGAATTAACGATGGCTTGATTAAGCTGGTCCGTGAATGGCAGCTCTGCCATATACTCGAAGGGGCCTGCGCCAGCTCGGCCACAGTCCTATTCCCTGTTGCTTAATCAGGGTTTCTCTGAGCTCAGCTCCTTTAAACACGCACAAGAAAGCTCCTGTGAGTGGTTCAGGTAAAGGTGCTCACCACAAGCATCACACTGGGCAATACAGCTGCAGGGCCCAGCCTTTACTGACTCATTACCCTACTGCAACGGTGCCATGCCATTGCCCTCAATCTGCCATGGGTAATGTAGGTTTAAGTCACCAGAATATTCTGTGGTTTTATGCTACACTGGCTCCTTCTAGCCATGTAGCAGGTTTCCATAGCATGTTGCCAGTGAGGAATACACCTCTCCTCTGAAAACTTCTGTCTCTACCCTGTAAAACTGAGTGACCTTCACGGTGCAACATAGTCAGTAGGGTGCATTAGAGGAGTTCATGCACTTGAGCTGCAGTGCTCCTGGTGTAAGATGTGGATAAGATGCTTATTAACCTGAAATCCTATAAAAACAAAAAGAAAATCTATTGCATTAAGGTCATACTTAATGTGAAGTGGAAATGTCTAAATGGAATATAACTGTTAAGCTTTCAAACAGTTTCTTCCTAAAGCCTCAGATTAAATACCAGAAAGCCTTAAATAAAAAAAATAAATCACTCAATCTTCAACCATTCTCCTGAGACATCTCCCGTCACTGTGGCTACCCTGTTGCCTAGATACTGCTCTAGGCAAAAGGGTAATTATTTGAGTGTCATGTAAAACCAAAAGAGCTATGCCATTGTGCAGTGTCAGTCAACCATCAGAGAAACAGGGGTGCGGGGGATGTATCTTTGACACTGCTTAAATTTTGATCTGATATAAATCAAACCGTTTTAAAGTGACTTTTTTGCAAAATATATACATTTCTTGAAATGTAAACAGTCAGGTGCTGAAATTTCAAAAACAAACAACAATGGGTGAACTCTATAATAAATGTCAAACTTCAGAGCCAGCTTCTCCTTCCTTCCCTCCATATTACCACCCACACATGGCTGCAGCTGAGTGAAGGGGATCTCTGCTGACAGGTGACAGTCTGTAGGTGCATGGCATGTGACTGGGAGAGCTAATGAAGCAGTGCTCTGAGAAACACTGTCCATAATACACCCACCCCTCCCTGGGCAGGGTTAGGCCAATCACGGCCATACTCTCACAGACCTGAGACAAACGGGTCTAGCCTGTTCTTATGGGACCGATGCTGTATTTTCTCTTAGTTAAAAAAGCAAAACACAGCACTGCCTCTGGTCTCTTTCTGTCGCTGGAGCATTGAGATATTGAAAAGTATTTGCCCACTATTGGCAGCTGTGTGCTGTGTGCCCCCCAGCTGTGAATGAGGAGGCGCGGGGCCTGGGCTCCAGTGCAGAGCCCTGCCCATGCGAGGCAGCGTTTCCTGACTGTGCAGGCTCATTAGTGTTATCAGGGGAGACAACGCTGTCCCCTGCCGACTATCCGCGTTTATCATGACGATACGCCAGATCCACACCCTATAACCTCAGCACGTGATCGCTCAGTGATTTGTGCTGATAGCATGAACCCGCTGCCCTCTGCACGCAGGACCAGAAGTAAGTTTCTGTTCTTGTGTGGTTTGTGTGTTTCACTTGAAAGGAAGAGATGAGCCAGAGAGTCACAGTTCAACAGGAAGTTTGGTGTCAGGTCCTGGGTGTGTGTTGGTTCCTTTCAGAGGTATAATAATAGTACTGTAATATGCAGTAGGGGCTAATGGATAAGCTAAGCCCTGAAAAGGTCACTCAAGCTGACCTCAGGAGACCTGTCTGTCATCCACTCCCAACTCTTTGACCCCTCACTCCATATTACATCACTCCATCCCTTGGTTTCAATACAATACTTCACTGTGCCACCAAACACCCTTTTCAGATGGCACTCTATGAAAAAACTGACTTCCTAAGAGGTATAACAACACAGTGTCTACAGGGCTCAGTCAATAACACATACACATACAGTTGTTATTAAGGCTGTGAGATCACAATGGCTCTCTGGTGCCACCAGCTGGCCAGATTGAGGTGACTGCAACCTGAGGCTCTGAGCTTTATCTATCAGGGATGTATGGTCAGGTGTGTGACCAGAGGGTGTGATCATAAGACTCAATCACATGACACAAAGAGGCCTTACCTCAATTCCCACTACCAGCAGAATGAGCTGCGTGTCTGACTCCGGGAAGTAGGCCTTCACTTGGGGGGACATCCCGATCAAGGCACAGTTTGTAACCACGGCGATCACGCTCATGGTCTCGAAGGCCAGCTGCAAGAAAAAAAAACCAACAAGCAAAGAAAAAAAAGCTTAAATGGAGTGAACTCCAGATGTAATAAAGCAACTGTCATGACATGACACAGCCTTGCTTATGTTTGCTCAGCGGGCTCAGACCAGCAGAGCAGCTGCCAGACTCGCAGCTCATTTTCATACTCATACAGCAGGTGGCATACCTGCCACACGCCGATGTCGGCAGCGGGCTCGGAGAAAGGCCGTTTGAACACTTGGCACATCTTCAGGGCGTCTGAGTACACCTCTGTGATGTTATTGAGGACCACCAGCACAGCGGCCAGGGGGTAGACGCAGGAGAACAGGCTGACATAGCCAAACAGCAGGAACAGCTCCAGGTAGTCATCAAAAGTGCCCTATAGGTGAAAAGAGACAGGTATAACACCAAAGTCTTCCTCAATCATCCAGTACATTTATTTTACATTCACAGGGCTTGAAAATAACACATGCCAAATGCAGTTGAAAGTCACTTGTGGTGGGTAATTTAGCCATCATTCAGAGACACTATCCCTATAAAATTCAGATCAAATTTGACTCTTCTGATTAGTATAGTCCAGTTTCCTTTTTAGATACAGAATTAAACACTGTAATGGAAAAAAACCCCAAATATCCAATGATCTCAAATAAAAATGAAGGCTTACACCAAAACTACGGCCAAAGCTGCACAAAAACTGAATTTCTCTTTTCTTCAGAAGCACTGCCCTTAACAACAGCACTCAAGTTCGATTGAGGTTCAGGTGTTTGACACTCCAAAGCCACATAATTATTTATTACAAACATTGTTGCGATTTTTTGATTCTTCAGCCACATTAGTTGGTTCTCTTCTAAATTCACTTCAGGCCTCATATTCATATTTATTCACGGAGCACCAGAGGGGAAGGAGAAGCTGAGCCTCCAAACCCCACAGAGGTCACAGAGAGACAGCGCAACCTGTGTCAAACGGACAGGGTATGCACTTCCACCATTTCATACAGGAGTGCGCTTTACATACCGACCGAACAAAGCGGCTGTATTCACTATACAAACCGATAAGTGACCACAGGCCTTGCTGTCTGACCATAAACCACAATTTGCATATATCTTCCCCTTTGCGTTTATACTGGAGGATATTTGCTGAAGCGCATAAACATACAGAACAACCCACCAGATATGTGCTCATGTCAGCCTCCAGCCGGACCTGCTCAGTAAGAGGCAGCTCCCGGTCGACCATGGTTCTCTGACTCCTCTTATGGACTTTCTTATTACGCCTCTTCTGTAGCCAGTAGGGCAGGAAGGCCTCCATGATCTGATTCAGTATCTGTGATGTGATCAGCAGTGTAGCGAGACTCTGAAAGAAATAAAATAAAACTATTTCAACACCAGGTTCATTTTACATAATTACCTTATGATTAGAGTTCAGTTTTACTTGCAGAGAAAACACATACCCAGACCTTAAAAAGAACATATGAATCATTCCCATGAATTTAATAAGGTCATGGCACATTCTAATATTCAACTGTTATGCAATTATTAACTGTTTTAGTCTAGGTACTCACTGGCAAACATGTACCAAGTTCATGTTCCAGAAATTCAGCTTGTCATGTTTCTGATGCATGTGTGAAAGGGTGGGAAAAAGGGCGTTTAAGATAGAGCACACCCTAGTGTGAGTATGTACTCTGCTGGGTCACAGTAACAGTGCCCGCAGGCCCAAAAGCCTTACCTGTCTCAGCAAGGCCATGTCCTGCATCACAAAGGCGATGTAGAACAGAGAGGCAAAGCAATTCAGGAAGTTAAACTGCAAAGACAAAAAGGGTTAATCATTAGCAGCAAGGAAATGTTTATGTTTTCAGCTTCATATGAGTTTCAAACAGCTGTCACCTTTATACTGTAAACTTCAACAACATCATGCACATAAATAGTTATTTAACACTGATGGCCCAGGCTAGACTGGAAAATGTATCATTAACTGGTACTGATGTACATTAAATGTCAGAAAAAAATGTTCTATTTTACATTTTAAACTACACATAACAGTAAGGTCTCCAGCCTCTTACTATGTATGGTCACACATTTAAAGGTATTGTGGCACCAAACATAAACAACACCAAAAGAGAAAAACAATGGCATTTCCACTGGGATGCAAACACATGTTGTGTTACATAAATTCCCTGTACTCACCACCAAGACTTTAAGAACCAGATGATTTTGATATGATGACTCTAGTCTGTGGTTTTCTAAATAAAACAGAACAAAAACACATTCATACTGGGCTTAAAGCAACTACCTTTACACAGCCTCAAATCAACACGCCTCAAAGGGCTTTCTTCTCTCTGATATCAGAAATATGCTGCCCTTCATTCATCCCTTTTCACTGCAGTATTCCTTCATTACATTCTGACTGTATATTGTCACAACTATTCCAGCCAACCAAGCAATTGTAATTAATGGAAATGCACTGCATGTATTCCAAAAGACTGCTGCCTTTTCAGAGGTGTTATAGGTTGTGGATGTCAAACAAGTGAGACCTACAAACACTGCTGGATTACCAACCACTTGACATGTTTAGAGCAGGGATGCTAACAAGCATGTTGGTATTTTGTTACTTGCTAACAGTTTCCTGGTACTGCTTAGCGAGTGCTTACACAGAAATGTTTCACATATTAAAACAAAGTGGCAGTTTAACACACATAGATAAGTAACAGAACAGAAAAGCATTTTCTTTAATGAACTAGGGTATATGCCATTTCATTACGACACACTTGTCATTTTGACAGAAAAACTTATCCCAGATACATTATTATGTAGCACTTCTCCATGAAGGGAGCAGAGAGGAATGTGTTTATTGTCATCTGTATGGGAGAGGCAAATGAAATAAGCACTGCTGGCAGTGTCTGTGACAGAACTAGCAAATGGTCCTGGTTGACAGAAATAGGATCCTTCAACTGTAAAGAGAGGGAGGTAAAATGATTCGAAGAATAAATCAAACTGTGCATTTACTACCTTATTTCCTATCTTCTGGTGAACTCATAATGCAGCTATTTTATGTCAGGCAACAGATGCAGATATCTATGCCTATATCCGCAATATTTATCATAGCAAACAATCAGCTGATGTGCAGTCACTGTACTGAGGTCTGTGCCTCATGAACAGTCGTTGATAAGCAGACTGCAGAGTGTCTGTCTGGTGTGACGAGGCAGGAAGAGCCTGACCTCCCCTGTGTAGTGCTACAGCCAATGCTACGCCTCGCTGCCACTGCCATCATCAACATGAGACATAGCTTCATCACAAAAACACAAACCTCCCTGCCACTGCCATCATCAACATGAGCCATAGCTTCATCACAAACACACAAACCTACCTGCCACTGCCATCATCAACATGAGACATAGCTTCATCACAAACACACAAACCTCCCTGCCACTGCCATCATCAACATGAGCCATAGCTTCATCACAAACACACAAACCTCCCTGCCACTGCCATCATCAACATGAGCCATAGCTTCATCACAACCTCACATCACTGCACTGGGACTATGCAGAGCTTTGGTAAGATGCCCCATTCCAAAAGCCCAAGAATTACATTCAATACAGCACACATTTACTCTTAACAAGTAACCACTTACTCATTCAAAATCTAATATTACAATACATTACAGACATTTGGCAGATACCCTTATCCGGAACGACTTTCAAGTGGGAGACTATAACTGTATTCAAACGCGTTAGCAGTAACAGTGATGCAGATCTGGATAACAATACTCCCAGACCGGAGAGTGCAGTTATAACATCAATAAAGCACTTATGAAATATTCTATGCCATCCTATTACCCAGATAAAAGATAAATACCATAAAACACTAAAGCCAATTTCCCTAAATGAGGAAGAACTATGGGGTAAGGATTGTAGATGAGGCAAGAGGCCTGAGAAAATGGGTCTTCAGTCTGTATTACAAGTGATGTGCAACACAGTGCTAATCCCCAGTATTCAGATGACTGCACACAGTCGCAGACACAATGCTCACCCCACTCAGTCAGGAACTCCGCCACGTAGCGGTAGAGGCGGTTCATGATCTCGATGACCACGGCGTAGATGATGCTGGGGACGAACAGCAGCAGGCTGGTCCAAAACGTGGGCTCCTCCTCGTGTAGGCCGATCACCCACACCTCCATGTGGAAGTAGATCATCATCACGTGCAGCGACAGGTACAGGCACAGGAGCACGAAGGGCACTGACACCAGGTATATCCTGAGCTGACGCTTGGTGTTGGGGTAGATTGGCTCCTCCCGGCCCGTCACAGGGTTGAGGCCCAGCACGCCGTGGAAGCCTGGCCGCGGCTCCTCGAAAGCCTTCTTCCTGCTCAGCGTGCCCCAGCCGTACGCCAGCGAGGCGCTGCAGCGCTTCCACACCTCCAGGATCACCGTGGACCACACCAGGTTGAAGACGGCGAAGAGCACGTACTTGTCATAGTCCTCCCAGGCAAAGAGGTAGTAGGGGATTCCAATGAAAGCCATGGGGGCCAAGGCAAAGGTGAAGTACTCCAAGAAGGCAAAGTACAGTGCCATACTCTCACCGAAATAATGTCTGATGTCAGCTGTAGGGAGTTTAATTATCACTGGTTAGAAATAAAATGCTTCAGTGGTTTCTTGCTTTCTTCATTGGTGCTTTAAATGTGTTTCAACACCAGAAAAACACAAAAACGTATTTTAATTGTACTACACTTCTTGCTAAAGCATGTCACTTGATGCAAGACTTGTGCCTTTTATGTGCAGTCCTTAAACTTCCTGCCAGTGCAAGCACTAAATGATTGTGTGAGCATGTTTCTAAACTATTATGAACAAGAGATCATATAAACCACCAAATGCACAGCTATTTATTATTACAATACATCTGTCTCTTTAGATGTGTTGAAGATGAAGGCTGCAGTATGATGAAACTTATGAATATTCATGAAGTGGTTTGACCAAAGGAAAATACAATAGCAGTGAGCGTTCTGTCCTTGAGCATGCCTCTTCATGAATATGCATTCGGTTACAGTACGAAACCAGACACTCCCATTACCAACTGTCACCAACTACAATCTCCTGTATTTAGTTGGTGAGGAGAATCTGAGAAGTACACACCAGGCTGTGCATGGTGTTAAGAAACTGGGGCATGGTAAACCAACCGTTTCCTTCTGTAATTCCTCCTCAGCGTGTGATGTACAGCTAAATTTAGAACATCAGGGTTCAGGCATAGCCAGCTAACTGCCATTTCAGGCCCATTCATCATAAGCACATTTCAAAATAATCAAAAAGACTGCATACCAAACATTAGTAACCCAAGTTATTCAATAAACAATGCTTCAAATGTAGAAAGTTCATTTTTAATCCCCTACTTTAAGTCACACTAAACAGCACTCTGGCAGAATATTGAGCATGCTTTCTCAGCTTTTCAGAAATGTATAATTGCCCATCAATCTTTCAGCCAAGGGACTTAATACATCATACAAGAGACAATCAATCAATGTGACAAATAGATATTCAGCCTGCTCTCCAGACAGCCTTATACACTGTGGTATATTCTGTGAAGCTTGTTATGAATATTGGCAAAACCTAAACTAAACACTAAGCATTGTGTTACATGCAACAAGTATATTATTTCTAAAAGCAGTTCATATTTAAAACTTTTCCATCCCGTACAGCCATCAAGTGTCACATTCAGTATACAGCCAGCTTGTTTTATACATACAAAATCTAGAATAAAATCATTCACATAGAAGCACAACTTTCCTCGATATGCTTCATATGGCTTATATGCAAAATGAGATATGGCTTTTTCTGAATCTGGAGAGAAAATATCCAGTCAAACTGGGAATCATTCAATACTTTATTCCACTTTTAATTTTGGGATTGTTCCTCCCAGCTACATGTTCAAGGCAGACTGGCAGGGTACATACTTAACCTTTCCATCGCCTATATAAGAAAGAACTGAAAGAACAAAGTGTGGGTGTGGACCCAGTCAATGCACTCAGCACACAGGACCTGTGCTGTCTCTTTTGACACTTACCAAGGGGTTGATAGGAGATTTTGACCTTTCGATACCAGGAGAGTGAGAGTTTCTTTAAGTCCTCTTTGTCGTGAAGAGGGAAAATCTGTACCAGTACTCCCTTCGACTGCATTCTGCGCACTGATTCAAAAGACACATTGCTGTCAATGTCATGTATTTATATTATCACACACCCTCAACTAACACACAGTTACTTTACATGCTGCTAATTGCTGTTCGTATTTCTAATGTTAAAAAGCTGACGGTTGTGACACTTCTTAAAGAATAGAGATAGTATGTATAACAATCTCCTTTCTATATTTAAGTCCTCTTCATTATATTTAATGCATGGTTACTAACCGATTGGGAATGCCTGTTGCAGGAATGTATTGCCAGTGTGAGATCAGAGACGCACTTGAGAGGAGAATGCACACTCGAACATTATCAGAGATGAGCCACTCAAAAGCCTACCCTGCATCTTTGGAAGGTCTACAAATCACAGTTTAATTGGAGGCTACTGGAGGACACTCAAATACTACTATTCCAGCATACACAAGGTGCTATAAACTACAATGTTTTTTTTAGTTTATGTGCTAACTCAGAAACAGTGGTTATACTGATCCTTCCTTTAAATAGGTAGCATTTTCCGGAATTAGGGAGCATCATTAGGCTCCCTTTGGAGAGTATAATGGTCTGTACCCGGGGTTGCCTAGCAACCCTTGGTGGGGAGAAGATCTCCATCTAAATTCTTTATTATATAATTACATTTTATCAGGCAAAATGAATCCACATGACCACGTGCAAGAGGTATTCCATGAGTCATGACACATAGGTCATTGAACAAAGTGAGTACTTGAGGTTTGCCATTTGTCTACACTTTTATACTCAGGAACAGACCCCACATACAAACTCAACACCCTTTCAGAACAATGTTTAATTCCTCTGGATCACTGCATGTCTCACTAAAGATAGTGCTGACAGAGAGTGACGCACACACACACACACACACACACACACACACACACACACACACACACACACAGCAGCGCAGGGTACTTACTGATGGACTTCCCTGGGTACAGCTTTATCTGAGCATATCCAGGGATGTGGGTCTCGTCTTTGGCCCGCAGGGTGTCCAGCTCATGCTTAATGATGTACTGGCACTCGGCTATACTGAGGAATCCATCGCCATCACCTGATATGCCAGAGACATGCGAATAGCATTCATCATTATCATCATCATGTTCAGCAAAAACTACACTTTTAGAGACAAGCACATCCATGTCAATGCAATGTTACCCAGATATTGCAGAACACAGCGCCTTCAACAGGTTACAGAAAACAACACTGACGGCATCACAAGGACACTGGAAATAACAGTATCCTCCATCATTAACGCTGCACTGACCACACAGACATCACGGAAAATCATCTCCAAGAGAGACAAGGAACTCATCTTTATCATGTGAGCACACAATGGCCCACATGCCACCCACACTGAAACACCAGCTGACGCTTGACAACCATGTGACACACCACCTACATTGATACATCCCCATAACGGTAATGACGCACCACCCAGCATCAACACAGCAGCCTCTACCCCCAACAACACTGACATACTATGTACCACTGTTACACCCAGCACTGACACAGCACCCCAAACACATCATAAAGACACCACCCAGCACTAATGCATGCCAAGCACAGGATGACGCTGCACCCAACACTGCTGTCATGGGCACAAACACTGTTTCCATCCTTTGAGGATTTCACAGAGGTCACACCCTCTCTCTACACAACACTGCCACTGTCACATTCAAGCAATCACTGCACTTTCCTCTATAAATGCAGCTAATCTGCTCTACACTATTCCCCAAATAATTAACAGGAACACTCAAGTGTAGCTTATAAGGGACATGCAAGAGTGCTTAATTAAGAGCACTTAATGAGACACTACACAAACAACAATAACCAAACAACAAGTATACATTTTTAAGTATTACTGTTACTTATTTGTTTGGCAAGGACTACAGGTTCTTGGAGCCCTACAACACATTGCTAACAACTTAAAATATCAATAAACCTTTATTAAATGCACACAGTCATTATAAACATCATTTGGAAATGCGTTTGAAATTAGAAGGGTCAGAACAGTGAGCCTGACAGTTGGCCAGATGTTTCAGTGGTGATACCCTGAAAATACCCATCTTTCTGCACTGTAAGTGTATGGGGTATGCTCCCCCAACCTGTAGCTATGAAAGATGGCACACCTGCAAGCTGAATAAAGGTGTCATCACAAGTTCATGGTTTGCAAGGGCACAGGTTTTCACCTAAAAAGTCTTTGAAGTTGTCCTTGTTGGTATATGTGAAACCCCTCATGGATCCGTCGCTGAACTCTTTCACCAGACCCACATCCTCAGCGCCGCTCAAAAGCCTGGACCATGTGGCCCCCACAATAAACATGTTTGGGTTCCCCTTCTGATCGCCCTGGCCCCCCAGAGGCAGCTGGTCCACCAACAGCTCGGCACCTTTCAGAGCACAGAAACAGGCCCCTCATGCACAAAGTTTTTACCCATTATGTACAATTAGGTCTAATGGCCGAACAAGCATGTTCTCATACAAGGCAAATAAACGCAAAACTAATTACTCAACTAGTAAATGCTCAGATGATCAATTCAATTGTTCAAATATACCTATAGCTAACTTCTCTGTTAGAAATGCAATCTCCCCCTTAAATGGGCTGTTCCTGAAAGCAGGGTGCATGCTTAAGCCTTCAGGAGGAATGTCTTGTTAACACACAATAAATGAAGTGTTACAGATCCACAATAAAAATATAAAAAAACATAAACTCTGCTTAGTGCACTTATAACTGCAAACATTAATTAAAAAGACTGAATATACTCAAATGGCTAATCATAAATGGTAGGAACATATATAGAAAGCTTTGAAGACTTGAGGTTTTGAAGTTTCTCTTTGCACGTAGTGAAGCTGCGCATAACGGGCTAAGATCTTCACCTCCCAGCTGCTGTTTGTCCTTTATCCTGTTCAGCAACCATGTGACTGCCTCCTCTTTGATGTCCTCTGCCAGTTCAATGACCACCAGTGGAACAAACTCAGCTCCATCGCTATCAGAAACTGACACACCTCTTTTCATTTCGATAATCCCTGCATAAAACAAAAAAGATACATTGAAGTGCAAAGTTTCCTGAAGGACCAGAGCAACAAAAAAGAGAAGATGGTAGGTTACTTTGCTCTTCTGCTGGCAGAATAGCCTTCGGTGCCCACATGGTAAATGCTATCTTATATTCGCAATGCAAAATGGCATAACAGCCAATAAAAGATGTTGCATTTTCAAATACAGTGCATGTAATTAGGGTTCAATTTGAATAAGCAAACAGCTGCCAAAATCAAGTGCACAGTCTTTTTATTATTATTTGAATAATAATGTTGGAACTTCAGCATGTTCAAGGGGTAGCTTCTTAACCTTGTGAACAAATGAAGTTATGGTTTACAGAGTAATACTTTTACACTTCACTCAAAGATATGAATGATGGTGTTTTTTTTCCCATTCATTTTTATTCACCATGAATATTGGTTTTTCTTCCAGCTAGCCTATAATTCATAGGTCTGATGGGTAAGTACCATAAAGTGATTTCCATAAACATTTCTTCAAGTATTCCAGGACACATTATTTGTGAAAACTGTACTTGGGGACATGTTTTCGTTCATGTTGAAATTAAGTTCCCACATTTTTGTTAACGTCTACCCCTAGAGCAACTTTAGTGACCTGTTATCAGCTTTATCATTGAGTAGCTTGTGTAAAGACTACAGTGAACATCAAAAACTACCTTCAATTGACAGCATATCTGTATTAATCTGTTTAAGAAGACTACAAATGACTTCTGTTATACTTACAAAATCCAGCAAGTGAAAAAAATGTTTCATCAACAGCTATTTGTTTCAGACCAGATGCATGTTCTCAAACATTTAAATCCAATACTTTCAACAAAGCTTAAGTTTAGAGGAAATGAAAATCTGTTTCCACCACCTGGCACTGAGTATCACATTTGAGGAGCATTAAGGACCTACCATATGCCGTTATTAGCTGGTCTTTGCGGATCACTTGCTTCTTGCACTGTAACGCCTGTTACCTAATGACACGACAATCTTAAATGCAAGAAAATAAAAAGATCGTTTTGAATGATTTGTTCAATGAACACCAGTCAGTGTAATCATCTCAAAAAGTCATGGTCAAGCTTATAAGCTTCTGAGCTCCTGTGTGTGTATACCGATCAAATCTTTGCCTCTGTCTGACGTTATCTAACATGGTGCGGTGGTGAACCTTGTAGTAACTCCCTGAACAAGTTTCGACACGATGAGAAGGAGAAGTGATTTGTAATTGTCAAGAAATCTCCAAAATAAGAACATTTGTCACAAGTAACCTACCATACAATCTCTTGACAGCCAAGTGATTTGCCGTATAACGGGTTATGGTAGGTATTTGAGTTACTTTCACAATTTTAGCTGAATGATAAATACCACTACAACATTTCAAATGCACATATGTATCCGTTTCTTTGCGGGGAGGTACCATATTATATTATCAGACAATGCCGCATTGAGTACAAAAATGCTGTTGTACAGAAAGACCTCATTTGAATCACAGGGCGGAGCCTAACCTGCGTATTCAATATTCAGTCGACAAAACGCTCTGGTGGGCATAGTTTCCGAGTTTTGTTTATTCATAAAGACAAGCAGTTACGGTGGCCACTAAATACAACTGACAACCTAAGTCAGGGCATAAGAAAGTAAGTATACGCGAAGAATATCGAGGGCGCTAGGCCTGTCGTCGCTAACTAAAAGGTGTTACTGTTTAGTTATAACAACTTACCTGAGTGGTTCAGTTACTTACCACGGTCAAGAATATAAAGACTGGCCTCTTACAGTCGAAGCTTTAAGTGTCTTTGTATACGTCTTAAGTTGACTTCTGTTCTTTATGAACAGCGAGTTGTACTGATGGTAGCTACAGTTTCTCCACGTCACCGAGGCGACAGGCAGGCGCAGCAGGATCGAGCTGTGCTCAGTGCACACACCCTCAACCTGCACTGCTAATGCACCAGCACTTCGCCCATGTAACGTTAGGCAACTAACATTAGCTAGATATGGTGCCCAAGACGACAGATTCCTAACTTCAGGTTCAACTTGTCCTATCGAATTTTGTTAGTATTGTCTGATGCGGTTCGTCCCATGGCTCAGGAATGTAGTGTTACCAGAGAACGAATCAACCGTCTGAATTTACATTGCTAGTTTACAATAAACTGCAAGACATTGTGTATGTTTATATTCTGACGAAGCATTTTACTTAAGCAAAGAACAAATGTGCATCCTGTTTGGCGGTTGCGTACTCTCTTCGATGTACGATTCATGATGCAATAGTAAAATATATAAAGATATTAAATGGGTCTATCGATTTGTACTTGTGTGAAACAGACTGTACCGTTTTGAGCGATTGAACCCCCAAAGTTATCTTCATGACCAGCTGCAGCATACAGTTTGGTGTTATTTTTTTCTTTAGTAGCAGCAGCCAATGCTTTTGCAGTACAGAATCTTGACACCGTTTTATGGCGTCATGTTGGCATAAAAAGCATGACATTCACTGAGTATAAAATCATGCGACGGGCTCAAACCATTCACCCTCCACATGGTAGTCGATCTACTTTAGGTACAGATCCCAGCAAAAAAGAAAAAAAAAGTTTGTGATGAAAAAAATGACAAGTTTCACATGACAAGACACAAATCTTATAATCACGACCATTTTAGACTTACTCACACTTATACAACATTCACTGTCAAAAAATTACAAACTCAGAAATATGGATGAGTGTGTAGATTTACAATTGCAATGTCTTTGGCATAAGCATAGGTTGTCCTTTGCAACCAGGAATGCACAGACTTTTCAAACATCTGGACAGCCCATTCTACTAGTCAGTTCAATAACTGCCAAATCTAAATGTACTTATGGCATCATGCAGATTTATTCAAATGTGTATCACAACTGACATTTATTCTTTAATCAAGGCGTTTTGGAAATAATGTGATTGCTGAACTGGTGTGCAAATGTCATCACAGTATCACCATACCCTGGATTCACCACAGGCTGCGCTTGCTGGCTGGCTGTATTTCTAAAAATAGAAGATTCCATACAGCTTAATCAGGCCATCAAATGAAATTAATGGCCAAACTGTGAACATTCTAAAACTGAAAACAGGGATGCATTCAAAAAAAAATGTGAACTGCTTCATGAACTGAAATTAATTTATTAAAAATATCTTGAATGGGGCTCTAGTTGCCGTTATAGCAATGACAGCCGAGATGACAATTATCATAATATGCCTCAGATACAGAAGTTGTAACTTATAATTGCAACAGAAGCTGCAACTGACTTGCACATGGGAGCAAAACATAGCAGAATGTTGCAATGCCATTCTGAGTAAGCAAAGATGCTTACCAGAAAACAAATTTCTTTCCCATTACCCATGAGATGTGTCTCAAATCTAGATACTGTGCTGGCACAGCCAACAATAAGTGGTCGGTGGTGGTATTTTGCTAGAAAAGGCCCAGAGTCTCCTATCTGAGTGATACTGCAGGAAAGTAGGTTGGAAGCCCAAGCCGATTGTGTATTGTGTTACATCATTTATAATGATGATGAGTGATTTGGTGATGAACGTCTTTCTTTAATGCCAGTCCCTGCTTCTGGCTTCACCAGTGATTACACCATATCTAAAAGAATGCTGCAGACTGTTTTGAGTTAACATAGCAACCAATTCATACTGCAGAGTAATGAATGAGTCCATTTTGCATCAAGCCCTCATTGCACCAATGCTTTCACCATTGTGCCCCTGAACCACCCACAAAATGTCCTCCAAAGAGCGTTGCAAAACATTTTAATCCGTTTAAGGTGAACTTCCTGTACAAGAGACAGAATATTTTAAATGTATAACAGTATTCTGTCTATTAAATAGACCACATGTTTGCAGTCTTTATTGTCTGAAATTAGAGGACTTAATCAATGAACATTGAAAGGTACATTTGTATTGGGGTTTTGTTGCTATAATCACTCTTAACCTCGAAAGATCTGGCTCCCAGCATTGCGATGTGATGTGACCAATGGATCAGGTTCTCAGACTTGGTCCCACTGCGCATTCTGGTTTTTGTTCAAATGATAATAGACTACTTCCATATTGTAATATGTTGTCAGTTGCTCATATTTAAACTCCCTTAATGTCTGTGAAAGGAGGATTTATCCTCTTGAGGTGACATTCAAATCAGGAATAGTTATGTGTGTTGTGAAAAATGAATGCCCTATATTCACACATATTTTCTAAAATCTAAATTAAACATGAGATTGGCTTTAACAAAATCAAGCATACACGGGGGATCCCAGGATCAAGTTTGAGAACCACTTCTAACCTCAAATGACAGC
The DNA here is from genome assembly GCA_022829145.1 of Albula goreensis. Lineage (NCBI taxonomy): Eukaryota > Metazoa > Chordata > Actinopteri > Albuliformes > Albulidae > Albula > Albula goreensis. The sequence goes on from CM040760.1 coordinate 9,876,699, forward strand.
TGTCGGGATTGCGTCACTCACCACGCCTCTAAACATTTTGTTCTAAAACGTCAATACGTCAGCTGCGTTGGAAAGATGGCTGAAGAGACGGTGTCAGCTGAGAGGGGGTAAGACAGCTGCTGTAATTTTAAATTACATTGGACACTTCGTAATTGTAATACGTGCTTCACAACTTTTAAAATCCATAATTTTAACTACCAATAGGATTATTGAGACTTACAGTCAAAAGCGTCGTTTGGTAAATGGTTGTCATAACAGGGAAGCAAGCCAGCCATTTCTCGTTCATTTGGATTTGTATTAGTTATACTGTCGGTACATAGATACCTGCTAGCAAAAGAAAATAACATCGGCGACACTGCTGGCTGGCCTGCCACCTAGCCTATTCTCTACTTGTTTGTTGATAATCAATCAAAGAAAAAATGTTCACAGTACAGTAAATATTTGGCAAGTTAAACAGCTAGCTAACATAGTCATACCTGATAAGAAAGTTGTTGCATTCTGTGTGCCTAGCTAACATTTGCTAGCCAGAGAAAGTAAAAGTACACCGAAGCTCCAATCGTGTTTTAGTAGTACTTGTCCTGTTTCATGTGGTACCTAACGTTAGTTTGCAAAGTAATCGAACTAAACTAGAGAATGCATTTATATGCATGGTTAGTTTATTTAGCTCACTTTATTGTCATCTGATTTTACCATGTCAATTGATGATGTCATAGGTTAACATCGATACACAGCTATTCGGCTATCTAGGTAGCTAGATGACTAGTTCAGTGATTTGTAGAGCGTTAACTAACTAGGTACAAGTAAAGTAGCCAGCTAGTGTTCACCAACGTTGTCGAATGATAACCTTGATTACAATGGTGTAGGTAACGCACCGACAAATATTTACTGTCGCATGTCATGGGACGACGGAGGTGAGGTAATCCACCTGCCTATGTTGCTAGCTAAAATTATTACCTTGTGAAATCTTTGTAAGTAATTAAACAACAAACTGCTCCTTTATTGCTGCATGCAGACTGTTATGCAACCAAAACACTAGAAAGCAGTAGCTGTGGCACAGAATCAACAGGTCATGTTGTTACAGAGGGGTATAATGCTTTGATCATAAATGCAGTTTAGGTTGGTTGCATGCCCTAAATCTGTGTTTGGCTACTGTGGAAAAGTGTGAAATAGAGACATTTTCTCAATGACGATCTGTCAGAGACAGAACATGGAACAGTGTGACTTCATAAATCCCCATAACTCCCAAAACTGTGTCTGTCACTCACTGAGTTGTGTGAGAGTCAAATTATGTTGCTCATGACAACAGAACTAATGGTTCAGTAATAGGGGCTGATAGCAAGTAATAGTTTCTCCCATTTTGGGCTTCATGGAGTGAGCTATTTGAAATGGGCTAACAGGCTTATAAAGTATGTGAGAGAGGGTGATGTATGAGAACCAGGGGGCTAACCTGTCACAAGGCAGATTCCATGTGATCATGGGTTAATTTAGCATTGAATGAATGTAAATGTGAAAGTTATGAGAGTTAAAAATTGTAAATTGTCTGTTGCTGTTCCTCAAATCATAACTTTATTGTCACAACATTCATCTTTGTGATTTAAAATGGAAAAGTACTTTATCCATGTGACTTTGATTTTAAACCAAGGAGAAGAATGTTTTAAATTATACAGAATGAGTAACTGAGGAAAGTGGTACTGCTGCTGGTTCTGTGCTGCCATTACTGTCCAGTCTCAGGCACAATATAGTCCAGATATCCTCAAGTAGTCAACAGCAATTTCTGTATGCTTTTCACTGCTATTTTGTGATTCTGTTGAAAAAATTTGTAATTATAACTGTTTAATGCAAATAAAATTGCACTACCTAAAGCTTACCCCATTAACCTATTGATCAGTGTTTAGTTTTGTGTCAGTATAAGAAATTTAGCTACTTTTCCTTCTTATTTTCTATTTTTTGCTTTAGAATTGTTCACAGATTACTGGTGCATCTTGGTTTTCATAGTCTGTTCTACAAATTGTTGTGGCTCCTGGAGTCTACTGCAAGGTAACCCGCATGGCGCCCCAGTGTGCTAGAGCGATGCTGTGAATGTGAAACTAACGCTTGCCTATAGGCCTCTCACATCTCCACACTGTTTAACCTGTCACTGTATGCACAGGTCAGCATGAGTCATAACCCAACACCCAACCTCGCTTTCAAGAGCTGATTGCCCAGGCCTCACAGAGGTTTGTTATCAACCTATTAACAAAGTTCAGGTTTTACAACTGCAAGAGGACATGCTTCAACTTTGGGCCTGCTGGGTGACTCATCCTGATAAAGCACCAGATTGTGGATGGGCCCCAGAGTCTGGTACTGGAAGCTGGGCTGGGCTGGGCTGGAGCTGGCTTACTCTTCCAATGTCTGTGTGTCTGAATCTTTGTCTGTATAAGCCTAGCTGTTGGAGTACGGTGTGAATATTACATTACATCACATTACATTATTGGCCTTTTGTAGACGCTCTTATCCAGAGCGACTTACAACTGAAAGTGCATTAAGCCAGGGACGAGAGTGCTAAAGTGGTAGAGTGGGGTAAAAGTCCTACGTGCCAGAAGGGATAGGATGGACTAAACCCTGTGAATGTCCTGTAGAAGAAACAACAAAACGAATCAGTAAAACGAAAGGAAAACCATTAGTAGCAACAGCAATCATAAAAGAGCAAAATTAGGTCGCTACTAGTAGGACTTTGGCTAGAGTAAATAGAAGCAGCAGCTTTGGAGCCAGATGAGAATATGCTTATCTGTGCTTCTTCCAGAATCGAGAAAGTTTGTAGCAATAACAGCCAACACAATAGGCCAATTCAAATTTGGAGGAGAGAGAGAGGAAAGTAAAAAAATGGCAGATAATTAAACAGTCACTTTACAATGTTTGCAGTATTCCTCATATGGTAGTCAAATTTCTTGCAAACCGTGAGAATATATTGTTCTGTGTGGGTTTAAGCTGTGCTGTATCATCCAGTTCTGTATGAGATTTGATATGCTGTACTGTCCTTTCCCGTCCCGTAAGTGTCGTGAATCAGCTGAAGCGTGCTGTTCTCTGGTTAATCACAAAAGAGCAGACATGGGATCATAGCATTGCAGAGTGTTGTAGGAAACCAAGTAAGGGTTAATGACGGCAGACACCTCAACACTCTCTTCCTCTGAGAGACTCTGACACTGCAGTGTGTGCTGGTCACGTCCAGCAGTACAGTTCAGCCATGATGCAGGAACTCTGTCCTACAAAGCCAGTGAACTATTTGGGGCGTTCTGTACGTGGCCAGGAGCCAAGCAAGTGGGAGGGCGAGGACGAAAGATACAGACATGGAAGGGGTGCAGCTATCGACATTTCTCAACATGCTGTTTCTCTGCGAAAGTGAACACTTCCCATGGAGGGATAGTGTTCCTCAGAGCTCCTGTCCGAGTCTCAGTGGGACTATCAGATATTGGGCACACCGTGTAGCATTAGAGTGTCATATCTGAGATGTGTGTGCAGCACAAGCCAAGCACCGAGTCAGAGTATTGCTTTTCAGGCTCCAAACATCCCTGACCCTTCTCCTGATTCACATCTTGTTTTATCTCATTTGGGTTTCTTTATTTGCTCCTTTCAATATGTCCTTCCACCTGTCTATCTAAACACAAACCTTTAACCTGACAGTCTTCATATTTTGTGTCATACAGTCTGATAAGAATCATACATTTGTCCTGTTATAACATTTGTTGACTTAGACGAGCAGGGTGGAGCATGTTTTTCTCCTGTTTTCTTGGTGACTCACTGACCAAAGTGTATCTCTGTCCAGTTACAGCCTAGCAAACAGATTGATTAATTGTTGGTGGGACGCACACAGTCAATGTTCAGCCGGTGTTTGTAACCACCTGATTTATTCTGTTTTCCAAGAGTTCGGTGATCTTGTATAGATCTTAATGTTGTTGATCTCCAGTAATGCTCAGATGGTATACAACAAAACAAAATGTTCTCAGCACCTTAAAGGACTAAAAAGCAAATCTTTGCCTATCGTTATTGTGACATATACTGCTCTGAGGGTGGGGGTGGGGGGGAGTTGGTCAGGTGAAGACACATGAATCTGGCGGAAAGAGCAGCGGGGCGTGTGTTGTAAAATCAGCTGTTTCTGCAGACCTTGTGGGGTTAAGACCCGATAATCCACCCGTCTCCTCTAACGGCGCCCCCAGGTCTGTCAGCACAGCCGCGTTCTCCAGAGCCACACTCCGGAGAGAAAATCAATATCAGGCGCCTAGCCCCGTGCGCTGGACAGCTCTCGCAATCTGATGAGGCTTTCACTTTTTAGTCTTTGGTGGAAGAAAAACGGGATATAGTTTCCTCGTCATCAGTTAACCTACTATAATTGGTCAGCATGTTTTTTTCCAAATCAAATTCTCTCTCATGGAGTGCCTTTTAAAAATGTATCTCATTGTATATTACAATGGAATTTCTTTCTTATGAAGATGGAACATGTTCTAATGTGATTAACCACCATCCTTGTAGCTGTGTGTTTTATCAATCTTACCATTATTGGGGTCTCTAATGTACACAGTCATATCAGTTGATCCCAATTAAGGGGAAATGGGGAGGGTTGAGACGCAACATAAAGGGAAACCTCTGAAGAGACATAACCTAAACATAAACTTTCCCCCTTGCCTTCCATGTTAATTGAAATAAAAATTACTATTAACTGAATGCGAACAAAGGTTGCTGGTTGTTCGGGGCCTGTCGCATATTGTATTTGTGTGCGTGTTTGTATGTAGATATGCAAGCCTGCTTACATGTCTGCATTTGTAGTAGTGTCCGTGTATTGTTTGTACATGTATTGATTCCTCTAGCGTGTGCGTTGACTAGTCTGTCTTTGCAGGTCCTGGTGGGTGACCAGTTGGCTGCCCTCTTGGTGTCCAACATCCCTGTGCCAGCTGCAGGAGGCGGAGGAGAAGATGCTGCAGTGTGAGTGTCTGCCCTCTCACCCCCTCATCCTTTCAATTCAACCAAGTTCCAGCACATTTATACCTGGGCTCTAGGGTACAGCCTCTTTGGTGGAGTGATGTGCCCCACTATCCATAAATGTGTCATTACCCAGCAAATTCTGTGATTGGTTGGGAGTCCCATTGGATGACGCATATTTGGCCACAGAATCACCACAGACAGAGAGTTTCAGTAAAATCATTTCAGCATGCAAGAGTCATTTGTGTGGTCTATCTTTCTGAAAATAAAATGTACCTGTGAAAAAAAAATTTAAAAATGTAAAAAGAGAGCATAGATAGTAAGTGTGCTAAGAATTACTAAAAAAAAAAGGAGAAAAAATATTGACAGGGAAATGTAAGCTTCCTTCTGTTGTGACCCTCTCATTTCCCTAATTCCTAAAAGAAATTCCTAAGTCGATTGATCTCACTCCCCACCTGCTGTTTTTGTTCTCTTTACAGCAATAACCAGCAAGTTCTCCCAGCGTCACGTGTGCATAGGCGGGGGGAACAGGATCTGGACGCTGACGTTCAGCGGGAGCGCGCAGGAGAGGACCCCGCTGGTGCTGCTGCATGGGTTTGGGGGTGGTGTGGGGCTGTGGGTGTTAAACCTGGACGCCCTGTCCCAGCAGCGCCCCGTCTACGCCTTCGACCTGCTGGGCTTTGGCCGGAGCAGCCGTCCCCACTTCAGCGGCGACGCCCGCGAGGCCGAGCAGCAGTTTGTGGACTCCATCGAGCAGTGGAGGGCCGCGGTGGGACTGGAGGCCATGGTTCTGGTCGGGCACAATCTGGGAGGCTATCTGGCCGCCTCTTATTCACTGAGGTTCCCTGCCAGGTGAGCAGTGGGGTGGGGCTGAGATGAATGGAGCCAGTGCAGGGCTGTCTGTTTGGCTTGCTCTGCCCGTTTCATCAGATTTTATTTTAGAATGAAAAAAATGATTCCCATTATTACCTTTGCAAAGATACTGCAGCATAGAAAATTATTAACAATAAAATAAGGCACATACTTGGGGCAAATGTGATGGGTTTGTCTGAAAAGACACTTTTAAGTGTAAATTCTAAGGTGACTGTTGGTAGACCAGCATGCAAAGCTGTGGTGAATTCTGGGAATGTGATTGGAACTGGACAATGTTCTAAGCTCTGAGTGTGCAGCTAGCTGAGTGTTTCCCAGGCTCCGGAGAATGTTCATATAAAGAGTAACATTACAGAGGACACTGTTGATACTTAAATAATGGAATTATCTAAAACATTCTCATATCTCCTCTTTGCTACATTACCTGTGTCTGTAATGCCATACTCATTGCGTCAGCTGAGGTAGAAATGTCCTCTCATTCAGCAGTGCATTAAGTGTCTCTGACGCAGGCGATGTCATGTGGTTGTGTGAGTGCTTTGTGTCCTGAGCTCTGGGCCTCATCCTGGATCTTGAATCTTCTCTCTGTATCCTGTCTTGCCCTCCCTGTGACAGACAGAGCCAGCTTCCTGCTAAAGTGAAGTCACATAGGACCAGGTCATCAGATATACAAAGACAGCGTGCTGTTCACTTCAATTAGGCTTGTCACTTTTACATTATGAATTAGTCAGCCTTGCTTGAACACAGAAGATAGAAGCTCTGAATAGATGTGGGTCATTGAATTTGTGTGTGTGTGTGTGCGTGTGTGTCTGTGCTGTCAATCTCGATGTGTTCCGTTGTATCCTGCAGGGTGAAACACCTCATCCTGGTGGAGCCATGGGGGTTTCCCGAGCGTCCTGATACAGCGGATCAGGACCGGCCCATTCCTGTATGGATCAAAGCTCTGGGGGCCATGCTCAGCCCATTCAACCCACTGGCAGGACTGAGGCTGGCTGGACCTCTGGGTAAGAGTGCCCCCTAGTGTTGAGGAGGACTCAGGAGAAAGGTCTGAACCAGTGCACTTAGTCAGTCAGTCAGGGAGTCAGTCACTCACTCACTCACTCTCTTTCTCTCTCTCCATCACTTTCGCTCCCATTCTCAACTCAAAGGCCCAATGCTCGTCCAAACGCTCAGACCGGACTTCAAGAAGAAATTTTCCTCCATGTTTAATGACAACACGGTCACAGAGTACATATACCACCTGAATGTGCAGACACCCAGGTAAATAGACTTAATTATTTATTAAATCTGTCTAAAATATTGTTTTGTGATTTTCTCTGTGATCAGTTTCCATTAGACATTTTTTTGAAGTCTTATCGATATTTCAAAGCGGGTGCACAAAGAATGTATTACAGCCAGATGTGGAACAGCCCTGGTTTTTTGCTCTGTTGCAGTGGAGAAACAGCCTTTAAAAACATGACGATCCCGTACGGCTGGGCCAAGCGGCCAATGCTCCAGAGAGTGAGTCTCATCCGGCCAGAGATCCCCATCAGCGTGGTGTACGGCTCGCGCTCCAGCATCGACGGCTTGTCCGGAAACGCCATCAAAGAGCTGCGGCCCAAGTCCCATGTGGAGATCATAGTAAGCCATCTCTGCTCTATGCGTAGCATGACTCTGCTTGAGTGTTCTCCAGGATTAACTCTTACCCGGAAATACCCAGAGATTCCAGCAAAATGTGGCTTTTCCCCTGATCAGTGCTGGGCAGGCTTTTTTCCCAGCATACTCTGTCTTATCTGCTCTGCGGTATCATTGGCAAGAGGCCATAAGGGATTACTCGGCGACCTGATGATATTTGTGTTTTTTTTATTCCTACTTTTCCATTCCCTTCGCTCCCTTCCACTCTCCTTCTTGACATAATCCTGATGGTATCGATGCTGCTGTTTCTCAGGGTTCAGTGGAACATCCTTCATCATCTTGTCATCTGAGAATAGCAAGTCACAGGATCAAAATATGCCATAACTGAGATGTTAGCTCAGGGAAGGAAGCTCGGCTGAATAACCCTCAGCTGTTTGTTTGTCTTAATCAGGGCCGATGGGGTTTGATTTTTCTCCACACTCATACAATTAATGTCTCCTAGGTTTTTCACTCACTAAATCTCTCTCTCTCTCTCTCTCTCTCTATTGCTCTGATCTCTCTTTCTCTCTCTGTCTGAACTCTCCCCAGGCCATCCGTGGTGCAGGTCACTATGTGTACGCTGACCAGCCAGAGGACTTTAACCAGCAAATCCTAAAGATCTGTGAAACAATAGAGTGATATGTGCCACGCCCACCCCTTCCCCAGTTCTCATGACTACCTGGTACTCCTTAGCTGCGCCCCTGAGGTCACCCTCCAGGCTTTAAAGGGGTCAGTGCCTTCTCCACAGCTGAGATATCAGCATCATCTCCACCCCCATGCTGCTACATCATCACAACGACAGGTGGGGGTGTCAAACAGGGATATTCTCATCCAAACTGGAAAAGACGTAATGACCTTACTGTTGGATTGGTAATTGATTTTAAGTGGGTTTTCTTTTTGAAATATCCAATGTATCCAATGTACTAATTTGGTGTTGACTGGATGTTTATTTTATTTCTACTCACATGATTTTTCTTTTACAAAGAAATATATGAGGCTACCTGTTATTCAGAGTTTAGAAATATTTATTTTAAGAATATTGGTATTCTTTTGAAATGCATTTTAGGGATCATTAAAATACAGTCGTGTCACTTCTGTATGATGCCATCATCATTGAATGATGGGATTCAGAATCCATAGCAATTTATATTTTACTTTATTATAGTCTTGCTCCTCAATATATAAAATGTGCCTTTGTGTATGTTTTGAATGTCTATTAATGAGGTTGTCTTTGGTTCGGAATAACACCATGCATTTGATGTTTTAAATGTCATAGGAGATGTATGATGGAAAGGCACCAGTGTGTTCACTTGTGAGTACATGTATTGCCTCCAATATACAGTTTTGTACATTTTTTTATTGCATTATATTTTTAAGTGACCGAAAACATGTCAACTGAAGAGCAGCGTAAGGTGACGTCAGCAGTGTTGTCTGTTTTACAGTGGGCTTTTTCCCCTGAATCATGGCTATACAGATGCAAATATGGAGTCTGATGAGCAAACATTGACTTCACTTTAACAAGTGCCATACCTCATAAATGAGCAAGAAATAAATTATATTTATATCTATAGAAATTTATATAGAGAATAACATTTTACTTGGAAGCACATACATTTAATTAAGATTTCTACATGGAAATTTGCATTAGAAGACCAATCAAATTTCAATTAGTAACATTTTAGTTTATAGTAATTGGTTATAACATTTCACTCATTTCAGTGACCACCCAACTTATGTATAAACATTCTTTATTTAAAATTCATTTCAAAGAACCATGCAAATTAACTGGAAAATACCCAGATTCATTCAATAAACCTAAGAAAGGAGAGTAACCAAAATGTTTTATAATGTTGGGCAATGTGTTAGTGATATGTGATATCTACCCTGCTGGAGGCTCAGGTTTTTATTGAGGATGGGTATCTATAGTGTGAGAAACAGAAAGTACTTTGCCGGCTTGATTTGTGTAGATATCAGTTTTAATTTCATGTTTTGTTTAAGTCTACCTCAGTTGTCACTGTGAATTCAAGATTCAAGAATGTACTCGAGAGCAGCAGCGTATGAATATGGTTTGATGATTCAGTCCAACACGGACTGAGACCAGACTGAAGCCCAGAGTCGCAGCGGGGGCTCGGCATTGACTCGCTGCATGATGGGAATCTTTCTGTGCCTTATGTGCTGTGTATTATTCAGGCTTGGCCTTGGTGTCAGTAAAAGCAGGGAGACGGCTGTCTGTGTGTCGTGTTTAATATTCATTGCTGCTTCGCTGAATCCCACACACAGGCAGCAGAGTGGGAAACCCTATTGCCCAGTGCCTTGTTGCTGTGGCGCACAGGTGAGTTGGTGTTTTCCCTCCACTGAATGTTTTACTTTCAGAATAATGGGGTCGAGTGCTGTGAACCTGATACAAAGTTGCCTTTGTGTCCCCCTGTATCCCCTATAATCCTACAGTTCTGTCAATACTAACTGCTGTTATTGATCTGTCCCCTACTGTGTGAGTGTACAGTACATTATAACTTGTAAATAAAAACAGTATTTAATCTTTCTAAATCATTATGTATTTATTGCTTGAGTAGTATGTTCTGGCAAGTTATGTGTGTTTGCCTGTGCGTGTGCCTGGGTATGTGTTTATGTATGTGTATATAGCTTAAATGTGTGAGGCTTCTTGCCTTCAGTGCTACCTTCAGTAAAGAAACTAGAGCAACACACAGGCTGTTTTATGAACTACCCCAAAGACAAAGAATTCAGCTGATCTAATCCTGTGTGCCAGCGACCCCAGAGGCAAAAGGGTAGCTTGTGAGGAGTGCCAGCTGTTCCAGGGGTCAAAGTTCAGGTGGCACAAGGGCTAAGGGGCTGTTGGGTAATCTTGACTCAAAATGAGCAAAGTTGAACCTTTTGCCAATTCTCATCCCTGAGATCTGTCAGTTGCTTAATCTCCTTCTCTTGAGAGTGGGAGTGACTGCCCTCACTGAGCAGTACTGATTATCAAGGAGCTGGCCAATCAGAATAAAGTTCACTGCTCAGATTATTGATTTATCTTATTCGCTTGTGTGTGTTTTCTTATGATTACTTGTTGAGGCTGCTTGGGCTTTGGGAATATGTTGTAATGTTTTCAAAATATTACATATATAGGGTGAGCAGTCTCTTAAATTGGTTGCGATTTTAAGCAATGCAGTGTATAAACTCATTCTAGAATCTTTGCCAGCAAGGAATTTCAACCTATGGCCTAGATGCTGCTTGAGAAAGACTATAGGATTAACTATGCTGGAGACAAAGCCTACCTGGTAACTTGTAGTTTTTACAGTCATCCACTAGAGGGCACACATAATTTTTTGGCTGTGCTTTGCCCTTTGGCTCCTACTCTGAGGTCACAATCACATGGAATGGAAGTCCCTCAGCCTTCCAATAGACTTCCGTTGTCAGTAGAGAAAGCTTTGTGAGTAGGCACACTCACACATTGTGATGGAGATTTAAGTGAGCGCAGAGCCTTTTTATGAAATTCTGTCTAAGTCGTAGTAAAGTTTTGAAATGAATCTGCCTTTAAAAACTCTGGAGTTCATTCCTCTTCCTCTCCAGTGGCCTGGGACATCATTTCACAGCCTTTAATTGATCACTGCATTACAGCACCATAAAGACACTGAGAGCTCTAATCCACTTCTTGCCAGCAGCAGTGAGTTATGTGATGCCCCTGTTGGCAGAGGGAGGTTATTGTGATACATCAAGTTTAAGTGCATGATCAATATCTGCAGACAAAATTTTTCACCCCAGTTTACCTTTAACTGTCTTTAATTTTGCTACAGTGCCCTAATCATCTGCCCAATACACATACACCGCAATGATGGCACCACTCAAGACATGCACACTACTCAAGATAAAAGCCTTAAGTGGAGACTGCTGGGCCCCACTTAAGACTCATTGTCCAATATGGAGTTCCAGCAATGGAACACACAAAATCTGAGCTGGTGCTGGGCGTGCAGTGTGTGTGTGAGTAAACATGTCGCCCACTGGAGGGCTCCATGGCACTTGTTCTGGAAAGCTCAGACACAAAGGGACTCAAGCGACCCGGTTCTGCTCTGTCTCAGCGTCTGGAAGTCTCCTCAGACCTCCGGGCAGGTAGAGTTCTGTTGCTAGGATACCAGTCTGGCTCCTGTATTAGTTGTAATTTCTAAATGCGCGGCCACCTCTCCCTCTGCAGATCTCTGCTGCGCGGGTTCAGCAGCTGGCAGGGAGGCACTGAGGGACAGCAGGAGATGCAGAGGAGAAAGCAGAGAGACACCGGAGACGCACAAGAGACATGGGAGTACAGATAAAAATAGGGCAACACTGGCACTGGAGAGAACAGTGAGAAAGGAGATCACAAAGAGAAATGGGGCAATACTGATATAGGAAAGCATGGCGATAAAAAGGAAAAGGCAAGAGAGCACAGAGAGACAGCTGGAGACATGGGAGAAAACAGAGAAACTAGATGCCACATAGAGTAAGATGGCACTACATACAGGCATGGGAGGGCACAGAGAAACAAGCTCTGGCATTGTTTCAAAGTATTGCAGAATTACAGAAAGTCAAATGTGACTAGCCTTAAATAGATATAGCAGCAGTAGTAACACACATTCATAAACCCTTATAAGATCCCTCTGACCTTTTACAGAATTTCTGACCTGGATGATGGATTTTGTATTCCTACTTACAACTGCTTTTGAGTTATAATCACATTATTCCATTGTAAATCACTGCTATACCAGTTGAACCCCATGAAAGCAGTCCTACAGCTGAAACATGGTGCTCTCAACTGTCCACCAGGGCCTGTTTCACACTATACCATATAGCACTACAATGATCAGAGGAGAGGGATGATTCAACTGATAACTTTCTGCCTGGATTGTTGTTGATGAGATGAGATAGTGTAGTGGTGAGCTGAGAAACCCTAGATGACCTAAACCCATTATTTTTTTGGCAGGACGAAGCTTATAGTATCCATTTCTGTGGACTGCAGTTAATATGCAGTTAATGGGATAGCTAAGGCATAAACCTGAGGTATTTGGGATTTCGGTCCCATCCTTTGCTTGTGGTGAACAGCTTTATCATCTGAACCACATAAGAGTCATAAAGTGATGTTACCTGATGGTGAAATGACGGTGATGAGTCCACTTCTTCCTTGAAGAGGTGGACGGTTTGACATGTGGCAATGATGTCATCTTGTCATGCAAGTGATGAGACCCTGGTGCCCTCTGGGAAATGTGGTTTGTAATGGTGTTAAGCCATTATGACCGCACTGTGAAATGAACAAAATAGGTGTGCTGACACATCTCTCTTTGCTACTCCCAGTGAGTCAAACCTTAACATTATAGATCATTTAGAAGTACAACGTACAGCCTTTGTTATAGATTAGAAAGCCAGAATCTGTCTGGTAATGGCCAGGGTTATGAGGTATGTTATGAGATAACTGGGTGTCAAGGACAACCATCAAACACACATACACATATACAAGCATGCTATTCTGGGACACCCCCTCCTATCCCTTTCTTTCTCACTCTTTCTCTTCCCAGCACACTCAGAGTAAACTTCCTGGCAAGGCCATCAATCATGGCACAACCCCTGGGCTTCAGGGCTTCAGATCAGACGTTGTGCCAGCTACTTTCTGTCCACTTAGGCCGTTCCACCACCCTTCCAACCCTGCATCTTAAACTGCATCAGCTAAGATGCCCACTTCTTAAAAGCTACAAATAATTTTTATTGATGAGATCAGATGATATCTATTCATAACCTAACCTATGAGCCAGTTCTACCAGTGATATCTTTAAAGGCAATTAAATACTTTCTTTAATGCTCTGTTTTAAATGAATATGGAAGAAAAATGACATTTTTTGATGCTCCGTAAAATAACTGTGGCTCCCAGTTCTGGTCCTGGAATACCTCTGTGTCTTCATCCCGACCTTAATTGCAATTACTTCAGTACAAAGAGCTGATAATTGTTTTTAATGGGACGCTTTCAGTTTCTACAGAATGATGCCTTACCTCATTAATGCTAAACTGAGTAAGAAACAGATGTACATCTTAGAAACAGTGATTATTCTGCTTCATTTAATCAGTCAGATCACTTGCCAGACAACCAGTGCTTTCATGTTTTGTAATGTGTTTGAGCAAATGATTCCACTTGATGAGGTTACATTTTGTACTGGTAAATTGATGGACCTACAGCCAAAAGTTCTTTCTGCTTAAAGTGTGGACAATTCATCAAGAGTTAAAAGGCAAAGAAAAAGATAGTGATGAGCCAAACCTGCACTGTGCTGAAATCTGTTTCAGCATAAAACTATGGCACTGAAATGCACATGTACAGACAGTGAGGGAGTGCTTGAGCTTCATGCAAAGTGGGGATATTGTTGGGATATTCTCAGTAACTACCCTTCAGAGAGATGGCAAGGTGTTGTATCCATGGGCACATACAGTCACAGGCCAGACCCTTTAGCTGCAGTTGTCAGTCCTTCATGGTGGAATCCTAGTGTTTCGCTGTGGGAGAAAATATATCTGACAGAGAAACATATCAGCTCCGTTTATGAAAAATTGTGCTCATATGGTGAAAAATAATCATAATCCACAACTTGGGATGGCAAATGAACCTCCACTGCCTGAAGATCTAGCTGTGCATGTTGTGATCTCTTTACAGGTCAAAATCAGGAAAACATCTGTAGTCTTTTGGTATCTTGGTGCCTTAATGGACCTGAATTTGCCCATTAGTGCACTGTCTGTCTGGATGGTGCTGGTGAGAAAAGTGTGGTATCCATGGAGATGGGAAAACAATGTGCATTATTGGGGAAAGAGATGCAGCTCATCAAGGGCTGCAGAGACAAGGACGAGTGAGGCCTCGACTGACTGATAGAGCCAGTAAAGAGCCAGCCGTTTAAAAAACACCAGGGCAGGATTCTTTTGCAAACACAGCACATTAAAAATGAGACAGACAATGATGGAGCACACAATGACTTTTCAAAACACAGAAACGTTGCCTTTCATAGGCTCAAACTCACAAATCGCGAACATGAAAACCTTCTTCAGCTCACAGAACAAAAAGCATGTTCCTCTATCCTGAGAGATTCTTTTGGCTTGAAAATGGCAGGTTTCTGAAGGCATGAGTAGCATAGTTATTATGAGAGCTCAATAAGGGGAGATTTGCCCCTTTTTGCTGATCTGGGCTTGGATCCAGGCCCATCCTGGCTGTCACGTTTGAGCGGAGGGGTAAAAATCTGTTTAATAAAATCTCCATTTGTTTTGGTCTAGCAGGCAGGACCCTCACAGAAAACAAGGGACATTGTAAAACTCTGTGCATCCATCTATGGCGTAATTAAAAAGATTGTATCTGTTAATTAGTGTATCTGCTGTTCCAGACGGCTCCAAACAGGGGGCAAGTGTGGAGTGTGAGGGGGATACCCCAGTGGAGGAGGCTGGCATAGCACCCTCAAAGGCAGTCAGCAGGGCCTGCATGGCTACCCTTCACGTTTACCACAGTGCTTTGTCTTTTCCTTCCAAGGAAATACGGTGATCTAAGAAGAACTTGATATGTGCCACAATCTGACCAGCTGTCTGTCTGCAGAGATGAGTCCTGACTCCAGAAACAAAAGAGTAAATGTACTCACTTTTATCAGAATTAAAATTGTATTATCTGATGGAAAAAAATGCTGCATAGATGTGGTACGAATCATTGTTGAATTAAGGAAGATAGAAGCCAGATGAACCCAACGAAAAGGAAAATATGTTTTACATCACATAAAAATGACATGAAAAACATAAATTTTTGTGGACTTCCGTAAAGCAATATAATATTGATGCCCTGAACGTTCATTGCTGTCTGAAACATTAATTTTCTGGGACATTATTTTTCATATTACTGTTATTTTCCAAACACTCCACAATATATGAGTCAGTCTCATCAACCTTACATAATTTGTTCTAATTTGTTAGTTTTCCCCCTTCTTCTTTCAAGAACACACTCTATGAGTTGAAATAATGAATCAGGTAAATGAAGGGTTAGTAATTGTAATTTTTAAAGTCAGATAAAAAAACACAAAAGACTAAAAATATAATTTTGACTGTGTAAGACATGTCTCAATAATCCTAGCACTGACCACCTCTCTTTTTGCTGCAGCATTGATGGTGTCTCTCTCTGCCCTCTGCTGGACAGGAGGTTCTTGACAGGTGGGAAAATGATGATGAAATGCAACCCTCCCTTCCCCCTCACTGTATCTGACCCATGTCCAGCCCCAGGTCTTGCTTGTGGCAGCTGATTTCAAAGCTCTGTGGTGCTGATAAGACCGTAGCATCCTGGCCCCCAGGCCTCCCATCCGCTGCCTGGCACGCATGCATGCTTCAGCCCATAAATGCATTACTGCGTGTTCCTGCCAGCCCTGCACTAATAGGCCCTAATGCTTCCCCTGCAGTTGCATTAACCCCGGATGTAAGACTGATTTAGAGCACAGAGCCAGCTTCAACCCGTCACTATATATGGTTCAGCTTCCTGTCTTCAACCCACAGGGCTCTCTCTTCAATGCAATTAAAGTGCTTCAGAGAGCACTTTCAGGAAGAGGGCGGGGCCGTTGTGGGTGGGGCTGTGTGGGTGGTGAGCTCGGGTCCTGGATGCCCGCTGCTGTCCAATAGGAATGCAAAAAACCTTTCCATCATGTTGGATCAGAAAATCTGAGGACAGAGGAGAAGGTTTATCATATGAAATGGAAAAGAAGAGGAAGAACAGCTGGGAATAGAGAGTGACATAGAGTTGCAAGCAGAAATTACAGGGTCCAAACACTTATAGCCACAATGAAGCCAGTGACTATACTGGCATTCTGTTGGGAGGAGGGATTTATGAAATATGAATGAAATGAAAGTAGTTGAGTATAATTTAGAATTAAATATTCTAAATTATACTGAACTACTTTTCCTATATATAATGGTACCTTTATATTTTGTTGTAACCACTACATAAAGGAATAAATGAAAGAATGAATAAATAAAACCAAAATGACGGCTTATAAAAATATAAATCAGTCAAGCAGAGGACATGACGAATGATGAAAAGAAAATTGCCAAGCAGAGTTACTTTAGATGTTAGGTCTAAAAAATTGGAAAGACAGTAAAAAAAACACCCAAACAGCATTTGAAATCTGAAGCAGAGTCATTTTTCACAAAAAATCTCCAGGAGAAAGCTTGGCCTTGCCTTTGGCCTTAGGATCAACAATGTTTTGTTTATGGAAGAGAGTTTGTGGGTTAGAAAACTGATAAAATGTTTCTTGCCTGGCTGCACACACACACACACACACATACAGCAATGATCAATAGCACTGAAAATCCATATGTAAATAGGAAATCCAAGCTCTTTATAAGCCTGCCTCACAAGCAGTTTTTCTGGATATTTTGATTATGATCTGACTGTGTCCATTCCATATTATTCTGGATTATGTGACTGTGTCCACTAGATTCTCGGATAAAGGAATAGTGGAGGTCTCGTCTCTGTGGGGCTGTATGGCTGTGAGGCCTCTCTGTTGTTCACAGTTAATGACATCAGGGGAAAATCTGATTTATGGAAATGTCAGTGGGCCACAGAAGTGGCTGACCTGTGGAGAGAGCTGTCTGATGGTGCCCGGGTACAATAATAGCCGCTTTGTCTGACATTTAAAGCCAAACTTTGATGCAGACGCTCAAATTCTTTTTTTTTTTTTTTTTTTACAAGGCTTGACTTTCATAGCTAAGCGCACACCTACGCTTTCACTCACACACATACATACATAACAAACCTGGAGGCTTGAGTTGACAAGCAGGATTTTAGCTTCACTCAGGTGAAGGTTTTGTGCTACAGAGCAGCAGGAGCAGGGCCACAGTGTTAAAGAAGAGGGATTTCAGTGTGTCAAGAGCTGGGCTTTACACAATCATTTCTCCTTCATTTTCTAAATTTGGCATGTTTCCAGAAAATGTAAAAGAAGGAAACAGCAATCCAATATTGACAAATATAAGATGTAAGGTGGCATTTTCAACTAAACCATTCACTCTCAATTCAGTTTTGTGCCCAAAAGTCTAGAATCAAATATTGCCCGTGCCAGCGATGACTGAAGCTGGCAGCTCTGTTTGGTCAGGTGTTACACCCAATATTCTATAATAACCAACAGAGGAAGGGTTTCAGTCGGGCTTCCCCTGCCTTATCATAAAAGATTGACTCCTCTGGATAACTGCACACCTGTGGTCTAAATGCACAAGTTGTGCAAGAAATATGGTTCTCCAAGAACAGGTTTCCCAGCTAAAGTGGTATACCACAGTGTGAAAAGACAGTATGCTGGTTTGCCAATCTTTTGAATTTCTGGAGTGCATTGCAGTAGTGGAATAGATTTATATATACACATGGGCATTTCATTTTAACCTGTTTTCCATTTTAGTACTGCTTGTTTTACAAAAATAGTATTTGAATACCTAGCATGATTTAGTGACAAAGGAAGCCTGTCTGTTTTATGCTGTATGTTTTCAGGTAATAAAAGTATACAAAGTGAGAGTAATCAATATGCATTGTAAGAAAACATTCAAAACTAAGACATGCACCTCAGTGACTCAGTGACAATGGATCACTAAACAGCAGTTCATTGCCTTTTTAACCCAAGAGCCTGTTTTGCAAAAGTTAGGAAGTCTTAACCAACTCAATTTCAAACCCTGCAACCCATAATATGAGGGTGGTCTCTATAAACAATGATTCATCCCAAAAAGTGATTCATGCCACTGGCAGTGAATCCTCCTAAGGCACCGATGACACCAAGTCAGTCTGTTGCATGGATGAGTTTCAATCTGTGTCTCCCGTTTCATGAGAAAAGGAGACGCTTTATTCCAGTACAGCAACTGGCTAAAAGAATTATGGTGTTAAATCTGTTATTTTGTCTTCGTGCGCTCTGGTGTACACAGGATAATTTATGTGTTTAAATTTAAATATTCATTTATTCTGCTGAGCCCTTGTGTGCGTTTACACCTGCACACTGCTTGAGACAGCCAGACAGTTTGTGTTTCCTGAGGGGGAAGTAGAACTAAGCACTGGAATTTAAAACTGAGATTGCAAAATTAAGGAGTTTTTTTCAGTTTGAGACTGTAGTGATTGAAGGCAAACTGCAGTTTTGACATTTAGTGGGGTTGTAAAGAACACAGAATGGACTGTTGAATGTATCCTTGTTTATGTAGATATTCCAGCAAACATGTATACCACAGAGGGCTTTCTTCTTAGTCAGCAGAAACCATTCAAATTGCGGGGGAATCAAATATTAATGTTTGAATACATTATTTTGTATATATGTTTGGGAAGGTTTATATTTTTTGAGAAAATTAATCAATTAATGCCATTTTGCTATGAACACTTTTAAAGAACTGCGCCAAATATCAATTCAGATTTTCAAAATTGTTTTTGCATGCCACATCACCTATTTTAAACATTCATAGATATAAAATAGCACATTTCAAGAAGTCAGAAAAGGATATGTTTAAAAGGTAAAATCTTTATCCTCTGTCTCAAACACAAGCAACCACATTAATATATCTATCCCTGTCTGTCCATTTGGACTATTTGAACTGTGAGGCTGTGCAGCTGTAGTTGCATTCAGCTGACATGCACAAAAGTTCTGTACACATTTCCCCATCCATACTACATTTATTCATGAGCTTTATTTGCATCAGTTGTCACAAAATGGAAATACATTTTTCAGTTTGACTTCCTGAATTCCTTCATGATGTTTTTGAGAAAATACACAGTGATATTCAAAATAAATCCAAACAACATCAAATGCATTTCATGTCTGTGAAACGATAACAAGCGAGTGCTTAAGTCTAATTGCATTTGTTGATCATAATAACTTGCATTGTATAAAAATAAATCCAGTATAGACATTTTCAATCCATCTTTACAAATGATAAATGTATTAAGTTGCTCTTTTAAATTAGATGTGATGGGTGGAATTTAGACATGGTTATCATGATCACTGTGGTTGTGCCAACTTGCACAAAAGATACTGAACACTGAAAATAAATGATTGAATAAGCATATTTTGTTACTCAGTAAATTTGCTCTATTTATGTATTGCAGTAGATAAGAAAACACCAAGAAAATTATTTTTTCATGGGGAAATGTGTTGATGCGAAAAGTCTCTGACATTATTTTCTTGTTGTTAATGTTCCTGTCTCTAGGATTAATCGTATTTTCATGTTCTTTCTTTCAGAGGTTTAATATTCCATACACTGTATATAGATTGATGCGGTTCTGGAATTTCAATGACAGGGGCTTTATGCTAAAAATAGCATGCTCCTCCTGGATAAATATAGCAAGAAATTAAATCTGGACCATGAGAAAGAAAACAGACACCAGGAAACTGGGTTTATGTTCTGCATATTAAAAATACACCGCTCACAGAGCCTAAGTATTCCAGCGACCTGGATCTGTCACATGGTTGTTTCTTAATCCTGGATCTGAAAAAAAAATACAGCTATCAGAAATGCTACCTTTCAACATTAAGTGATCAAAATCACTTCTGGTTTTGACTCAAGATTGTTGTCTCAGTATGCTATGTAAATATAAGCTAACTATCTCATGTTATGAATAAATTGCTAAATTCCCATTTACATTAAAATTGTAAAAAAATAATTGCATAATTCAAGTATGTTATGAATAAGTCACATTATTTATACATTTCCCCTGTTTAATCCTACAGGGATCAGTTATATGTGAGTGTTGCTTAACCATTTGGCTTGTCTTTAAGCAGAAAAACAGCCAAATAGTTAAGTAATATATATTTTTTTGTATTTACCTTACATTTATTGATTTTGGTTGTATAATTCCAAGATTAATTTTAGTTGGTGTACTGTAAAAAGGCATTGCGGATAGAGGACAGAAATGCTTCTTTCCTTGAATTACAAAATAAATTAGCAGGGACATTCATCAGTAATTCCAGTAGATATTCCAATATTCTGATGTTTCCCTGAGTTCACAATGTGGTTACTTGCCTATGGGTTCATTTGTCCAAGACATTATACAATAGAAAGCTACACTAAGACCCTGCCTTAAAGCTGTGCTTGCAGACGTGTGGCACGTTGTGTTTTGTGCACTTAGAGAGAGCTCCAGATGATGATTGTCTCCATAAAATTCAGTAGAGCCAGAAATAAGTTCAGAATGACTTTCATGTCCTGATTTTATTGAAGTCCCTCTTGGGTAGAGGAAAAAGGCACCCAGGAGCACTGTTTTTGAGAGGTGGTGTGACACTGATACAGCAGTTATGTGTCATTATAGATAACAGATAAAGCACACTGGATCTGAGATCCTGCAGGTTCATCTTACATCACTATGGATGCATATGATGAGGTAGCTGACCTGATCCACTCTTCATTGGCTTTTGACAAACCTGTCCTATTGGCCAATCACAAGCCTCCTTTCACATAATAGGGAAAATATTCAATTTGTGTCATATAGTAGCTGAACAACCAAAGGACTGCAGGTGCAAATCATGATTGAGGCAAAGCTGCTATAACCTTTAGCTGAACACTTGGCCCGACCTGCTTATGTCTGTATAAAAGGATGATTTATAATTATGTAGGGCTGGGATAACGGCTCCTGCTAAATACATAATTAATATCATGTAATATTCACAGTAGGGAAAGCAAAGTGGTGTGCAAGATTTCTCTCAGAAAATTCTGCTTGTCCAATGGAATTCCATTGCTGCAACGGCACTAACAAATGGATATGTAGCTATTTTAACTCAGTTTTCCTTAGAAGGTTTAATGCTCTACAGTATGAATGAACAATTTGGAATTATAAAGATGCGTGTGAACAAAATTTTGAGTTCTGCTGCTGGATTTAAGAGTATCCAAAGGCGGGCAGGGTGAGATTTGGAGGTAATCAGCATAACCACAGTGTGTATATAGGTTAGTTAGAACTGTCATAAAATATCATTTAAACAAGTGATTTGGGTCTACTTAGCTATGAGATGGGATTTGAAGCAGCTGTCTGGGTGTTCGTTTGCTCCTATAGCTATAGCTCTTTTAAAAGAAAGTTTCACAAGGCAACATCATCTTTTAAAGTATATACCAGCCACTGGGTCATCAACATTATTTAATTTACTATTTTAAAACTAAATTTACCATTTCAAAAATCAAATCACTATTTTAAAATGAAATACTAAATACATTAAATGCTAATGACTAAATGTACTTTTTAACCAAGTGACCTGCCTTTTTTCTCAGAACAAGGCTGACTTGATTAATAATGTTTTAATCATTTTAAACTGCATTCATTGTTTTTGTTCTTTTGTTTTCAGACAGTTCTTCCAAAAATGCAGAGCAGGAAATGGAAGTAAGATATTTTGGACATTTTGGGTGATGCTAGCAGACAGAGGGAACAGGGTGTGTGATAGAGACTCTACAGGAAAAGCAGATGATTGACTAAAGAAAGAATTTAAACATATGAGTAAATACCATAAAATATTTAAATCAGACTGTCATATGAGGTATGCTTTATCCAAACCCATTAGGAATGAAATATTGTTTAGGCTTCAACATCGGTTGTTTCTCTCGATACAGTGCTACTGCGTCACACTCACTGGGTCTTATTGCGGTGAGTCAATACCCAGGCCCCGATCTGAGTCAGGGCTGCAGGGAACGGTGACCATGGACGGCTGCTGGCTGCTCTTGTGCTTGTCTGGAAGTGGTGTGATGTTTCTGGAGATCTGGGATTTGTGAAGGAGGGGGCAGGAGGGGTGTGGCCAGGGACCTGAGAACAGAGATGAAAGGCCTTAGTCATCCATGGGACTGAGTAGGACTCACTGCATTGTCATTGACTGGAGCAGACCTTAAGTCATCTATCTCTGAATTTGAAAAATACTCCAGGGTTTAAGGTTGATCCTACATAGATCTGATCCTGTCAGGTCCCAACATGTATGTATCACTTTCAGCCAGTGAAGATTTCACCCTTTTTCTACAGAGGAGAGGGTGTTGCTTTAGATTGCTTTTTGATCCTACTTTTAGCTCTGAGCTACATCATAATTAAGTTTTTGCAACAGTCAACATGGATAGTGAGCCAACATTAGTTTAATCATGAGATCAGAGTAGTGACAGCTTGTCACATATTAACATTAGGAGCAAATTCCATTATTGCACAACCAAAGACCAGTTATACACTTGATGCTGACCATAACTCCTCTGTCAAACCTCAGTGCCTTTTCCTACATGCATACATCATACATTATAACCTCTACACACCATTCAATACCTCACATAATCAATTTTATCCATTTCAGCATTCTAAAATCTCACCTTAACCCCTCTCTTCTCTTCTCCTACTCCTCACCCCGCTGTGTACCACAGGTTCTATTTTTATCCTATGTCTGTACTATAAAATATTCCCTTCACCCATTTCTGTGTAAAATCTCTCATTCACTGAACTCTGGTCCCTGCTGCTTACCCTCCATTTCTCCTTGTACCCTAAAATCTCCCCTTAACCGCTGTGTGCACCCTACAGCCAGCCTGCCTTTCATCCCTGTCCATGTGTAAGGGTGGGATAGTGAAAACCTCTCTGCTCTGCTGCGTTTATACTTCCTCTCTCCGGACCTGGACTCATAAGCTGTTTCTCAGCCAGCACTGCAGTGGAGTTTAGCCTTAAATAGCAAGGCTTTCAGAACACCTCACCCATGTCCACCAGAGCCCTGATAGGGACTGAGGGGACACGAACTGGAGGCCTAACCGCGGTCACAGCCGTCCCTGTCAGTGACAGTCCTCGTCAGGCCACTAGTAAAAGCATCTGGGCTCGAGCCAGGCTTTGAAAAACAAAGAATTTTCTCACTCAGCACAGTCTGAAATTCTTTGTGTATGGGTAGAATGTATTTGACTCACTCACAGGTGTGTAGCAGAAACAGAAACAATAGTTGACAGCACTCCTGCTGTTGTGTGATGCTAGCACAAAAAAACATCGTTTAGAGTGCAAAATTTGATCACATAGACCTTCAAGGTCTGTACTTTAACAAAGCGTTTTTTACACAGTACCACTTACAATATGAGTTTTTTTTCCTGGGAAACCAAACTAAAGCAGTGGTAGAGTAAATGTTAAAAGACAGGGACCATGATATAAATCAGCTTGAGGTATAGAACACAAAAATATGGTGTGTGGGTGATGACAGCATACAGGTTACTCTCAAGAGAAGAAGAGTCACTTCAGTATGATGTCATCAACACCTGAATTATTAGAAGATGAGGTGACATCAGTCTGCCTGTTATACAACAACAACACACAACCCTACCTCCACCCCCAAACACACACTAGCACACACACACACACACGCGCACACACACACACACGCACGCACACACACACACACACACACACACACACACACACACACACACACGCACACACAGGTATACATGTAAACCTACCCCAAAGCATTTAATCTTCACACAAAACAAATAGACACGCAGTTATTATTGGTGCAATTCACATTATACAGAATCCATTTACCACAATCCCATTTTTTTGCTGCCAAAATGGGCATTATATCACCACATAATGGCTTTGTAATGGAAATAGCATATTTGTACTGTCTATATCAATGGGCAGTTTTCTAGGAGGCAATTTGATTATCAGGTTTAAGAAGGTTGTTTGACTTCTTGAACTTTATCAGGCTTTATTCTTTTGAGTGCCTATTGCAAAGGAATCTACACTGAGCACATTACAGAAAAACACAGTAAATGAGGTCCAGCTGGGTTTTGTTAAGTGGGTGACAGAGTAGAGTAATGGCTGGTGGGCAGCTACACTTGTAGCCAGAAGGCTATCCAAATCTCAGGAGCAGTTACTGACTGAGTAACATACTGAAGGTTAATCACTTCTACTAAATATGAAATGAATAAATGGGTAATATGAAAAACAAATTGGTGCTCTCTGCTTAACAAATACATACTGCAGTGCAGGGTAGAAGGGAAAGAGAAGCCATGACAGTGCCAAAGCAGAATCATATCTACAAGTACTGATCAACCAGGTGGACCCTCAGCCATAGCTGTTTATAGCTATAGACTTTGTTTAATTTATTGAGAATTCAAGAGGTAAATAGGCAATTAATAAAACCTGTATTAACATGCTGTCACAATATATGATTTGCATAGCAGGTGGTTTAATGGTATTTTACATCTTATTTTATAAGATATTTTAATGATGATATCCTATAATTCTTATAATTCTATAGTATCACTCAAGGTAGGTATGATTTGTAAGCTGTGGATTGTTAAAGTGAGCTCAGATGTTGGGCAAAAGTGAGGATGTCTGGAACATTCCTGAAATAGCAACATGTCGGACAGCAAATATTTGATGTTAAACATTGAACATTGGGCATTTTAGTGGTGTCTGGTCATCCATTCTGTGGTTTCTGCTGGAGGTGGAGAGGGGGCCATATCAGGTTGTATTTGGTTTTAATTCAGATGAATGTGTTTGAGGTGCACTCCCATGAAACACTTCTTGGTTGTTGTTATGCTGTTTTCACTGTCTATGCTGTACTTTCCATTAATCGCCTTGAAATGGAATACATTATTAAATTGATGCAGTAATAAAAATAATCATCATTATCACCATCCTCCTTTAGTAATAACTTCACCCAATAACTCAAATAATTACACAGGAGCCTCTAGGATATAATCTAACTATTTCTTGACTATATTATTTTCGATACTTTGTCAAACTGAGGAGAACTGTTAAGTCTGTTATTAAGAGCTAGGTTTACCTCCCTGTTCAGCCTTAGATTCAGCATATATTGTCTCTAAGGTCTAAATTGGCCATTGAATTGGCTATTGAGAGGAGACCACAAAAAAACTGGCCCTTCAAGACTGGATTTGTGCATCTCTGACAGACACTATCATGATTCAGACAGAAGCAAGAATTTTATAAGGATTTTACAGGAAAATTACAGCAAAAATTTGAAGTCTTGCAGTATGACTTCCTTTGCCGTTTTTCTTATTTTTATTGTCGTGTGTTGGTGAGTTGTTCCTGTGTGCTGAGGAGCATCTGTGCAGTGTAAAGAGTAGCACCACAAGGGCATGGATCCACCCCACAGTTTTATGGAAGCGATTATGTTAGACTACAAGGGTGTGATTTCAGCTTTGATGTATGTGGAGAGGTGACGGACTGGTCAACACATTCAGTTGCTCGGTCTTCAGTGGGTCCCTCTTGCACAGCTCCCTGTACGGTACCTCTGTGAGTGTGACCGAAGAGCTCTTTAATGTGGGAGAGGAGAGGAGGGCAGGGCGGCCTCCACAGAGTTCACTGCTCTCAGCAGATGTGTGAAGAAAGGCTGGAGGTCATGTGGACGTTCGCCCAACACAGGTAAATATGTCGACAGCTCCCTCCTCATTCCATCCCAGCAATGCATTATTGATGTTTCGCCAGCATAACTACCACACCTTCAGATAAATCACATAAGCTATGAAACACCAAGCTATACCTTTGCCCTTTCCCGAAAACAAGGGGTATGTCCGAGATCACTCCCTATTCACGGAATAGTGCGCATTAGAGGGAGGCAGAGTTACTATGGCATATGAGGCTGGCTGCCTACATTGTGCCCTATAAACTGAACAGAGAGTGATTTGGGATACAGCCCTAGTCTCCCCCCATTACACATCTGATTTTAATCTGTGTCTGATGTCATTGAAACTCAGTGTGTTAGCATTGCATTGGCTATGCTAATCATAACAGCCTATTACTTATCCAAATATGACATCACAATCAATGTCTTCTAGGGTGTGATTGTTGGAAAAGTAAAACCTATTTTAACTTTAAGCCACAACCCAGAGACAAAGAAGTATCATGGCAAATTACTAATTTGCTAAGATAAAGTGAGTTATGGCTAATGATGAGGCCTGCATCATGTTCAACGAGACTGACTGCGGTGGCATCCTGTTTGACCTGACATGGACTTCATGTCAGGTCAAACAGGAATTAGAGAATTCTCCCCCTTCAGAGTATCTAGCTCTGTTGAAGCTCTGGTCTGCTCTTTACTCTGATTTTCTTACATTTTCCTCTCTTAGGCTGGCCCTTTCCAGCACTTTACCACCACCCCAGAGCAGATACTATGCCATCACAAAGAACATGAACACCCTTGGGGAAAACACACCAAAAATATAACCAAGGGGAAAGGAGATAATAGTAAACAAAATGAAAAGCTCCTGTACCTGGCTGAGATTCCACATAGCGAGCTGCAGCCTCCCCACCCTTTCCCTCTGCCTCCCCCCAGCTCCCTCTACACACACACCCGTTCCTCCACCCTGAATCCGCACAGACACCTACAGGCGTACTCCATTACCCCAGCTCACCCTATTCTCACACAGCCTACCAATCAGCGCAATATCAATCTCCCTCAACTGCTGACATATTCACTTAAAAAATGTTGGTTTGGACAACACCAAGGACATCCAATGGCAGACAATCTGAGACTCCATGCCGCATTACTAATGAGCCACAACAGCAGGCTGTAAAGATAAATAGTTTGTTCATCCACAGGAAGGCAGAAAGATTCCAGGCCAGGATTGAACTACAATTAACCCAGAAAGCACAGAGAAGCAGGGCACGGACATGTAGCTCTGAGCTTTTTGAGGAAGGAATTGATTTGGGCCCACGCTGACAGTCCACAGCATCCTTTCATTATCATCCGTTGTGTTGGCATTTTTCATTTTTTTCTGTAAGAATCGAGCGTTATGATATGACTGTAAATGAAGACATGTAAAGGATGTATGTAGCCTACAGCATGCAGCTGACAGGCATGCAGGGAGATGCTGACAGACGCGTTGTGGGACAGAAGCAGTGGGAGTAGAATGCTCTCATCAGCATGACCGTGTGTGACTGCTCAGCGGCTACAGAAAGACACCATCCCTGCACACACACACAACATCCTAATGCCTTTGGTGTAAAATTGTAGCATTCGCACAATGGAATGGTAATGCTCTGATAATAATGCAAACTCTCTACTCTGCATTTTAGACTCTGGCTTTGTAATATCCCTGCACTGGGCACAAGCAGATGGAGCGTTCAGAGGGAAATGGGCTTCTTCATTTTCAATACCATTATGAATAATAAAAACCTAATGTAAGTAGAAAAGAATTTGTACTGAATCAATTTCCTACTTCAGGACACCTCTCTCTCCTCTCTCTTTCTTTCTTTCTTTCTCTTTCTGTTTATCTCTCCTTTTTTCTGTCTTTCTCTTAGATTCCTTGCATTTTAATGAAGAGGAAGCACAGACCTCCAATCAGTGAGAGAAAGCCGGGAACGGACCAAATGAAGGCAGACAGAGGGATGCAGGGAAGGTAAGGCTGTGGAATGGTCTGTCCCCCCCTCAGCTTGCTCTCCAGGGTGGTACGACCTGGAAGATTACAAAACACCCCTCCCATGTGTCTCTCAGTTCTCTGTGCCAGGGTGGAGCAAGTGATCTGATTTTCCAGCGGAGGAACGCAGAGAGAGAGAGAGAGGGAGAGAGAGAGAGAGAGAGAGAGGCATAGAGGGAGGGTGAGTAACAGAAGAACAGAGCATGAGAGTGTGAAGGCAGGAGTCAGGGAAAATGTGAGAGAGGAAAAAGAAAAGAGTGGGAGAGAGAGAGACAGAAGGGCTTCAGGTGTCAGTGCGATGACGCTGTGGACGCTGCAGGACCCTGCATCCCCCTGGCCGCTGCTGCATTCTGGGGTCCCGGGGGGGGGAGAGCTGAGGTGAGTCTGGGGGGTCATACTGGAGCCCCGTCTATGTCTGCTCTGCCTGGCTTTCCTCCTGACATCTGATTCATTTCTGCCACCTTCACTTGGCAGCCTCAGACACAGTGTAGATCTGCACAGAGTGAACAGCTGCTTTAGAGTGAGCATCTGCCTTTACGCTAAACACCAGCTTATATCTCATACACTGTACTGCCATGCACATCAGCGGAACAGTGCACCTTCAATCCTGCAATCAACAGCTGTTTAAACTGTGCTTCCGCAAGGTGCAGTCTCTCAGCATGTCTTACATACACACATACGTACTGCGCCTTATGTGTCCTTATCTACGTGTAACTATATGTGTTTATACGTCTAGGATATTCTTCATATCTTTAAAATACTTACTGATGTTTACTACATACTGAGAACCAAGCACAGAACTCAAGTGATGACTCTTAAATAATGTCTGACACGCTCCAATGAAATTATTATTATGCAGTCCTAGGAGACAAAAGGCTTTTTTAAAGTGGAATAGTATTGTGCGAGTGTGAAAGTGTTTATATGTGGGTGGGTTTGCGGCTGACAGTGTTTCTGCGTGTTTCCTTGTGTTCTTTGTGGCCGTGGACGAGCGTGCATGTGTGTTTGTGGCTGCATGAGTGAGCGTGTGTTTGAGTTTGTATGTATGGGCGTGTATGCGTGTATGTGTGTTTGGGCATGTAAATGGGCGTTTATGGGTGAAACTGCGTGCGCGTGACCTCAGATGGGGACATGGGCAGAGAATAAGCCACCTGAAATACACCTTGTTCCTTCTAATGAGCATTTTCCCACCGAATAGGTTTCCTCGTCCCTTAACTCTTTCCTGAAACACTGCGGACAGTTGCTTGCCTCTGTTAAACGTTGGTTTAAAGGGTACATTTTCACTGTATCTTACAGCCGTTGGAATACAATTACCAGCAGATGGAGAATATACTGCACAAACATATCAGTAGTGACGGGGTTAATTAACTCTCGGCAACCAGGAAGTAGAACCTGCCTGCAATGTGAGAGGGAGTGAGAGATATGCCTGTTCTCTGGTTTCGTCGTCTGCGGAGCGGAGTGGGGTGTAATGACTGCCTGTCATATGGGGGTGCCGCTGTGGGCTGTGGAGAGCAGGGCCGGCCCTGGAGGAGGAGTTTCACATCCAGCCTGTCTGCAGATTTTATTTCCAGTCTGGCCCCATACAAGCATCCAAACACACACATATTCACACACATACACACACACTTACCCATACATTGGCACTTGTTCTCACATAGGTACACACATGCACATACATACAAACAAAAACATACACAAGCATATATGCACATACACATTGAATCATACACGGATGAACACACACATTTGCGTGCACACACATATACTCACCAACACCCCCCAACACACACACGTGTGTGTACAACACACACACCCATACATACATGCACATGCATGCGCGCGCACATACGTGTCCATAGTATGAGAGGAACGGCTCATTAACTTGCCTGTGGCTAACAGGTACGCCCACGCCGGCCCCCATTCGCTGCTACAGCCGCTCCAGACGGCACATTCTGTCCCTCGCTCTGCCACCCTCCCCCCACCCCTGGCCTCCGCAAACCACCCAGTCCTCCCTCTCCCTATCGCTCCTGACACACTCACTACGCCCTGCTTTCACCTCCACTTTCAGAAAGCGCGCCGCCATTCCTTCAGCTCCGTTATCGCTGAAGATCTGGAATTTTCTGGAAAGCCTGGTTTCATTTTCGTGTATTTCCTTGAAGCCCCATTGACCTTGAGTGGGTGGGGGGTACATTTGTAATATACTCATTTATTGTAAGCAACTTTTGTTTATTAATCAAAAAGTCACATGCCCTGGTATTGATGTTATTAGATGCATCTATTTCTGAAAGACGCAGAAAAAAATGACATGACTTAAATGTAACGCATATAGTTCCTTTCTATAAGACAATACTTCAAATCAAATACATATATTTCCAAACTGTTTCAACAAGAACGCCAGAGACATGATACAGCAAATTGTATCGGAGGAAAATCCTTTAGTGTATATGAGAATACCATGGTGTGGCTGCTTCTCCCCTGTACTCAATCACCCTCTAATCTACTCACATAATAAAACTCAAAAAGCAGGAAACAACTAGAGCCATGTTTTCAAGAAAAGATGATCATTTGCTTTGGAAAAATTCTGACTAAAACAATATGTCTAGCACAAGCAAATTGGAGGAATTAAAAAATGTGATTGATTGTTGATAATGCATAACTATTCAATAAACAGGCATTTGTCTGACAATGACAGTATGGATATGACAATTGATTGTCAGTTGTATTGTTCATAAATATCATAATTATATTACATAATTATCATAATCCTTATGGGTTGGTAACTGGCAGAGGGAGAAATATTTGATATTAGTTAATGCTGGAAGAGAAGATAAAGTCACTGACTTTTATCTGGATTGGAGAGATGTAGGATGACCTGTACTTGTCTTAATTATTCTGCCGTCTCATTAAGAGGACATAATTTTGCAGTTTTTCATACATTAAATGTTATATTACTTCTGTGAGGATTATTTGATAATAAGCTCATACAAGGCATACAAATACATTATGTTTCTGGAATTTTAAAATGTCCTTATGTTATTACATAGCTTTGGATACAAGCTTAGTAAACAAGAAGAAATAAAGTGGCTACGACCACCCCTTTCCCTCAGAACCAAATTCAACAGAAAGGTTTCATATCAAAATAAACAGATGTGAATTTAAGTGCATATGATGCTTGACATTGTAATAAAATTAGACCCATCAAGCTTAAATCTGCTTTCCAGTGGCAGCCAAAAGCTTTTCAATGATTTACATTTTTCACTTTACCCAATCCAGATTTATTAATGAAGCATTCCGGTTAAAATTTTGACAACATAATGTTAATTAATATGAATGGAAACACATTTCAAAATAGATAGAATGGAAAATCACAAGACATTGCTACATTTCACCCTTCTCTCTCTTCTGCAGTATTCTTATCTGACTAATATAATTCCCTGGTTTCTGTTGGCCTCTGCAGTCCATCAGTCAGTGAAACCGAATAAAATCAAAACCAAACTGCTTTGTCATTCATTTCAATAGAAGCAGTCGTTAGGCAGGCAGGACAGAGCATTCAGTGGGTGTCGCAGTGCCTAAACAACATGCTAACAGAACTGAAGGCATGTCTCGTAGTCATGGCCGAGCTTGAACTAAGGATAGCGGTTGTGATGTGGTTACAAACATAGAACAAGCATATTAGATATGAACATTTTTACTTGTTTATTGAATTTCTCAAAATTTCAAACAAACCCTTTCTAGATGTTTTGAATCCAGGCGTATAACTTGCCCATAAAAGAAAAATCCTTTAATCCCTTCGCTTTTGTGTAGTCATGCTCTGTTCTCAGCACCTAAAGGTGATGAATGGTAGTGCACCGACAGTGCAGAATGTAAGGACCGATCTATACACTGTACACATATTAGATGAGTGTAAATACATGTGTCCCTCCATTATGAACTCAGTCCTATTAGCTGTGAATGACTTGGGAGGGCGCTGTACTGCTTTCATTATTGAGTTTCTATGATAATAAAAATGACACTGCCAATCCTTTTCATATGTTTGGAGATTATTATTATTGCTGTCCTTGCTGACTTCATTTTTTTGATTGCTAGTGGGAACCATAATGCTTCCTTATGAGCAGCCTATACAGTATGGATTCAGAGATGCATTTTGTGCAGTTTATTGTCCCACACAAATAGAGAAGAGAAGAAAGAAACCTTATCGCTTTATTAAATTCTGTAGACATAATTATTTCATGAATCATACAACCAGAACTGGAAATAAATTCCTTTTTTCCTTTTTCATCAATCACTTTCATTTAGCGTCAAGTGGCCATTAGAATTATATTACCAAATTGTATGAAATAGGGTGCAGAAATAAATATATCTTTATGTGAAGGGAATTGGCCGAAAGGGTAATTGTCCTTATAATTAATGCTTTGATATCTGAGATTGTGGAAAAAAGGATCAGAATGCTCTTCCCACAGGTTAACCATTACCAAGTGTTCAAATGTTTTAAAGTGAGGCTCAAATGGAAAGTTCAATCAATATTTTATCTCTTAAACACAAAGCATTTATTTAACTTTCACTTATCACTTAATGCTGTCCAGACAACCCTACCCCCACTCCTCAACACACACACTCACACACACACAGGCACCCGTGCACTTGGGAGTTTGCATCAACTGTTAATGCATCGGCTGTTGCCTTTTGCCAAAATACGCGATTGCATGAAGGTATATAAATTTGGATATTCCCTGCATATTCTCTGCATAGCCACTTGCCATTTAAAGCTCAGGATAAGAGTGCTGTGTCAATGCTTGTGCTGTTTAGGGCTGACAGTGAACAATAAGACTGATATTATGCTGGATGTATACATCTGAGTGTTAAAGGGAGAATACTGCTTCTCTGTGGTGTATGGTGGAGGGTAAAATCCTTTGTTCTCTGTGAGGAGACTGTAACAAAGGCAGCTGGGTGCAAATTAATGAGATTTTTAATGGTGTTTCCTGTGCATTTTCTGTTGTCACAGTGTTGTGAAAATGGCATTATCTTTTAAAATCAAACATATTTTAAAAATATGTAGCTGAAATTATAAATAGAAACGGCCGTGCAAATTGGTGAAATGCTGTGTACATATAATTTCTGTCCCCCTTACGCACACCCACGTTATGTTTTTATGTTCTATCATAGGCAGCAGTATGTTTAATTTTTTTCTGAAAGAAACAATATTTTAAAATAAGTGCTAGTGTTCCACTTTAATTTATGGAAACATTGAAGGGATCCTATTTTCTATTTGTATGCAATTATAATGACAGGGGCTGAATATTTTCAATAAGTCTTGCTCTTTAAAAAAACAACCTCATTAGTTCTATTTTATTGCATCCTGTATTAGCGGATTACATCCCCTTTTGGGGTGTATAATTTGCTTTATACACTGAAAAATAAAAATGTGTACACTTTTTACACATCAAAACAATGGAACCTATTTCAACATATCAACAGTAAATGAGTGATATTACAACTCATCGAAATTTGTCACTGCAAAACAAATACATATTGCATAATGAATAAACACAATTGTATTAATTAAAATAATTACATTCATCCATATTTCATTCTAAAAATGGGAAATACTAAACTTGCAAAACATTGAAGGAAAGGAATTTTGTGATGTACAATTTCTGAACGCAGTAGAGAGTAAGAGTAAGGCAGTGATCAGAGAATCTCTCTATCATTTTAAATCATAAGAAATTACTCGAAAGCAGTAGCAATTTTGGTGCATAAATCATTTGCATTATTTTTGCAAGCTCATTGAGCAGATCCGTGCTCATATTTTCTCGTAGGTTTGTCCTTTTTACCATATCATATTCAATATCATAGCGCTATACATTGCACACATAGCCTGTCCTATGCAACATTACTGTGCTGTAGATTGCCGGCCAATATGTACAATATTATAGTGCTAACCTCTGGTGATCTTACATGAAGCAGCACAGACACAGGACCCATGGATTCAGTGGATGGTATTTTAATACATGCTTCATGGTGACAGAGACTCTCACACCAGGCAGCTCAGTCTATACTGCTAGTAATACTAGCAGTATAGAAAAGACAAAGGCTGGTTATATGCAATGCATATGTTGTTTTCTTATAGAGCAGACAAAGGCTTGACATAGCTGTGCATGCTGTAGTCATATAGCGCAAACAAAGGCTTGTCGTATTCATGCATGCTGTAGTTATATAGAGCAGACAAAGGCTCATCATATTCACATACGGTGTAGTCACAGCGAACAAAGGCTCTCTCGGTCTGAGGACGAGAAATTGCTGTGAATATCTGGTATATCTTTAAGAGAGGAAGGTTATCGTACCATTTCTAACCATAATTCTGTTAATGCTAGCAACGTCTCATCTAAATCTTAGCAGGTTTTGTGAATGCATCTGCGTGTGTGTATGTGTGTGTGCGCATGCAGTTGAATGTATATGTTGAAGCTGAAGCCATATTATTCAGCTTTGATTAAAAAGGACCTGTATCAAATTTGTTCTCATTCACACATGTAGTGTCAAATTATCATGTTTATCCTGCAGAATTTATCAGATTCATGTAGTTATCAAACATTTTTTTGAAGAATTATTTTAGTGAAAAATGACCAAAAACAGGAGGAACACAATCAAGGAGCCTGGAGAACAGTGAGAGAATTATACAGCTTTTCTCTGTCAGTTCCCTTTAAAACAGCAGTTTGCTGCTTGCTGATTGATTTGAGCGATGAAAAATCCAGGTTATAGAAAAAGCAAGACAGGGAGAGGGGGGAGAAAGAGAGAGAAAAAAAGAGAGGTAGGGAGGGAGAGAGAGAGGAAGTGGGAGAATGAAAGGAAGAGAGGAGAAGGAGAAAAAGAGAATATCCTCACCCAGTGGAGACGCACAGGCTGCGTGCTGTCTCATGACTTCCCGGTATTTTCCGTGTTAAAACAGCAGCGCAGCCCCCATTCAGTATAATGGGACCATTAACATGTATTAATAATGCAGCGGGGGTAAGTATCAGCAGTCGCGGTTCCCCTGGGGCGTGTCAGACAGATGTGTGCTGTATCCTCAGCCTCTGACCATACGTGGGGGAGTTTGTGTGCCGGGGGGGGCCACTTCCTCTCTCTTGACAGCAGCCTTTTAATGTAAGCACCTCAGCCTTTTAAAAGGACAGGAACATATACACATTCTCACACACACGTGCACACAAACAGAGCAGTGTAACTAGGCTACACAGAGTGTGTGGCTTTGTGAGTGCATGCGTTGGCATAGGCATGTATAGGTTTTGTGTGTATGTGTATGTGTGAGTGCGTACGTGTGAACATACAGTGGTGTGTGTAGTTCTTGACAGTAAAATAAGATCTCTGCGGATCGCTCGGTAGAATTACAGCTACTATATTACACTCCAGCATATTGCTCTGTAGAGAGAAAGAACAAGGAACATGGGAGGAGATAGGAAGGCAGTGCTGTGTTCGTGTGTGTGTGAGTGTGTGTGTATTCTTTAATTCTTTATAAAGAACGGTTAGCTCCGCATGTCAGTGTCTTGTACCGTGCTGTCGGCCAGGGGAGAATCTGCTCATTATCTGTATTTTTCAGGCTTACTATGGTTGTTGAAAAACCAGAATTTTGTACAAAGGTAAATCTGTGTAATGTTGCTTTAATCATTTATATATACAATACAGATAGAAGCATTACCTAACTGCTTTCTTTTGATGTTTTTGTGCATTTGAGACAATAGTCTTAGGATTTGTGAGACCAGATAATGAATTGTTTATTTCATGCAAAGATTCAATTTCATGGCATTGTGATTACATAAAATTTAAGACTGCAAATTCAGGAAACATGTTCAGCTCAGGTGCTACAGCTGGTAATTAATAATTGACAGCACACGATGCTAAAAGGCATGAGATGTGCGTTGTGATCAGATACATCTGCACATTTGTAAGAGGAAGCCATGAATCCAGCCCCTGTTAGATATTAAATGTGAAGGAATCTGGCTGTCGCGGTGCTAGAGACCCCATTTTACCCCGAGCACTGGCTCTCCGTGTCTGTCTGCTGCAGCCGCCACTTGTGTGGATATGCACCAGCACATTTCCATATCAAAGATGGAAGTGTACCAAAGGGCCTATTACAGACTGTAAATGTCTCCTAACGAGCCTGACATGACTAATATTAGCTCCAGGCCGCTCTTCAGTGACGACTAAGTGACAGAGGAAATGGCATGTCGACATCAGCATTCACATGCTATTTTTACACGGCACACCACCATCTGAGTGTGTCCCTTAGCTTGTGTGTGTGTGTGTGTGTGTATGTGTGCGTGTGTGTCCGTGTATGTGTATGTGTATGTGTATGTGTGTGTGGGGGGTGGGGGTGGGGGTGGGGTGAGGGATGCGGAGCTTTGTTTGATTTCTGCTGTGAGTCCCATAGCTGAGCCATCATCAGAACCTCCAGTCATAGATGCAGTGACAGCGTAAATATGATGTATATAAATCACATGACCAGCGCATTACAATGTATGGAAATTACAAATGTCTTTAAGTTCAGCAAAGGCAACAGTTGTAATTGCAAAAGGTAGAGAGGTAATTATTAAAGTGCTGAATTTGCAGAGAGATTGTCTCCAGATTTCAAGAACAATGAAATGGATACTTTGACATTTATACATTTTATGTTTTTTTTTACTCCAAGAACAGCTGAAGTGCCTTTTTAAAAAAAAGAATGTATGAGAGAGGTCTGTAGCTGAAACCAAATATAAGTAAATGTCAGACAAGACTCTAAAATGTTTTTTAAATATTCCTTTGTCTCTGACTTTCCATATGTCAGAACCCAAAGTAGTAATATGAATCTCATAAAAATCTTGAATTATTTCATTTTTTTACATGTACTATTTTTTTGTAGCATCTTTCCATTTCAGCTTCCAAAGCTGTCAGTCGGGTTGTTGCGTCACAGGCGTCTCTCACATTGTTGAGGCACAGTTGTCAGTCAGGGCCTGAGTCATAGCCATCGGGTCCAAGAGTTTCAGTCTGCAGCTGTCACGGCGGCACTGTAGCTGAGAATCCGTACCTGAGGCCAGCTCAATGAACAAACCACCAGCATCTCTAGGTACCAACAGCAAGCTTTCTTTCCAGGCTTCTCTCTCATATGGAATCGGAAACAAGTCCACTGCATTTTCCTTCAGTCAAGACTGCAAGGCACTACAGTGGTGATAAAACTGAACTAGTAAAACAGAGAATTACAGGGCTGGGCCAACACAGTTGTACACTTAGACAAAGCACTTATCCTCAGTTACTACAGTAAATATCCAGCTATCTAAATGGATACTATATAAAAATGCTAGCAATGTAAGGTGCTCTGGACAAAGGCCTCAGCTAAGCAAATAAATAATACAGTAATTACGTTATATGGTGTGTCTACAGTAGTCTGAGAGGCTGCAACATTGTCAGACATTTTGTGTCCAAATCCCAGCGTGTTCCCAGGGTAGCATAAAATTAATCTGAAACGCATACAGAAGTGTGTCCACTAGATCACAATATCAGCAATATCATTCATATCACCAGAATGTGATAAGCGTGGCAAGCAGGAAAGTATGCTAAGGAGATTCACAGTTCTGCAGGGGTGTTTGGTCAAGATATCTTCACCGGCAGAAAAAAAAATGCCAGGCTTAACAATAAGAGCCTTTTCACGTTGTATTTTTCAATCTTGAAATATAAGACTTTTGACTTTTATTTTGTAATCCTCACACCACCTTCCCGCAACATTTCCCCCAAGGGGAGACAGGGGGGAAGGTTCCTCTCTCTGCTCCGAGTTCATCTCCTGTGTACACTCCAGAGGAGATGGCGTGTCTAACACCCCCCCTGGGTGAACGTGTCAGGAGGTCTAGGGTGTGAGGGTGGGGGGAAGGGGGTTGGGGGAGGAGGGGGCACAGCAGTTGAGTGTTTTCAGTGTCCTCAGTTGCCGTTTTAGACTCGGGGTGAGAGAGTCAGCAGCACAGACACCGAGTTGAAGGCCACAGCCTTGATCTCACCTTTGTCCCCTAATACAGCCGTTGATCTCAGTCACTTAGAATTGAAGAAGAGTGTCATGTTAACTCTCTACTTTGCTTTGCAAGTAAATTTTCATGATTACTGAGCTTGCCAAACTGTGTCGTTGAATATGAATACGAACACTTTAATTGTGAGCCAAAGGAGAAATGTTGATTGAATGCCAGCCAATGTCTCTATGGAAGATCATGTTTGTGTGAGCTGAATGTACTGTAAGTCATGTTTGTGCCCAGTTCCATGGGGAGTCCCAGTGGAAATTGAAAGTAGTGCTGAAGGTTTTAGGATGCAGCTAAATAAAGTTTTTTTGGTGGTGATGTTCTTTTTTTTTGTTCTCATGGAGATAAGCTATCAAAATAGCCAAATAGCTTATCACCAGATTTTCCTTCAATAAAAACATTGCCCACTGACATAGGCTTCTTGGACATCCTGTAGTTTAGTAACCTCTGACTTCCTGTAAAAGTAAATAATACTCCTTCCATCCACATTTTCCAAGCATGTTGGGTTCTCATTAGTACATTGGACAGCTGGAACTCCTAGTCTGCCAGTTTTGTAACTGAGTGTATGCTGACTTCATTACCCTCTAACAACATAAAACTGGTGATGCACCTGCCGTGTGGTAAGAGGTGAGGGCTAGTCGTTATGAGAATCAGAGTCACGTGCATATGGCTCCCCTATGCCGAGTCAGCAAAATAAGGTTGCTTTTTGGAGGGCAACAAGTTCAGCAATGTGGTACAAGTGAGCTAAGGCACTCTAATTGTCTGTTTATATGAATTTATTGCACTTTGTGTAGCAGACACCTTCTTCACCTTCATGTTATACAACAACAAGGATATGGTGGGAGGAATCAAAACACTGCAAAACAAAACTGGGAAATCAGACAAAACAGACAAGGTCATGTGGCATCATAGAAGTCACTGTTGACTACATTTACATGCAAATTTCGTACGGAAAATATGTCCCCCAACTAAAGAGTTTGGCTGTCCTCACATGAAGAAAGTTTCATAATTGCTGAATACAGATTACGCTTTCTCTATTCACTGACCAGTGTATCGGAGAAAGCTGGCTTGTGCTATCTGAAGAGGATAAATTATGCCAGGAAGAGCGACCGCCTCATTACTGTATCATGCAAAGCTTTTCAAGCACCCAAGCGAGGCAGGAGATTGTAGAATCATTAATATGTTAATGAGCCCCCGCCTGCTCCTGTGTGCTCCAGGGGGTTTGTAGCTGGGATAGGAATGGCCCTCTATGGAGCTCTATGGTGCAAAACCTGCTGCATTGCCAGTTTTAGGGTTCAGCAATTTTAAGACTCAAATAGTTTATTGTGCCCCTCCATATGAAAATGTGAATGCTGTATGTAATTAACTATTCACAGAGCATGTTTTAATATATGTGTGCATGCTCTATATGTATATACATGTATATATGGTTTCTCAGAATCACAGAGATGCAGTTGTGTTTCATGTTTATGCACAATATTAAAACTTGTCAGTTTTCAAGTTATGACACCTTATTTCATGCATTTCTGTGACTTTTGTGGGTAAACTAGCCCCTGACTTCATCAATAACTATCAACTATCAGACTAATAGCTATATCACAATTCATTCTCCAAAGCTCTCAGCAAACGTGGCTTTGGTCTTGTTGGTTAAACATTGCAGGTTGGACATCTAGTTTGGACACACAAGCATATTGAGCATATATGATTAATTCTGGTATGACATTAACTAGCGAAACTGTAATCAAAAAGGTCAAAGAGATCATAATAAGGGTAAGACTCACAGTCAGAGCAGGGAGATGATAACTTGCTAGCTAAGCTGCCTACTCTGCTAAATCATTCAACACCAACATGCTTTGCTACCTTGCTATATGACGCGTCAGTATGGACAAATGAGAACATTGCGGCTGATGTATCATGTTCTTAGGAAGTAACGCATGCATTAACATTTGCTGGATACAACTTCTGGATAGCTATTGCTAACTGGTAAATCTGTCACACGAAAATACAAAATTCTTCAATTCAAAAGTTTAAAATCAATGTAATCTTTGTCTTGAATGCAGTTTTCCTCAACTTACAGTTAGCTGGCATTTCCCTGCATGTCATCACTTCTCACAAAATTCAAATCTGCTAATTGAAGCACTTTGAAGAGATATTTTCCATATTACCCTAGTGCCATTTCTCCTGAGGTCTTAATATAGATACATAACATTTACATTTTATGACTTTTAAATACTGCCTGGGACATGCCCCTGGTGGAAATAATGCCTATTTATTAATTTTTCAGATTCACATTAAAATTTGCTTCGGATGTTAGATAACGTGGAAATGTATTTATATTAAAATCAATATTTTTGTCACATCCATAGTGCCATGGTGTTATTGAAGTAGTATTAGCTCTTTTTGTGAAATGTGTGGTTCAAGGATTTTGTATTTTTCTGTAGTATGTGTGGCTATGTCTCACAGCTCGGACTTCAGTTCCAACATCACATTTTAGGAAGGGCGCAACAAGCTGATCTGCCCCTGAGAAATTAGAATATTAGTGTGTGTGGCCAGCTCTTCATTTGTGTTCTGGCTGTAAAAAGATTTGCAGCAGCAAATATATATTTTTATAAATATATCTTATTCTCTAATTGTGCAGAAGAGGTGAAAGTTGATTGAACTGACTGACACATGAACCCTTTTATCTGAGGATATCCATCTTAATAATATTTTCCATGCTGCAGGAAAGTTTAAATGCCCTAACAATGGATACAGTTTTAAAGTGAATTCAGAGTGAAATGAAATAAAATATTTGCAAATAAATAAAAACCTAAGCACTTTTGCAAGCAGTAGCTAAATTGTAGGCAATATTCTAGAAATAATCTGCAGATGCACACAAAGATAAGTGTGGTAATTTTGCTTGTAGTAATGAAATTATAATTCAGTTTGAGTCCAGATTTAAGTAGCGGTGGTATAAGCAGAATAAACTGCTCTGGGATATGAAGTTGTACATAAATAAGCCACATCATCTCAGAAGCTACGTCACACCATCCTGCTGTCGTTTATTTTCTTGCAACTGCACAGCCTGGTGTGGCTTATGCCTTAGTGTCTCATTTCACAGTGAAGTGTTTTGTATTAACTATGTTATAAACAGAAAGTCACTGGCTGTTTGGTTCAGTTGTAAAAAGTGCCCCCATGTCTGTTAGACTCATATGACATAGTAAACTTGGCATTTTTCAGTCACATACATTTTTACCAAACAAAACTGGTTGTACGTTTTACCCTACAAATTTGCCTGTCTCTCCTTAAAGTTATAGCAAAAGGAAATCTTTCATCAGTGAGAGGAAAAGACAAATAGTTATTTATGCAGTTAATAGTTACCAGCACATATGTGCATTTAAATCTTGTGCCTGTGTTAGTTGCTCTGGGTTTGATTGCTGGTAGTTCAAAAATGACTGCAGTCTGTTAAAAAAACAAGAGGGCCATCATGTAATTAATGGTTTCAATAAATCCTTTAAAAAAATTTTTGACATTACTTTGAGTAATCCAGAGCTTTCAGTAATCCAAGCCTGAAGGAACCAGGGGTGGTTCAGATTACTAAAACTTCCTGATCACCCAAACTCACATCAAAATATACTTTCAAGAATTTGATCCTTTGACTGAAACTTTTACTTGTATGATTGTCATACGACATTTCCTGCATCCAATACATTTTTTTTATCAGCACCTCATGTCCTACCTAAAGACACCCTGAATATAATGTGTCCCCTCTCAAACATTTACTCTGATAAAAAAACCTGCATACTTTTATTTTATTCTCACACAGAAACTATTACGTGATTATTGTTTCCCCCCTCTGTGCTGAGAGAGTGAAGGAGACACTCTCTGCACTCTTCCTCAGCTGTGACAAAGGAAATGAAGAGCATGCCAAGCAAAGGAGAGGACAAACATTCTGCCGGCAGGCCCGAGGCCCATTTTGGGAGGATAATTACAATAAGATGACATCCTCTTGGCCAGCATGTGCGCTAAACGGATTTCACACCCGGACAGGACCGCAGGGTTCTGGGAGGGTAAGCGGAATGTCAGCGTTTTAAGGTCTGTCATTTTAAGCCCCACATTTGTCCTCTTCCATTAGCCTCACTTCCATATTGAGTGTCCCATGATTCAACACTCCAAACCAACATTAAATCCAGCATTAGATGGGACTTTTTTTTTTTTTTTATCCCAGCACTGGGCATAGTGACACTAACTCACTTATTTCTTCAAAATTTCTTCCTTGAGGAAATCATTGGTCAGGTTGTACCTAAATAAACACGGATCAATCACGTCACATAATTGACATATAGCTATCATTTCACATAGCAGAATATGCATTTCTTCATATTACCTACACAGTTATCTGGATCTGTACATGTACAGATTATGACTACAGATAGACCTACTTTAAGTCAGTAGATAGTTGAGACTGCTTAGCTTGCATTTTTACTGTCTAAAGTGGGTGTCTTTTGCTTTTCATTCACTCCCCATTACATTTTCACTCTGGTTTTAAGACGCACTGTTTCTGTTAACAGCGGGATGCCTCTGGCAGAAAAGTGTTAAGTGAAGCAAGAAAAAAAATCATTTGGAGTACAGGAATGTCTTGCTGTGAAAAACCAAAAACTAGGAATTTTATTACAGCAAGTCATTAAATTCGCTAAATTTAATCCCCCCCACCCCCACCCCACCCCCTGCATAGCTCTTATTTTCTCCCTCTCTGAGACAGATTATGGGTAATGTTGAGTTGGACCCTGCAGGTATGTTAACGGCAGATAAAAAGAGACATTAATTGAGTGACAGAGCCTCATAGTCCGCTAAGCTCAGGAAAGAACATCTCCTTTCCTCCCCCACTCTCATTTTCCCTACCTCTCTCATCCTTCCCTGTATTGCTTTCTCCTCCTTCTGTTCTCTCTTTCTCTGCATATATCTTGCTCTCTTCCATCTTCACTTCTTCTCCTTCCCTCTCTTTGTCTCACTTTGTGTTCCTTTCCCCCTCTCTCTCTTTCCTTCCACGTTCCCTCCCTCCCCTCACCTGCTCATTTTGCAGTTGTATGGTGGAGGTATTTGCATCCCCTGTGATGCTTGTATAGTTTCCCTGAGCGCACTGTGGAGGAGGTGCTTGGGAGAGGCCAGGCAGAATCTCTGGCCCACAGTGTGAGTCAGTCCAGCCCCCTCTGTGTCGGCTTAGCTCAGACTGCAGGCCAAAGAAGGGTTCAGGTGTGGGATTTTTTTATAGTCTAAACCTGTACTTCTTTATTTGTCCCTGAGTACAGTACTTCTCACACAAGAGGGAGGAACACTGGCCATTTATGCCAGCAGTAACAAACAAACAGAAACTCTGCCCTCAGTGCCCAGTGGCTATTTCTCAACTCTGCAGTACAGGGGAAAAAGCGGTATCAGGTTGCTATCGCCCTGTTGTTTGTTACTGCCCTCATATGAATGAGGATGGGAAAAGTCATGACTTGTGTTTAACAGAAGGTCACACATTCATTGGAAATATGTTTTTTGCATTAGTTAATTTCAGATAAGAATAATGTTTTTGTGGTCTCCTCTAATTGCTATATGCCTTTTACAGTCAGGTCAATCAAAAATATTTCAAAAACTTGAAAAATATTTTAAAATGTTGGAGACTTAATTCACCTAGTTTCAGTTTTAAGAAATTGCAGATATTTCTTATTAAAATCCCCGGCGAAGTGCATTCTTTAAAAGAAAAGCATCAGAATTGCTTTTCAGCAGAAACAGATCTGATTCCAATTTAGATTTAAATTAAATTCTATTGTCCATGTTAGAAGCGGTAGAACAGTGCAGACTGAGAGATACATTTGACTCCAGGAATACTCCAGAGTTCTACAGACAATTTGCTGGTTTGGGAGTGCTGTTCTGTAGGGTGAGAGAACTCCAGTGATCTGTCACTGATCTAAAATACAGCAAACTGTGTTGAGGGAGGCAGTTAGACAGCAGCTTCAATGGCTGAAAACCCGATTAAGGAGCTTGCAGTGCAGAAATGCCTGTCTGCAGCAGGTCCTAGAAAACACGTTCAGTCCTCAATGGCCTGCTTACACCATTGGTGGAATATGAACATGTGACCACAGCTTTAAGGAAAAAACCCTGTATTCAACATCCTCATCCTGCCCCATCCCCCTAAGGACTAGGCAAATGTTTAGTGATGATATCTATAATTAATTGTTACAACAGGTTTGGGGTTACAAGGCTTGTTGAATAGGTCAGAAAACGTCAACAATTAATATATAATTGAGAAGGAAATAAATATATCCCTATAGTTGCAAATGAAACATTTGTATCACATTGTAACCCAGAACCTTTGAGAGAAAGAGATGACAGAGAGTGTGATGTAATTGTACATTTCAGCTACAACCTATCCAACTGCTTTCT
Organism: Albula goreensis; assembly: GCA_022829145.1. Lineage (NCBI taxonomy): Eukaryota > Metazoa > Chordata > Actinopteri > Albuliformes > Albulidae > Albula > Albula goreensis. The sequence continues at coordinate 9,920,945 of CM040760.1, forward strand.
GTTATTACAGAACTGTGTTCACCTATCTGCCTGTGTCTCACTCTGCTAGTATATATTGCTGTGTATATGGTACATGGCTACTGTTTTTGATGGTTGTAAGGAGGACGTTTTCATTTGAAATATCATGTATAAAACCATACTCCAGTTTTTGTGTGCATGGAAATATATTTTTTGTTTCTCAAACAATAGTGAGAGGGACTGATGAGAAACAAATGGTGAAATGAGAGGAGCGAGGGAGATTGGTTTGGACAAAGTGAGAGGGAGAGATAAAGGATGGCAGAGAGAGAGAGAGACGAGCCAGCGTTTCTGCTAATTTCCCATTCTGTCCTTAGTGAATATTCACACTTTTCTGTTTAATGGAAGCTGCCACATTCATAAAGACCCTTTTATCAGACTGGAATCAGCCTGGCTAAGGCTCTCACTGGAAAACAAAAAGTAAATGCGGAACTTAATTCTGTTAAGATTCATTTTCTTCTCACAAAGGCAGAGGGGCTTTTATGGATTACTGTCCAAGCCTTTCACATGACTTAAAAGTGCATTTTAATCACTAAGTGTGACATTAAATCCATTGATAATGGCACATTTCATGCTCACAACCGAGACGGACAATATTGCCAAAACAAGTAGTGTGGTAGCATTATCCTTAAGGCCCTGTCTGTGTGCAAATAGTGTGGAATTTTGATACATATAACAGAGTTATGATTATCACTCTGCATGCTAAAAATAAAGTGCCCAATATTTAATTTGGATAGACTCATTGTAAGAGTGATTCCTTACATTCTATAATCAAACATATCTGTGTCTCTGAAATATTGGTTTATCTAATGTCTGAATAATTTTAACCTGAACCTAAAATAACCTATAACTCTGAAATTTGCATTCAGATGTGACCATAGAGCAGACGTTTCTCAAGGACAAACTGTTCTTCTGCAGGAATGATAAGATGAACCTATACACAGCCTTGCAATTTGACAGAAATACAAAAATGAAACAGTCAGAGCAGTACTGCAGGCTGTTCTAACCAATTCTAAAATGTATTTACATGCTAATTTTACAACCGGATTTTCAGGTTTGGGTCATTATTCCAAATTTCTTACCACCTCCTCTCTGAAAACATTCAACGTGAGACCATAGACATGGCTTTCTTAACTGCAGCGTTAATTGAAGTTGATGATAACGTGCTCTCTAAAAGTCATGAACTGTCTCTATTAGTTTAATTACAAGGTAACGATTGTGCACAGAGGCAAACAGCAATGATTTGCTAAAAATGGTAACAGTTATTACAGGTTACGTTTATGGATCCGGAAAAATCCCAGTGTTAAGACTTTCTAGGCCTCTTCTAGACCATAGAATATATGATTGATATACGAATGATATTATCAGGCGTATGTAGGGTCATTAATCCTTATCTTTCCTCTGATATCTTTCCATGGCATTATTTATTGGGTTAATCCTATGGAATAATCTTTACAAAAGATACTACATAATATTGCATGATGTTTCATTTCATAATGTAAAATAAGCTTTTCCTTAAGCACAAACTGAAAAGACAGAGAATCTGTTCAAGTCATCCTGATAGGCCTCACATAATCAGAATCACTGAGTGTTTGTGCAGATTAACAGAATGAAGAATATAGCGCATATGTTCTCTGAACCTTACACAAAATGCTAAACATTAATATTATGTCGTTAAGTTTAATAACCTTGATATACGTAAAATTTGTGTTACTAATTACTAATGAAGGGCAAAATTGTTTGGAATTGTTTCAAGTTACAATGAATAAAATAGCAAACATTTTCATCATTATTTAAATGAAATAGTTCATAATTTTGCTGATATCAATATTATTTAAATTAGTCTAGCACTCTTCATTTCAGCAGTGAGTTTGTGAGGATTATGTTCTACTGTCATGACTTTTTAAATGTTTATTAATTGTTGAGGTATGTTGCTGGCACATATGGTTATGAAATGAAAGTGGGTTGATTTTTATATATTCAGCCATTCTGGCGCATTAATTCAGATTCTTTTTTATTATAATTATAATAATTATTATGAAAATTATTATTATTATTGTAAAGGTACATGCTGTATGAAATTATTTACCATGATCTAAGAGATCCATTCATACCAAAATATCATGATAAATGAACAATCAAACTGTAACAAAAATCATAATACAATTAATGCCATTACATCAGGATTGTAACTGCTAATGATGGATTCACTATACATTCATTATACTCAAAAGCTACTCAGCTTGAAAGTCCTCAGTCGATCTTATCTGTTAGGCACCCAGGAAATAAGAATGTTGTCCAGGAAAATTCATTTTTGTAATATAATTTCATTACCTTTATTTGATTACTGTAAATGAGCAGTTGTGCCTCACTGGAATACAAGAAAATGTTACTGGAATACTGGTTGCAGGATCAAAGGCATTATGGACATGTGTTTGACCATCTCACCTGGTTGGCAGGTATGTACCTGTTGTGGGTAGCAGCTCTATGAGAAGTTATTGTTAAGTCTCATATGTAGATCTAATAAGAGGTATTAATCATGTTTAATTGATCCAAGTTTCAGATTAACTCATCGGAAATGTACTCCTTCAGAGGTGAATGCTTTAAACTTACCCAAACTAAAGGAAGTCAAAAAATGATAAGACCAGACCATCCTAGGCTGCAGACAGACAAGATAAATACTAACAAAGCTTTTGATATAATGAATAGCTAATAACTAATTTACTGCGAAAATACTATGTGAGTTTACATTTTAGCTTCAATTGACTAACACAGGGAGACATTGTGTGTAATTCAGTATAAAATTACTCTCCCCTTTTTTCTTTTCGTTTATATTTATTTTAGTCTTTGTAGCACGTCACTCAATTTTCATTAAAAGATGATAATTAAATACTGGCATGTAATCTGATGTTTACACATTCAACACTGGAGATAGCTATTCCTGCCAATGTGAATTTTAGAAAGATTAGTGTGAAAACTTTAAAATTCAGCATTACACTGTTTATTCCCTCAGTCGTCTGCATTCTTCCATCTTTTTGCCGCCTGCCAATTCAGCTGTGCAGAAAGGAAGCATCATAAAGAGGCCGAGGTTTTAATGAGGCCGTTACTAACGCGCCTTCATTTCCATCCTGAGTGTCCTGCTTCCATCACAGCAATTATGATGGGACTCCCCTACTCACCTCTTACATACCAGTTTAATGTGTTTGCCTCTGCCCACCAGCCCAAATGTATTTTCACTTTATTACTGATCTTATCATTTAATGCACCTTATAATAAATGAGAGGACCTCTGTCTGGTTGCCTAAAGGTGGTCACCTCCAATTAATGTATTCGTTATGGCCAAGAAATGGACTGTATGACACATGGACTAAAGATGAATCTTGATTAATTGACTTGAAACTAATTGAGGAGGATAGAGGATGATCCAGTAATTAACTTGATCACTCTCAATGGATGTAGAACATTGTGAAGAAGTACAAAAATATTTATGACATTTTTAATCAAGACACAATAGAAATGGCACATCTTTGAAAAAAGGAAAGGCCTCACAAAAAACTCATGACCTTTCAAACTTCAACAACTGAGTTAGATGCAAGCTGCACATTAAGTTTGAGTTTGTATGTGCTGAAATTCAGCTAATCTCCAATGCTAAAACCAAAGTAAATACAGTTAGGTCCACAAAACAGCTAGTGTCTGTGCAGGCCCTGCATATATAACTGAAGCCCCCCTCCACAAGGGAATCGTTAAAAGCAATTATCACCCTCATTTCAACATAATGAGGGGTGATAATCCTCTATCCCCCCACCCTCGCATGCATGCGCACACACACACACACACACACACACACACACTCCCACTTTCAAACAGAATCGTGGGAACAATTCCAGGTACTTAAATTTTTAACCAGATCAGTAACAGAAGCTTTAATTAATCTCTAGTGTTCATGTCACTTGTGGCTGCGCTCTGGCTAATGCCATTCTGAGCGAATGGGGTGGGGAGCATGCACAGAGCGCTCTTTTAGCTCCTTTGCACCCCCACGCCACCGCCACATAGCTCTTTAATAAAGAGTTCAGCCGGCCTCTGATCCCGCCTGAAAGGCACAGAAGGCTCAGAGAGAAAGTCTATGGTCTCTGTGGGTGATATCTATTTAAACCATCTGATTAGCAGCACAATGGAGCTGCAGTCTGCCAGCACACGCCGGCTCCTCTCTCCCACAGGCAGCGCCACTGCTGCTGGAATCCCACATCAACAAACGCAGCGGCTCCGCCATTCTGAGCATCTCTAATGAGCTGGGGAGCCGCGACTTTCTACAGCTTTCCACTCATTTTCCACACAAATGTTGCTTCAGATCGGCACACCATATATTATTCACAAGCTGAGCAGATACTATTAATATATATGTAGATATCCTATCAGGTATACTTATCAAATGCATCGTATTTTGAAAATATTAGTAGGTCATAGATGTTGGACTGGAGATGATGAAGTAACTTTTTCAAGAAAAAGCATGTTATATATCTCAAATTGAATATGACCATGCAACAATCTGGTTCCAAACCCTATTCTATGACTGCCCACCACATGCAATGTCCCAAATATATATGACAAGGACAAACGATGGAAATTCAGTGAACCCTGGAAGAAAATGTGCTTTATCGGGAATGCAGCAGCCAGTTGAAGTAATAGTATAGTAACTAATGATTACTATACTAGATTAGATGGTTACAGGTTTTGTTCTCAGTTCGGGCATTGGTGACTTGCCCATGTAAATATCTTACAGTAGAAATGTACAGACCAGTAACATAAGTGGTATTAGATAAACTGAATAAAGACATCCATAGAACAAAGAAATAATGGAATACAATTCCTTTCTGTGCTTCATCTATCCCCACCCTCAGTTTATTTATAGATAAGTGTTTGAGAGTCCCTAGCTAACATCACATTAAAGATCCCAACATGCAAGTACCCTGCTGTGATTCCTGTTAGAACAGAGTACTCAAATGCCATGACTGTCCATTTTAAAAGGAAATCATGAATACAGTTAAAACAGCATTACAATTAAAACATTTTGGAAAATGCTATTCATTATTCTGTACTATTCAGCATTTTAACAATACAGTGTTAGAATAATTAATGGAAGGAGAAATAAATCTGAAGAAGTCTTACTGTCAACCAGTTTCCAGTTGCTATAATTTATATTTTTACTTTAAGTGATAATATTAATGATAATGTAATAAATATAACAGGATAACATGACCCATAACAATGAATGCCCTCAAAGACAGAAATTGTAAATTTAACAAGATATGTTTCTAGAGATAATCCTGCTGCACATACAACAGGCTTCACCCACCATAGAACTCCAACATGTAACTGATTGCCAAAATTTGCATAACAAGGTGCAATGTCTGCATGCATATTTACATCAGTTTATTTTTAATGACAACTGCAAAGCATATTTTACAGAGTAGCTTGCAGGAGTCCTGTAGTTATTTATGTCTGCCAATTGTAGTGAGGTTTGGAGTCAGGCTGAAGGTTGCCAGAGGTGGAGACAGATGCATCCCCAGTCTCTGCAGCAGATAAAACATTAAGCTGCAATAGTTTTTAGACCCTAAACGCCACAGTGTAGTTTAGGCAGGACTGGGGAGAAGCAGGAGTAAGCGGACTGACAGGGTATAGTGTGCTTGTGGAAAAGGGGATGGTGCTCAACAAGAACAGGTTTCCAGAGAAGACGGCCACTTCAGTCCATGTGTTTTCAGACACTGCTGGGAAAGTGTGCCTCTGTCACAACTGCCTTAAGCCCAGAGGAGCTGATTAAGACGCGGGAAGTTTCAGACCAGTGATTCGTCACCGGATTTGTCCCGCGTCAAATGAGCAGGCTGCCTTTCACCCTCGACTACAGCTGTTAAAGCTGTTAATTATCTCCCTTCTAATTTTTCAATTTTCATCACTGTTTCTTCCGTTGGACTGAAATTGTTTTTCCCCCATCAAGGCATTTAACAGAAGAAAAACAAGCGACAAATAAACAAAAACAACACCAGACAAATTTCACACAAAGTTACTTTTGTGCAGTCTTAACCAAAGACAATGGAAATATGTAAACACATAAACATCTAGAATTACACCAGATGAACGCTGTCTCTACAAATTCCAAAATACTTAATTTCTGTGCCATGTAATTAATCCCCTGCTGACTGCTGCATCTGTGAGATTACTATTTTTCTGAGAAGTGGACACAACCCAAAACCCATTAGACACATCCACACTGAAGCCACAACCACATAGAAATGGTTACAGTATCTCTAGTCTTTCTCTCTAAATAATGCATCTATCTATGTATCTGTCTGTCTATCTGTCTGTCTGTCTGTCATTCTGTCTAGCTCTCTTTCAAAATGAACATCTTAACTTTTGTGACTTTTTTTCAAACTTTGGGGACTTCGAGGTGAAAAGGTTTCTGTCAAAATATTTTGAGACGGCTCTTCATATAAAACAGAGATCAGTTTGCAAAGCCCTTGAAACATGACTGCGCATATTGTAATTTTGTGCTCACAACTGAAAAGACGCCATTCAACAATAGTATCTTATTATATATACTTCCTTTGTTTTGATTCTACTTTAATGTTTGGTTCCCTATTTAAATATCCTTGATTTTAAGAGAATTTTTCCTATGAAGTATGAAAGTGTGATTAATTGCAATTAATTCCAGCAAATCATGTGATTAATTTGGTTTTTTAATTGATTGACAGCCCTAATAATTACATATATATTGTCAAGAATTTAAAACAAACCACTGTCTAGTCAATAATGTTAGGATAAAAGATATTGACTACTGCAAACAAATTTCAGTGCAAAACCATATTTGAAAATATGACTTGTAAAAAACCCTACAATCAGATTCATAAACTGAAAGTTGTATAAAATGTGCATTCAAATAAATATACATAAATATATAAAGGCATCTGTACATTACTGCAGAGGTGCCATTGCAGATTCATGTTAATACTTCTTAAATTCAAACATAATTTCACCATGAAATATCTTTTTTGTGGTATGATCATTTTCTATTTTTTGTTTTTGATGTAATATAAACTCAGATGTGCATGGATTTTCCAAAAAGCTGTTTTCAATTTATATTGGCATAATGCATAATAGGATAATGGCAAGTGACCTTGCTTCCAATTTTAACAGCACTTAGCTTGAGTTACGCAGGACAGAACTGCAGGACAGCTTTCCACATGAGGCTGATTATTGCTGCTTGATGCTCTCTTCAGATGATCAAATTAAGGACAGAAGTGGGTCCTCGAATCACTGCTCTGTGATCTGCTCATCTAGTCTGCTCAGAGAGCCTAATTATCTGTCATTTTCCAGGCAGACTTTCTGCCATTCCTGCCCAGACAAGAGATGCAGATGCTCAGAGATGTCAATGAGGTGGATCTCTCAACCTGAAGGATCGCCTCCTGCAGGTCGGGGTCTCCCTTCATGGCACTTAGATCCTAGTGAATAAGGAGGAACAGAAGCGAATCCCAGCCCTAAAATTACACAAACAAGCAGCAAGCTCTTATAATATAATACAATTCTCCACTGCCATGGAAGTGTATGAAAAATATTTTCACGCAGCCATCGATCTACCAGAGGTGTTCACCATCCCATGATGCATAAGAAATATCAGGTTGACTGCATCCTGGCCGGATGCACAGGTAGATTTTATGAAAGAATCTCATAAGAAACAAACGTTCCCTTCTATTCCTGCGAGCAAACTTTTTAAAAGTGTTCACTTAGTGCGAGGTCAGCACAGCTGTCTGGAAAGAGGAAGGAGGAGAGATCTGTCCATCAGCACAAAGAAATCCATCACTCACAGGGAAGTGGGGGATGGGAGCTTGGGTCAGAGCCACAGAAATGACAGAGGTAGGAAGGGTAATTTCCTAGAGAGGTTTAATTGCACCATAAATTCATTAATGTTTAGGGATGTATCCAGAGAGCTGAACGATCTAATCAGGGCAAACCACTCACTCCTCTAAGAGGGCTTTTAGCAATTGTGTTTCTTAATTTCCTAGGAAAGGTCTCTTTTGTTTATTTATTAATCTTCCATTTTTGCATAATAGCAGGATATTTACTGAAGCTATTCGGGTCAAGTAGTTTGCTCAAGAGAACAACGGCAGTGCCACACTTGGTAATTGAACTTTTGTAACCTTTTGGTTGTAAGAAATTCTATTTAAGAGCTAAACCATCCCTTTCACGTTGACCTATTTGAGACTAGAATAGAGCTTTAACACTACGGTTCAGCTCTCATACTGCCATTCTATCATCTGCAGTACTCAACGAATGAGTCACAGGGTTCAGATTCCTGGGGTTATGAATTCATCCCTGCTAAAATCCATGTATGATTTATTTTCTCATTTTTCATTCATGCAAGAGTTCAAATCAAAGTGCTTAACACTGAATTACACATAGCTGTTTTTTGTTAAGCATACTCCAATGAGCTGATCTGAGTTATTGGTACTTACTTATCAAACTGTGCTTCTGAAGGAGAATAGTCACAATTGTGTTTGCAGGCAAAAAGTAAGCACAAATATCAGTTGAATCCATACTATTGTTTGCATGCTGGGTGTGGTTGACTTGCTAAAATGTCTGTGAAACACCATAGATATCAAAATAAACAAAAACTCCATTGCCTTTAAATGAGGTTACACTGAAAGACACCAAAAACGCTCAGCATAATTTGTTATTGCCAGAAAAGTCTCATGATGGTTTTTGGAATTTAAGTAATATGTTTAACAGAAATTTTGAAGAAGTTGAATAGACATGAAAAGTAATTTGAGCTGGTGTCTAAATAGCAGACAGTACATTGAAAATCAAGTTTAATATCTGATTGGCTCTTTTTATGTGATATAATTCTGTCTAGGTTTCAATTCAACGCCGCAACATTGGGTAAATAGGATGGGCTGTAGGTTTGGTGAACTGGCTGCAGAAATTTGGCGTTGTGCTGATTCTTTGATCTTTATAGTATGTGGATCACCTGAAGGTGTATTGCAGGCTGAACTCAGGTATCCTCACATGAAATAAACATAGAAGTTGTGAACAGACCTGGCCTTTCTTCACTTTCTCTCAGCTGAAATAACTGACAGTCCGGCTACATGCCCTCTCTCTCTGCAAAATGGCTCACCGCTGCTCTGGCGCGGATGTCCGCACTTCTCCCCCACTCCCCGGGTGGCCCCGAGACTCATTGCCTTTCCCCCCCAAAAAAAACATCGGTCTGCCAATTCAACGCCCTGACATTCTCCCTCTGAAGGACACTGGCGGCCTGCCAGCCCCTTGCCCACCACCCCAGCCATTTAATTGAAACCGTAAAGAAGTTCTTGGCACAAAAGCCCTTATGTGGGCTTTGTTGCAATTAGATTGACCAGAAAGGGCAACAGAGCTGATAAAACAGGATTAGGAGAAATGTATTGGTGGGATATTATATGCCGTGTGGCATGTTTGACGGCAGAGGAATTAGTTGGAATTGACCTGCCAGGGGATAAAGATAGAGCAGGCAAAAGGACAAAACAGCCAGATAATGGGGTCACAAAAGTGAAAGGGTGATTTGTTTTTTACTCAAAAATCACCTCTCAAAGTTTCTCCCATTTTGGTCACAGTGAACAGTCAGGTGCTGAAACACAAAGCAGCAGGTCCTAATGTGCTTTCAAACACCTCTGCCAGACTGACCGCTTCTGACAACCATGCAAATAGTTCACACATCCGCTACTCTGGATACATTAAGCTTAATATGACTAAGAGGAAGGTCTCTGATAACTTTTTCTTTAACTGAAATATTGCCAGTTCATAAGCCAGCTAACTGGTCAAGATGACTTTGTTGAACAGAAACCTGTTTCATTGTGATATTCAGTTCCAAGATCATATCATATTGACAGGTCCACTGGTCACTGTTTTCATGGACACTTGCAGAACGATGTGATATTTTGCTTTGTTAACCACTCCTGAAGACTTGTGAAGACGTGTTTAGCACATCTGTCAGTGACGGGGGGCCCTGAGGATGGATGGAGGCTTGGGAAAAGTGATGTCGCAGGGAGGTTACAGTAAAGTTATGGGTCTACATGCAGGCTAAGGAGAAGTAGCAGTAGTTACATCCTATCGCAGAGTTTTTTGTTTGGATATTAAGGAGGAAGGTAGAGTCTGTAGGGATTTTACTGAATTCAGGGGAGACTTGAACAGCTTGTGAAGTAATTGCATTCACCCATCTGTTCAAATGACTCTGGGAAACAAAGTTAAAAGAGGTCACAACAGGCATTAGTAGGGTGCGCTAGCTGAGGTGATCCTGATATCCTGTTTGGACATCATTGGTATAATGTTAGTCAGGTCTCCTGTCAGCAGTGAGGTAGGTGAGGCTGGTTATACCTTGTATCCTCTGAGTTACTATTCCCAAACTGTGGGGATTGAGCGATTGTACTCTGTTGACTCTCTGAGAGAAAGGCGTTGCCTTGTTCACAGAATCCCCACATGCAAAGGCAAGCAGGAGACAAAGACATGTCAGATTTGCACGCCTCTTTGAAACATGAATTTGATATTCTGCCATCCTCATTCATCACAGCTCTTTTACTGCATGCCTTGGGATGTGATGCTGAAGCTCATCACCCTCTGGCATCTCCAGGTATAGATCTGAGTCTCCGTTAAATAAAGTGTAATAGCCTGGAGACACGTCTATGTCAAACCACTAAAAGAAACAGCCCACACGATCTTTGTGCTGCAAAACATCAGTTTAGCTTGTTTTTTATGTTTTACCTTTTTGGACATGAAGGAGCTAAGCTCACTTAGTCAGTACACAGATTAGAGAAAGCAAGTGACTTGTTAAAAATAAATAAATCTGCTACTTACAGCTTACTCCTTTGCATATAACATCATTTAACTAGCCATTTTAATCCTCAGTCATTTCACAGGCAAAGTAAGTGTTTAAATCCCCTTGGCTCTCAGTGGAACAAACAAATTGGAAAGGGTGGGCTCATGAGGGAGTGGCAGAGGGATTGTGGGTAGAACTTGTCTGTCACCGTGGTAACAGTAGTACGCCTGAGACTCCCACAATTCCCAGTGGGGTCGGTGGTCTTTGAGCTGAGCTTTCAGAGGGTCCCTGTGTCTCTCTGAATGCGCAGTGCGACCCTGCCATAATCTTCTGTTCCACAGATGTTGGCTCACCCCTAGCGGTTCAGCTCCACAGAACCTCTGTCAGAGACAGCTAAGCCAGTCAGCTGGGAGACAGCCTCACAAAGAATGGGGTTGCAATGGAAGTTTCTCATAGATAAATCATCCTCTTTGTGTTCACCATGATATTCCTTTTGCTGCCTAAACTACAGGGCCAATGTAAGTAATTTCAGACTTACTAATATATGCATACACATTAAATATTGTCAATCTGTTAGTTGTATTCATTGCTTATCTATATTTTTGTTTCTGTGGACATACTGAGACAGTATTGTTTCCATAACAATATGGTCCTTGACTTTTGGGATTAAAAGCCGGCTGCAATGAATAGCGTAAGGGAATGACCTCACTGACCTGCTGTGTGAAGAGAAGACTGTGACAGAACGCTCACACCAGTCGGCTTGCCTTCAGCAGAGAAGTTGTCCATATGGGTACTGTGAAGCTGGTCTCTCTCTACGTATCCCCTACCCTGTCTGCCTGTCTTAAAAGACCCAGGGGGCTGAGGCAGGTAAGCTGGGTTGTGCAGGTCAGTGGAGATGACAGTCTTCTGGCAGGACAAAGTCAGATCCTCCTTGGATGGGCTCACTGATCACTGAATTAGCCCTGGACTTTGCTGAACTCCATTCTAAAAGGGACAAAACATTTCAGTGTAAATTTCCAACAACAGACAAGGACTCTGTCTGGCCCTGCTGATGATCTGTGCCACTGCATTTCATCGCAGCATTTCCTCTTGCTTTGAACAACCACCAGGCAGAGTCAGTTTTATTTTAGACAGCGAGGTTCTCTCAGGTACAACCTTAATGGTCTGGTCTTTAAATATGATAATGCATAACTCCCCCATTAAAACAACTTGGAATGAACCCTGAATAAGACATTTTGTTTCCTTTTCATCTATGAAACAACATGTACAGGGCAGTAAAAGATGCCGGCCGCTTAACCATGATTTTAATAAATAATTTCCAGCATTTTGTGATGACATGCTTTCATCAGGGTACCAGTTTTGAAACTGCTCTGCTGTGCATGCAGTGTTCATGTGGCATAGACCATACAGTCCTCCAAGTCAATGGCCATCCACATTAATCATTCAGCCATTACAAACATAAATCATCAAATCAGATAGTATGAATTTGCATCGCATCAGCTGTGTAGCTACCCCCTCTGAAATATTTGCTTATTCAGAGGTACAGTCGAGAGCAGTCAGTGTGCAGATACCCTAATTTTTTTATTATATGGATGAATTAATTTAATCATCTGCGTTTATTATTGGCCCATCCACATGATATGAAGATTAGTGAATCTGGGTAACGGCTGCTCAGATCTGGTGTCTGAACAAACAGAGAGGCTTTGTGCAAACAGGTCACCATCTGCAGATGCTCTCCTGACAGTACCCTCTCAAAATCACTGTGAACCTGGTATTTTATTCTGAGCTCCCTGTATTCACCCCCTGCATGGCAGTGACAGTTGTGTCCGAGGCAATTAGATGTTATTGATAGTGTTTTCCAGACATTGTACAGTTTTCCAGACAAGTTGTTCTTTTCAAGGTATTCTCCACTGCTAGGGTATACATCTCGAGTCCCCCAAGGCTGCAGTTCTGAAGGTTTTCCTGCTGCCATTTTTAAGCCTCAAAAAGCACTAGTAAGAGATGCTATTCTGGGGCAGTTGGGGCCAGGATGAGTTGACTGCGGTAGGAGTGTTGAGGTGTCTGACCAGAATGAGAGCCTAAAGACATTGCAGTCCTGCAGGAGCAGTTGCTCCATCACATTCTCTCTCATGGTCTTGTAACAGTTGGCTAATCCAGGCAGGAGAAATGTTGACCTCTTCCCTTCAGTCTGTGGCACCACCGGCTGAAAAATGTACACTAACCAGCAAAGATGGATGATTGGGAGTGAGGGAGGGGCAGAATGTCATAAAGTGAACTGAACTATGAACAACGTGGCCTGAAGTGAACTAATCTGTGCACTACCTCTGTTCACAGCTGATTTCGAGTCCTGAGAGCGAGGGGAAGGAGGCTGCCCAGGGGAGCACAGAGACAATACGGTGGGGCGAGGCAGCTGGTGTTGTGAATCAGGCCGCCATAGTTCCAGGCACGGCTTCTTCACAACACCAGGGCCGCACCTCATCCCGCACCGCCAGGCGCACGCTAAGACAGCACCGCCCAAACCCCCTTCATCATCCACGCACTGAGATACGGCCCACACAACTCCAACCCCAGCCCACCTGACTGTTTTAATCAGCTGATGGCCTTTTTAAAATGGAGTATGAATTAGCATATGTAAAAATATTTTTATGTAAGATTTATAGCTTGACAGAAGTTATGTAATAAGTGAATGCTTTCAAATACTGTTGTGCCTGACAGAGATTCACTGAATAAAATGTGAAAGCTTTTCATGGCTGTCACTGGCTTCATTGTATTACTATGGTTCTCTCATAGATATCATGTTTAACAATATGAATAATAACACCTTTGTACAGCACCTTGTATATTAAAACCTCTATCATCATCAACGTGTAGCACAAGCCTGGGTGACTGACTGTACAACAAACATTTTTTCCAAGAACTAAGGTGGGTATTATGAACCTAACCACACAGACACTGCAGTAGCCTGGTTGGGACTTTTTGCCTGAAAACCCTCAGGAACTCCCTACATTTTTCAGTAAGTATCATGATCACATTGGGTCAGGGCCTTGGTTTAGCATCAGATCCAAGAGACAGAGCATCCAGCAGCACAGTATCCATGCTACTAAACAGGGACCTCAGGCAATTGGGTGAAGATGAAACACTGCCCCATACTGAGCCACCAGCACCACATCAAGCAGCAACTTAAGTATTCCAACAAAGTCTCATAGAGTTAAACAAGCCCACGTTTGTTTAGCTTCACCTATGTGACATGAGCAGGGTAGATGATGGCATCAATGCTGGCTATGAGCATGAGAAAGGTCTCTGACATAAGACGGTAAATACCTTTACCATCTTCCATAATTGTAATAATATCTGTAATTAGGGATATTCATATGAAGTAAATTCTTTCTTGAAAAGGGCAATGAAAATAAATGCTGTACTTTTACAACAATTATGGGAATAGTAAGGTTTTTAAACTCTGTGCAAGGGTATGATGAGCTCGCAGGACTACTGGAACAATTTCCAGTACAGCAGAGACACAAAACTGGCATGGTTCTTTCTCAGTGTACTTTAACTATCATTTTATGAGGGCTTAAAAATGTGACAATGTTATCATTTTGTGGTTTTAAGGAAGGACGTTTTGAGCATATTTTTTGGCAATGAATAAGCTTATTTGAGTGGGGTTATCAAGCTCATACGGTTATTTTTATATCAATTTCCATATCTACATTAGGGATGCCACAGGTTATCAATGCCCCACTTATCAACACATTGAGCCTAGATTTACCTTTTTTATAATCTAAATTCTGATCTGTTTTGACAGAAATATCAGATCATTCTTCCAGTTCTTTGAGAAATTAAGGAGGTGGGAATCATTCTTCCCTCTGTGTTGCATTAGGATACCATGATGTTTGGTGCCTGTGATAGGGAAGGCCAAGGAGGTTGTTCAATTTCATCCCCATGTTCATGAAACCACCCTTAAATTCATGAAATTTTATGCATACTGGGGTCTTGGAATATGAGAACGCTTTGAGGAAACAGTGTTTGCACTGTTGGGTACACCTGGCCGCCTAAAATGGCCTTGTGCTCCTTTACTGGAATTCATCCATGCAGAGCAGTAACTGGACACAATGACTCCCACAAGATGGCTGCCCTTACCATTGATCCACCATTATGTTTAATAATAGATCAAACAATGAGGTCTGAACACTTTCCTCAGCTTTCTACAAAATTGATGTAGGAAAAAGAGTAAAAGTATACTCAATAAGACCATTTCAATTTCTCCACTGTTCAGAAGTCCAGGTTTTATGCTACATATACATGCTTATGCATTGTTGCATGCTGGCCTTGATTTCCAAGCATTTCTGAATGGCAGCACAACCACAAACATCACTTTTGTCAAGCTTGCTGAGTCTGGTTTTTGTTGAAATTAATTGAAGGAGAACATAGCTTCATTTATGTACTAATTTTTCAGATTAAAATTGTGTTTTTAATGACTATCCTGTTCAGCCTTTGTTTTTCCCTGCCTGTGAGCTTCAACTTGTGACTACTGTTTCTCTTTTCTGATGCAGTTTTTTTTTTCTTGTTTGCAAAACTGAGCTGTCTGCACACCAGTTTTCCCACAAAATTTAAAGCAATCATCAAGAGTGTTTGTATCACATAGCCTGGTAAAGCATGTGCCATTTAAAAATACATTGATTTTGTCCTTATCTTTTAATAATTAGAAATCTATTTATCTCTGTCTCTCATTATTTTATTTTGAAGAAGGAATGGTTGAAATGAAAGACTGGGTCGGTCTTACAGGCTCAGGAAGTGACTTTGCTGCCATCTTGTGGACATTCTACTGGCAGACCACTCCTATTCCCTTTAATTTATAAAACATTCATACAAGAACGCAATAAAAAGCAAACCATACAATTACACATTTGCTTCAAATACATGTCGGTGTGCCAATTTAACTGGACAAAAATGCAATATGCAATTATGAAAAAAGCGATTTAGACACACAGTTACAACATACTCATTGGCTGTTTCCTTTGAAGGCCTAACCCTTATTCATGATGTCATCATCCACTTGATGAGGCAGGGCACGTGCTGAATTAAAAATGGGGCTGGCTGAATGCAGATGACCCAACTTCATTTTCAGAGTATTTACGATAAATCATAAAAGTAAAGGCTGGCAACAAGCTCAATGGGCGAAAAGCGCATTCACGTAAAATGCTTTTTGTATGATTTAGCCAAAGAAATTCGCTAACATTTAGATTAGGAATATCTTTTTACCGAGCCACCACTTTCTCTATGATGTTGCCAAATTTAATTTGCAAGTCATTAAAGTTAGTCAACGTTGGCTCGTCTGTAATAACGTTACCATAGAAAACAAATCGATACAGTCAAGTCCGATTTGCCTGTTGCTCCTTATTCGCTTACTCTGTTTTCCCGGACTAGTGAAGTGTTGCATTTGATACGCCCCTTGTTGCCAGAAGAGAGACCCAGTTCCCCTGCTGGAAATAGGGAAAGTACGATTAAGTTAACTTACCCTACTCCAACCATTTTGCCAACCGTCGTTCGTTTTAATAGCAAGGATAGACCTGTGGTGGGGAGCCTCTAAGCCAGTTACATAGAGGAAGTGTATATTTTGTTCGTTAAGTTAGTTTTGAATATTTTAACCGAGGCAATGTCTGCTTCAGGTAGAGTAAAATTGAACCGAACGATCCCAAATAAAGACGGTCATTCATTACCCCGGAAACGACGTTCATTGTTGGGTAAAGTAGCAAGCCTTGGAACAGCTGTAAACCAGCCAAATCCAGACAACCATGGTGCGTTTAACACAAGCGTAGAAGGAATTGAATCCGCATCAGTCCAGGAAAACATGACAAAAAGAACGGAACTGTCCAGTACAATTATTCAGAACGAGCAGGGGATGCCCAAATGTCCAGTGAGTTCAGATATTAACTTTGTGATCGTTTCACCTTCAAAAACAACTGAAGTACAATTACAGCAAGCACCCGAAGAGGATAAAGAGACGCCAAGTCAAGCCGAGGGATTCTGCAAAGGTACAGAACAGCCATTAGATCATAATTTTCCCTGTGAGCAGAAAAGGAGAGGGGCAAAACCGGTCCACAGCGTCACTGCTTTCGGGGACATATGTGAACGCTCGGGGGGGCCTAGAACAAGAAGTAAATCTGCATCGGGGGAAGCACCTTTCAAAGCTTGTCAATTGGGAAAAATGAAGAGCGAGAGAGTGAAGAGACACGGGAAACAGGTTTGTTGTAGACTTGCATTTGCTTTGTGCATTATTGGGGAAGAATCAAATAAAATACAGGTGTCCAATCCTTCGAGACAGAGCCAAACAAGATCGAAGCCTGGAAACGTTTTCGTTGGGTCGGGGAACAATCGGGGCAGAAGGAAGGATAATCAAAAGCGAAAAGGAGTGAAAACATCCACCGAGAGTGCCAGACAGGCACAAATAATTAGGGGAGGAAGTGTGAAGGCAAAAAAGAAGCGATCAAACACTATTAAACTAAGAAAGCGCCTCAGAAAAGTCGATAACAATGACACTGTTCATGTGAACATGAGATCACAACATCCAGCCCATTTAGAGTCGAAAACCCCATCACGAACTCGGGTTAGCACTAAGCGACGTCGAACCAAGTCTACTATTAAAACGGAAAAGGCTGAGGAGGCATGTGGTTTGTGTATCTGGGGACAGACGGAGGGAGATTGGTACACTGGGAGGGTCACGCGGGTCCGAGCGTCGCGGCATGTGGTAGGGACAGCTAAGAAGGATGCAGAGTCTTCACAATGCATGACGCTGACGAGAAGGAAAAGAAAAAGAGGTCGTAATACTGAAAACCGGATTAACAAAGTGCCTGCCGGGAAATCAAGTAAGATGTTTTTGAAATAGTAAAGACGAATGAGTTATCATTTGTGTCATACCATGGGACTAGACTTTTATAACTTCAGCTAACTGCTTTGATAGGGAACACGTTTCCCAACGAACTTTGCCATGCTAGTTAGGTAACGTTTGCTGTATCACACACTGCCTAACTGCTAACGTTTCTCTCCGACCTATAATACCCTATAAGTACATTCGAACTGTAATTGTCTTAGTTATACAGTCTTATCTTTTTGTAGGCATGCTTGTCAAATACTTCTGGAAGGTAATCTAACGTGCTCATTTTGTTGACCTGGCTGATATGGCAGCTTGCAAGCTAGGTGTGCCGTCCCACTAACTGGATGGACTTAGTTATGATGGATGGCATGCATTTGGGAGTAGAGCTAGCTCTGCTAGCTCATTGAATGCTGGACATGAACTAGCTGCTTGGTGCATTATTTTTGACAGATTCTGCCAGATAAATGATTGGCATAGACTAGCTAGGTTTAATTTATGGTACATTGAGCAATCCATACCCTTGACCAAGGTGCGTCCTTTCAGAATTATGCTTTGAATACCTAAAGATGCGTTTGGAAAAGGTTTTTGCTCAGAAAATGGAACCCCCACCAACTAACCCAAACACATCTGCTGTGCAGTCTTTATGTCAGAACAACTCTGAGTGGCCCATGGAATAATGTTAATAGGGTCTGTCTTTGCAATAAGTGTACACAAGGTCCAAGTAATGTTTCTATTGCTAAGCAGTAAAAATTATACAAGTCTCCCAAGAATATAGTGAAGTGATATTTTTATTGCATGTTTTTTTCAGGTACTGATGGGCATGCTGCTTTTCACCTGAACTCGCAACAGGTCTTGACGGATCATTGTGGTGAGAATAATAAAAAAAGATTTATCAAAAGCTCATGTTGTGCAACATGCTGTGAGGTCAAGTATACTCCCTCAAGGATCAACAGCTCGGCCAAAGTCGGGTCACCCAAGCCATGCAGAATACTACATAAAGGTACCAATGACCAGGGTTTAAACAGCAGGAACAATGGTGTGGAAAAGGATCCGTTTGTGAACCTGTGTGATTTTTTTAAAGCACCAAAAAGTCTTGTTTATCCGATAGATTCAACATATGTCTTAACCGAGGAGCTGAAAATAAACAATGTCTGGTGCTTTAAAGGAGGTCATGGGGATTTGATGTCTTTAGGTATCCAAGCAGGGCCATGCGCCAGTGCAGAGGCCAGCGTAGTGCAGAACATCTCAATGTACAGAAATCACTCTGCTACTCGATGATGATTAGCCATAGCCCTGAGGACATGCCGAAAGTGGTAAATGTGCCTTCGGTAGTGGGCATTGCAGAGACTCTCATTACTCAAGCTGAGGTTGGTTTTAAACAGGCTGAAAAGAGAATGAGATTATCAGATGACCGAATTGGTGATATAGCTCAGGATTCAGAGAGTTTGTTGGAATTCAGTGCTGCTGTTCAGCCTGGATGCTCCACAGCAGTGTCAACTTCTAGTGATCAGAGAGAGACGGTCAAAAACACATCTTCAGGTAACCAAGATCTATTGTTAGAATGTTGCAAGAATAATGATGATGTTCAGGACAACATATCCACCATGGCAAAGCATATACTCATGGCAGAAGAGAGCAAGTCTCAAGGAGAATCCGCTGCAGATAGCAGCATGGATGCGGAAATGGGACATGAAATGGAAGGCCTAGATTCTGTCTCCTGTCAGAGAACGACCCCCTTCCTGGTACGGGACCGGCAGTCATGTGCCCGGGCCTACATCTCTTGGCCTTTCCAGGAACGAGTGTCTTCTGGGAAGATATGGAACGTGAGTGTCACTGGTCCACCTGCGTCAGGTCCATCCACAAGCACATCATCTTCATTTACTCTGACCTGCTCTCCTGTCTTTAACTCTTCTGTCCCTGACACTCCTGTTAGCCAAATCTTATCTCATTCATGTGAAATGGCAGACTCCTTCCCACCACAAGATGAAGCCAGCGACGTTCAAGCTTACACAGAACGAGTGAGGACATCTGAAAAAAATGAGAACATCTCAGAAAACCATTGTGTCCCAGACACTCCAAGCCTTGTGAATGGGTCAGGTATGTCTGCCAAAATCACAGCGGCTTCTGGTGACAGTGGACTAACTGCTAAGGCTGTGGAGCCCCAACGTGGTTCTAGTCCCTGCAGTCATGTACAAGATCATCCCACTGAAGTCATCATGGAGAAGGTCATCTCCACAGTGGAGAGGGTGGAGCCACAGGCCTGTGAACCTGATATTCTTTGGAGGCAGAAGATGCAACATTTCAAGATTCCTCTGAAAAGAACCACCAGCTCTATGGAACGGGTCAAAAATCAGCCCAGCCCTCATTCATCAGCTCAGCTGAATGGCACTGTGGAGTTTCCTTGTTTATTGGATGCTGGGGAGAAAGGCACCACGCCTGCTGGTCTGGCTCATGCAGATCAACTCCCTTGCTTGAACAGAACACTGAATTTAAGGGCTCCTCTGGAGGTCAGAAAGACCTTTTCACATGGATCTTCTGAGGATGACGCCAGCAGTGTGTCCTCCGGTGATGAGCTGGTGGCTGAGGAGCTTGCACCTTGTGGTGAGATCATGTGTGAGATCCAGGATGCTCACAGCGCCCCCTGCCAGGATTCCTCCTTCCACAGCTCCACTGCTGAGGAGGAGGGGACATCCAGGGAGGCCATGGACTTGCTAAAGGCCTATGAGCAAGATGCCATTGTCCTGGATGTAATTCAGGATGACCCAGAGTTGTTTGGAAATGTGCCAGTGGAACAGAAGGTGACAACAGTTGGGAAAAGTGGATCCTCTTTGGTATCCAGAGCTATTCATCCAGTGAAAAGCCATGATGTGAAAAACAACCTCAGGATCATTAGGGGTAATAGACTCAGGTAAGCTATATGTGATTTACATTATTTACTGGTGTTGTCAATGAGACTTTGACATGTCTTATCTTATCACTACCTTCTATATGAAGTGTCACTAGAAATGGACACCTTGGACAGCAGGCCCTGAAAATGGTTGATGGTGCAAGGATCTCAGCTGTTGAAATAGGTAGGAAATAAACATATACACCTTGTGCATATGTCATTTGGTGTTTATTGCAGGGAATCCAAGCAAGTTACAGAATACCAGGATACTGCTCTAAAATGCATAATATTCTCAGCATACTACATTATAATAAGTAATGATTATAATGTAATACTATTAAGATTATTCTGTAAAATGTAATGTAGTGTAATACATCAGTTCTATGTAATCAATATAACTTTCAGAGCTTATATCTGTAATTCTGTAGGTGGAAATGGGGAAGGCCCCTTCCAGAATGGCCTAGCAGAAGATGGATTCCACATCAAGAGCAGTCTTCCAGCACTGAAGGTCATCAGTGTGTGTTTTGTCATGAAGAATGAGAGCAATGAACTACAATTATTGACTTGCAATCAGTTAACAGTGTTAAAAAATAGTTTCTGGAGAGTCTGTATAATTCACATAATTTATATATAGACTTACAAAATTTATATATATTTATACTGAAATCATCCCAGCAGGCAAGTTTCAATTTAACTCAAAGCTTATTAACAATTTAAGGTTATTTAGTCCGTTGTCTTTGAGTTGATGCTTTTTGATGAACCCAGAATGAATAAGAATAAATTTCACACATGTGATCTTATACCCACCTCATAGGGAACTCAGAAAAGTAGCTGTGGATGGAACTGGACTGATTTTAAGACAAGGTAAATATGTGGGCTTAAGATGCCTTACTGTCCCTGCTGTGTGAAGCCTCCTCTAAAATATAATTACCCATTTTTAGTGTTGAGAGAGATTCTGGGCTACACTCATCCACCAGTGATCCAGCCTGGGATGATGGTGAGTGAGAACGCTTCTCCTTTTGCTCTCCTTTTGCCAGTCCCTCATTAAGCCATGTGTTTGTTTACTGTGCCTCTTTGACAGGGTGCCAATATACATTTTACATTTTATTTTGTTTGCTTTGCTATGTTTGACTATTTTAAGAAAATTGATGCACCTGAAGAATAGATTTAAAGTAAAAAAAAATAATAAAACATGATTTCTTTGTGCTGGTGTTTCTTAGCTTTGGAGGGTGACCCACTGCAGGCTAATGTGGGGAAGGATCTGAGTCCTCAGAGTGTGCCTTGGCCTGCTGGATCAGTAAGTCAGCTCTGTCTTTGGTGAAATTTAAAGCAGTCGATAACACAAAGGTCGCCTATTTTGGGTTTGTCTCGTTCACATTGTTTTTTTTTTTTGTTTTTTTTGTATCTGCACAGTTCTGTGACTTGAGTGATGCCAGTGAGAAGTACTGCAAGTTTTACTTCAGTGACAAGCATGTCTGTTTCAGGAAGAGTTGCTGGTTTCTGCATATCCCCATATCGGGTGATGAGAAAGTACGTGCGTAATTAGAAACCCTGCCTCTCATAGTTTTTTTAAAAGCATGACCTGATGGTTTATGTTTGTAATGACGTAGTGAAAAGTAATGTGTCCTGAGTATTCTTGCCTGATTTCATGTCTGATATGAAAGGCAAGTAAGTCCTTACTGCAAAAGTTATTTATATGATTGGAGTTGCTTATGGTACTGCCCATTTTAAAATTATAATAGTCACTGAAATTAATGCACATTATATTTTTGTGCTGTCTTTCAATTTTGTATGCTTACTGGTCAGAATGAAAAGCTAAGGTATTCCTTATTGCTTATTTGTTAGTGAGTGTTTTTCTTACGGTCTGTTGTTTTTTTCAGTTCTGCATTGGTGCTGTGCAGAGGTTCTGCAGTGTGGAAAATGGCTCTCATTTACCACGGGCAGGTAAAGAGAACACACTTGTTCAGCCTACAGAGGCCTCTTAAATACCTTCTGGGAAATGAAAAGTTACAGTATAAACCTAAAAAAGGCCAGTATGTGGTACTTGTATGAAAATTAGTAAATTTTAATTGTAAAAATGTTTCTCTTTACCAAATTACTACAGTACCTGAAGGGGCATTTTATTGCCTTTTAACAATAAACACATTTTATCAGTTATTGGGATTGTTGTGCTACACCAGAGGAGCAAACCGAATACTTTAGTGAGCTGCTAAATGTGCTGGCTATGACGCTTTTTACTAGCAGGTTGTTTAAATGTAATCCTACCATTTTACTCCTTTCACTTCCAGCTGCAGTCTTTGCTGGGTACTATCAGAAATGTGCTCCTGGAGTCCATTTTAAACTTTACGTGCTGAAGTCGCTGCTGTCAGATTTACTGAGTAAAGGCTTGGTGAAAGACCTGCTTTCTGTGCTGAGAGTTATGATTCCATATAAGATACTGGTAAGCAATCATCATTATCGTAATACTGTGGTTTATAAATATAAACTAGGTTAAATTTCAGTTTCTGTGTAGTCATTTTTACATTTTGTCAGACTCACTCAGTTTCTCATCTTCTTGTGTGTATTTAGGACTGTTGACTTGCTCTGTGACATTCCTATTACAGCCACCGGTAGAGTTTATGCTGTCAGTATTTGAGCATGTGAATTGTTGGGGTCTTCGAGTCGCAGTCCCCGATCTCATAGAAGTGACAACCAAGGTAAGTTAAGTAGTAGCTGAAAGAGAGGGTGTACTTACACTGTTGTATACCATAATAAAAGGTTAGTGAAACATGATACCATCATCTATCAGATGGCCGTAATGTGCACCCCTCATTTATACATTTCCAGACTGTTTAGTCTGTTCTTTGTGGTGGTTGTTGTGCTCCTCAGAGTGTGGAAGCAGGTCTTGTTCTCACTTTGGAAACCTTTGATAACATGAAGAGCTGCTTGGAGGTCCTGCAGACCCCCTGCAACCAGATGGAAATCTTTTTGTCAGTCCAGTGCAGGTGAGCCTCAAGAATTACTTAAACTGTTACTGGACATCAGTGTGATGCGTTGCAGTTTTGGTATGTTAAAGTATTTATTGTGAAATGTATTTTCACAGAGTTCTGGAGTCTTCTATCGCACTGAATTCAGACGTGGGGGAACTGGCTGTAGCGCTCACTGAGGTCGAGGTAAGAGCCTGTCGTTCATAATGATTGTGACATATTCTTCTATTTAGTGAGACTGGGTTTTTCAGACTGAGGTGCTTGTGCACTGAACATATGGAATTTCATAAACTTTACAATAAAAAACTAAAATGAGCGTAAAAGGTCAGGACCACATTTCTGTTGCACAAAAATGTTATTGCTTGAATCCTGTTGCTTAAGTTACTTCAAAAGCTGCTGCTTCTGAGTGCAAGAGCATTGAGTGAAAAGCTAGCTACACAGCTTTTCATTCAGAGCTATTAGCGCTGTAGCATCACCCTTTCACAAACTGTCATCTCACATAATGCACCATTTCCCTTTTTAGCCTAGAAATATTGCCTTCTAATGCAAGCTTTTACTAATACCATAACTTTAATAATACATCACTGTGTGCAATTCTGTTTCTGCTGGCTGGCTGGCTGCCCATGTCTGTTGCCTGCTTGATGCAGCAGTGTAGAAAGAGGACTTGATGACTCAGGAGCTAAGCTTTGTATTCAGATGGTTTTCAGCTAATACCCATGGGGTCCTACAGTTGAATGTTTGATAAAATACTTTAACCTGAATCGTGTCAGTAAGTATCCTGCTGTATAAAGGCAATATGCAGTGAAATCTGTAGACTATCATTGTTAGTTACCCTACTAAGCAAATGGAAAAATGGACTCCCATGTATGAATGAATCACGTTATGCATGTAAAATCTCCTTAACATAAACAAACGGCCATATCACAACGGGCCTCTCACTGCATAAGCTCTGTGTCTGCAGTGTTGCAAAGAGCAGCAGGACTGGGCCAAGCTGGCGGGCGTGTTCTGCTCCGTGTGCTCGTCCAATCTCAGCCTGGCCGATCTGAACTGCCTGAGCGGGAGCATCGCTGTGGCGCTGCTCAGGGACACCCCGCCCAACGGCCCGCTACCCTTCTGCCAGTTTGTTGAAGCAGGTGAGCTGAGCTGTTCTGGGGACGATGGAAAAGAAGTCAGCTCCACATTCCCTCAGTCCTCTTCACCTCTGTGTTTATGATGTAATGGCTGGTAATAGAAAACAAGCTCTCAGCCCTTTATTCTTAATTCAGCTTCTTGTATTGAAATTCCGTTAATGAATTGGAAAACTGCCCAAAACGTTTGACTATTTTTCAGTTCATTGAGTGATTCAAAATAGAATCAACTCCATCCCTGCTTCATACTATTAGAGCAAAGCTGATGCATTTTATGAATACTGAGGAATAGATTTCCCCATGGACAGTAATGTGCAAGGTATTTTCTATCTTAGGGTATGGTGCCATAAACTTATGATACATTTTGAAAACTTTTATCTCCAACCCCCCTTCCCCCTACCTGAACTCAACTAGACGTGTTCTCCCACCACCCTTACCTGCCTGAGCACAAACATGTCTGAAAATGGTGCCATCTTTTCATATGATGCTGCAGGCTGTTGTGGGCCAGTTTAGTCTAAATTCTGCTTGCACATTGTGTTTAGAAATGTATGTTCTCTGCAGTTTCAAAAGAAATCAATATCTTTGCTGCTTGCTGTGCTTGCATCCAGAAATGTGTTATTATATTTCACTGACATATTATGGCCTATTTCATGTAGCAGCTGTGATCAGCCAGCAGCATAACCCCCCACCCTTTGTCTTGTGTCAGATGTGCAGTGACTGCGTTTGCCCTCTTCTGTTTATTGTCTCCCAGGTTACTATAGGAAATACAGAAAGTAGTTCAGCAAGCAGTTTGTAGGCAGAGGACACCACAGGTCAATGTAAATTAATTCTGGTTGAGTGTGGATAACAGAGAGAGAATCATGAGAGAGGAGAGTCATGGCTGTATGTTTGTATGAACAATGTAATGGACCATTGTTGTATAGAGTCTTTTGCTCTGGCATTGAGACAGTCTTTTTGTTGTGGTATCGAATCATGTTACTATTCGGTATCATGATATTAGGCTTGTTCATTTGCTGATGGCAGGTTATGATGTGATGGACAACTACATGTGATGTGCATAGAAATACAATACATAATGCATTCAAGTGCAGAATCATGTAGCTGAAGTAACTATTGTTTTGAAATGCTTTTTTTTTGCTTCTGTCTTTAGTTTCTCAGGGAAGCTTTGTCAGCGGTTTGGTCAAAAGCTTACTTGGGCGCATTGGGTTGTCATTGATGTTCAGATACCACAAAACACAGCAGTGGTCAAAGGTAACCAACATATTCAACTCTGCGTTTTAAAGGATAGAGTACTGTCGTCCCTGAGCTGGAAATGGTTTGGTCCTGAAGGTGATGTGGACTCGCTGGTAAAGGTATTGATGACTAACCCTGCAGGGGAAGAAGCTGCTGGACACTCTGAACGTGCTGAATGTGAATTACTCCATGCTGAAGGGGCTGTTTGCTGGGGAGAGCAGCGTGTCGCGGTGCCGGATCATCAGCATGGCGGCTGAGGTGTTCCTCAGTTGCGGGGTCGTGGAGGGCGCACTCAGCCTGCTGAAAGGTAAAGCGCTCAGCACAAGCTTCCCAAAGCTTAACCATGTTAACTACCTCAAGCATTCATCCCACTGATCCAGGGCTAAGGCATTGCCTTTCCCCTTCTTTTCGTTTTTGAAGTTATTTGTTGTTGTATGGAGTTATGAAAGGAGTATCGATATCTCAGATAACAAGTGGATACTCAGCTCCCCGCTGTGGCAGTGCGAGGAGGCAGACGTGGCGCACCGGCGCAGTGTTCTGTTCCATCTGGCCGAGGCCACCACCCAGAACAACATGTTTGAGGAGACGCTGGAGGTCCTGACCAAACTACCCAATTTACAGGACCCTAATGGTGAGACAGAACTTCACTCCCACAGACCTCTTCAAAGAGCTGAAGGGATCATTATTTATTTTGTGGACGATTACAGTAAATGAATGACGTGCTGTGATCTAACAGAAAGATTGAACTGAGACCTTCATGCTTTTATTTCATTTATATTTGTCCTAATACCACAGATTTCCAATTTCTCCGTTACTATTTTTGACTCTGTACACAGCATTCTCTCCTCGGGTAGGAGTGTTTACTGTGCAAACAGACAGTGTTGTAAAATATCCTAGCTTGATTTTGTTGGAGGCTGGTAATGCTGATTTTCTCTTAAAACAAAAAATCCATTCTGCTCTTATTGACCGTTATGGCCTGTATGTATGAGCGCAGGTTTGTGAAAGGCTGTTTGATTTGAACCCCTTTGAAGTTTTCCCTATCATTGCCAGTGGCACTCATCTTCAGATGTAACAATATTAAACCAGGGTGGGAAAATCAACAACAGGGCACCCTTTAAATCCAATGTAGTGCTGTGTTAGAGGTAATATGACTTTAGGCTTTAGCTCTGATTTTAATTGAAGAAAACATCCACCTCTTCTTTAAGCTGCTGAAACCTCCCAGTACAACATAGTCTTCCATCGGCATCTGAAGACATGCTTAGAAAAGCTGAATTTGACTGTTGCGTCAAACATGGTGGACTTAATGTTGATGCATAAGATCTCGGTGGATGTGGACCTTCTGCGGTTGCTGATCCACAAACTTGGGAAGAAGAATGCATGGCAAAAGGCCCGCTCTCTGTACAAAGGTAAGCATCTACAACATCCTTGACTTGAGCAGTCTCTCATTGCTAAAGCCTGGTACCACATGCATGATTTGAGCTCTTAGCGTTCATTACTCTGTAGAAATTTAGCATGTCTCTATGTAAAGCTCTGTACGTGTGCTGAAATCATTCCTTTGCTTAAAAACCTTAACTTACTTGGTGTGTCATGCTCTACAAGCACTGATAAGTGTTCTGAAGACCACCCTTCAAAGTGGCGTTTTTGTATGGCTTTATGGTCTGGTGCTTAAATGTATGAAATCCTCTTGACTCACTTCCCAGTAGTATCTTTCAGGAGGTGGGGTAAACTACCATCTTTCAATTTAACAGTGACACACTGTGGTGATTAACATTCTAATCTGAGCTTTGACTCAAAGCCCTAAACTGCTTCAGAAACAGTTGGTTGCTTTTAATTACACTGTGAGTCCCAGCCACATCATTACTGGCTATTGCCACAGGTTCACACTGGCAGGGCAACTTTAGCTCAGCCTCTCTTGGGAGATGTATGCAATAAGCAGTATTAACTAATCAGCCTCCTGCTCAAGTTCATGACCTGAACAATTGTTGACTTTGTGTTCCTCCAGCAACAGATGCAATATGTGGCTGATGGCACCATTGCAGTATGGAAAGTAGATGGCTAGTTGCCACATGAAGTGGAATAGTCAGATATGCACTCACCTCCACATGAGTCTGTAGTGGAGGCTTACACTGGATTAGGCTGATAACTATTAATGATTTACTTATTTATGGTGGTGGAAGATATTTGTATAGCCTCCTTTTAAATATTAGTTTCATGTATCCTTCCATACTCTTCGTTCTGGATTTGAAAACAAACCAACAGGGCCACACAAAAAGACAAAAGAAAATGGATCCTAAAGACAGATTCCAGAATTAATTGTTGAAATGAAATAAACAGTTTATGAAGAGTTTCTTGCAATGGTATGAAGGTGTTGGACTTTGGTCCTGTACCAGTAAGTGTATTCACAGTTAACTGTGGAAGAGTAAAACATTTGAATTTCTCTGGGACTGGATGAAGTTGTTGCTGTGGCAACGGAGACATTTTCAACAGTATAGAGTTTGAACTTCCCAGCAGTAAACTGTCTTTGTGCAGGGAGAATAAGTTAGCATGTTTTTTTTGTAGCTGAACTTCTCATGAAATGTCATCTGTAATTTTTCTGTGTAAAATAATTTCTCATAATCAATTTTAAGTGGCCCTTTCCTTGCCTTTTGCTTTTTTGTAGGTGCTGTCTCCATAGGGTGTTACCCGCAAACCCAGGTGAACAAATACTGTCGAGTTCTTCCTGTTCCATACTCTATGAGCGAAATTGAGATGACATTGTCCTTAGAGATGTTCATGGTGTCCAATGCCAGTGACATCCAGAACCCTGGTTTCTTCCCCCATGCACTACAGATTGTATTAAAAAGGTTAGTAGTTCTTCCTGCATCTTTTAATACAGTAGAACCTGTGACACATGAATGCATTAGAAAAAAACTCTTATAGTGACATGAAAATGGACCAGTTGTAAGACTTGCCATTTTTTGCTTGACCAGTCAGTCAGTGACCATTGAGGCATGTATTTTGAGATTCTGCTGTGCATTTACAGCTGAAATGTTAACCATGTGTCTTCATTACCTCAGGAAAGGAAGCACTGAGGTGATCAGAGAGAGTGACTACCAGGCAGCCAGGAGCCGCCTTTTGACTGCAGCTCAGACTGCAGACCCCAAACTGGTGATCAAATACGCCACTGTCAACCCAAACCAGGAGCAAGTGTTCACTCTGGATTCTTTGTCTGCCCTTAAGTGGCTTACCCAGAACATGAACTGGGCCTCCGAGGTTTGGCTGCCTTCAGACTCCATCCCAGAGACCAGCATCAGCCCCCAGCCTCATTCTGCTTAGGGAAGATGCTGCAGAACTGTACAAATTTGTGAAGTTACTATGCATAACATATGTGGATATGTTCTTCTCAGGGAAACTTAGGAGCACTTGTTTGATTAAATTTTTAGGTTAAACCTTAGTTTGGCTCATTTGGCTCAGATGACTTTAACCTCCTGCTTTCTCTTTGGTGGGAAGGGGTCTGTAACTCCATTTTTATTTCATACTCTTTGCATTATGTTTCTCTCAGTCTCTCAGGTACATGTTCACACCTGTTTTGTAACCTGTCCTTCACACAGTTAAATGCATTACAATCACTCCCAGCTCAGAAAATTTGCATTTTATCTTGCTTTAATGTGGTGGAGTTGGTTTGCAGTTACTTAGGAAAACATTTTATTTCATTTGTTTTACTTAATGTTAAGTATAAGAAGAAATGTTAATGCTGGTATTTTGTAACTTGGGTATGTGATCGTACTTGGAAGTTAAGTTTGGGGTTAACAATGTATAACAATGGAATTACCATGTAAATCATAGTATTCAAATAACGAAGGATGATGGATGTGTATGTTCTACATTCCTCTCATAACACAGTCATTAAGAATTGCAGTGCAGACACTGCTTTTGTAGCTGGCACTGTTTCTCCTTTAACAGTAATAAACTCCCTGAAAGAGAAATTTTCAGTTTGTGTTTACTGTATGACTTTAAATGTCATCAATAAAAACTTGCATCTCATTTTCTGACATTGGTGTATTGGTGTTTTCTAACATCAGGTTAACATGGTATGTCACCATGCTTTTGCTAAATGCTTATTTTCCATTGTGTTCACTATTTTTCAGCTATGTGAGAAAGCAGAGTGATTTGTGATTTTGACAATCATAACCAAGAAATATTGGTCTATAAATGCTTATACTACTGCAGTTTGGTATCTTGGAACTTCAATCCATTGCTACACTATTGATATTGCCTCATGTCAGTTGACTGACATAGAGGCTGCAAAAAAAGGAACTAATTTAGTGAGAATATGCTAAATGGATAACTATCTGCCTTAATGCAACCACTTGTAAGGAAACCTGTACATAACCTAAAATTGTATAGTAAGGTTTATTTTCATGCAGTGATGGCATATTATATGAAGATATAATGTAAAGATCATTTGATTGTACGGACTACTTCGGTTTTCTTCATGGGTTTGTCCTACCGAAAAGAGACGCTGAATAACTGGGCTAACGTTCTCTCTTCCAACCACAGTCCATCATCGTGAATGTGCAGTTGTGCACGTATGAAGTTCTGCAGATGCAACTAAACCCACATCGGGCAGAAAGAATTATTTCCTTGACAACGTCGACAAAAAACCAGCAGGTGTCGCATTGGCGACCATGCCTTATCAGTGACGAAAACAGCGTCACGATACAAGTATGGCCTGATGGTTAGCAGCGATTGCTCTCGTCTACTCCGGAATTTGGATTTATAAGGGGATCAACGACTGGGCGAATGAATGAGTATTCTTTAGAAGTCTCTTCTTTATTAAAGAAGAAAAACTAGCGTTAGGGTGTCAGAGAAAGTATATATCAAGTATAAAGGCTCGTTGCCTTGTTGGAAGTAACTGTCGGTGTGTGGCTAGTTTAGTCTGCTGGTGTTGTTTATTTTCAGGAGCTCCCAGAATGTAGGTTAAACTCGTGGGCTGGCTAGCTAGCCACACCATGCCACTTCGAGTGTCATAATCTGCTATTTAATGTGTGTATGCCTGCTGGAATTACGGCAGTAGTGTTTTTCTCGAATAATTTGGCTACATGAATAAGTTACAACTTCTCGTGTAAATAACGTAATTAAACTTGACAGAAGACTGAGAATGTGAGCATAACCTGTATACTTCTTTACATCCTGTTGTGCTATTGAGTGGTGCTTTGGACAGGGAGCGGTTACTGTAATATTGTGAAATTGACTGTATGTATGGAAAACATCGTTTCTTGTTTTGACAGGAGAAATTCGACAAATGTGACAATCACAGTCACAATCTGAACGTGGATTACGCGATGTCTGTAATCACCTTGCTACGTTGGACAGTGAGGTCAGTGTAAAGCATGGACAGCGCAATACCGTTACTTCATATTGATCAGTGGTCACAGGTCCATTTGACTTATTCGAAGTGGTTCTGTGTTTTTCAGCTAAATTGTGAGCATGAAATAATATCGCTATTCGCAAAATGGTTCAGCAACAAACACAAAAGACAGAAAAATCTGTTTTGTACAAAACGGTACTTAATTTGTTTTGAGGCATTTTTTCTAAGCATCCATGTTTGCACGGACTGATTGGTACTGTGTTTACATGTTTGATGGGTATCATTCTTATTATTATTCTTACGTTTAATATAATCTGGGGATAGAACTACAACAACTTTGTAATGAAGTCTGATTTAGATCGAATATATGGTAACTAAAGTGCACTGCTGTTTTTTTTTTTTTTTTTTTCTCAGTTTTAACATAACCAGCTTGTGTGATGAAATTAAGATCTAACTGCCTAGACCCTGAAGATCCCGTCCAGGCCGGCCCCTCCCATCCATAGGCTGTGATTTCTGTCTCCCATAGACCATGCAGCAGACCTGTTGCTGTGCAGTTCCTTCAGAAGAGGGCGCTGTCTGGGGCAGAGGCCATCACTGCGCTGCGGCCTTTCTACTTTGCGGTGCACCCAGACTTTTTCGGCCAGCACCCCAGGGAGAGGGTGAGGTGGCATGGAAACGTAACTGCTGGATAGGTTTGCTTCCCTCATCACCATTGAGTGAGTTTGCTCACATATAGTGCTGGTGGTTTTGGTCTGCAGGAGGTGAATGAGAATTCTCTGAAGAGGCTGAACGGCTATTTGGAGAACCTTCAAAAGCCAGGGGTACGCTCACTCAAACCGACCAAGCTGACCTTTTATGTCAGGGAAACTACAGACAAAAAGGATGAGATCCTGTCCTCAGGTAATCATTTTACTTACATATTGTCTTTTTAATGTAAAGAGAAAGGTGAACATTGCTAACCCTATGTTTGATGAGGCAATGCTTTTAACTATTGTAAAAAGATAATTTATTTTATAAAATCTTTCCATTTTGTCTATGTTAGATGCCTAAACTGGAGCTGGTCATTGTACAGTTATGAAAGTAGAATCGAGGCCAGGATTTTGTTGTTGAGGCTCCTCCCTGGGGGACACGCACTGAGCTGAGTTACTGTGTCACTCAGGGTTCCGCTCTGTAAGTTTCACGCTGCACACCAAGGATGTGCTGAGCACGGTGCTGGACGTGCTTCGCTCCTGCAGCCTGTCCATGGAGCACATGCAGGGGCTGAAGTCCGTCACGGAGCCGGACGGGCGCTCTCCAGAGGCCGGGGGTGCCTTCTACAGACCCATCAGATGGGACAAGACTTACTATGCCTTCACTGGGTACAGGGACCCTGAGCAGGAGCTGGAGCAGGCCAAGAGAGTGGAACCTACTCTTAGGTATAGGAGCTATAGCTATCTCATGATCTCTGAATTGGATTGTTGTTCCTACATGTTTGGTAGTAGTTTTGTTTTTGTGCTATCCAGAGTTGCGTGCATGGGATGCATAAACATATTGTGCATTTAAACAATGTAATGTTTCCCTCAGGTAAGTATGCATTTTTCAAGAGTGCCTCCATCAGAGACTCTACATTTTAACTGAGATTATTTGACTGAATTAAAGTTCAGGCTCAGCCCCTCAACAACTACATCGCTCTGTAGTGGCTTAATTGCTGGAACAGAGTTTCTCTTATGCTCCTGAGAATAATCCTCCAGTGTCTTCCTTTGGATTTGTCATTCCTTGTTTTGCTTTTTCATGCATAGCTGTTTGTTTTGGGGGTGAACTAAATGCATCTGTTCGGAGAATTTACCTCTTACAAGACACACACACCTGTCTGATTTTAGGCCCTAAGAGCCATAACCCTGAGAGTGCATGTGTGTGTTCTCCAGTCTGTGGTTGCGGAACAATGAGGCAGCGGCCTCAGAGAAGCAGAAGACCAGCCTTCCCCGCAGAGAGGAGCTGAAGCGGTTAAAGACAGAACTGTGCAACAAGCTGAGTCTGACTGACATCAGGTTAGCAATGCTCCAAGAGCACATACATGGGTGCACGTCTTCACATGCATACATGCTTTCCAATTCACAAATGCATGTTACTCTTCCCTTCCATCCCTGCAAAGCGAGGATTCAACACTAGTGATGACACCATTATGCTTCATGAAACTTGGGATAGGCAGAACTACCTGTGATTCATGTTTTAAACGATCTTTGCATTTCACTGTGAAGAGCAAAGCATTTTGATTGGTGAAATAGAGTCATCAAGCTCCATTCATTATATTGGGTCCATCAAACCTCAGCTGCACATTAGTGTTCAACACAGGAGTCATTGAATAATGATTATGTACTCCTCCCACCTGTAGGTGGCAGCGCAGCTGGGGAGTTTCTCACAGATGCTGCCAATTGCAGAGTTTAAGTCGCCTTTCACAGCAAAACCCTGAATCTCTCCATAATCTGAGAGGTAAAGCAATTTATTTGCCTTTGGAAATGGATGGGAGGGTTCTTTCACTAATAATTCACCTAATAGTTCACCTTCAAACAGAATAATTTTATGAAATTTCCTATTAAAAATCTTTTAGATTTCTTTCAGATTAAGTAGTAATTTCTTCAAATGATATCTTTATTAGATACTTTATTATGATAACAAACTCGTTCCACATTTATTTTGTATATTTCAGGTAAAAGGCTGATAACTACTAAGAATAACTACTATTGGAACCCACTAGCCATAGTTTCTCAGTTTACTGTATATTGCTGTCCTCTACCCTCAGGGCACACCCTGGTATTTACTGACCAATCCGGGATGAATGCAGTGGGTCATGTGATGCTTGGAACAATGGATGTGCATCACCAGTGGGCAAAAGTAAGACATGAAATTTTGTAGTGTTTCTCTGTGAAATGAAATACTTTGCTTACTGCGAATGTGTAATTTAAATCACACAATTTAAAAGCCAGAGATTCTGTGAGGGTCTATTCTCTGTTTTTTCATTATGATGTTTGAGAAGTATTTTTGTGTTCATGTGTGTTCGGTATAGCTCTTTGAGCGGTTGCCTAGTTACCGAGCCCTACTGCAGCAGACGGAGTGGCTGAAGGAGAGAATCAGCCTGCTGCTTGGGGGAATACAGGTGATCCACATTGAGAGGCGGGGCCCCCTGCTGACCCTGGAGGAGCACTACAGCTCCCTCAATACTTTCCATAAGAGACTCCTGCCCTGTCGCCCAGCCTTGCACCCTCGCAGCCTGCAGGACCTGACCATGACCCTGGAGAGGTACACAGTACAGTGTCCATGCAACTTTGCTACACACTAGAACCAGGGAACACAGAAACCAATACACTCATTCCTGTAATGTTGTGTCCTTACTAATAACTGTGGTTTTAGAGACAAGTAAATGTGTTTATTGAGCTTTACCCTGCATTTGAGAGATGTAAATGTGTTTGAGCAGGCCTGGATAGTGTGGATAGGAGTTAGGTAATTATATTGATATGAACACAACCCCCCACCCCACAGTGACCGCTCCAGCACCATCCTGCATGAGCTCGGACACTTCATTGTCCCCATCGCCTACGAAGCTTGCCAGCTGCACACCGTTCTGCAGAGCCAAGCTCAGGAGGCCCGCAGACGCATCAAACAGCAAGAACAGTAAGTGGTGTGTGTGTGTGTGTGTTTGGGGATGCTTGTACCAGTGAATATATTTTTATGTGTATTCTATTTGGGTATGTTCCCTGGGTGTAATTACCATTGCTCTCACTGTTGTGTGTGTATTTATAGGTAAGTACTCACCTCTTTGTGCATGTGTGCGTGTCTTTGCTGCAGGCTGGAGGCGGAGGAGCAGGAGCTGGTGCAGTCCTGCAGGGCGGAGCTGTCTCTGAGCAGCCTGCAGAAGGAGGCGGGCGTGTCCAGCCGCCAGATGATCCCGTGCTGCAGGCGTCTGCTGGAGGAGCGCCCCGCACAGCTGCAGGGCCTGCGCCTCTGCGTGTCCCACTTCTACTCTGTCCTGCAGGACGGGGACCTCTGTATCCCGTGGGACTGGAAGGGCTGAGGCATGCCCACGCCGGGATGTTCCGGCCCAGAGAGAGAGACGGGGGGACGCCCTGCTGGCACAGGACAACCTGCGGCTGACAGAGGGGGAGCCTAGCCTAAAGCCAAGCACTTTATCCCAATGCTGTAGAGACCATCACTGGAGCTGGAATGTCAGTATTGTTAGAAGCCCAAGAGAAGTCACAAAGGCACTTTCTATATTTTGTAAAATGGCAGAGAATAATATTTGTAGTAAAAATCAAAATTTACCTACGTACTTCCATTGAAATATGAGATGGCAGAGAACAGGATTGGAAGATGAGGTTACCCTTAGAGTCAGTCGGCATAAGAAAATACATTAGTATGTTCTGTTTTTAGTCCATAAAACCGCCGTTTGTAAAATGATCTATGGACAGTTTCCTCTCACATAATTGGATTTCTCTAATGTTTTTCTGTAAGGTTCTTATTTGCTCAGTGTGATGATAATTTTGGTGTGACATGGTAGACTCCAGTATGGGAGAGAAGGCCAGTTTGTCAGATAGCGCACAGTTCGTATCTCACACAATGAAAACTGCTGTATTGTATCTTTCTGTTAGTCATGACAGTTTTCAAAACCAAGCCGTTAGACTCTGAAACGTTCCAGTTTTATTTTACTCTTGAACGACTGCCCAATGTCACTCTCAGGTTTTTTTTTT
This sequence comes from Albula goreensis, assembly GCA_022829145.1. Lineage (NCBI taxonomy): Eukaryota > Metazoa > Chordata > Actinopteri > Albuliformes > Albulidae > Albula > Albula goreensis. The sequence goes on from CM040760.1 coordinate 9,956,948, forward strand.
TAGAAGGTTTTAGTGTAGCTACAGTGTAATGCCACTTACAAATATCACAAATTATTTTTTATGACTCCACTAGGTGGAGCTCTTCCTTCATGTGAACCAATTTATTGGGTCCCATTCTGTCTATAAGTGACACATGCAATGAGTACAGTAGAGTGTGTTCTTCATTAGCGGCCCTCCAAGGGTCTTGTATTTTACTGAATAGATCTGTCCTCTGTTTGTATCCTAATTTAGCACCAGTTAGGTGCTTTACTGCTTTAGATGGAGGTTGCATCAAAGTGTAAAGGCTCTGTTATCTGTGATTACACTTGTTACAACATTACTTGACTCAAGCCCATACCAATCATATTCTTTTTGCTTTTAACAGAGTTCAATACTAGAAGCATAAGGGTGAAAAGATACCATTCTCCACTCAATATGTAAAAATTGTTATCATTGCACAGTGAAAATAGCCTCTGTATTCCAGTTCTTCTTACCTAACATTCAGCACATGTTAGCAAAATCAGAATAGCAGAGATCACTTCATTCATGAGGTGGTGGTAATTGGTGTAGTTTTGTGGAGGATGAATGGAAAGCAAAACCTTTTTTCCCCACCTAAGCCATGGGTCCTGGCTACTGGTGCTACACTCAAGGTGGCTTCTGTGCCACAATGTTTGTTCCCAAAGCTGTTACATTATAAACTAAGGAACATGTTACATTATATGTAACAGGGTGAGGAGGTCAGACCTTGCTGGAAAATAGTGATTGGTGGAAATACCATGTGCTGTCATTGACTTGAGATTGTTTGAAACAATTGTAATGTTTTTCTGTGGAGATCACAGTGTTTTAAGTGTTCAGATAAGACGGTGACCAATGACTTGTGTACATGAAGCCTCCATCTGTTCCTGATGGATAGAAGTGGCCCTATGGCTAGGGCTTATACTGCATTGTGCAGAAGATGAATGGAGAGAATGGTCCAGGGATTTCTAAAGTAAGTCATTCGACAAACGTATTTTGAAATATTTTCATTGTGGACAGATTTGCACCAGTTTCTTTGTGTACTGTTTGTTGGTTCTTCCGGGTGTGGATTGTAGATGTGGAATCAAACTATTTGTGAGGGATGACCACTTAAAGCTACAGAGGAGGAATTTCCCCACTCTGGAGAACCCCTTCAATCAAGAAGCCAATCCAAGAAAATGTATCTGGAAATATGTATGGGAGGTTTTGGTGAGCAATTGAAACGTTTTGAAAAGTAAAATTGGGAAAAAGAACATAGTTTATTGAAAACCATTTCTGGCACAAGAATTCTTCAGAGAAATAAATGAGAATTTATGAGCAGAAACTGGTCTGTATGCAGGGTAGCAGTAATGGCAAAAATGTTTATAATGTAATATTTAACAAGACATTAATGAATATTGTATTTAAAGAATAAAACTATAAAATGTACAATTTATGCCTTGGACATTTTTGAATATTTTCAGAGATTATCAATGTGGTAGGGTATGGGATATACTGAGAGCTTCAGAGGTCAGTAAAAGTGGAATAATGTTTTAAAAACTGATAAGTTCCCATTTAGGATGGGGGAAGGGAAACCTGTTCCTGAAGGGCAGTAACTTTCTGGATTTCATGCCTCCATCTCCTGCTCTTAATTATGTCATTATACTCCAATACCACTTAACTCAGATCATACTGGGAGAAAACAAGTCCTTCATTCAAGAGATTATCAATGTGTGTAGCTAGAGTGTCAGATCACATAAAGACTGGGCTAATTTAGGGAAGCGCAGAAGTTAGCATGAAATTTAGTAAGTGATAAGGCCATCCAGGAATGGGATTCCACATGCTGATTTAAAGAAACTATACTTGTGCTCAGAACATCAATAAGGAGGCCAATGTGAAACTGGAGACATGTGAGTATAGCCTCTTCTCTGTGAAGGTGGATTTGTAAATGAATTCATTATGAAGTGAATCCTTTGAGTTTCCAGATTGCAGATGGAGACATTATATTTATGACCCAGTTGTAAAGTAATCTAAGAGGAGAATTTGACATGACTGCTTGGCAACAACTCTTCTTTGATTAAACTATATCGTGTGGCTTCCCCAGTACCCTTATTTTAGCTACAAGTATGACACAAAATTGTGAAAACATGTCTACATAATGGTTGACCAAATAATTAACCATGACAAGCATATCCTAAAACCTGCAAAATTATCACTTTGATTGATGGGAAACAAGTGTCATTTCTTACATATAGTTTTCAAGAGAATTGGGATTTCAAGGCAATTGGCTATAGGTTGGATGCCAAAGACCTCCCTTGGAATTCACTTAAATCTTACAATGGGTAGTTTTCTGAAAATTATAAATTATTCTGCATTTCCTCATATTTTTATCCAGGGTCATGTATTAAGTCATTTTCATAATTCGACAGCTACCTGCATTACCTCACTTTCCTTCATTTATTTGATCCTTGGCAATCCCAAGTAAAGTACTGACCAATTACATGCTACATCCATGCCAATACTCAAACCACTGCAAAACCCTATTTCCCATATTCACCCCTCAGAACACAGGGAATTATTGTTCCCAGGTTCACCTCCCTTGCTTATGGGAAGGTGTGATATGAAGATGTTAATTTAACGGGTAATTTATAACTAGCTATTTTTAAGAGCGATTAATGTCCAACAGATTTCCGGTTGTGAGTTTCTTCATGGCTCAATGAGTAAAGAGGTGTTAATCTTCTTGGCCCCTCATTTTGCTGGATATTCCTAAATAATGTTTGACAGGTCAAAGCTTTTCCCGGTAGTTAGGACAGTTCCCCTTGGAAAGTGGTGTGTGATTGCAGGTCCAGGTGCAAAATCAAAACAGACTATTTTAAACCAAAAGCACCTCTGATTTATGCCCCTGTACTCATAGCCCTTAACATATTTCACCTTCAGTGTTTTTGAAATAACAAATGGCATCAATATCACTCACCTGCAACTTGAGTACAATATGGGGATTTTCCAATATTCTTGTATCATCTCATTAATGTAAACCATTTTCATTCTTCCTTTACAGTTTAATCATAAATATTTGGCATACGGCGATCCTGTCGTTGAAAGCAACATAGGCTGATATGGCCTCAGGTCAGTTGTTCTGATTTAAATAGACTACCTATAGCATACTTTCCCCTTTTAAAATATGCAACAGAAGTGACCCTTCTGCTTCCGGGGGCCGGTTACAGTTGCCCGTAAGTTTAAATTAAAGGTAGACTCAGGAATGTGATGTCATACCACATGCTCCATTATGATGTTTTTCAAAATTGACAAATTCATGCTTTGTTATCTCTCTGATTTTTTGCCTTGCTCATTTAGGGACTGATGACATAACACTGAGTTTCCCTTTAAGAATTTGAATTGTTTGTTTTAGTAGGTTTAGTAAAATATGAGCCTGCATTTGTTAGACTAAACAATACTTTGTTACATCACATGTTGAATGCCATTCCATCTCCATGGGGTAATGACCTTAATGTCTGGGTATACAACTTCTCACCTGGGACTGAGACATAACGAAAAAAGTCTAAGGTTCACAACACTGCAAATGCTGTCATTGGCACAGTGTGAAAAGCTTCTGTTCACCAGACTGAGCAGTGTTTTCCTGCCACCACTTAGGGACTGGCAGAATGGGTGGCCTAAAAAGTGACTATTATCACATTCACCTTGTTACATATTCACTGAAATACATGTATGTACTATTATCTAGGGTAGTACCTAATCTTCCCCTCAGCATGGTAACAAGATAATCATAATAATAATAATAAAAATAGTAATAATAATAATCACTAGTTCCTTGCTCTAAAGCAGCTCACACTGTGTTTTCAGCAAAAACCGAAGGAGGGACCTCAGAACCAATATCTTCTTTCAGTTCCAAGGTCTTGTGTTTGACAGATTTACTTACACCGGAGAATGAGACCAGTGCTAATGGCCAAGGGTGGTTCTAAAAGGAGGCCACTGGTCAACACTGGTTTTAAGACTGATCCTTGAGACACTGCTCATCACATGACCAAATGTGCAACAATCCTTTGTCGCATTGACCGTAGGTGCTGGATTTCAGAATGGCATTGAGTTCTGCTGTCCTGAATCACATGGCGACTGCTTATGTTTCAGTGCTTATTAGATACTACACTCTATTACATTTGAAGACGTCATCCATTGGAAACTCTTCTCTGTCCCCTGCAGTGTGTGGGTGATCTCAGCGTTTGTTTGTAATTACAAGTTACTCAAAGCTCCAGTCACACGGAGAAGAACTTGATGAAGCATCAGGAAATGTACGCTAGCAATGAGAAGGGGACAAAGGGGTTGATGTTAGCCCTGAAACACTTTTAAGTACATGCTCACACAGACCATAACAGTTGACTTTGTGCATGTATATGTTGTAAACAATGCTTAACGGGATATTTCCTGTATGCTTTACTCTGCTGTCATTTCCTGTGTGTATTTACTTCCCCTTGTGATCATTGGAAACACTTTATCTCAACTGGGTGCTGAGTCAGGACAGGTCTAGGTAAGTAGGTGGGGAAATTGTAGTTTTCCCTTCCCAATGCAAGGAGACCTGGACTCCCCTTCATTACTGTTCACCTTTTTATTTGCTGTTCAGCATAGCCTAGTTCTCTCCAGACTAAAATGGAGGGCCGCTATTACAATAAACTACACTGCATATGGTGTGGAAGTTATTGTCTTCACATATCTATCAAGGTTTTCCAAGGTGTATAAGATGTGCTTGACCCACCTTACAATGTTAGAGTTAATGTTGAAAATGGATAGGATTTTGTATTGTCTGTGACGTGCCTTTCAAATCACTGTTGGTCACATGTGCTTCTCTCCAAAGCTCCATATTTTCCATAGGATACTATAGGACAGAAGAGCTGGATTCAATCTGAAGTGACATCTTCTTATTTATGACAGACCAAAGGCTATGTAGACTAAATTTAATTTCAAACCAACTGTCTTCTTCATGATAATGAAAATGGATTTATTTGAGAAGAGGCAGCTACCAGATTAGATGCAATATACTGGTAAAATGCTATTTGTTGCTAATTTGTAATATGTATTTACATTTGGATGTTAATTGTGCAAAAATGAACACTTTATTGGATAAAGTAATGATGAATTATTTGGGGACTGTCGCACTCTCTTAGGGCAAAAACAGTCAAAAAAGTGCACATAGGCAACGCTTCTACTAATGGGACACCATCACATGCTTGGGCCATATGACCCCTCTGTAATTGATTTTGTATATTTTTAAAAACATTAACTTTTCCTTAAAGTTAAGCTGCATTTATTAAATTGGATTCAGTACTGTGGAATAAGGAATTGAAACTGACACATGAGAGAAAGCCATTTCCTGTGTCAGTACATGCCCCAGCACAGTGCAGCATTGTCTTGCATTCCCAAAAAACAAAAATGACACCCCCCCAAATCCAACCGATTTGCGTCTCCCCTCCCCCATATGGTTATGATTCCAGCCTCCTGCCAGCTTCCCTATGGCCATCTTCCATCCGTGCTATAACCTGCTAACTGCTAATTGAACTGATTTTTTACTGTTCCGCCCCCTTCCAATAAGATGTCTTTGGAGTGGCTGAGGTCTGTGAGTTGGGGAAAGGGGGAGTGGTATAATCTGTAGGGTCAGGCAATGAGGAAGTGGGTGGGGTCTAAAGATGGGAGCAGAGTGAGGAGTCCAAGACCTTGGACACAAGGGGACTGACCAGGGTCTTTGAGTTTGGACACAGAAGGAGTAACCAGGGTCTGAGAGATTGGACATGTGAGAAGTCCACAATGTCTGTGAGCTTGGGCACAGATGGAGAGATATTAACCTGAGAAGAGTTTGGGGTGTCGGGGGGTGGGCACACAGGGGGAGTGACCAATCCTGCCGCTCTTCATCCAGGATAATAGGGGTCAGGGGGTCCCTTCCACTAGCCCCCGTTCATCCTGACCACCTGCTGCTTTATAGGGGGGCTCACATCTGGAATCTAACCCCACTGCAGAATCACATCCCTGTCTATGGACATTCAGCCACACGACAGCCTGAACTGAACAAACTCCTTACACCCCCAAAGAATGTGTTACACTCTGTGCCTTGAAAGGTAATACATTTTTTAGGATATCATTTACTTAAAATGTAAGCAATACACTCCTGAATTAAAAAACAAGAGGAAATTATGAGCCTTGAATAAATATAACATCTGAACCACAAAGATCTTTTTGAAATACTTTTGAATTCACATTGAAATGGCTCTGAATCTCATAATTTAACATGCATGTCGTTATACTGACAAGAAAACATGTGACAGCATGCACACGAGAAAAAAAATTGAGAGTTAAGATATTTGAAAATAAATGCACTTGCACATTCTGTGTCTCCTGTGTTAATAGTCTCCAATGTACTAACAACATATATGTGTTGTGTAGTCTGAAGAGTTCTCCTTAAACCAAATATTACATCCCATAGCAGAAGTAACTTCCCTGAGTCATTGATTTGGGCACATTCTAAGTACCCAAGAATATGCATCCATTTGATTAAGGATGTTTTTAATATTGCATTTCATAAGGCACCTAGGTTAAATACCCCAGGTATTACTAATATGGCTACAGCTACTATTTGTCACTTTATAAATACATTGCCATGTCCTAGAATTTTTCAGTTTAAAGAAAATGACTTCTGATCTATACAAGCCATGAACACAATATTGATTTAACTTGAATTCTCATTGTGTGAACTGTAAAACAGGTAACATTCTGATTTTGATTGATGTATATGCATTTTATGATTCACTGTAAAAATATGAAAATTGATATTACAAAAACATCATACAGAACCTTGATCATTTTAATATTCTGTTCAACATTATTCTCAGCCTAATGGGCAAAGGTAGGAAAACTGCTGGATCTCTGCCATACTTGATCGTGTGTTTGTAGTACCTGGAGTGGCCACTGGGAAAATGACCCTGCTCTGACCTGTAACTGGTAAGTACAATGGAGTTCAGCATGCTTCCCTTGCATACAATGTACCATAACTAAAAAAAGTCACTGGGATCTCACTATCAAGCTTTATGCACCAGCAAAATACCGCCCATATGTCAACATATTAAAGATGAGCAAAATTCAAAATTGCGTTTTTGTAACTGTCGCATGCTACATTTCTAATCATGCAATTAGCATACGATTGCAGCTTACAAAAAACATGGTTCCAGAATTTTGGTTCACGAAATGTGGTTTGAGGTATATCCGTATTGTGTCTGTGGTTTGTATAGGTCAAAGGTTACAGTATCTTGTAGTGATCCTTGGTATGACCAAAATGCCATAAAAAGCTTATTTTGATTATTCCTCAACACTGCTTCTGTAAGCGATAATGCACACTCTAAAATGTGTACAACTCCTTACCATGCCTCGGACTGCAGACATTCTTTTTAACCCAAGAAAAACGTTTAAAAAACACACACCTCTCCTCATGTATCATTTGATGTGTCTGTCAAATTGGATGTGAAGATGAAAACATTTAATATTTACCAAAACAAGGTGCTCTCTGTAGCTATTGCTATTCCGCTGAGCTTTCACTACCCCTCTGTTGCCATGTGTTTAAAAGTAAGAGTAGGACGTATAAGTTATTTATTTAAAGTATATGCACTCCAGAGACGTTTTCCATATAAATGCTCACTCATTGTTGATGCATTTTCTGAAACATCAAAAACTGCCCTCATACAGCAGGGAATTCATAAAGTGTTCGATGCTCCTTGAGGTTCGAGTAATGGTATGACCACTTGAATTCAAATTCCGAGGCCGAGCATACCCGAGATGCGCCTCGCATGGTTGGAGGCGACAGTGAGTGGCAGTTTCATTGTGTTTCCTACAAACGCCCAGCCCCCTCCTCATCGAAGCCTGGCCCCTGCGCTATCAGGCGGAAGCGAGCGTGGTCTCTTCTCTCGGGATTTAAGGTATTCTGATCAGTTTCCCCAACACACGTCTCCACTACCAGCCCTGTGCTCATCGCATTCTACGTTACTGTTCCCTCAACAGGCGTGCGGGAGAAGAAAGTCGCAACATTTCTGTAGCCACATACATAGATCAAGACGAACCGACAGTATTGCGTGCTTTGCAGTCGGATGTTCCAGAAAGACCGATGGAAAATACTGAGCATTTTTCTGCAGGAAAGGGCTGCTTTGTGATTAGTTCCATGTATGTCTTTCACACAGGCACGGCGGCAGCGCGGAGCTGAGACGGACATTTAACTGAAGAGCAGAATATTTTCAGAGACCCGACACAGAACTCGACACTGGATCGTATTGGCTGGTTACTTATGATCAAATGCTTCGATTAATTATTTAATTGCTACTCGTCTGACTTCACCACTGTTCAACGTGACTGACGCTGTGAAAGTAGAGCCCATGGTGGATTAGGAGGAAAAAGAAACATTCATTTTAAAAACAGAAAAAGATTTAAAAAAAAATACAAAGATATATTAATATTTGAACCAAGAAATTGATACAGTATTGACCGTGCAGCGCGTGTCGTCATGCGGTGGCGGGGGAGGATAAGTGTAGGAACCTCACGGCAAATTTCATGTTTAGAGATAATGTTACGAGTGCATCTCAGATTATTGTAAAACAGTCTTCTAAAATGCACCCCGATCAATAAATTATCTGACGAAACAATGTTAAAAAATTGCACTATTCGACAGTTGGTGAGAAAAAAATGCAAGTGACAAATACGATAGTGTTTTATTAGACTGTAATTTCAAAGTAATGAAGATTATCCTGCATAAAGTCTAATATTACATTTCGAAAATTGTATTAGAACCAATTTGACTTATAGTAACATATCTTAGTGCTTTTTAAATTTGGTAAGAATATTTTCAGAAGACCGTGGGTTATTTACTTGCAATGATGAAGAACACCGATATTAACAAATGGTTCGAGATCTGACGTGGCAAGGAAGTGTTTTGCTACATTTAACCAAAAGGAAAGCATTTAAACCAAAAAGGGGCAAATGCGTGCTTCAGTGCAAAGTGTGCTTTAAGTAATCCTGTCCCCCGTTATTTGCGTCGCAAATGGCTTCATTCCCAGATTCCGATCTTCAAACATGCCCCCTTTGTAAGGAATTGTGCGGCTCCTCAGCTCCGATATCCTCAAATTCATCTACCTCATCATCTTCGTCTCATACCTCAAGCTGCTCTACCTCATCTTGCAGAAGGCTCCATGTTCTGCCCTGTCTCCACGCCTTCTGTAGGCAGTGCCTGGAAGGGCAGCGCAGTCCGGGCGACCCCTTGAAACTTCGATGCCCAACTTGTGACCAAAAAGTCTCCATCTCCGAGTCCGGGGTGGACGCATTACCTTCGTCGAATTTCCTCTTCAGCAATCTACTGGATGTTGTAGTTTCCTCCGAGGAGCAGAATAAGAGCAACTGCAGGGGCAACAACCATCCCCACGGCGGCCTTCTCCGGCCTCACCACCTCGGGGAACCCCAGTGCAGCTCCTGCGATGAGGGGAACCCTGCTACCTCACACTGCCTGGATTGCCAGGAGTATCTCTGCGATAACTGCGTCCGAGCGCACCAGCGAGTCCGACTGACCAAAGACCACTTTATCGAAAGACTGCTGGAGAGCATGCACCTAACGGCCAGAACCAATAACTCCAACACTTCAGTCTCCCTACCCCAGTCCTACCACTCCAACTACTCGCTGCTTCCAGTCTTCCAGGACAGGACGAGATTCTGCCAGCAGCATGATAGTGAGGTGAGCTGGTGTGTTTACTTCAAGGTCTCCCTATTATAAAATAATAATAATAAAAAAACATTTTCTAAGAGCCAGACATTTACACTACATGTGATAATGTGTTCATTCACAAATACACCTTTAAATCTATTACTGCAAGTACTTTGCCCTGGAAGTTTGAGAACAGAATTAGGGTAGAGGCCTTCACATTCAACTATTTTGTTCCATTGCAGGTGGAAGCATAGCTTTGAGTTCTAAGTATATAATATGTTGCTGTACTAGAATTATTGATGGTTAGATATACCTTTTACCTATAGCTATCAATTTACGGCTAATTAAAAGTAAAAAAGCACAAACCTATATTGATACCTGACCTGAATCTACAGATTTGCAGTGTTCCTCCACTCTGTTATGTTTTACATTTATGTTGTTATGTGTTTTACATTTCTGCTGTGTTAAGGGCTCGGGCTAGGTTTTACTAGCTCAAGCTTTTAATAAACCAAAAAGCTGACATGAAACAGAGAGGTTGTTCCTAGTTGCTGATAGAATTGAAGAATAGCACTTGAAATTCAGATTCAGTCCAGCAAATACCGTGTAGGTTTCACTTCCAGTTAAGGGATTCCATTAGACATGAGAACTCAAGAATTCATGGCTTCTGGTCTCTTTACTTAACAAAAAGAGTAAAAAAACAAAGTATTTATACAATTAAGCAAATATATCTGTGTGGATAAAAGGTGTAAAATATACAGGTATGGCTTCTGTATTAAGATGAAAGATTAGACTTGTGCCCTCAAGGTCTGAATGGAAGGGAATAATTCATGGTAGTCACAGTTCTCAGCCCCGCCCTGGTATTGAAAGGAAAACACAAACCCGACAGTGGGCTGGAGAAACGAACCTGCCACTGGAAAGCAGGACCATGAAACTGAGAAAACTGCAGTTACCTAACCAACAGCTCAGCTCAGCTCAGCTCAGCTCAGCCATGTGGCCTGTGCAGCTTTTAATGAATACTGCCTCCAGCCTGATCTCCCCATGTGTAAGTCCACCATGTATGTGATTGCACTGTGGATATAATAGATGTAAAGCACACACTCACAACATATGTACATTTAACATATAAAAAGTCTTCTTAATAACATGTATGTGATGTGAAGAAGGCTATCTTGGCCCAGTTTTCATTAACAATATTATTTCCTGTTTCCATAGGGTGAGTTAAATAGCCATTTCCTGTCAGCCGGCCAAAACTCCATAAAATGGACACAATCTTACTGTGACATTTCATAAATAGATATACGTATACGAATGCCAAGTTTCTCAAGCTAACCCCTCGTGTAATCTGCAGTAATGCAATTGCATAATACGCATCAGACTGAATGTACCAGTTACTGACTGGTCACCATATGGCATGTGTTCACTGGCAGAGGAATGAGCTCCTGCTCCAAAATGCACAAGGGAGAAACACTTGAGTTTCATCTGCTGAAGACAAAGACCTAACCTACCCCAAGGCACAACACAGGGCTTTTCAAGCAATGCTACTAAGTAGTTAGAATATGAATGTTCATGTCTTTCTCATTCATTGTGCATTTTCTGCAAATGCTGTGTATTTTTCACCTGGCTTTGGAGGTCTCTGGTGGTTACTCACCAGCAGGGGTGATTTGACCAGAGAACAAAGTCATGAACTTCACGGAAAGCATGGCAGTGCAGAGAAATTCCATGTTTCGGAAAGATATTTGGGTCACTATTCGAATGATTCCATCTTATGAGTAATAAGCCATGGTGATAATATCACAGGTCTCCTCTGTTTTATTGTATAATCATCAGTCACCTATAGGCCTATTGTCCATGAACAGCAAGTAAAAAACACTAAAATTCAATATTTTTCTTTGTCAGTTTCTGTCCACTTAACCAAGTTGATGCACTTCAGTTTTGAAGAGGAAGCAAAAACTGATGGACAGAGTTTATCGGCGCCACGTGTTTGAATACCTCCTATTGCAGTCATATTATGTCATATCCAGTCAAATTTAATTTTATGTCATACAGTTAACAAAGGGGCATATTAACAATGTGAGTTATGGTGGGCATTTTCTTGAGGAAAAACCTGTTCTCCTGCCGAAGGGTCTTTTGGAAACTTGTCAGTTGACTCATCTTTTTTGCAATGATACTGGAGAGGTGACATGCTCAATCTCAGTATGGCTGTGACTGAGATTCTGTCAATGTTGACTGCGACAGTGACGACTCCACAAATTCAATTTTAATGCACTCTGATGTACTTCAATCAGATGAGTCAACCCTGTGGCGTTGGTGATTTCAATTTTGAGGGAGCTGCTGTCATTTGTCAGGGGCTCTGTTTTTTATTCAGCCATCCAAAAACAGCAGTCCCTACAGCAACACAACTGAATAAGTTTGCTAGGGTGAAGTGGAGGCTAATTTGTAGCACATTAAACAGTGGATGGTATATTTACGATATACTGTGGTATAAAATCCTGTCACATCATCTTCCCTTTTGGGTTAGTAGTTACATTTCTGAGCAAAGTTTGATGTTAAGACTTAAGACAATGAAGTGGATCATCCGCATACTTTTCAGCTTCAAGAACTGATTTCATTCCTATGTTAACTGAATTCCCACCTGAATTGATGGCATTCCCATCTGAACTGACCACATTCCCATTTGAACTGATCACATTTCCATTTAAACTGATTGCTTTCCCATCTGGGCTGTTGACATTCCCAACCAAGCAAATCACATTCCCATGGGAATTAGGATAGGCCTACAGCATTGGGATTGTGATTTGTCACCTGATAAACATTACACATTTAACATTTAGTATGGCTATCTACCATCACAATACATCCAACACTTTCTGTCCAATTCATATGATGTGGGCCAGGGTTTCTGCTCATGTCACTGTTGTACCAGCATACCTGAGTCTCTGTCCAGGTACCTGTGGGTTACTATTAGTTATGACTAAGTCACACCCCCCCCGCCCCCATTTGGAAATAACCGTGGTGTAGCTGTGTAGAGGTTCAGGTACCATATCAGTGTTATGAGTTTAATGTGACAGATGGTTCCAAATGAGATTGAAGGAGGAGTAGGAGGAGGATGGGTGGTTATTTTTTACCATGTGACAGGATGCCACTGTGTGGTCAGTCCCCAACATACTTACTGCTGCTCACTTGGAGATGACCACTGTTTGCAACACTATGCCCCGATCAGTCAGAGGAATGGGAAAAATGCGAAGCTTCCCCTTGGCCCCTAGTGGTGGATGTGCTTATGGGAGGGACTGTAATGTAGCTACCTATAACACATTCAGTCATGCCCTTTTCAAACCTATATTACTGCCATACATCCAAACGCTATAGTTTGATAAGTGCTCTGAAAACAGTACCCTTTTTTCACCTTAAAACTCAAACTACATTGGAACAAGCTTTCTCCTTCCAGCAGGCCCACTGTACTACAGCCTGCATGCTTGAGAGAGAACACACTGGAAATGCATGCAAAGGAAGGAGACTGCTGGAAAGTGGTTGCATTAGCTCTTGGCCTGTGGATTGGGCAGGGACATGGTGGTCTGGTGGGTGTGTGGTAGTGGGGATGGTGCTGGCCTGGCCTGGCCTTGTCCGAGGTTTAAATGAGGCGGGGAGGTGAATGTGCGCGTTTGTGTCTGTGTGAGTGGGGATGGGTAGGTGTGGTGGATTTGGCTGATGAATCTCCTGCAGTGTTAATGTCCTGCCATTCTGTGTTTGCCTCTCATTGAGGAGCCAACCCCTGCTAGAGCTGAAGAGGGTGTTTAAAGTAGGGCAGTAAAAGGAGGAATGTGTTAAGGGGGTGGGGTGGGGTGGGGTGGGGGAGGGGATTGCTGTGTGGTCGTGTTTGGCCCAGGCGCTCACTGTCCTGTCCTGCTTGGACATCTGCAGGAGCATTTCAGCCACACTGCGGTGACTGAACTGAACATCCCTTGTTCCAGGAGGGGGGGAGGTTAAGGAAATCGTGATTTTGAAAGGTCAGACAATGGTGTCGGCAGCCCAGAGGTCAAGGGGCTGGAGTCACCCTGGTGGAGTCTATAATGGGCCTAAAAGAGCGTTTCTGACTGCAGGTAGTGCCTCCTGTCTCTGCAATGAGTCACCCATAAAGGGCGGCGATTAAACCCGATTAACACTCAGCACCGTAAACAACACTTTGCACCCCACTGCAGCCTTTGAGCACGTGTGGTGTCTTTTATTATGATTTTAATGAGATATTTCCTATTAACCTTTTACTGGTCACACAAAGGTATCAACACTGCACTTTTTAATGGCCGCCAGTTGCAGAGAATAATGACTCGAGAGCACCTGTGGAGCCAAACCCTCGTCAGAGGAAGAATAGCCCCATTTGGTTAATCCAGTGAGGGTCTGCTCACTACAGACACAGCAATGACACCAAATGAGATATGTATTTTACTTCTTTTTCAGGCACACATTAAAGATGTTTGTTATTTATATCTGTATTATTTAATTGATGCAAGATTGTTGAAATAAACGTTGTAGTGGCCTTTTCTGAGAATTTGTAAGAATGTGTAACTCATCTTTTTGTTAACATAAGAGCAGTTCAAGTTTCAGCTACCTTAGGATTTTTGTCTCCACCTCCACAATATATTATTCCCTTTATTCTAGATATGAAATGTAACATGGCTTTTCTAGAGTCACCAATGGCCATAATTATTGGCATTCAGATGCTCGTACCCCATTACATGACCAAAAGTCACTTTTCTGATTACTAATTAATTTTCCAAAAAGAATGTCCTATCTGAAATTCTGATTTGGGTATTGTCTAACTAACTGGGAGAAACACTGATGCATGAACGTTTTTACTTTTGTTCACTGCTCTTTTTATACAGTTGTCATTTTAACATCCAAACTATTTGATTTTCTTGAGATCAAAGTCAGAGGTTCTTGTAAAAGCATGCACATGAACACGCTTCCTTGTGAATGATATTACATGTACATTCACAGCCATGTGAAAGCATTCCTTGCCATCCAATGAATGAATGAAATGAAATGAATAATTGCGGAGATCGGTTGGAATCCCTCCAGAGAACCTGGAATTATTTAATTCAATTGATTTTTATTGCCGGATTTTCCAAACTCCGAACTGTTGTCGCAAACCTGTAATTTCATTACATAAATGAATTAAAATCAGGAATGTGCCTTTTTTTGTGAGAGTCATTTTAAATGACACGATTCATGGAGCTGTCTTAGAACCTCGGTAGGAGGGCTGGCTGCTCTTTAGACAGGCCTGGAAAGCGAGCATCTCCCCCCACGGCCCTCTCATTGTGCTCCAGCTCGCTCCTGATCAGCCACTTATACAGTAACACTGACCCCGGGCCAGATGACTCAGGAACAGGGCTCACTAACGCCAACGTCATTTTGGATCCTTCATTAGCTTGTTAATAACTTTAATAAGTAGACATCTTCAGAATTTATTATATAAACTGCACATTTGAGTTGGGTTGGAAGATTAGTATGGTGAAGGTAGTTCAGAGCTGTATATCTACTTATTAACTTATAAGAATTACAAGAGCCTAGCTCATACTATACCAGCTAACATCAGCAAGGATGCTGCTCTCTGCCTAAGTGTTATTACTTTCTACTGAGGGAATCTTCTAGGCTGCTATAACGCTATATAAGTAATGAGATGTGTACATGTGAAGTCATTTCACAATACATACAAGTTGTATGTAAATGAATGTTAGGTGTGTTTTTCCAGTCATCAGTTTGGCAGTAATGGTGAAAACCTGCTGAGGAAAGCACGGGTGTCCTGGCTCCGGGCCACCATACTGGAGAGGGTGGGAGGATTGGCTCAGCTAATCCAGTGGATGCGCTTAGCTGTGGATTGAATTGTGGGAATGTGCCATCTCCATGGTAACCCTTGCAGAGGGGGGAAGCTTCATGGGAAAAGCCCCACCTCTGAATCTGTGGCCGCTGTCTTTTCTCCCCTCAGGCATGGGGTCAGGGGTCACTAGGTCAGGCCAGAGCGAGTGCCGAACTGATGCATTGTTGAGCAGGCCAACGACATAAACATCAACCTCAAAGCCCTTTTTACAAATCATTGTAATGACCTGGCTGTCATGCTCTGTGCATTTGATCTCCCCCCTCTATATTGATGTTGGGGAAAACAATCTCACCCATTTTATGTATTTTAGTAGGCTTGGTTGTCATTGTTTTAACAAATCTAGAGGACATTTTGTGGCTCCGCTCATTCAGCAAGGCATAAGTCTTAGCCTTGCCCAATTGTTTGAGTGTGTAGTATAGAGAAGCTAATATTACACTAAATACTATAGCAAGCTATGCTGTCTCTTTCACAGAGTATACACGGGATTCCATTTGTTGCTCAAATCAGTCACAATTTCAGTGAACCAGAATCAGTGGCTCTACCGTAGGGTGCACATGGTTGCCTAAAATGGCTTTGTATTCCTTGATCATAATTCTACCCTGCATAGTAATAATTGGACCCAAGAACTCCCTCAAGATTGCCCATTCCATAACAGAGCCACTACAATGTTACATCTGGATAGGTTTATGCTTGGAGAAAACCAAAGGAAGCCTTCTGCCCAGGTTTCCTTTGGCTGTCTCCAAGCATAAACCCATCCAGATGTAAGAAAAAGACCAAAAGGTGAATCAGACAATATTACTTTCTTCCAGTGGTCAGTGGTCTGGTTTTTATGCTCATTACACCAGGTTTTGTGCTGTTGTGTGTTGGCTTTGGTTATGTGGTTTCTGAATACCACACATAATTTTGTGAAGCTAACAGCATACAGCTTTTGTTCAGAGGGTCACAGAGGTGTAGAATGGTTTTGTGGAAATTTGAGGCTGTTATTTAGCAGCTATCCTGTTAAATGTCCACCTGTCCCTGGAGGTGAGCTATGACTTCAACTGCTCTTCTTTCCTGATGTTGTTTCCACTTGTTTGGCATTTTCCATGAAGATTTGGACACTGTTCCCCTTGATACATGAACTAAATCAGCAGTTTTTGTGACTGACGTACTTGCAATTTGGGCAACAACTATTTGACATCTGCTAGATCGCTCATGTTCCTTTTGAAACTCACATATGTGGTTACATTAATCTGGCCCAGTTTCTTCCAAATTTATATAACTGAGGCCAGCAGTTGTTTTATATAATGCTATGACTGTAGGTACTGATATAAGATGTCATTTGTTGTATGGATGTTAGCGTTTTGTAATGATTTAATATTTATTATGAAAATGTGAATAAAAAGTGCCATTTTACTGGATAATTTGTATTATGAACATGTTTTTATCCAGGTGAACATGTATTATGACTATGGAACGAAACATGGAAAATATGTTGTATAGGATTTATCACATATTTGTAATAATAATAAAATATTGTATATTTGTACAGTTAGGTGCATATTTTCAAAACTTATTTTATACCTTGCAAATATTATATTTCTCTTCAGAGTAGGTGGTTTGTTAGAGGAGATTGTGAATAATTTGTAGAGGTATGTTAGGTTACCAGACACAGAAAATATTACAAAATATAAAGATAGCTGACAGTTAATGTTGTCTCCAGTGGTACTTTGTACCTGTGTATTTCATTTGTTTCGTAACCTTTGACTGAGCGTGTATTCAGCTGCTCTGCAGGTGACAGCAGGTCCCTGACAAACAGTGAAATTTAACTTTGGTTCAATATCCTCTGGCAAGAGGGAAACCCCTTCATGCAAGGCAGGCAGTGGCATCACGTTTATAAATTTGGATAATATTGTGTTTGTGTTAATGTTTTCAAAATTAAGTCTCGTGGAGGTGTTTTGTTCGTCCCGATTTGGGTTAATGGGAACCATTTTGTGTTTGCCTGGTCAGCGCCCATTCCCGTAAACGGTATTTGTCCTTGTGGAGCATTCACAATCAAACTGCTGTCGCTTGTTACAGTCCATTGGAAGTGACTGCTGCGCTTAGAGAGTTTTGTGGCCAGAAGGTGATTTCTTATGGACAAATCCATGAAGCAACACTAAAAGCTTTAGTGTGTGTTTTATTACTGTGTCACAGTCCCTTTCTTTGAACCATTTTGAGCTGCCATCTGTGTTTTAACATGGAGTCTGTAATGGTGTGGAAACAGGCTGGTCTACTGGGGGAGCAGAGTCACTCTGGAGGCGCAGTTTACTTTTAGTATTGAGTTTATCAAAGGAACTGGAAGAACAGGTCATAATGGCTTCATGAAAGTAGGCCAACTGTTTTAGAATGTTAGCCTATGCTTCTTGCTGCAGAGCTATTATCCCTTTTTTGAAACCGTACATATTGATACTTGGGAGTACATTTTACTGTCTTTTGTTACAAGAGAAGGCGGTGGTTACATTAAGCAGACCTGCACTTGCCATTGATGTTCTTAAATGAGTCAGTCTGGTACCTTAACCCATATTCCGACAGTGGCGACACTCAGTGTCCTCGCGTTTAAATCTGTAAACAATGACGGCGTAAAGAATCAAAATGACTTTCAGGAATGGTGAGTGCAGCACGTATGAGATGCCCAGTGAGTGTGGGAGAGTGAGTGTGAGCCGCTCAGGGAGGCATGGCCCATCTGCACCCTGTTTCTGATGTCCTTTATTGGGTTCAGTGTTTAGGCCCAGACCGGTGCAGGCACTGACTAACCTGCCTGACTCACAGGCAAAAGAGACTGTTTCAGCCATCTGGCTTGAGTCAGCAGCTGACTTGGAGTTAATTTAGTCTGTCTTTTGAGCCCCGATGAGGGAATAATCTTTCGCTGAGATGTTCCTTTGACATTATTTCGTCTATGGGACCCAGTCAATGCTTCAAAATGGCTTTGATTTTATTTTCTTTGCTACTGATCTGGGCAGAATAACTTGTAAACTTCTAGTTGTAGTTCTTACAATATCATTTTTTTCATTAAAAAAAAAAAATTATTTATTTCGGCATTGGTATCAAAAATATTGTCAGTAGAAACTGATTGATACAGAAAATTAAACTATTGCAAGATTGCTTTTACTTTCTTTAAATGCTCAGTCACAAATTTAGTTATCTTGTTTGAGACCAGTTTTGGCTGTCCCAGTTTTCACAAATACGGTCTTAGAAATGACCTGTAGCTCTCCAGATGCTCAGTGAAAAAAACACATGCACACATGCAGAGTGCCTCCCTGCCCCCTCACTCGCCAATTCACTCAACCACGGGTGGGCGTATGTGGCTCTGCACGTGCTCAGTCATGCTTCCTTCCCCATGCTGCAATGGGGCCCAGCTGATACTGTTTTGCTCGAAAGCGGCCAATCGAGAAGCCCGGCAGGTGAACACCTCCCATGCACACTGGCCTTTGAGATGCAAGATCAGTCCTGGGGTGGCTGCTGTATGTAGTGTGTGCATGTGTCTGTGTATGTGTGTGCGTGTGAGCATGCGTGTCCGTGTATGTGTATGCACGTTCTTGTGTGTGCTTGTGTGTGCATGTGTGTTTAGCACTGGAACACTCAAGGCCACTTTGGACTTCTTAGAAAGCGAAAAGACATTCCTTGGATTTTGCCAATTTATGTAACTAACCAATAGTTGGGAGTAGAATGTATACATAAAGTGTATATTTAGTCCTGATATTTATTTCCTAGCTTCCCTGGAAATATGATTCATCAGCAGTGTTTTTTTAATGTTCAAAATATATTTTTAATACCATTTAACACGCATCCATAATGGGGAAATTCTTACTTTTCATGAACCATTATAATTTCCTGTGTTTTATATTTTTTTGCTGTACAAAATAGCTTTGCATTTTTTCATTTATTCTAGTAATAATTACATTTAAAAGAAAGTATTGCCACTTGCTGTGTGTGTGTGTGTGTGTGTGTGTGTGTGTGTGTGTACCTTGCCACAATAAGAATTGTAAGTTGGTCAGCAGTACAAACCCCCACTCTCTCTTCAGTATGTTTTTCTGCTAGACTGTGCCCTCTGCTCTTCATTTAACACCACTGTGGGCTGGAAATGTCTGAGGAGGAACAGCTTAGTATGAAACCTGTTTATTTTAGAGAAGGCCGACACAATGCCTGTGTAAAGCTGGCGCATTGCCTACATTGCTATACAGGGTGACCAAGAGGGAAAAGTTAACTGTAGCTAACAGGAGAAACTACACAGCTTGTTCAGACAGATAATGCAGTACATGTAACAGACAAGAGAAACCGCATAGTTGGGTCAAACAGTCAGTGGAGGGAGCTATGAGAGACGGGATGAAAAACACAGATCAATTAGACAGAGAGTGAAAGGAGTTGTAGCAGACAGAAGAAACCACATGACTTGATCAGACAGAAGAACCTCACTACTGCTTCAGACAGAAAGTGTAAGGAGTTGTAACAGACAGAAAAAACCACACAACTGGGTCTGACAGACCGGGAGAGGGGCTTTGGGGTGGTGCTTTTTTAAGAGGTCAGGGAGAGTCCAGTGTAACATCTGTCTATTAGTGGTTTGAAATGTGCCTCCCCTACACTATTTCCTCTGGAGTCCTGAGAGTGGCTGTTATCAGTAGATAAAATACGGCCCTGTCAAATGAAGCATGAGCTACTAGCTATGCATGAGCACGTGACAGCATGTTTGTGTGTAAGAACGCGCATGAATGCACCAGTTATGCCTGTGCACGTGACAGCATGTTTGTGTGTGTGAACGCGCATGAATGCACCAGTTATGCCTGTGCATGTGGCAGCATGTTTGTGTGTATGAACATGCATGAAATGCATGTACATGTTTGTATTTGTATCTAAGTATCCATGTATGTGTGTCAGAGAGAGAGAGTGATTATATGTGCTATAGGGGGACCTTGTTCATCACTGTCACAGGTAATATTTTATTTTATCCTAGGAAATTGACCATTGATCCTGTGATCTTTAAAAAGGCAAATATGATATTTCCAGTTTCCTTGTATTTATTCCGTTTTTTTTTCATCATACTCATTTTAACTACTTCCTTTAGTCTATAAAGGTTATGATCCAAGTATATTACATAACAGTTATTCAAAGCTTCCACAGACATGGGCTAAGATCCAGTTAAACACATAATCCTGTAAGGGTATGTATAGCTCAGTCAAAACGTTACGCTGCCTCATATGTTTCTTTGAGCATTTCCTGTTTTATTTGACATGAGCGAACGTGTCCTTTGGAAAATTATTTTCATTCTGAAACGGTAAACTATACTCTTAAAAATAACCCATTTTGGTTGAATTGATCTAAAGAAGATGTTTGTTTCATAGGGTTCTGGTCATACACTTTCAGTAATTAAATAGCTGGTGTTGAACTTTGCTTTCCTCTGGGTACAAATTTTTGAAAGGTTTTTGGAATGGGCCAGCACCTCTAAAGTACATTTTAACATGTGAAGGTTACACACAAGCACACACCACACCAGTTACAATTCATTCTTCTTCCTACATAGTTAAATAACAATGTTTAACCATAAAATTAATATGCCACACTGTTATTCCCTATTATACATGTGAAAGCAGTTGATGACTGAGGCTTTTGTAACTAATGTAATGGCACTTCATTAGTGTCTGTAGAAAACATTCTGACATTCCTCTGATTCCATTTTAAAATGGTTAGTTTCAGAACTGCTGTATTTAATAAAGATGGGAAGGGCCATGCAGAGGATATTTTGTGATTCTGAACTGGATTAAAAATTAAATTAGAAAAATTACATTTAAAAACCTGATTTTTTTTTTTTTTTTCAAGTGAATGTAGAGTCTACATTCTACATTATTACTTGAACTTGGTAAAGTTAGAGTAAAGTTACTTGGTAAGTAAGTATTGATACATGGCACTGAATATTAATGTGATCTCACAATTGTTATCATATATTTGTGGATTTTTGTGAACAGAAACCCACTTTTAGTTCTGTTTGAACATGAAACATTGTCTGAAGTTATAAATAGTTAATCAAAATGAAATTATTAGTATAGGGTGAATTTTCTGACACTATATGCTTGCATAGTTTTTGAAATAACTATAGTCCTGTGTAGCTGTAAGGTGTTTGTGGTCTGCAGCATGTGACAGGGAGGTAGTGTTTTTTAGCAGTTCCATGAATGGCTCTGGGTTGCATTACATCAGCTTTAGCATCAGCAACAACTGGGGAAGAGGGAGCGCTTGGATGCAGGAAGACTCTATGGCAGGAGATGCTTCTGCTTTTGTCAACAGGATACCCTTTACCCCCCTCCCCATAGCCTTAACTCTGGAGTGACCTCTGTACAGACTACCACCATTCAAAGCCGCATTCAGCCTTTGGAGGAAGCTTGCTTTACAGAGGGTAACTGGAGTTGAATTGGGACTCTAGGCTTACATGCAGCTGTTCCTAACAGAGCACTGTCACAGATATAATTAGGATCTGATTTGGCCTTTGGTAGACCTGTTATGTGGGTCATGGTTTCGCTTACAACACTGCTCCATTCTTTTAAATTTAATCTCTGGTATACTGAAATTATCCTCTCAGTCACTTGACATACAGTCTTATGCAGGACAATTTACAAAGCTTGGATTTTGAATATTATATAGTTATGCATTTAAACAGTTCCCTGTTCAAGGCTCTGTTTAGTAGCAGTTATTCTTATGAGATTCAGACCTGCAACCCCCAGGCCTCCAGGCCTGTTCTCTTAACTGCCGCACTGCTGTTCTAGTTATGTCCAGCTTCGATAACACTGTCCGTAGAGGGTGACCTAGTTTCCTTGTGAATGGTCTGGAAAAGGGCACTGTAAACATTATATAGGCCAGTGGTCCAACTGTGTCTTTCTGCACGAATGCCTTGGGGTTGAGACACAAGCTAAGCTGCCAATTAACTACCAATTTATTTTAATGTTGTCTTTATTGCAAGGCCCCTCTCTGCATTTTATGGAAAGGTAAAAGAGATCAGATCTGAAAAGTAACAGGAACTCTAAACAAACAAAGTTTAAAATCATAATTTGAAGAGGAACATGTCTTGACTCAACTGCTAAAGAATACAATTTGGAAAAACTAACAGGTTGGATAGAAAAGCTTGCCCAGCTAAAGCATGGTTGTACAAATCTGTTTTATGTGGCAAACAAGTAGCTAGTCATGTAGTATGCAAAATAGCTAGACATGATTAAAAAGACAAATAAAGTTTAATAAACATTTAAAAATACAGAAATCTCAAATGTATATTCAAAATGTATTTTGAAATCACTTTAAAAAATCAGGAATTTCAGTGATCTGATACTCCTCCCAATTGCAACTCTAATTGCAAAACATCTTCTTCTTGAATCACCTCAAGATGCTTGATTTTCCGTGTAATCACGAAACGTTTTTCACATTGAACAATAC
This sequence comes from Albula goreensis, assembly GCA_022829145.1. Taxonomy (NCBI): domain Eukaryota; kingdom Metazoa; phylum Chordata; class Actinopteri; order Albuliformes; family Albulidae; genus Albula; species Albula goreensis. The sequence continues at coordinate 9,979,960 of CM040760.1, forward strand.
AGTTCAGGTTTTAGTAAAATACAATACCATCTCATGAAGGGTAGCACTGGATGCATATACCCAGCTTTTTAGGTAATGGAACATGCATAGTTCTAATGAAACCGCTCCATTATATGGAAGTTCCCATGACTCTGAAATGCTCAAAAACAGTGTGATCGAATAACAGCAATCAATCCAGTGTGGCAGCAGAAGAGCGGAGCTTGCATAAAGTGAATGTGTAGATGTCTCTGGAGGAGGAGCAGGGGATGTTATGTAATGGGGAAAGAGCCCCAGTCATCTGTGAGAAACCCCAGGGCCACCGGTTGCAATGCTACGGCTGTTGTTTCAGAAGCTATCACAAGAGAGGGGTGCTGCACCATTTAAAAACATGGTGCACACAGTAACCTACAGAGCTTAATCGATTGAGGCCAGAGGTTGACGTTTTTTTCCTGCCAGAGTAGATCCCGTTGTGGAGAGCACATGATCTTTTATGCCAGTAATCCGTCACAGCACCAGGCAAGAGAAAAGTGTAAAGCGCTGGCTATTTGTTTGGCCTGAGGCCTTGAGGAGGTCAGTGAGAAATGTTGATTTCTCCACCGCATTGATCTGTTTCCATGTCCTGCGTCACCCTGTGACGTTTGGTCATTGAGCATTGTACGGCTCTGAGAAGGATGCTTCTCTCTCCTTAGATACTGGTGCTTTCAGAGAAGACTGTAAGTGGTGTGTGTGCGCGCACATGTGTGTGTGTGTGTGCGTGTGCATGCGTGTGGAGGGCTATCTTTAGTAGCCACTCAGTACAGATGGAGGGGTAGATTGTGCCTGGCCAAAGCCCCAGAGAGTGTGGACATGCAGCCCCTCTCTCCTAAGCACATTCCCTTCCCTCAGAAACCTTTCTCCTTACCCTGCAAACTCCCGTCCTGCTTGCCCTTCAAAAGCCCCTCTGCTCAAGCTGGAGAACAAGCATGGAGGTCAGCACCTGGAGACACAATATCATACTCTGTCATTTTGTTGTGATGAATTACCGGCGAAACGGCATAGAGCCTTCTGTTGACAGGGTTTCTGACTACCTCAGACTGGAAACTTGGCAAAGCCAGTGAGGATCCTGAGCCCTGAGTGAGCCAGTTGTCTGTCAGTGATGGAAGTGTAACGCTGGTGGAGAGAGAAACAGTCTCAGACTGTGTGTCAAAGGTCAGGGGCATCTGGGTGGTCATATGAAGAGAGTGCTGCCTCATGGTGATTTATGACACTCATGAAATGTCCCTTATTAAAATACCACATTTCCACACCAAGAAGTGATTTCCAGTAAGGTTTTTTTTTTTGAAGCTGCATTTACTGGCAGCCTGTGTTATTTTTCTCACCTCTTCTGTTCTGTCCACAAAGCGTTCTTCCCAGTCCTTGGTCACCCATCTTGGTTCAGTCTGTGCTGTGTTGCTTGCTTATTTGTGCTCTCCAAACAGATACAGGTACAAGGTACATACATCTTCAAATGTAAACCGTTTTGAGCATAGTCAGATCTTAATCTTTCATTACTATGACAATGCACTGGACATTTAAATAGCAGATTTTTGCATGATATTGGAAAAATAAAGGGAAACCTGAAAAAATATTATATGCATTTACAATACTCTAATTATTGAATTGGAAAATAAGGTTTCGCCCCATATATTTACACATCAGAAAACACATGAATTGCCATAGAGGTTAGATTTAGTACATCCATATTGAGCAGCTGGTTGATACACAAGAAGACTGTTTCATGTGTTTCCATATTTGAGAAATTTGCTCACTCAGAAAGATCAGGCTGCATTAAGGCTGTATTGTTCTCAGAGGTTGTTATTAGCAGTGTCATAACAATGATGACTTATCTCTGTCTAACAGGCCAATTACAAAATACAGCCGACTCTGAAAGTGTGTCGTTTAAAATAGCAAAGATATTATTGATACCGTAGCATCCTGAGAGGAATTACCACGAGCACCAGGGTTTAGCAGTATTTGGTTCAGTGTTTTGACTGTTGCTATGGAAATGTTGACACACTTTGTGATCAGCCCTGGATATGGGCCACACTTGTCAGTCATCTCACCCTGTAGCAGTAATGCAGCGGAACACTTACAAGATAAACTCATATCTTTAAATCATTACAATGTAAGAGTTTTTATTCTTGGCATTTGGCCAAGTGTGGCTAGCTATTGTGCCGTGTAGAGTTTTCACATTTACCTCTGAACTGCTGTGAGATGGAGTCTGTAGGGTGGGAATGTACCTTCATTTTGTGTGCATGTGTATGTGTGGCTGTGCATTTGTGTGTACATGTGTGTTAGCCTATGTGTCTGTGTAATCATGAATTACACAGCATGTCACATAGATGTATTTGCTTGACCCAGTCAGCCATTTTAACTGTACAATTAAAATAAGTATGTATTAAAGTATAAAAAGGAGTGCATATAAAGTCTAGTCACAGATTGGTTTGATTTTTGTGCTTTATGGGCCTCAATAAGAGCAGGGGAAGACTTGTGTTCTGTTGGTGTTTGTTGCACTGAATATACTTGAACCCATTTATAAAAATTCTCCCAAACTACCTAGCATTGCAGTGAAGTGTTAACTGCCCAACCAACATTAAATATGTCCAGAAAATTGGAGAGCAGTCCAGCTGATTCCCCAATGAAAGCAGCCCTCCACAGACTTGGAACACCTTTTTCCCAAACCCTGAGTGATCCAGTTGACTCACCACAGCAACCATCCCACCGGCTTAGGGAGGAGATTCGTAGGCACGTGATGACAATCTTGCTTCTTTCTACACTGCAGCCGCATCACTATGTTGTCTGTCTCGTTAGAGGATGATGAGGTTAGCATGTTCTTGTTGCCTCTGTTGGAGGTGCAGTAAGACGTTGTCTGGCCTGATTGCTTGTGCTGACGTCCTTCCGTTCTCTCTGGCCCAGGTGTTCCGCTTCTTCTGCGACACATGCTCCGTGCCCATCTGCCGGGAGTGCAGCATGGGGCACCACATGGGCCACAGCTTCATCTACCTGCAGGACGCTGTGCAGGACTCCCGCGCCATCACCATCCAGCTGCTGTCTGACGCACAGCAGGGCCGACAGGCCATACAGGTGAGCCCACCACGCTTGTATTCGCACACGCGCATGCATGTGCAGTTACATATTCACATGCGTGTGCACATGCACTTACATATACACATGCGCATACACTTGCACATGCATGTGCACTTATATATACACATACGCATGCAGATGCTATCACGTATACATACGTGCATTTATATGCAATCACATATCCACACCTACATGCACGTGCACTCACATATACACACACATGCACTTACACTTACATGCACACACACATGCACAAATGCTCACATAAACACACAAACACACATATGCACATCCATTCACACATACACACACATGCACATAGACTCACACAGTAGCACAAGGTGTACCTCATTCTTTGCCCACCACTTTTCAGTTCAGATAATCAATAGCAAGTAGCATTGTTGTAGGTTTGTCTACCTGCAGGGATTCCCTCCGTTACTTTATTGTGCTTTTATGAACATTAACCAAATTAGCTGAACAGAACATCTGAGGTCATCATGTTTTTCAGCGGGAGTATTTTACTGGAATTCATGTATGTCCGTTGGAATCACTCTGATGTCAATACTAACGCTTCTTATTAGGGCTGGTAAAAGTCCACATTTATGAAGCTGTAATAATTTTTGTGAGCCGACCAGACACTGACTCCTCCCTCTATAACTGTGTCCACGTTGACTGAGAACAGGGACCCTTTGAAGAACGCCTGATTTAGTGTTGGGTGCTGCAGTTGGAATGTTTTACTGAACAAGCAGCAGAAAGTTGAGCAGAAATAACAGGTCCACATGGCTGAGCTGGAGTGACTGTTCCTCCAGAACTTGGGCTGTCACGTACTGCACGAAGCAGCACCACCATGCCGTGCTGGTTACAACCTAATACTGCGTGTTCTTTTTGCGTTATTGATGTTATTTTCCTGACAGACTCCCTTACATGTATTTCTACACCTCACATTTTGTATTTATTACCCATTTGTACAGCTTGAGGTTCCCCAAAAGAGTTGAGGCTAAATGTCTCCCTCAAGGGTACAACAGTCTACCTACGAATGGGACCTGAAACTGTTAGTTCTGTGTCACTCTACCACCCAAATATAGAGGAAAGGAAAAAAATCTGTAATGCAGAGCAAAGATCAGAGTGGATCACACATGTTAAGAGCACAAACATGGGTAGATCAAGTAGATCAGAAGAGTGTAGTGTATACCATAGTGATGGGAGATCCTCTGTATTTTGGTCACATCTGTGTGTGCACACAACACAGAGTGAAGCTACGGGGAAGGGATCGGGTAAGAAGGAAATATGCACTACACTGAATTGCAGTGGTATGGATTTCCAGATCTTTCTTCTGTACTCCTCTCTCTTCAAAAGGAGAAATGAGGAGGAAAGAGAGGCAGTATTGTGTGTGTGCCTTTTGTAAATCTGAATGGAGAGTTTGAAAGGAGCTGATGAGATGAAGGAAGCAGTAGGCACAACCCCCACCCCCGTCTCTCTCTCTCTCTTGCAATCTTCCTCCACCAGGGGGGTGGGAGGTTAAATTAAGAAGGGTTCTTAAAAAAAAAAAAGTTGGGTGACCGCTGGGCTGGCTGACAGTTTACATTGTGGGGGGTGATAGGCAAAGATGGGTCATTAGTGAAGGACAGAGGAAACGTTTCTGTCGCCCTCCTTGAGAGGCCTGGGGGGGGTACCCCCTCAGAGAATAGCACTCACATCAGCTTGGTGTCAAGGAGATGAGAGGAATCCAGCTGTGAGCTGGCAAGCAGGGGGCAATTGAAAAGACTTTCAGGAATAGGTCACCTTCTCATGTGTCACACCCTACGTCCATTCAGCCATACTAACACACAAACAGATGCTCAAACAAAAGACACACCCACACAAATGCAGATTCACTCCCCATCATGCAAACACAAATACATAGTTGCTCACTCACTCACTCACTTACTCACTCACGCACGCACGCGAAAACACACACACACAAACACAAACACACACACTGTTCAATAATACCCACTTGTACTTGTACGCTCAACCGCACAAAAATATAGACACAATCCACACTCACACACACTCAACCACAGCAGAGTATTTAGAGTTTTTATTGGGTGGATTGTATTTGTATGTCTGTCCTGATCCTCATGAGTTTAATTTAATTTAGTAGTGGTCTACTGCTAGATGCCTAATCTGTTAGTAATGATTAAGTGGGTGTATTTGTAGATATGTTTCTGTGTATGTGTGTGTGCGCGTCTTTTTTATGTCTGTGTATGTCTTTGTGCTATGTGCGTGGCTATGCTTGTGTGTGTGTGTGTGTGTGTGTGTGTGTGTGTGTGTGTGTGTGTGTGTGTGTTTTGTGTGTGTGTGTGTTTGTGTCGGTGTGTTCTCCTTGGCGTGTGTGCGGGTTGTGTGGCAGGGTCTGGGGCTGTGCTGTATTGGTGACTGAGTTTAGACTCCCGCTGCGTCTCGGCTTTAGACCCAGCTCTGGACGGGCTGAAGGGTGAGGTAATCCTGTTATTCCACAGGGTTAAACAGCCTTGTGTTTATGGACTTGCAAACATGTGCTGGAGTTAAACAAAGCATGGGGCTTTAGCCATAAAACGCTGTTCTGAATGAACCTGGACCGCAAAGACCCCATTATCCCACCAAATCTCATTTACAGGACCTCAGCTCTTTTCTCCTGTGATGTTTCCATGTGTTCCTCCTCTCTGAGAGGGATATATTCCAGTAAGTTCTACTGAGAGGTAGTCAGTGTTTAGATCCAACTAAAGACTCGTGTTGCTGATGTACAGAATGGTTTTATATTTACGAAAACCCCTTTGAGAAGGCTCTTAATCCTGACAACAGACTTGATTCTTGAGTTACGTTCAGTGTTTTGGTGTAATACATTTCCCTGGATGCATTTAGAGCCAGGGTTTGAAATTCTTACCTAGAGCTCCCTATGACTTTAATTTGACCATAAAACTCTGAAACCACATTAGGTTCTGATCCATTTTTTCCATTGACGCTACCCATTGCAGTATATCTTAAATGCTACATTCCTGCCTCCTTAAGAGTAAACATACCAGCATGTAAATAGTTCAGACTTGTTTTCCCTCTAAGTGCATTTCCACACACTGCCACAAGTATAATCTCCTTTGACCTCTGACCCTCAGTTTGTGACCTGCTGGCCTGCCAGGCCCAGTCCCCTCCTTCCCCCCGTTCAGCATGATTACCCTTTTTTGTGTTACCCATTCAGCTGCTGCTGCTTCTGTGTCAATGAAAGTATTTTTTTCCTGGTGAATATTTTATGTCACATTTGATGTATATTTGCTTTTACTTGAAACAATACCCTTTCCCTCCTCACAAGTAAGTAATTTGGTGTTTGAATACTTACATTTTTTCGTATTTTTTTCCTAGGTGATCTATCAGTTCAGGAAGCTAACAAAAATGCAGACTGTTTTGCTTTCCCTCTCTTAAAAGTTTCTATTTGCCATTTTAGCTGAGCATTGAGAAGGCCCAGTCCATCGCTGAGCAGGTGGAGATCAAGGCTAAGGTGGTGCAGACGGAGGTGAAGACCATCACACTACGGCACAAGAAGGCCCTGGAGGAGCGCGAATGTGAACTTCTGTGGAAGGTGAGCACACTGGCCATATGTCTTACCCCCAAAGAATCACTTCCCCATGCTCCTGTGGTCCCATGTCTGTGTGAAGTATCCATTAGCTCCTTTCAAAGGGACATGTTAGTTTTTCTTTGAAACTCATCCATGTCTCTCAATGTAAATCTTACCTGTAATTAAATTTACCTTCCTTGAAAAAGCCAGTTCATTAATATAAAAATAAGTGTTTAGGGGCAGCTGCATTTATACAAAATTAAGCAAAGGCTAAAATAAAAAAAATCAGGTGCTACCACACACACACACACACCACACACACACACAGCAGTGTGCTGTATTTGCATGCTGTATACCTCTGAATAAGGGTGTCTGTGGGTCTAAAGTTATCATGTGTGCTGGGATCTTACAGGGAAGTGCTCTTAATTAAAACATTTAAGGGGAAGACTTAAGATAGGGTTAGTAAAGGGGCTGTAGGACAGATCAGATCTTAAAATAAGTATCTTAAAAAATAATTGGTAGTGTGTTTTTTTGCTCTTTGCATGGGATCAAAACAGATAAGTGAGAAAGTAGTAAGCCACTAATAAAATTCAGTAAACACATAGTTATTTTATTTTAACTGGAGTTAAATAAAGCAATTTTGAAATGTCACCCTGGGTGTAGGTCCTGTGTCCCTGCAAGCCAACTAGAATCTTTTGGATATCAGTTTACATGGACCCTTCTATGTTAAGCCCTCAATTAACATGATATTTCAGTTACTGGAATTTGAACAATGCTGTCTTTCTTGAGGTACTAAATGTGGAGGTGGAGCATTTTAAAATGGCAAAGGACAAATGGTCACCCTCCATCTTACTGAAAAACTTGCATGGTGCAGTGATTCCACTGGTGTCACAGTCATGTGACTGCTCTATCCCCAGTCAACGAATAGCAGCTGAAATACCACACTATGGCTCCTCCTACCCAGTGTCTGAATTTGACAGGGTTTAGTTAACATGTGCACAGAGAATACCAGGCTGCTCCTGGACTGAATCCTGAATTACTGTGGACATTTATGAACCCATAACACGTATTGAAAAATTTCCCATACATGTCCAATAATTCCCTTAAATCTGGGCTATAAATTCCCTCACTCATTTAATTTATTTTCACAAATTTTTTAAGGTGCTTCACAGACAGTTTCAGTGAAATTGAGTGGATAATTTAATGTTCTTTTCTGTAGAATGTTTGGTTTTACTGACTTAAAGTCAAATACATATTTAAAAATGTTTTGTATCATAATCCAAACCTCCTGGATTAACTTTAGTACTGCTGCTCTTACACTGCTCTTCAGTTTAAGTGTTGTCTTTACAGGTATAAGAAGTTGTTTGTTAGTAGTTAGTCTTGGTATATCCTGCATTCGCTACCCAAAACAGTTGTGTTACTGTTTGTATTACAGAATTGTATTAGTTGTATTCAAAGGCAGAAATAGGATGACTTTTCTGCAAAATGTGCAGCAGTGGCATTTAAACTGTACTGTGGAAAATTCTCTCTCATGAAATTAGTATTTTTAGTAAGTTTGTGCACTCCATGTTCATGCATAGCCAAGTTTTGGTAGGTGTGTGGTGAACTTGTGTTGTATGTTTTTCCTGCCACATTCAAGATAGTGTTTATATGGCCATTTTATTCTGATGCATGATTTGCTGATCCTATCAGGTGGAAAAGATCAGGCAGGTGAAGGCCAAGGCCCTGTACCTGCAGGTGGAAAAGCTGCACCAGAATCTGACCAAGCTGGACAGCACCATCGCGGCTGTGCAGCAGGCTCTGGAGGAGGGCCGAAGCATGGAGATCCTGCTGGCCCGCGAGCGCATGCTGACCCAAATCCAGGACCTGAAGGCCCTCAGGGGCATGCTGCAGCCCCAGGAAGATGACCGCATCATGTTCACGCCTCCTGACCAGGCCCTCCTCATCGCCATCAACTCCATGGGCCTCATCAGCAGTGGAGCATTCGCACCGGTTACCAAGGCTACTGGCGAGGGCCTGAAGAGGGCACTGCAGGGAAAGGTGGCCTCCTTCACTGTGGTGGGCTATGACCATGATGGGGAGCCCCGGCTCTCAGGTGGGGATGGTATCTCGGCTGTGGTAATGGGTCCGGACAGGACTCTATTCGCAGCTGACGTGACGGACCACCAGAATGGAACATACAGCATCAGCTACTTGCCCAAAATGGAGGGAGAGCACCTTGTGTCCGTGCTCCTCTGCAGCCAGCACATTGAGGGCAGCCCTTTCAAGGTGCAGGTGAAGTCTGGCCGCAGCTACGGGAACGTGGGGCTGCCCATGGCCTCCTTTGGGGGAGAAGGCGATGGGGATGGCCAGCTGTGTCGGCCCTGGGGCATCTGCGTGGACCGGGAGGGCTACGTTGTGGTGGCTGACCGCAGCAACAACCGCATCCAGATCTTCAAGCCCTGTGGCACTTTCCACCATAAGTTTGGCACCCTGGGCTCCCGCCCTGGCCAGTTCGACCGGCCAGCCGGAGTGGCCTGTGACAGCCAGAGGAGGATCATCGTGGCCGATAAGGACAATCATCGCATACAGGTGTTCACCTTCGAGGGTCAGTTCCTGCTGAAATTTGGAGAGAAGGGAACCAAGAACGGGCAATTCAACTACCCCTGGGACGTGGCCGTCAATCCAGAGGGGAAGATCTTAGTGTCAGACACCCGTAACCACCGCATCCAGCTCTTCGGGCCGGACGGCACGTTCTTGAACAAGTACGGCTTTGAGGGTGCACTCTGGAAGCATTTTGACTCCCCCAGGGGTGTGGCCTTCAATCAAGAGGGCCACCTCGTGGTGACAGACTTCAACAACCACCGGCTTCTAGTCATCCGACCAGACTGCCAGTCAGCCCGCTTCCTGGGTTCAGAGGGTACAGGAAACGGGCAGTTCCTTCGTCCGCAGGGAGTTGCTGTGGACCAGGAGGACCGCATCATCGTCGCCGACTCACGAAACCACCGTATTCAGGTGTTTGAGCCCAATGGCAACTTCTTATGCAAGTTCGGGACCCAGGGAAATGGATTTGGGCAGATGGACCGCCCGTCAGGAATCGCCGTTACTCCAGACGGAATGATCATCGCAGTCGACTTCGGCAACAACCGAATCCTTGTGTTCTGAACCCATGACACCACTCTTTTGGTTTTGAATTACAAACATTTACAGTAAAAACTAAATTGCAAGAGGAAAAGGAGACTTTTAAGGTACACATTGGAGAAAATCAGCCATTCTTTCAGGTATGGGTGGCCATGTTCAAGAGTTTTTACTGTTCTTTCCCTATATTAATATTAATTCTTATGTCTTATTTATGCTGCATATTTTTTGCATTACCACAAGATGTGTGTTATCAAATTCCTCAGTATCCATCAGTATTCAACCTGATTAAAGGCTGATACTGTCCACCATGTGTACCTTAAAATCTCTTATGCTGAATTGTCTCAGGGAAATTTTTATATTCTTGAAATATTTTTCTCTCTGCATCTACCTCATCTAGCTCATATATGAATGTACTTTGTGTTTGTTGTGCAGAGATTTAGTCCGTAAAATTTTATAAAGAAAAATGTCTACCTCAATTATTTTTTTTTATTTAAGAGAGAAAAATAAAAGGAAACAAATGTTTGGTTGATATTTGCACAGCTCGCACAAATTTTCTACATGGTTACTGTGCACATGAAGCAATTTAAAAGCCTAAACGTCAATGACAACAATGTTCAGACACAAGGCTACATGTGTAGGACAGAAGGAGTGGAGATATTTTGATTTATCTACTGTTTTGTTGTTTGTTGTTCCATTTTATTTCCGTTGTAAGTTAGCCTCCATCTGCTTTACAGATTCACCGACAAAACATTCATTTTCAACCATTAACATACCAATACAATTTACTGGACACCACAGCTCTATCTGTCACAGCGGACAGTATTAAGTAGTTAAAATGTGAAGGGCTATGGTTGGACTTACAGTTTCTCCCTTTCACAGATGTGTGATAGTGTTTTTTTTTGCAATAGGATTTTTGGGATTAATTTACAGGAAGAAGAAACTATCAACTATATTGTTTATTGCAATGTTTTAATCTTATCATTCATCTCTAAATATGATAGTTCAGGAAAAAACACTCTTGTTAACAAAAACCTGGTAAAGAGTGAGCCGCATTTCACCCTCATTTAAAAAAACAAAGGAATAATGTTAACCTGACCTCCATGGATCACACCTCGTTCTTTTTGCAATGAATCTGTTTTAGGACAGACTGAATGATTTTTGATGAAGAAATTATTTCTTTTACCCTTTTTTTCCTGGGGACCTGCCAAAAAGTTTTAATGAGGTAAGGAGAATTGATCATTGTTATTGATGTAGTGATTTCCTCAGGGTGCCTAAAATAAGAAGTCTTTAGAGCACAAGGGTGCATTTGCCAAGATGTCCTCACGACTCATGAAAGGGTGGCCAGCATGTAGTGAGCTGAGGGAGATTCTGGATATAATCCAAATCTTGTAGCCCTGCAGAGTCCGTTTTTTATTGCATGATACCCTTTTGAAGTCTGGAAAAATGTCTTTGTAGACCAAGCTTCTAAAAGGAGTTTCTCCAGCTTGAGAAGAACCAAAGTAAAAATTTCAGCGCAAACTACTACTTTATGGCTGGCACCCAGTTAACTTTTAAACTTTTCTTTTTTTCTTTCTTGGTATTTGTTTGCACCCCCCATCCCCACCAGAGAAGTACTTTTTGGTGCATTGTTTGGAGACAAAAATAGATTATCAATGTCTTAATCAGAAGTAACTTTGTTTGAGGACATTTATTATTTTTTATTCATGTAAGAATTGTGATATGGTTAGTCCAGAAAAAAAGAGAAACATACTGCAAATTTTTGGGCCTAACATGGGTCTTCAGTGTGATCCATATCCCTGTTCACATCTGTGTGCTGTTCTCTCTTCTTTGAGAAATCTTGTTGGTGAGAGGTCCTGTTCTGTTGATTCAGGTTGAGACTTGATGATGATTATATTGATACAACAATACCTCAAGTAACCAGGAGTAAGATCGAAGTCATTACCTGTGTTATGTTAAACTCAGAACAAGTTTTCTGTTAATTTTTCACTTTTAGAAGGGTTCTGTTTGCGCACTGTAAATGACTTCTTTCAGGCGGTTTTGCGGCATATTAAAACTGCCACAGATGGCACTAAATAATACACTCTCATTGGCTGCTTCTGCACCACAGCGCTGTGAGCGCGACTTTGGATTAGATTTAGTGGGATTCTGCTGACTGAAGCTTTGGTGGAGAGGGAAAAAGGAAGATCTCTCCCTTTAATCATTTAACATTCAGTTATGAAATACTCAAGGCTTAATATATTATTTGAGATGGATGTGTTCCTTGAAGCCTCTTGGTTTTGTCTTTTAATTTATTGGGTTGACCTCCTTTGTCTCTGTCACAAAAGTCCCATGTAATTGGATTACATCCATATGATTAATTTCATAAAGCCTTATTTAAGTGGCTGAGAATTTACCCCCCCCCCAATCCCTTCCACACGTTGCTGTGACCGGCAGCAAGCAGGAATGCTGTGAACCAAATAAATACAGGCCCTGTTTACAAATCATAGACCTAGCAGGGTCAAAACATGCGATTTGTGTATTACTCTTCAGAGGAGACCTGTATTGTGAAACAATGTAGTGCTTTTTTTTTAAAGGGGGTTTTTCTCTTGCATCGGCTGTCCTTAGATTCAGTATCCTGCTGCAGAAGCACTGAGATTCTTTGTGAGATGGGTCAGCCTTTTGGATTGAAGGTCCAGTTGTTGAGTTCAAAACCCTGTTCCTCCATACTCTCAATGGGCTCAGGTAGTAGGGGTGCTCTCCCTGTGTTCTGAAGACTGAACCCCATCACTAAGACATCCGTAGTGTCATTATTTCATAAATACCTGGCCTCACCAGGCATGCTGCTTAGAGCATAGACGAGTATTGGTATGCAAACACTGCAAGTATGCGAGTGTAATTAGAGTGACTTTTTTCACATTACTACAGGGGTAGACTTAGGCATATTTGCTCATTTTTGTGCCTTTTACAGGGCAGGGGATGTTGGGTAGATCATTTCCATAAGGTTGTCTGTGAAAATGGACAGGGTCAATCAGATAACAAGCTGATAAGCCCAGGTCATGTGACAGATAGAAAAATCTAGAATAGAGAGGGTAGGTTCGTTAGTATGTCGTAGCTTTTAGCATAATTGTTATCCTCTTGTCTTAGGCTTAATTCAAAAAATGCTCAAGTATGTAAGCATCGTAAGTGTTACTCAAATCTGTCTTTCTCATTGACAGTATCTGAGCTTCAGCACAGTGACATTTTATCTCAGTGTAAGGATTGTATAAATGTGGCTGTAGCATTTGATCCAAAGTGTTTATGAGAACAGTAACATATTCTGACAGTTAAGCAGGGAGACTTTATAACAGGGGTGCACAGCAACTGCTGATCTGTTTCAGGAATTCATGGCAACTTCCGCTCTTATTTAATTAGCCCAGTCATTAGTTAATCTTTCATTTTCATAAAGTCTTGAGTGAACCGGAATTGGTGTATGCAGCTGGTAAGAAACTTAAGCCAGAATAACTGGGTAGAACAAAAAAATCAGTATATGCACTGGCTTCCACGTTTGGAATTGTGCACCCCTGCTTTACAATCGTTTTGCCAAGTCATGCGGTGCATTGTGAAATAACAAGTGAGGGCACAATAACAAGAAGCCCACTGCTTTGAACAAGCAATCCCAACTGGCATAATCTGCGTTGTGTTTTATTATAAATTACAGTTTTTGGTTGCAGTCATATTTTGAAATTTGAGCTGATAAGATCCTTAGGTCTTCACTCTATAAGAGGTAAAACTATTTAGAAAAAATGGCATCTTGAAAAATACGGGGAGGAAAAAATGCTTTAAACTAAAGTGCATTGTGGTGTGTGGCCCTGTTTATTCAATGGTATCCTCCCTTTATAGATAGCGTTACACAGCCCAGTCCATTTGCAGTACATGCCTTATCACTGCTGCTGGGTGCTGCTTACTTTTACTTAATGGGACACTTTGGTAAGACCTTCAGTACTATGGCTTCCTCACCTCTGGTATGTCTTCATGATTGAAGTATATTAATTGTCTGTTTGCCCTGTGATCTGAATAATCTGACTCTTGTGCTGGTCTATTTAGGCTTCTAATTTGCATGCATTTCAAGACACAACCTGGAAAGTGTTCCATCTATCATATAACACATTGTCATTTTGAAAAATGGCTGACCAGCTGAGCTACACATGTAAAACAATAATGCAGAAAACACTCCCCTTATCAGGAATTGGAAATATAATTATGTAATAACACTGCAAAAACATTCATTTTAAACTACAATGGCACCTTGGCAAAAATACATATTATAAAAGGCTGTGTCGATGAAGTTCGTGGTAGAGGTTTTCCAGGTTGTTTCACGAAATTCATGCTGGAGAATTGGAAGTTGTGATGCAGCACAAAAGTGGACTGGCACAAAACTTTGATCATTTGGATTATTTGTCCATGAAAACACACCAGAAGTCAGGAAACTATAAACCATAAGGTCTAACCACAGTGAAATGTCCTTTCAACACATAATGCGGTGCAGTGTAGCTCACGTGCCGCATGGTTTAAAAATGCCAAAAATCTTTTCAGCCTCTGACTTGTTTGAGCTGCTGTGTCAGCATGACTGTACTGATGTGGCCGTCCAGTCACATCGTGTCAGCTGATCAGCTTTTCCCCTCCTCAAACACAGTGGCAGGCTTCAAATGTGTTATCATGTTGGGAGCACCAGTGTTTCTCAGGTACATTCTTGTATCCTCAGCCAAAATCCAAAGAGCACCTGGACCAAAGACCAAATAAGCCTGGCTGTTTCATCCTTTGTCACATCATGCAAGACCTTTTGAACCCCTCAATAAAATTTGGGCCACACCCACTCATTTTAAATTCACTGCATTACTTAAGGACATTTGAGTAGGCGTAGCTGTTTAATGTCTTTTCAGTGTTGAATGTGTAGCTGAAATAGTGTCATTTTTTGGGGGTGATATAGTGTTGATCTGATCTGATGATTTTAACTGATAAAGAAAACCAGATGAATTTAGGAATTTGCTGCTGCTTAATTTGAACAAATTGTGTAAAATTCTGTACCAAGAGGTTCCCAATCGCTGACCCCAGAACAGTCACCTCTAAGTCCTTATGAACCCCAATTACATTATAATGCTTTCTGAGTGCATTAAGTCTGGCTGCGCATGACTCAGTCAGATAGCAGATGTGTGAAGGTGACATGGACTGTGTCTTATTGGTTATTTGCTTTCATGTCATATGGGTTTAATCTCCACCCCCTTATCCTTTTGCCTCTTAGGGATGAAAAAAGAAGAAAATGAGTTGTGTACCAGCTCATTTGTGCATGGTCATAGACCCTTTTTAATGATTGTATCAGCTGAAAAAATCAATATAAGTATAAAAAAATAAATAAAAAAAAACTCAGGTAGCTTTCCAGAGCTTTCATTTGTGGAAGCTTGACCAAAGTTAAGCATTCATGTCATGTAGTTAGTGATTTTTCTGTTATTTCTTTGTGCATATATATACCTCTTGATCTAACAAAAAATGTTTTGTTTTTTTGTGAAATTCCATTCATTCTCAATTCTGCCCCCCTCCCCCATTTCATCCCTGTTTAGTCAATGAAATTAAAAATGACCTGACAAACAACCCAAGGATTTATGGTGACTGCAGTGATGCCTACATTTTTTTGGGACCTGGGCTAATTTGTCCTCTTTTGCAGTGACACCAGACAGCCACAGAAAGGTGACCTGGGGAGTGTGCTTTGTATTGTGTTATGAGATGAATCCTCATGAATGTTCATCCAGCGATGGATGCACACAGATCTATGTGCAAGAATCCAAGGCTTTCAACAGAATTACATTGGGGCGGGGGGTTTAACACGAAAGCACAACTCAAAATTTGATTAGACCTTTCTCCTTTGATAGGCTTAATTATCCTTGGCTGTGCAGGCTTAAAGTCTGCTCGCCATTCGGCTTCACTGCTCCTCCCCTCCCCAGCCCCTCACAATCTGGAAGATTCCCTCCTGGAAAATGTCCCAGAGTGCACCTCTGTGCTGTGTGCTGTCGGTGTGTGTTTTAGGTAAACAGAAATCCACTGAATGTATCCTCATGGCAGTCCACAGAGAGGCTGTTCTGTGCGACCGCCTGTGTTTAGACGGCTGTGTTTTCGCCTCCCAGGAGGCCTGTAGTAAAGCTGGGAGGGGAGGGTAGAAATGTTTACGAGGTGGGGGCACTGGGCAAGTTCTCAGAGAGCATCCCTGTGCCCCCAAAACCCCCCTCTGGCTTTCTCTCAGAGCTGTCCGGAAGAGAAGGTGTCACTCTGTCTGAATCAGGCGAAGGTGAAAAATGTATTTTGGTTGCCTGCAGCCTTCTTCTGTTGTTTGTGGACTTTAAATATTTCCTATGCAGTTTTTTTTATTTTTATGTTCTTTGTTTACACATAAATAAAGTTGTTTTTCTTGGAAAAGGAATGCATAGAGATTTTTGTTTGTACAATTATTTATGTTGCTGAACTAATGTTAATGCTAATATTTTATAACCTGGGCTTTTGCATTTTAAAATATTTCTGACAAGTCCCCATAAATGTGGACTCGAACCACAAAAGTCCCCACAGACCACATCCTTTGCATTTCAGTTTCACAACTTCCTAACCCCCCAACCCCCACCACCTCTGACCACCTGCAGGGGAGTGCCCTGTCCCACAAATCTGGAATAATACCAACTATTGTCCAAGCATACCACTGGTCAGCGGTGGCCAGAGGTCATCTCAGAAGGTCAGCGGGTCACCTCTTGAGATTAAAGGAGAATAACATGGTCCAGAGTGGACATTCTGATGATGCATTTCTCTGAAGTGGCTCACCATCACAAACTACCTTGAGCGTCTTACTTTCAACAAATGTGCATAATACATGTCGTGAAAAGGTGTTGAGTTGGCTGGAATTTTCCCTTGATTTCATGTCCCAACACTGACACCCATTTGTTTGCCTCCCAACAATATGCGAGGGACCCATTGCATTTTCACGGTGTTGAAACTGAAGAATTTTTTACATTACTTGGTGTATTAAATGATCTGGTTTCAGTGTTGTTAGTGATAGGAAAAGAAACATAGATTGGAGGTTTTTGCAGTAATTAAGGAGTAAATTAGAAAAGTTCATCCAGTTCTTGTTTCATTTGTAATACAGATGAGGTATTCACCTTGAAATTAATTAGTTTCTAGACTAAATTTAAAATTAAGATGGCAAGCTTAATTTGCAACTACTTAATTTAGCATCTAAAATATCAAGAAAATCAAATCTTAAATACTGCTTATCTAAAGTAAACTCAAAATAAGTAGATTTTCTTCCAAAATACGTTGCACAGATAACTGCCGATTGCTAAATGCAGATCAGTCTCCAATTAACAGCCGATAAGATCTAATCATTTAAGCTCATCTGGACAAAACTAGGGTCACAACCCAAAGGTCTGTGAGTGGAAACTGCTGTTTGGAGATAAAGGGTGGAACAATAAAAGATATAACATTTTTAAGTATCTGAAAATATTTACCTTTGACTGGAACGTTTGGGTGATTTTTGGCCATGGCTGAGGTTGGGGTTGCTGTGAAGGTCAGGCGCACCCTGAACGCACATAAAACAGAAAGAAGCAGCCTTGCGCTCCGGCCTGCTTTCTCAGGAATGCGGCTGAGCCGGGCACTGTGGCGTCAGCCTCAATCCGTCCCGTCCTGAGGGGGGGTTGGGCGGGGGTTGGGCGAGGGTCCTCCAAGCTTCCACGCGGCCTTTGTTCCATGTGTGGTCCGGCTGCCTCTCAGCAGAGCGGTCAGTCACCTTTCCCAGGACAGACACTTTTCTTATGCTAAATCCTGCTGACCCACAGACACACATGCATAATTCTCATCAGTGTCTTTTCACTATTGCCGTAATATACCAAATGCAATCAGTATTGATCTGGTTCAGCTTTTCTCAAACAAACTTAAAACTTGAAAACAATTTCAGTCAACAAGTGATTAAACAGGAAATGGTCGAATAATTTTTCGGGGGTAAAAGGTATCATTTCATGCTTTTCAGTGCAGGCAGTAACATCATGGTTTCTGCCGTATGGCTGCCAAACGTACAGTCCATTACTATATGCTAATTTTGCTACAAAAGGCATTGTGGCTGAGAAAACAAAAGGTTGAGGAGTTTGAAGTGGGTCAGCTTAGGAAGTGCTTGCAATGACTGAAATCGCTACCTCCATCAATGTGTTACTGATTTACACAAGCAGGCTGGAAGTACACACACATCCAACAATTTGAAGTGAAGACATTAGGTCAGTGCTCACTAAAATAGTGCCAAGTGTACATGTAGGACTTAAGTAGTGATGGGAGAGTACATTCCCTTCAACCTAAAAATGAGTGTTGAGAAAACATAACTGGTTCATATGAGCGATTAACCACAATAATAACCACACTAGAGCCCACTCAGATTCATGGAGATTTACCTCTCCAATCATTGGCTTTAACCACATATTTACATGAAAACATCTGAGAACAGAGCTCACTTTTGCTTGGGATGAGATGAGCAATCTAGCAGATGATGCATGGAGACTGAAAATCTAAATCTACTGAATGTATAATAACCACAAATCATGGCTGTTTCCAGTTGAGTGAGGATTTGCTGATTGAAAGCATTCAAGTTTTTTCAAGTGAAGAAAAAAGTGTCTGCATGGAACCAGTAAAACCAGTCTCCAGTTGCTCATATTTCCACCACAGCAGGCCACACCATGCTGTCATGGCATTCGATCACATTTCCAGTAATGTCCTGGCGCTAGTTTTGGACTCGTTTACCGTAACCCCCATCTGTTTCAGAATGTGGCAGCGCTCCCTGTAATTGAGAGGGTCATTTAAAGAGCTGCCCAGAGGTCCCAGGGGCCCTCATGGCAACCGGCAACCATCTCTTCCCCCAACAACGACTTCCTGGATGCCGGATGAGCCAGCGTGTGGTTCGGTTTTAAATTCCTCTGCTTCTGAAAATGGCGTTGATGCTGCCTTGGCGACAGGGTGTCCCGTGGTGTTGGGGGGATGGGGGTGGGTGACTCTCCTTCTCAGTGTGGGACGTCTATTCAGAGACAGTGAGGAATTGCCCGAGGACCCCTGAGCTCCAGTAACCCCGGGCCAAGCACAGGAAATTGTATTCATGCAGACACCATCGTAAACCCCTCCTACAGTTTCATTACTACGTCTTTGTTTTTTTAAATGACATAGACAAGAGGTTAAAAAATTAGTGCTTTCACATTTTTTCACCAAACTGAAATACTGCTTACGGTTTCTCATTGTTATTAATTCAAACACTCTTCTAATCCATATGTACCCACTAGCGTTAGCTAAGTACAGCGATGCACAGACATGTTGTGTGTAAATAAATTTTATTTTGATTCGTCATCGGTGCCATCAGACAGCTGGGAGAGAGGAGCATTACACACTGACGCAATGCCTCCTCCGTCTGGAATTTTCTGGCTTTAAAACAAACAAAAAAAACCCAGCCGTCCTCCGCCACGCAGTCGAGGTCTTCGAGGCGTGACCAAACCCTGAAAAACCTCTCTGTCTTTTTACTGGGGAGGGGTCGAAGGACACGTGCGAGGAAAATGGGCCAGTGAGTGGACACTGGTGCTTGTAGATGGATGCTTCCTTGGAGAGCTGATCTTCAGTCAGCCCCCAGCCTTAGTGTGTCTTGTCTGGGGCTGGGATTAAGGGTTGGAGGGTACTGGTCCTGGATCATTTGCGCTGAACCTGTGTGAAGGATGAGGGCATCTGTATAGGCTGAACAGGCTGGAAGGCAGCCGGTTTCTTCCGCACGTCAGGAGACGACGACTTCCCCCATGGGAGGAGCTGATTCCTCTTTATGATCTGCAGGGCCAGTGGCGTGTTTCCTGTGGGCCAGATACAGCGCAGGAGGAGAGAGAGAGAAAGAAAGGAGAGAGAGAGGGAAAAAGAGCGAGAGAACGAGAGTGAGGTTACTAATTGACTACATGCTGATTTGTCACAAGGCAGTCAGACTTATTGTTATGGCTGAGGCCGCTCTCAGTTGATTGTACAATCACAGATCACAGGAGGATTTATCCTGGAGACAGCAGTCTGTAAGAAAGGCATTTTTTCAGTAAAATTCTCACCATTCTGCAGCTCCAGGTACACGCCCAGCAGTATGGCCTCTGGGGGAATCTCTTTTGTTTGGACCATCGAAGCAGCCTAGACCAAACGTTCAACATCAGAGAATGAACACCTCCAATCAATTCACTTGGCTTTTTTATTCCCGTTTCTCTGAATAGATGCACCATGACTGGTTTTTCAGTAGCACAGGATTGTGAATTCTGCAGGATTCTCCATTTTCACAGATAAAAATCATAATAATGTGTGAATGTGTGCATACCTGGTGCAAACACTTGCGTGCTTTCTCATACTCGCTCCTCAGACAGTACGCACTGCCCAGGTTAAACAGCATCATGGCCCGGGCTGAGCTCACAGTGCTGGGGTAACACACGGGGGTCGGCTTCCCTGCTGTGGGAAGACATGCAGACGCATCACACAAAGACACTCACATGCAACACAAAAAAAGTGTGCGTATGCACACACCAACACAGAAACCACACACAAAAACAAAACAGACCTGCACACAAGCACATAAACACAACTACAAAACTGTAGCACATATGCAAACTGGCTCTTCACTCACAAGACTCCACCGGCTCCAGGTCCCCTTTATCAGAACCTGTAAAGAAATAGAGCGTTGTCATGATCAGAGAGCACAATCATCCATTGTACAAACAAACATACAAGACCTGAGTGCCAGGATTACATGGCATTTACTATTCACTAATGGCTTGAACTGAAGGACAGCAGCTTAATGACCTTGGTCCAGCTCACTGGAAGACACCCCCAAGGACACGTCGGTGACATTTTCGGGGTTAAGGTGTGTGATGGCATCGGAGATGCGATCCAGAGAGATTAACGCCTCCGCAGCGTACAGGTGACCCAGGAACCTACAGCCACAAAGAGAAAAGGACACGGCTACAGATGAAACGCATGGTCAAAAGCATGCAGACAGACTCAATCAAAGCCAGGAGCACGCCACAGCGCTGTTGCGTAACTCGAACATGCTACAGATGAACAAGGGGCCTGCGTATCATCATGTTCTGGCACGGAGTTGTACATCCCTGTTCTACATCTTGATTTTATGCCTTTTTCCCCCCTCTCTCTTTTCCTAGCAATCTGTAACACCTTGTGAACACATGCAGTCTGGGAAAACTCCTCAAATGTACTGCACATGGGCCAGGCCTGATCCAGAGCCTCACCACATCACAATGCAGTGACACAGCGGGAGGGACAGAGCGAGAGGAAGCGGTGGAGCTATCGGCAATAACACATAAATCACATAAAGAGTGAAAGCCTGGCACAGTAGGATCTACATAGGACAGTGTATTAGAGAGGAGGCCAGGGACATGGACAGTATTTATGCATTTATATTTTCACATATTCAAATAAATGCATACACATATAAATATATATGTATATACACACGCACGCACACACAGAGATATAGAAAAGGAGAGTACACATACTTGAGGGACCCAGACAGTTTGCTTTGGTGAAGCAGTTTCTCTGCGTGGTTGAGTGCCATCAGGTTGTCTCCCAGTGCCAGGGCCACATAAGCACTACAGGCCAGGATGGAACACCTGTATTTACAGCATAGAGTTAAAGAGTTAGAGAACCTGGTCAAAGAGCAGACTGACAGATTACCCAGAGTTACAGCACAAGTACCAGTACAAGAGAACTTGAGCACAACCTAGAGAAAAACTCCCTTGCTAAATTCTGCATTTGCAAGCGTGCAGCAGCAGAACACTGTAAGAACGCTTTACAGAGGGATGAACAGAAGGACAGAGAGCACATGGCCCTGCCGTCACCTCACCTCAGATTGTCCACTTCCTGTTTCCTGAGGGGGGAGGATGGCGCCGCAGGAATCAGCTTGTCCCCGTCAGAGCCCTTCCCACTGTCAGATGACACAGTCACACTCATCACTCACAGCAGCAAAAACAGCTCACAATGGCCCTCAGTTATAATGACGTAAAAGAATAGCCTGTGTGTGTGGGCGTGTGTACACAGGGCTTGAGTTTAACATGCACAGCCACCACAGACTTTTAACGCTGCTAAAAGTCAATCTCGCTAGCACAATTTTGTACATTCTAACAAGAGACATTTTTAGCACATTACAGCTTCCATTTAGCACTCTGAGCTCAATGACAGCTCATATTCAGCTTGCGAGGACATTACTAGTTAGTAGTTTAGCTACTATAACTATGAAACACAGGCGGCTCTGGTGTTCAGCTCAAGATGAAAGCAAATTTGCTGACATAGATTGTGTTTACCCACCTACCTGTATATACATATGTATGTATGTATTAACTGTGCATTTATAGGCGTGTAAACTATCGACTGCGTGTAGATACACAGGGGTATGTACATAGGTATGGTTAGCGTAGCTGACCTGCAGGCCTCACTGTTCTCGCTGCCGCTCTCAGTGCTTCCAGACAGACTGGAGCTCTTGGAGCCGGCATCGCTCTTCACCTCCTGCTGCAGTTCTGGGAGGAGGAGCAGGGCGTTTCGCAGACAGATCGCCGCAAACTCCATACTGGCCACAGGGATGGCTGCAGACTGCCCATCGCTACAGCAAGGACACCAACACACCCATCAAAAAAATCCGGAAATCAATCAACCACATCAAGCAAATGTCCATACACTAGTGTCAGGGATCACTGAAGCCATGTAATCAGAATTGTCACTGAACTTTCCCCTATAAAACTCACTCACACCCCCTACTGGTTGCCCATATTCACTGCAGTGGATTACCAATCTTCATAATTGGAAAATGGGCATCGCACAGAGTATCGCCCTACTCTACAATCTCCACCATTTTCAGCTGCACCCAGTAGAAACACCAGGCACAACACAATCCACATGACTGAACTGTTCCTCAGTCAATGATCCAGCTATGCTCTACATCCACATTAGAACCAAACGATGAAATGGAAAGAAGACCAAAACTGTCTAATTTATCCAATAATAAAAAGAACGATCTCACAACCCAGTCAGAGTGTAAATGTTCATCTATTTGCTAAACATTTGTATCAAAACATACCACACAAAATACATGTATTTGACACACTTTGCTGAATCGCCATAAAATTGAACCATATTACTATACATACTGTAATGCAGCGCCACCTGCTGGAAAAGACGAAGACCTGTAAGAGAACTGTATAACCCTCTTTACTGTAAAAGTGGGTTACAGTTATCCCACAAAGCACTGAACAAGGGGAGGGGCCTGTCACTGACCTGTAGACTGTGTTCTGTGTGGACTGAGAGGCCAGCACAATCTTGCGATGGTAGCCTTGGCCCACAATGGACTGGACTATGCCCTTTTTACTGGGCAGACCTTTGGTCTCCTGCTCCGAGCTCTGAACACATTGCAGAGGGGAGGGAAGGAGAGAGAGGGACAGAGAAAGTAAAAAGGAAATACAAGAAAGGAGAGTGAAAGAGGGGAGAGGGCCAAGAAAATGGAGTGAGGTGATAGGAAAAAGGAGGAGACAGACAAAGAGATAGTAAGAAAAGGGAAACATGAAAGAGACAAGAGAGACTGATCATGGCCTGATCAACAAACAATTTACTCATTTATCTATTTAAATACTGATACTACCCTTTAATGTGATAGCAATGTTTCATAGGCAGTTTTGACATTGACATATCAAATCAAGTGTATTAACCATATTCAATGCAGAACCTGATTTACCCAGGTCACTTGCATTTCAGGTGAAGAATATTCAGATTGTCTGTCTATTTCTCCTTGGATTCCAGTGAATGCCACTGAATCACAAAGAAACTTTGGCCACTTTTTTGTCTACCATACAGAAGAGTATGTGATTCCCTGTGGACCACTACAAATACCACAGTATGTGTGCCCCTGCTCTGCTCTCTCACCCACTCTCCTCCACTCACCCCTCTGTTTGCAGAGATGCAGCACTCGGCCAGCCTCAGCCACAGGCGTGGGTTTGAGTGGTACACTTGCACAGCCTCCATTAGGCACTCAAAGGCAGCCAGGGGGCGCCCTAGATGCAGCAGCTGGATCCCACAGTTGTACAAGAGCTCATAGCGCTTGTTGGCTAAGAGGGCACACATGGGGACACCGGAGAATGACTTTGCTGTAACGACACACACATAACAGAGGTAAGTGTGACATCAGATCCTCACATTTGACACAGATCATTAAATACATACAGAAATCTTCCCACACTCTACAAATTATATTCATCTAACAATAATTTCCAAATCTGGTGCCAGCTACGATGCCACTATAACAGCGCATATCAGCACGCATGATCCAAACATAACAGCAGTCTTCACAGTGCTTGTGCTGATGCTGGGAACACTCACTCTGGCCGTTGCCGCCATGCCCTATCTGTGCACACGTGTGGTCGTTTTCCTGCAGCGCTTTCTTGAAGTAGAAAATGCCGAGGTTGTGTTTCCCCATCGCAAAGTGTATGCAGCCCAGATTATTCCAGAACATACAGCGAACACATTCACCTGGAAATAAACCAAAAACACATCACCACATACTCCAGAATGGGACATCAGATATTTTACTGAGTAGATTAAATGTAACAGAATGAAACACATCTGACCCAAGGCTAAGAGGGCCACCTTAACTCAGCATTAGGCAGAGCAAGATGGGCATGAGCAGGGTCCACAGTGAGAATAAAAAGGGGCAGCAGCAGGGTGCAATTACCTGTCTTCAGGGCTCCAGGGTGCTCCGCAATGTTGGAGCTGTTTAACAGTTTCACAGCTTTCCTGTAGTTTCCTCTCAGATACTCAAAGTTACTTTTCAGGAAGAGGGATGGGGCCGACTAGGCAGAATTTTGAAAAAGCACATTATTCACAATGTAACTGAAAGACATTATTCATAATATTCTCAACTACAATTCAGACCATATATTAAAAGAAAGGTGTTGCTAATTATGATAAAGCAAATGGGTGTATAGACTGAGAATACATATAAATGAAAATGTTTTCAGAAGCTCACAGTATGTGGCCACAGCACAAGCTAGGCCAAACACTCACAGTTCCAGCTGTGTTCATCACAGACTTGATCTCCCTCTTACACGCCTTCAGTGACTTCATCTGAATGTAGGCTCTGACTTTATACTGTGGAGACAACAACATTATCACTAGTCAGCCAACTCTATCACAACTTTCCATTTCAAGCTATGATAGCCTAGCTTAATTCCACTGGGTTAATAACATATGTTGTAAGCAAAAGTGGGTCATAAGGTCTCATACTGCTCATAGCTAACAACTGTTGATGTTGTCATTTAAAACACTGCCTTAAAAGACAGGTGTGGGGTTTTCCCAGCAACTTACCTGGTGCATTTTTGACTTTGCAGCTTCAATCATTGCGATGCAGTCTGCCTTCTGGTTGGCACCATCCTTATTATTATTGTTTGTAGCCTGTTTGGATAGAGGCCCCAGCAGAATTTATCTCAATGCTTGTATCTTCTTGATTTAATAATGTCATTGAGTCTTTTTTTTTGTGATATGAAGGGTGCCAATATTTTATTATACTTTGTGAATACATGTAATTTGTTTGACAGCTTTTAGTACAAAGTCTACACTGCACTTTAACTTATGTCTATCACATAGAGAAACAAAACATGGACCCAGTCAAGAAACTAGTGTTTTGTTCATGACTACAAGCAAAAGATCTTTATGGACAACGGCACTAGGTTTTAGAAACCCAAATTAATGTCTCTGAAACCCATGTTTGTTCACTGTTCCTATGATGAAACATGTCTCCTTCTTCCACTACTGGAACATAAGCACACATGCAGACTATTTCAATGGCAGGACCATAAACACAGGCCTACAATACATGTCCTAATTTCCATTACTAATGTTTATAACTAAATCAAGCACTCAATCACCGAAATGCCCTGTGGGAAGTTCACAGAAAGCGATTTACAATGCAATGTTCTTACCTCCATCTTGCCATTCTTGTTGTTCCCTTGAACGGTGAGCTTCTCCAACACAGCCAGAAGATGGAGAGCCTTTTCAGGCTGGAAGGTGAGCAGATACAGATCCACCAGCAAGAGGCACACTGCCTGAGCAAACTTCTCTTCTAGGACAAATCACACCATCAAGCCATGCCATATTGCTATTGAGTCACACGCTGCACTTCAAATGCTAACACACTCAGTATGGAAAAGCAAAAATCTCCCTCCAAGCATAAATAAAAATAACTGAGTTTCAATATTCTCCTGATCTGCACTGAAGTACAATACATGTCAATCAGTTCATTTTTGGCTAATCTTTTTTTCCATGTAGGTTAAATAATCACATGAAGTTTCAGTTATCTTAATATGCTTACAAAACGTACCAAAGGGTTCCAAGAACTGGTAAAGCTTTTCTCCTATAGCAATAGCCTCCAGGTACTGCCTCAGATGGTAGTGAATGATCGCTTGATTGTAGTAAAGGATGCTGTTCTCAACATCATCCAAACCATCAATGTCTTCAACAGCTGTATGAACCTTACAGAAGAGAAATGAAAGCTGTGATTAACGGAAAAACGCTCTTTAGTCTATTGCTGCATGGTTAATTGTACAGTTTGCAATTGTAAAATATTGTAGCACCTGATTTTTCATTGTTAGAAGTGTCTGTTTCAAAGTGTCTGTGGTGGTTTGGCCACTTTTATAAAATTCAGCTATAGCCTTGTTCATTGCGATTTTGTAGTCCTCCCTGTTTAACTCCTGCAAGGCTTCCAGATGCTTCAGTGAGTCGTCGTAGCTTCCCGACTGTAAGTGTGGAGACACAAAAACAACATGATTCTTAGTAGCTTCAACGCCACATAAAAGGAAGCCGTAGACGTTAAAAATGTTGTGTTAAAACATTTTTATCTCGATTTATCAAGATTCACAATTAGTTCAGCTGTTTAAGTATTTGACAAGTACAATATGTGGAAGATGTGGAACAGTTACCTACCGAAAAAGCTTCATAAGCACTAACTGCGAGTTCTTTCTCCTGGTCTGTGCTCTCTGCAGATGCATTACTGTCCTGCTTCATTTCAGCTGTTTGTTCTGGAAAAACACATCACACAAGTCTAAGGCAACAGAACAGCGAGTAGCTTACAATGTTCCATTAAAACACCCAGGCATAATCGCTTGATACACTGCATTATCAATGAAACTGGACATTATAAGATGAGTGGATTTGGCGTTTTGACTGCGACAGCATATAGATCATAATATAGCAAAAGTCACTCCCACTCTTCATCAAGGGGTACAACCTAACACAGCTCGCTTATCCTGGAAATAAATGAAATAACGTTGGTCTCAGGCTACAGGACAACTAAGGTTATATTTATCATTGTTTACTTGCTTTGTACTGTTTACACATGTAGCAAGTCGTCATCACTGGTTTCGCACACCCCCTGACTATGAGTTAGCCAACAAGCTACCTTAACTTTCTACCCATGTGTTTACTGTAACAAAGCTACTACAGACATCATTAATCCACTTAAAAAACAAAATTTACGACATCCAACATATACGTCTTTTTAAGGGGACAGAAATCTCATACCAACTGCAAGCCGACAATTTCAACAAGTTACAAACCTTCATGTCCAGGCACACAGTATCCTATATAGCTAGCATGTTAGCATGAACACTATTCAGTTCAGCCAAGTTAATCTGCTAATTCTGGGGAAACATTCATGACATTAGAAATACCACAAATAAACGTCAAAAATGTAATCCATCCCTACCTGTGCTGTTGTCTGCCATATCTGCCCGGATTGTATAGCAGGTTTGCTAGTTATCATTAGCTAGCCAATGTTACCTTGATAGTATGCTAGCTAGCTAGGTAGCTGGGTGATAAATCCTCAGTCAAACCGACTTTCCAAGCAAAACGGTTGAAATATCAAAGTCCTGAGCCAGCTACTTCCGTAACAACGATAATAATCAATAATTTAGTTAACAACTAACTTTCTAGCCAGCCAGCAAAAAATATTCAGAATTTAACCACCGGATGGTTTAGACTTGGGTACTTTCTAACAATTCCGCCATTAATATTACCCAGCGGCATCTAACGCGCACAGAATTTACGCAGACAAAAAGGTTCGAATGCTCCTGCGCCCTCTGGCGGTGTGGAGGAACATACAAGGACAATGTACTACAAATGGTCTCGGTAAATTATGTTGCCACCAAATTTGTTCGAGTTTTTTTTTAAGTGAATAAAAAAATCTGGAACAACATCCGCTGTTTTGCATGGATAGAAAATAAGGGCTTGAAAAACATACATAAAAACTCGAGACCTTTTAAATGCATAAATCTCAACGGTTCCTTCCCTGAAACGAATGTTACCTTTATCCCCGCCAGATGGCAGCATATGATACATTACTCAACAGACTGCAGCAATTCTGACTTCTTGATTAACAGAGATAATTTATCCTTAGTGTAATGACTTTTCCTTCAGTATGAGACAGGAAAATCAGTCACCAACATTTGTCAACCAATTAAATCTTAATCTGAACGTGTTTATATTGGTAAAAAAAAGTAAGTTCCAGTGAGTAGTACAGTAACAGCTGGTTATCTGTTCCCAGCAGCCACCTCTTGTTTGTTGCATCATTATTGTTGTTGCATCATTTATTTATGTCGTCATGCACCCCTGCCCTAGAATGACGCATCGTGTTCGTGGGCGTGGCCCATGGAAACTAAATTTAAATTCAATAACTGTCGGAGTTGTAAGGACTTTGCCTTGTTTCCACCGTCGGTGTCAACTTTGTGGCGCTTATATGCTATCAGTGACGAATGACGAATGTTTTACATTTTATGTATAGCATGTCTCTCACTTAACCCCACGGTGATATATCAAAGGTTTCTCCGCCGTGATGTTTGTTAGAGCCAAATAAAAACTAAGGAAGAAACACAGTGGTATTCGAGATTGCAAATTACTTTGTAATGCAAATGCATGTATGAAATGCAACTTTTTATGGGTTTATGAGGAGGCAGGTGCCAAGTTGTGATACTAAGTTGATATTTTTTCAGTAACTTTATTTTATTATCCACTCAAACTGAAAAATATTGCAAATCATGTCACTCACGTTTATATTGAAAATCATATCAAAGTCATATTAAAATAGCATTAAAAATAACAGCTGTATTCAAAGAAAATTGTCGGTTTTACAAGGCAACTACTGATGACCTTGAAGTTTATGTGTTCCAAATGGTCTCTGTCTCATTCAAAGTGAGGGGTCACACTTGGAGTGGAGTTATTGAAAACTTGTCAGCTTGTTCCTGACTAATGGCCCGTATCCTAGTGCTGTTGAGGGCCCTGGGATGGTGTGGGACTGCTCCTCCAACACTCAAGAAGCCCCATAGAAATGAAGAGGAACCCATTTGGAGTACACAATAAAACATCAGCATAGTTAATGCATTAAATTAAAATGAGATTAAGATTTGGTGCATGTAGGTGTCCCTGATATAAAATACCCACATGTTCTGAAAAGTACATTTTTAGTCATATGCAATCTCATATTCAGCATGCTTTAATATAGCCTGGCAAAGCAAGTTAAAATTGAAGTCATATACATAATGTGGCATTGCATTTTCTATGTAAATCATGTAAATGCATCTAAAAAGCCACTCTTGGGTTTATCATTTAAATGGATTGTTCCCAGAGTTTAAAGACGATATGGGTGGAATTCAGTGCTTCAAGTGAATGACTTATTCTATTTCTTTCTGTTTCAACTGTTCCTTCTCATGTCTCATGACCTACAGCTGAAGAATACCTAAAGAAGATGAAAGAGATTATAGTGAAACACCTTCTTGTGACTTCAGTTCTTCAACTAATGGTGTATCATTCCCAGAGAGCTGACAATTACTGTGAACTAGAGACAGAGGTGCTGAGGCAAAGAGGGAAAGCCTTGACTGATCGCTCATATTCTGTGCTTTCTGTGATTATACCCAATACACTTACCTGGGGGCTGTGGGGAAAATGAGACACTCCTGCTCTGTAGCTGAGGACTTGTGTTTGTGTGTCACCATCGCTCAATTTTCAGGAAGTGAGAGACAGCTGCCAAGATCACAGAAGCACAATCCACTGAACCGAAGGACAGCCGTGTTTTATTCTTTAGAGATGATATTATTTTAGTGTTCTTTCCATTTACTGATTGCAGCAGTTTGTTAATCATAATTTCCCTGATGTGCCCTGACAAGTGTTATATATTGATTTCCCTTTGTCTATGGCTCACCTGGGATGCAAAGACAAACAGTAAATAGGTGGTTCAGTGACATCCCCTAGATGGTTCTGTGTTCTGTACAGAACAGATTCCTACATAAGCTCTCCTGCTTTTTGAATACTGACCCACAGCCCCTGCTGGTCTGTGGGAGGTACTGACTTTATCCACAGACAGTTCAGCTGTTATAGCTCACCAGTCACTGCAGCCGCCAGACATTGCCTAACCATTACTATGCATAATGACCTAGTTTCCCATGGTCTAATGCTGGATTTCGAGTGAAGCATTCCAAGTGAAGTGGCTTAGTGAATTATCCGGGACTCAAACATGCAAAATTTTTGTAAAGTTGCAAAATCATCAGCAAGAAGAACCAGGAATTAATTTTATAGAGAGCAATGAGCGTGGGATGACCCATTCCTGTGATTTAAAGAATCTGCACAGAGTCACTTGTTCTGCACAGAACATCTAAAGCAGTTATCCTAAAAACAAGTCTATACCTTGAGCTCTACCCCAGCATGGCTTTATTAAGTAATGTGAATCCAGAGTACCTGCAGTAGCACCCAATACAGCTCACAAACACTTAATGTCTTCATTCAGTTTCTACAGCCAGAGAAATGGTTCTCGGGAGCCTCTCAATGTTTTATTTTGTTACAGGCACCTAATGCTGCCAATAGTGTCAGAGTTTATACAGACCCCCAGAGCTGGACACCTGCTGAATTAGGGCAGAGCTGAAGCTAACACACAGCATAAAACGCTTACATAATGAGAAAACATTTCTTGTCATGAGAAGTGCCCTAATAAAGGTATTCTGGGAGCTCCTGGCGAACAATCGTAATTTAGAATCCAAGCAATTAGGCGAAATGACTGTCATTTGCAATAGAGCTGGAAGACATTATACTGGGATGTGGAAGGTTTTCTCTTTTTTATTGTGCTCAGGGGGCAATCGAACCAAAGAAAAACAAATGAGAAGATTGGTGCAGTGGCCTTCAGGATAAAGTATCGCAATAAATACCCGTCTGCTTTGAGACAGGGGTGAACAGCGAGCAGAACGGAACAGAAGATGGGACTCTTTCCTCCTCTGCCAGGTGGTGTGTGGTGAGTCCCCTCGGTGAGTGGACCGTAACAGCGTTTGTGATGGAGACGCTGCCTGATGGAGGAGGAAGACCCTCTGTTCCATGCCTGTCATTAAGATGTCCCCCAGCCCCCTTAATTGCAGTACTGAAGTGGTCTGTGTTAATGGCCTGTGCTGGGACACTGTGTTCAAATATCACAGCACTCACTTACACACCTCCAGCAGAGCATGCTTATTTCAGAGTGTCGTATCCTGCTTCATTAGGTCTCATGTGGAGTGTTTGCTTTCACACCAGAAGGCTGTTTGTCAGCCCCTGGCTAAGTCATATTAAAGACTATATGGTAAGCTGTGCCTCTCATCTGGGCCCATTCAAAGCATTTAAAGATGGTAATAGTTTATAATGGCCTTTTAACAGACTGGTGCGCTGTCTGTGCAATGTATTTGAACATTAATGTTCTTCACACCATTTCAATTAGGAGTAAGGTCAGATATACCACCCAGGCTAATGACACAACTTACTCTGGAACGTTACAGACACTTAGTGGTGATTATCCTTCATGTAATAGTATGATAGGGAACATTTAAACAGGTATAACAGGGCTGGTATAGGACAACTGGAAGGTTCACGCTGCAAAGACACTGGGCAGAGTAGTGCACAATTAGCCCCATGTCACCAGGGAAAAGAGCCAGAGTGATGTTCTTGATCTCACTGAACTCTACAGATGTCTCTGGTTGATTGATCATCTGCACCTGCATTTGCCAGCACAATCTGTATATTAAGTTTTCTTCTCTGATGGAGCTTGTGGCGCTGTGCTGTTACACGTCTCTGTAAAGAATTCATAAAGAATTCAGTTGCAGCTTGCACAAAATGTGATCTGCAAAAGCAATGAAAACTATGGCCAAACAGACCATGTTGGGCACAGATTTATGGAGCGATGCTGTAGTTACCTGCAGGGATTGGGGACTATATTAGCCAGCTGAATTTCACAGACTAAGGACTGAGTTAAGTCCAAAGGCAGAGTCTGAATTTGGGCTTTTCCCTACACAGATCACACTGGTTAAGAGAAGTTGGGTTCTACCACACAGGACTCCACACATGCATGTACAGACTCACATGCCCTTATACTAGTCTGACTCACTTAAACACATGATGGTGATGTCTTATTTACTTAAAGCCCAGAGGAATTATATGAAATGAAGAGAGAGAATCTGAAATTCTGAAAACGGTGATGTCAGAAGGCATCCCTCAAGATAACATCTGCAGGGCCTCCCCCTCCAGCTCCTGTGTCATTAAGCTCTCTCTCGCTCTCTCTCCCTCCGCTGCGGCTAAGGGTGCATGAGACAGCTGTACAGCAGCCCCAGGAGGGGTGTCTGAAATAGCTTGAAAACCCATCAAAAGAGAATCTTTCCTCTTTGATTCATACCCCCCAGAGGACAGAGGATGGAGGTGGGACAGTCCCGGTAACATGTACGATGTGGGACAGTTGGCAGAGCAGGAAGGGAGGCAGAGGGACAGGTACACAGGGGGCAGAGGAGGAGATGACAACTCTAATGAGAAAACACTGTCAGGCTTTACTGACAGAGCTGAAGCAGAGGAAGAATCATAACCTGATTTCTGCACGATCGAGTGTGGAGAGCAAACTACGGCCTGATGCATTAAGTGAATATTAGAAATATTAGTCTTTTCTAGGATGACCTGCATTTATCCATTCAACAGTCACTTCTGGAGGTAGACAAAAAGTATTTTCACTACTGAGACCAACTCATGCACACACATGCACACAGCTTAAGTTGTATAACACAGAATGTGAGTGGTGGTGTGGTAATGACAGCGAATGCAAGTGTGATTCTGCTGCTCTACTTCTAAGAAAATGTCTCAAACTGGTACTCAAACTTGGTAAATAATCAGCTGTGCAACTGATAGTATTTAAAAGCTTTGTACTCTAGTTATCCTGGGGAAGGGTTATTCTGAGACAAAAATAATATTATATAATGTAATGTGTTGTATAATTGTTCCTCTCAGATGGATCAAACCATTATTCAGATAGGTGAATTATGCAGAGTTATTGAAAGGATAGTGGATACTGACTGACTTCTTGCCGTCCACAGGATGGAAAGGGTTTACTGTCTCGTTCACTCACATTGATCATTCCAGCCTTGAAAACTGAAGGGTAAGAGAATAAGATTTTTAAAAATTCTCTCTCGGAATCTTTTTTTTCAAATGTACATTTAGCATTACAAAAATCAGTTTGCAGGGCTGAAACACTGGCAGGGTTCTGAAACTCTTTATATTAGTATTTATTCAGCCCCCAAAAATCCCACTCTGCCTTATTTACCATAATGGGCATAATTTTAACATCAATATCCTTCTAAATACCTACGATATTGGAAGTTACATGACTGCTGCAGATAGAGCCAGTTCCCCTCCAAAGACAAGATTAATCCAGACCCAAAAACTCATAGTTACTCTCTATTACACATGTATACACTCATGCACTATATTCACTCACATAGAAGGCAATATGCTGAAACATCACTGTGTACCCAGTGCTTTTAAATTTGTGAACCCATTTGCACTCATACGCACACACACAGAGGCACTTGAAATGGATTTCAGGTTTGCGCTGAGGTGACAGGAGCATTGAACACGGGGAGGAGATGACAGGTCACTGACTGTGTGGGATTGCCATTGTCCCTGGCCCTCTCACTCATTAATATTCAGCATGTGGCCAGACTCGCACAGCGGACCGTGGCAGATGAGCTTTATGCAGCCAGAGAGGGTCAGTGCCAGGCCCCTAGAGCTCCCACTGTAATCTCCATGCCAAGCCATGAGGGCACTGGAATGTTCTCTGCATACAGAGCACACACACAGCACAGTGTGTCCCACAATCCTCCAATCTACATACTGCACTTGCAACAGGTTTGTTTTCTCTTCTGTATTCTCTCTTTCTCACACACACACACACTCACACAGAGTAATACTGTAGGACTTAAAAGATAAAAAACCTCAGAGTTATGGACTGGCTGGTTCATCAGAAAAGACTTGTTCTAGACAGACAGGATTATATTTTACTGACATCAAGCTTTTCATTGTTGCTCTTCAAAACCGAAGCACAAGGAAGGTTGTCACAGGAGAGCCAGGTGTGATAACTCTATGGGCAGGTGAGCTTATAAAAAAGACCAGGAAAAATGTAGTAACAGCAAACAGCAGCGTTATGCTCAATGCAGGGGAAACATAGAAATCCTTGTTAAAGAAATAATAATCAAAACTAAAGAAAATGCCTTCACAAATCAAGATCATGTCTTCCAGGATGCCCCTCAGCCTGTAAAAATAATGTGTTCTCACCCCAAGAATACCCCACATATATTTCTCTTCCAATGGCCTAAGAGCTGGGCCTTTATTTCAATTCAGTGACTAGGCAACAAGAAGCATCTCCCATGATTCACAAGAAGACACAGCTACCACCATTCCTGTGGATGGAGCTGTCACTGTCTGCAGTCCTGTGGTCCTCCTAGATGCTAACTGTGACCCTGAGGTGTTGACCACTCCGCTAAAGTGCCATACAAATACTTTTCAGTTTGTTTCTCATAAAGCAGTCATATAACTATTGCTCAACATCTTAGAAAGTACATTGGCAGAGAAAAAGCATCCAAAAATCGAAAGCACTTGGGAACGAATAATGAGCCAAAGACATAGTTTTCATTTCCCAATATGGGGGTGGAGACACATCTGTGAGGTTGGCAGAGACAAATCACTGATATTGAAACTCATTTTGTTCTGCAGGAATATGTAAATACTTCCTATTGCCAGTGGAATGAACTGCAAGGTCAGCTAGCAATCTTTAGCCAGCTATTTGGCTACCACAGAACTAGCATACAATGAAGCCACATAACTGATGAAAAATGAAGGTAGGAAGTTATGTGGGGGGTTTGTTACAGTAGCGAGTGAAAACCATTTGACAGATGCACCTCCTTGTTCTTGTCCTTTTTTATGCCATTTCTCCTCAAAGGCTGCTGAAACAGTGAGAGAGAGGAGGTGTGATGCAACTTGGATTAAAAGTCAGCTTTAGAGGGAATATCAGTATCGGTTGTTGGGGACTTCGCTGAGATATTTGCCCGTTGGTTCTTACGCACTGCGCTCTCAGTCCCCCTCCCCAACTCTTCAAAATAATTCTCATCCTGTGACATGCTCTAGTAATCCCTCCATAGATAAACAGGACCCTTAAACTGTGAGAGAGTGCCGTTGACATGGTAATGTCCTACCTCTCGGAATGGATTTACATTTATGAAGCTCCCACAGCGTCTTAAAAGCCTGGTCAGCGATAATGAGGCCAGGGAGAAAAACAAAGCAAACACTGCTTTGCATACTGTGGCAGGATAATTACCCCACTCCAGAGCTGAACCTACACACACACCTGTGAGAGACAGGCTCCGGCTTACACCAGCCCCAAGCCTGAAGCCTCAAACACCCATGCATGCCTTAAATGTATCTGCTTTTGGGTGGGAGAGGAAAGGAAGTCGACCGCTGATCTTTCTTGCTAATCTTGGAAACATCTCACACAGCTGGCTAATTAGCAATAAGGAGTACTACAAAGGTAGGTGAGAACTTGTAGATTCAGGAGACAAATGTAGACAGCATTCAAAAGGTACAATTTTTAGTCTTGGCCTGACAAGTGATACAGAAAAATTAACTCCACAGATTTGGTTGGGTACATACTATTATGTAAACATATAAACACAGCTGTTGTTTCAAAGTTATGAGAGGAAGTATGCTCATTGAAAAGTGACATTATGTACTATGGTCCCTAGACAGCTAGTGCTATTGGTATCAGAACAAATTCTTTGCCTTTCTCCAAGTATTGCTGTACCAATGAACACATGTTTAAGGCCCATTCTCACTACTAAATAAATGACAGATATTGTATTCATTATAAATGTATATGTTTTATGCCAACAACCACACTAGAGAACATTTTATGCACCTGTCAAACAGTATATAAGCACCTCCCATGAGTACAGTAGTGCTTAGCACTAACAGTAAACTTAAATGTTGTTGTCATTTCTCCAGCTCATTTCTATAATTATGTTAGTGGTGAAGATACTTTCATTAATTTTTAAAGAATGGAGTATTTTTATCCTAGGCTATTATAGTTATCATTATTATTATTACATACCATTTCAGTTTGAAATTGGCCATTTCAACTACTATAAGGGTGAACAGAACTCAGTTTAGGATTGAGATGTGAGGCAACAAAAATGTAAATCGTGTTATATTCAATATTCATGAAGTATGCCTATGTTACCCATATCAAGTCTTTAGATAATGAATGCTCAAAAAATGACAATTAAATTCTTCTCTAAGAGGGGGAGACAGTGATACTGGGTATATAAATTCAAATATACCCAGCTTAACTGTGTACATGTTTAACTGGGAGAGTAAAAGCATCAAACTTGGCTGTTCCCCTCTTGTAAAGAATTTATCATTTTAGCATTCATTATTAGTTTGCCTACATTGTTGCCACGCTGGTTTTTGACTGTGGCAGTGCTGTCTTTGAGTCAGATGACGAAGGCCTGCGTGCGAACCCCGCTCGAGTGAGCCAAACTGCTCGAACCCGAGCGGAGCGTGCTCTGCCAACAACAGCACATCAACACGTTCTCCGCAGACTCTCCAGGGACTGTGTGCGTGGGAGCCGACCGCAAGTCTTCAAAACAATAGATGAGTGCAACGAGGGCAAGGGAGGCATAACGCAGCATATGCAGAATAAGCAGTCATTATAAAGAAGGTAACATGTCACGCATTTTAATCATTTCTTATCAATGCCTATATGTATGTATAGGCACAATGTCCACCGTTAACTTGGATTTGGAAGAGTATAGATTAGCATGTATTTTCTCTGAAACGCATGCAGTGGAACACAACGATTCATAGCTTTGCAGTCCAGAATGACTGAAGTGTATGTGCAGTGCGGAGCAGGGACAGCATGCACATCTGGTTGAGCCCAGGAGTCACTGCAGCACATGGAGCTGGGAAAACCTTTCCACACGGTGTATCTAATAGTTGTTAGCATTTCAGCTCCCTCGAGGTACCTGAAGATTTGGTCAATTATTTGTTCAGTACATTTGGTTTTTCTGTCATTCAAGGTCATTTTATATGACCCTGTGTAACCTGCATTTGTTCCACACAGATTCAGACTTGCATGGGAGATGATACATCTCTGATGCACATTTATGATGATGCCCTAAAACTTTAAAAGGGTTCTGTCCTGCTGACTGATGCCCCCTCCCTTGGCAAAACATGGTTAGAATCGATTCTATGGGCAGATCACTGTACCTAGGACTGGTGACATTTTCCCAAATTTGAAGCTCAGGGGCATCACATTTAGATACAGCTGAGACAATCTTTTCTTTTCTGAAACCACCAGCCTACATACAATGAAAGGGATATACAATGAAGGTACAAGCTCTTCCCATCTCAGACACATTCTGACAAAATGTGCCCTTCAAGAACATTGCATCACTTTGCTGGTTTAACGAAATGTCTTATATATGCTCAACAATGCATAAAACATTAATATTTTAATATAAATACCTCATTCAAAATGGTCAGCGACAACATTTGTTTGTGTCACTTTGAGGGATTTTCCTAGACAGGCTGTAAAATGTCTGTAAAATTCATTTTAAACCCAGAATGCCTCTGGGATGCATGAAGACTTATGGGGATTTAATTTGATGGGAGTTACATGAAGGGCTTGACCATCATTGTGTTGGTAAATCAAAGTAAATAAAAGCGAGGCGTTTACTCGGTCCATCTGGGAACCAGGCTGACTGCACATGTAAACAGTATCTCTTTCAGCCGTGTTGTATGACAGTGCAGCTATATCAGGTTTCAGTTCTGTGCGTGTCATGCATTATTCAGGAAATGCAGTCGCATGAGGCTGAATTATACCTTTCAGACCACTTCAATAAAAGCCAGTCCCTCCGGAAACAGGACGATATGATCTAATCATTCTTTTGTCCAAATATTTTGTCCTGAAATCCAAATTGATATCATCACTATGCACACTGCTGATAAAATATTAATTAAAACAAGTGTTTATATTGTTCTTGCATCTGTTGCATTTGGGGATTTTACCAAATAATCTGATAGCACTATTTATTTGGACAATTCTTTCAAATATTAAAATGGTACCAGAAAAAAGAAATAGGTACCATGAGCACTGCGGTTTTTCTTTCTAGTCAGTTCCTAAATACAGGCCTTTAATCATGTCTGAATGAATGATGCAGAAGTGCAGATGTTCACCAGCCTCTAATATTGCCCTCTCATGACATGAAGAGAACAGATTTCTCTGTCCTCTGACCAGCCTTACATTCACTAGTTTAGATATGGAGTTTTTCTGCTTTAACAGCCTGAGCTCAAAGTGAAATGATAAAAATTTCATACTATATAGGATATATGGTTTGTGATTTATTTAAAAACCCAGGTTAGTTAATGTCTGTGTAAGGGTAAGGTTCATTTTGTCTGAGTTTTGAACATAACTGTTTGTAGCCATTTGACTATGAAGTTCTACTGGAGTGATAATTGCATGATATATTTTTAAATAAACATGGAAGCATTTAAACAACATCATATACACTATTTTTATCATGTATGCTTGAGTATGAACCATTATGTCTGGGTAAAAATCCATTGCATAATAAAAATGATAATTTTTCATTTTCTTACATATTCTGGAATTATGGGAAATGGTGCTTCTCCACAGTTCCCATGTTTTCTTCAGACACGATTTATATTTTAAGAAAGACGCTACTGGGACCCCCCCACAATGGGCTCTGGATGACTTTCACAGTGCTGTCAAGACTGCAAAACTGAAGGAGAAACAATGCCATGAATAATTCACACCTCTACGGCGCCTTCCCATGTGGCATTCTTCAAATAAATATTTCAAGTCCCACAGCAAAAAAAAAAAAAATAAAAAAGAATGAGAAAAAATGAATATAATTTTCAGATACAAAATGTCCAGGTAGGTTTCCCAGTTTTGTTTTCCATGCACTAAGTAATGGCAGGGTTCTCAGTATGAGAGAGGAAAACGGGAATAAGAAATAAAAACAGAATTAAATTAATGAATGATCTGCTTACTTTGGCGATGAAGAGAGATGACCCTTCTGAGTCATCTGAGTGCAGCACTTCCTCCATATTGAAGGGAAACTGTTTTTTAACCGCCCAGGTAGGGAGCTGAACGGTCAGGACCTAAATTGTTCCTGCATTTTTAATGCAAAGGGATACTTAAGGTTGTAATTAACTGATGAGTAATCAAGCTGGGTTGCAGATGCACTACCCAAATTGGTTTTTTGAGCTTCAACAGACTCTAATTTTCCATAGCTTGCTGAGTCAGCATCACTTTTGCAATTGAAGGGAACCTGTTGTTGCGGAGTATATACTTTCACAGCTCAAAGTGAACTACCACAGAACCTTAAACAATATAGTGCAGAGAAACAAAATTTATGAATTTGAACCTGTTCAACATGACACAGAATATTAAAAATGAATAAACCTTGAAATTACAAATACAAATCACAGTATAACATTTAACACAATGGTATTTATTTAAGTTATGATAATGCCTTAATGTCATACTTATAACCATACCTTACATAGAGGAACATGTCGTAAGTAGGAAAAAACAATGTGAATTTGCTGGCATAAATAAGTCTCCATTCAGATCACATATCAGTGATAAAGATTTGTATCTTGTGATACTGTGTTGTACTACATGGAAAACATTAATGTTCTGTATAATCATGAGTTTGAAATGGGAGGGCAATAGTCATGTAAAATCAGTTATGACAAAAATGTAAGGAAAGTAAATGTTGCATTTTTACATTTAAAATGACTACTGATCCCCTCTTTACTGCCCTCCCTGATTACTTTCTGTCTGTGGTAGAACAGTAATCTTAGGCTGTACATCCTAAGAATGAAATTTATATGCTATATGCTATATGATATCAGTACCTGACTAAGCTGAAGAATCTATGATAT
The DNA here is from genome assembly GCA_022829145.1 of Albula goreensis. Lineage (NCBI taxonomy): Eukaryota > Metazoa > Chordata > Actinopteri > Albuliformes > Albulidae > Albula > Albula goreensis. Next base: position 10,020,101 of record CM040760.1, read on the forward strand.
ATTAGAGTGGAGAGCAAAACTTACTTTAAAGTAGACAGTGACTGGCAGCTCTTGTAGCTCCGCCCATAGATATGTTAATGAACTCTCACTCCTCCATCACTTGTTCATCCAACACATCAAAGACTAAAGTCATGCTCTGAAACCAAGCATTCTGTTATTATTATTACAGGTCAAATGTATTTATACCTGCTCCATATTGCGTTACGCAGGGAATGCAAATTCAGTAGGACTCAGCCGCTGGTGTTTTTCATTCAGGTAATCACCTCCCTGCAAATGGAGAGAACGAGTTATTCTATCCAAGGCCTTTGTTTTTTTTGCCTCCAGTTCTTCTGTGCTGTTAGTTAAGTCAAGGGGGATTAGTGTGTGTTAAAGATGTGTTCATTTTGAAAAAGCAATAATAATCTTACTCAAGGCACACAATTATCATAAAGTAATCACATGGAGGAACTGCACAGCTCGAATAGTGTTTTGTGTCTCTTTCTTTTTAAAACACTTTGCATCTCATTCTCTGAGCATGAAAAGATCTCAGCATATCGGTATCACAAAGAACTGTATACAAAGTACTGTCATTTGAAAGTTTGAATGTGAAGGAGCTTTACATTCTCTTTAATGATTATGTCTGGATTGTGTGATTCTTGGAAACAGCTATTTTTTTGTGCTGCTGGTGGAAATTCACTACAAATTGGACAGTAGTAGCTCCTGAGCACTCTCAGCCCTGAGAGGATACAGGGATGGCAAAAATCATGATTCACCTATCCAATGACATGAGAGCGTTGCGGAATTTTCCAGAACTCCAGAAGTGAAAATCTTGTTCATGTACAATTGTCCTGGTGTATTAGCTGATGGTTGATGGATAGACAGGGATGTTAAAAATGAGTTAGTCAACAGCAGTTTGCCCTTGCTCCTGAGGTCAGCCCCAAGCACATATATGTCTAACTATATAATAAAGGCATTCTTACATGTATCATATGTTCAATTGTTTTAAAATAAAAGAGAGATCGATGCCCAAAATAAAAGCAAATACAATCAGGTTGTTGGTATGGAACAGTGGTAGTTTTCCATAAATTCTAAGAGTACTGCACTTTGCACTGTACTGTACATTGACATGATGTTTGCAGAAGGCCAGCGTAACTGAAAGGCTTTGTACTGTACCATCCTTTGACCCTGTGTTTGCGGAAGGCCAGTCTACCTGAAAGGCTAGGCTTTTTAGAATTCTTAATGGATTTAAATGACACAATTACAAACATCACCTGCAGCATCAGTCTCAGTCCAGAGAGCATTTTGGTTTTACATGTACTTTGTACAAAAGGGCCACCTACTTTTGGTGGATTCTCTTTATGGTTATAATTATCACTGTTCTTTTACGCATCATTGGTCTGCCTCTTTACATGGTCAATAAAAAAGCACCAATTGGCGTTTTTCATGCAAAGGTTTTATGCCTTTTGCAGGTAGAATACACTACAGTAAGGGTTGATAATGTTTAGCTCCTAAATGGGATTTGACAGTATAGATCAAGGGAATTACTTCAGTAAATATCCAGCTATAAAACAGGATGACATGAAAAAAGGTTTCCTCATTTTTTTAATGCATAATTTAATTTCTTTAGTTTCCTTGGAGATTATCAAACTCAATGAATCCAGCATATTACAGATTACATTCTGCAAGTGTTTCAAGGCCTTTTGGTCTCTGAAATGTCAAATTAGTCCATCAAAACCTCACCATGAAAACATTTGGATAATGTGTGCATCTGACATACGGTGTGGCTAAGTTATACCATTCACTCAGACACAGTACAGAGCTATTCAATATGGAATATCTCTCTGCTGGTGTTGCCATGGACACTGTGAGGGTTTCATGAGAGTTGATTTCACCAGTCAAGACACACAATACAGATTGAGGTATGAAAAATGCCTTGATGCACATGCTATCAAAAACATATAAAACATATTTTTCTCTTATCTTGGAGTTGTATTTATTTAGTGGCACAGTTAGCCTTGCTTCATATAGGATTAGTAATATTTTGCATGTTATTCACTTCAGGCAGCATTAAGGTGAATTGCTCAAGCCTAGTGGCAGTTTCGGCTTACCAACAATGCATTGCAGCATCTCCCTTGCTTGCAAATCAAATATGCTAGCTGGAACCCCCCTCTATCCCCCAAGATGAGAATGAATTGAAGGACTGTTGCACGTCTGTGCAACAGATAACACGTGACTGAAATGTGCCTGAGGCCCACAGCGCAGTATACCGGTCCATAGAAAGGCAGGTACAGTAATTACAGAAGGGCTACTCTACTTTAATGTTCCATGCCACTTGAGCATCCTTCCCACACACCACCATTAAAACTGTTTTATTTTCCCTTCTGGGAATAGGATTTTCATATTTCAGTCACGCCAGCCCTATCCTCAGCCTCCTGTGGTGGAGTTAAACCTGGACTTTCAAGCGTACTCCAAAGGCAGTGGTCTCCTGGCTGATTAAAGATGGACCAGCACAGTTTAATTGGTCATGTCTTTCCTTTTTTCCTTTTTTATTAGTGATGTTCTTGGTCTTTCATCTGTTTTAGGCTTAATGACCATACAGTTCTGCTGGATGAGGTTTCAGAATTCGCCATTTGCTTAACTTCTATGGCAGTTACATATTATGCAAAATCATTACATGGAAATATATATATTCCAAGCAAATTACAGTACATTCCTGTTAAGATAGCATATTAAAATTTAATTCACACAACGTAGGAGTGTGTGCTGAGATGTCTCTGCAAATGATAAAATGTGTCTTTTTCACAAATCTCACAAAGCCAGTAAAGCCATGAGACTGTTTACACCAAGATGACTGACACCCTGGGCTGGATTATGGAGATGTGTGAGAGAGCCACTCTAACACTAATGAAGCACACCCTCATGCTCCAACACCAGCCACTGGCCTGGAGACAGAACACTCCAGAAGCAGACAAAGTTTGAGGCAGGAAAGATCAGAGGCTGTGTGGAAGTCCAGGGCTTGGGAGTCAGAGAGACAAAGAGAGAAAAGAAGAAATTGGGCAGAGTCTTGCATTATATGGAGTCAAAAGCAATGAGAGTTGGAGACAGGGTTTGAGGTGGGGAGAAATGGATGCAGAGAGTTAGGAAAAATGTTTCATGTTTCAAACATATCAAACTCTCCATTGCTTAGCAATATTCTGTAAGTCACCAGTCCAGCACTGCTAAACACCTGTTAACACAGGACCAAAATTCCTGAGACACAAAGCAATCAGTTTGAGTCTTATTAGCTTTGCCCTATTTTCTGGCCTGCACTCTTCCGATATTATTGTTGAGTGAGTTACCATTCCCACCGTTACGTTATTGAGCTGCCTGCTCTAACACCATTGTTCTTAAATTTGCTTCAGGGGATCCACCAGGTATATTGGTTTTCATTCCTAAATAAAAGTCTTTTAACACTAAGTATGTGTTTAAAAGTCTCTGAACTGTCAGGAGCCATTCATTGTTCTTAATTAAGACCATGGTGTCTTAATTAAGGTGTCTTAATTGTTCTTAATTAACTGTTAATTGTTCTCCAGGAAATGTTACATCACAAATAGATATGCATGTGATGAAACAAATGTTTCATATTCTCACTCCAGTGCTTACAATCAATTAATCATTAATCAATTAATTATTAATTTGTTGTAGGTGCTGTACTGTAAATAAATCGATTTGAAGGAGATTCAAGATTCCATTAAATAAGTGATTAAATAGACTGACAGGAGAAGTCCGATTTACTGTGTGGAAACCTGGTCACTAAAACTTAAACATTTGTGTAAAATTATGAATTCAATAACATATGATGGCAACATAATAAACATTGTGCATCAGAACACTGTGGGTTAAATGTATTTATATATGTCTAAGTTAATTGTTACAGCTCTACTACATTACATTGACGTGTACACACAACAAAATATACAAATATAGATAGATGCTCATACTCTTAACTTGAATGAGTGTAGAGAAGTTTTTCAGCAAACACATGCAATATTCTGCAAGAAGTATTTAAAAAGTTGCAGAAATTCACTTTCATCCATTACTGAACAAACTGCAGAAGGTGGATTACTGAGTGTGGTAAGGTTCCTCTGGGACAGACTGGGTGTGGGGGCGTGGGCAGCTGCATTCTGGCCCACCGCTGGCAGCACTGCAGTGCTTTGGTCTGCAGTGGGAATCCCCAAACTTAGATTATGGATGAATAAAGCAACCCACATCTTATCTCACCGGGGTTACACCTAAATCACAACAGACTGATACATTCCCATCCACATTCAGTCCTTGTCCGTGGTAATTAAGAGAATTAGGGATGGGGGCGGGGGTGATCAGGTGGTGTGAGACTGGATTCCCTGATGTCGACTGGAGCCCTTGAAAAAGGTATGAAATCTGAGCTTTAGTAAATTGTCACATTGGATACGAGTTAAGCGTTTTTGATACAATATGATTGTTCATCCAGAATTATCTCCCAAACATACTAACAGGCTTCAAATATGAATAACATGTAGTTGGGAAATGTAGTTAAGAGAAAAATAGTTCATAAGTATTGCGGCACAGGGACAAGTGTGGCCAGTGGCCCATTTGGTGAGGGGAAGGAAAACAACAACGAAAAAGAAACTGAACTGGCCAAAGGACATCTTGTTAACAACTTCTTTGAGGACAGAGGGGAAAAAAGCACAAAACCAAACGATAAACAGTTGTAATATCGCAAACAAAAATAAACAGCACAGTATTTGTGAATCAATTAAAAAGTGGTGCATGAATACAAAAATGGTTTTGATGTTAGACAAGAGTCACTGAAAGCTTTCTGTTGCTCTAATGCATGTGATAGAACACCAACAGCAATACATAAGGTAAAATCAACTAAAAAACGGACATCCTTAGTGCAAGTTTATTCCACATCAGTGTTTTACTTTCCTCAAAATCCTTCCAAAATATTCTTTCCATTCTATACAACATACAGGACATGCAGTAGAACATTTGAACATCAGAAAAGGAGGACATTCAGAAAAATGATCAAAAAGGAGCATTAAAAGATACATCTAAAAATAATCCTATATTGACTGGAATCACAAATTGCTTTAACCTTGCAATGAATAGGTACAGCAATAAAACAGACTTGGACCTCTCAAAAAGTAAATGTTTTCTTAATCATTCTGTCAAAGATATTAACTCACAAAATCCAATACAATATTCAGCAAGCTGGCAAAAATAACTAGCAAGATATTTAAGCACCTTAGGTAGAAAACAAGCAATTTAATTTAATTTTGATATGTAGTTTTTGATATTTTTATGACTAAGACTGCACTGTTTATACACAAGGCTGATAATTTAGCTGTCCTGTGATTTTATTTATCTAAGAAGAATATACCTTTGACAATGGGGGCGTATATTTTTACATATTATTCACTTATGCGGCTTTGCACTGACAGCCCAGGGACCTGTGTCCAAGGACGTTAATCAAAACGTTGGATGTCTCAGCTACATAGCACCCCAGTAACGAGCAGTGCTAAAAGATGAGCTGAAGACATCTCTGTGAGCATTGCAGTGTGGAGAGGAAATCTCTCAGAAATGCAGATTAAAATCTGTGTCAGAACAGCATTTTAACTACACCTAAAGAGAAAAATTCACATGGAGGCGCTAAATGCATAACGCAAGAAGACCTCCCATTGGTTTCAAGGAAATATCACATAGACATACAAATCAAGTACTGACTTCATTCTAAAAATATAAACTTGACCCCTGGGTAATAAGAGACCAGCATTAGATTATCAGTGACAATTTGTCATGATGTTTGCACCCAGAATACATGCTGAACAATCTAAGGGAAAATAAAAAAAATCTGTGACAAGCCTTAATTGGTCCTTCTTTTTGGCCACAGTGGGCAAAGAAATGTTCCTAAATCATTAGAACAATATAAAGGCAGACTCATAGCTAGAGAGACACTACTATGGGAACTGGACCAGACTGAATGATAGCATGACTTATTTTACTGTTCCTATGCCAGCTGTTCATTCTGGCTTCTTTGTTGTTCTTGCTTGTGTACAGCTTAAACATGTAAAATTGTTACAAAATGGGTTTAAGCACGTTGTAAATACAGTGTTTCAGCGTCTGTTCATAAGAGCTCATCACATGAACCACTTTCTTTCCACAGGTGTGTCATGAAAATATTCTCTCGGTACCTTCCTGAGCCAGTAGAATCGAATAAAAGTGATGAACAGCATACAGCAATAGCAAGTTCTTTTAGAGTGTATTATTAGTTAGCAAGAATACAATATTCTGATTGGGATGGTAGCCATTTCTCTTAAAGAAGGAGAGTCACAGCCACACTACACTCTAGCTGTCAACATAGTTGAGTGTTTCATCAGGAATGCAAAGATAAAAGATGGCAGTGCAGATCTTTACTACATCTACAGATGGGGAACCATTAACAGATGGGCGAACAAATAATATCTTTCTTGGCTCACATCTTCTCTGCAAGGTTTTGCCAAGTGTTTTTAAAACTCTTATTGAGAACTTCTGTTTGCCAAAGTGAAATGCCATTTAAGCTTGCACAGACAATAACTGTACTTTCTAACCACACTGCAGGAAGCTAGATTTTAGTGTCCATAACTAAAGCTCCATTGTAAGCAATGCCAGTTGGTGTCAATGGTGATCATTGGCAGTGTCTTAAGACCCATTGACAATGGCCACATCACAGATAATCAGGCCCCTAAGTTAAGAAAACCTTTCCACAGAAAATGGCAATTGTAAATATTGTAAATACTGAAGAGGAAGTTCAAAGTTAGTTTTTTTGTTGCTCTTGACTCCAAAATGTCAAATAGTCACATCACCGACTGAAAAACAAAGTCAAACAGATATTTAAAATGGCACTAATTTGACGTTAAATTATGTTGGTAGAAATACAGACCGTGAAAATGAATAAAAACAATATGAAATTTAATTATGGGCAAAGCAGTTCTGAGCAGATGAACAGACTTCAGTGGCTGGAGCAGATGCTAAGACTCACCAGAGAGAACAGAATAACTCTCCCACGTCGCTTTCACACAATCACACACCCGGTACAAGGTTTGGCAGTCATTTGTGTAAATCCTGGTCTTTGAGATACACAAGCGAACATTTGATGAAACCATTGTTATTTCAGTATAACATATTTTTAGATGCTCATTTTACATTTTTCGTTTTCAATGTACAGGGCGATAAACAGTCCTTGTATTATTTTTACAAGTATTAATATTGTTGCCAACACTCCAATTTTGCAAACAAATTCCAAAAAGTAATGGAAAGGCCATTTTAATTCACCACAATATCATGGTAAGCTTAACATTATGTTACACCACATGCCTTTTCACTTTAAGCCTCAGGCAGTGTAGCCAGTTATGAGAAATAAACCCACCCAATTTTAAAAGCACAAATTACTTTTTGATTTTCTGTCATTTACACAAATGAACATGAACAGTGGAGCTGCAGCACTTGTGAGACTTACACAGAAAGACCACTAGAAAGTTTAATGGCCAAGATGCAGTATCTATCACATTAGCTACATCAAGCAATCACCAATACAAGCAATATTATTTGAACAGCTCTCCATTTCATTTTCTTTCTTTCTTAACACTGTAGCCGTGCCCTCAAATCTATGATAAATCTATTCAGGCAGTTTGCATACGCCTCACAGAGCCAGTAATCAAATCCCACAGCAAGAGATTAGGGACACAGGAAGCCAGAGCAACCCAATCGATTTTGCCCAGGTACCACAAAGGAAAACACACTCCATGTGAACGAATTAAAGACACGCCATTTGCAGTTGGACATTCCAAAATCAAGCCACTGAATCCCAGAAGGAACACCAGCTAAACTCTGCTATTAGCAGCAACAGAAACCATTTCTAAAAAATATCAAATGTAATATGAAAACACAGAAGCTTTAATCCAGAAACAGATGCATAAATTACTCAACAGTCGCAATGGGTGAAAATCACTATTAAGATGGAATTTGCGGTGACTGTGTTACTTTCCTCTTGATACATAGTAACATTGGTTCATGCATATATATACCTGTTAAGGTGCTAAAACAGGGTCGAGATTTTGCAAATGAGGCCAATTAATTATTCTGTCCAATTTGCTAAACCTTACCATAAATGTGATTTGGCACAGGATACTCAAAGTGGCACAGGATTTTCAAAGTGCAGTTGCATAACTTTCAGGTGTGTGCGTTGTTCCATCATACAACCCAAAGACCAAATTTTCTGTCTGTTGTGTGATGCAAAACAAAGATCTGCAGTTCACATCAAAGTGCATTTTCAGGAATAGATATATCTTTGGAACAAGGTGCGTAGCTGCATTGTAATAACCTTATTCCAAATGGTAACATTCTTCCACCAAAAGTTAGTGTTTTTTGCCTTTATTATCATGCCATATTTTCATTTATTTTCTTTACTACATTGTTAATTTTTTCATTTATTGCAATACAATAAAGCCACACTTTGACAAAACTTTTCAGAAGTTGAACTGTAATACTTGAAATTGAAAGCTTATTACATATGCATTACACACGTATGACAAATTAATTAACTAATTCATTATGTTTTTAGTGTGCATCCCTTGAAGTGTGCAAATTACCTAGAGTTTGGAGAAGGATAAATTTTGTTATTCATCAAAAATTTGTGTTGTTTTTCATTATTTGTAGTAAGTCATCTTTGAATTTTAGAGTTTATGTTATTCACTGGATATACTGTACAAAGCAGAACAAGGCATCAGAGCTCACAGGGGGAAGTTATCTCAGTAGGGAATTATGTGCCATAACCTCTATTAAAAACAATACAGGTCTGAAGTCCATTGTTTTTAAAAGAATAAGCAGAGATTCATAACATTTATTGGCATTTATTGAAGGAATCCATATGTAATGATAAAATGAGCATATAGTTGCATTTATTTAGTGTTATTAAGGTTGCAAAGAACATTTCAGTAATTTTACATAACATTTAATTTAAAACCAAAGAAAAAATTGTATATATAAATACTCTTCACAGACAGAATTATGATAAAGTTATATTTAGTGACCTGAGAAAGCATGCATTTCATGTTTCCATATTTCACTCTGTTTCAATTTAGGACCAACTACAGACATGTTCAACCAGAGAACTATATTTACACCTTTTAACATTTGAACGAAAAAGTAATCAATTTTCATAGTACCCATTGCCTGTACGCAAGGGCTTCCCAAAACTTGTTATGGGGAAATAATGTGTAGGCAATTTTTCAGTCTGTTTAGCTCTCAGTTAACAGTTAATTGCAGTTAATTGCATGATGATCACTATTTCATGCATCTTAATTTTACCCACTACATGAGAAAGAAGCATGCCTTGGGAGGTGTGTTCCACAGATTATGATGTGAATGTATCAAGTGAAAATGATTTTGCTAATATATGTCCCTGTAAAACAGTGCAGCTGTCACAGTCAAGTTTGATTAGAGACTGAGTCATTTATCCGAAGCCTCATTCAACAATTAATTGCCCTTTTTATTAATTGCAAACACTTTTCTGTAGTGCTAATTAGTTGTACTAGCTCTTTTGAATATAAATAACTCACTGAAACATTTCTATTTGCATCATTATGTTACACAAGTATGTATGAACCCTTAGAAACTCAACCCTCTGATCTTCTGTATGGTGACTCCATTTTGTGGTGAAAAACTGTGTTTCAGTCCTGAACACTGATGGGGCGGGGTTGCTGAGAGCCACACCAGGCAAAGGTTGTGCCCCTGCAGGTCTCTTCCCAAATTCATAGTGATGTGTATGATTAGAATAGATAATGGCAATGTGCCACACCTGATCTGATTATAATTCAACCTCAGCTATGTATGACTGTAAGTGAGACCACCGCTGTGGAGCAGATGGCCTCCAAAGCCTTTAGGAAACATCAAAACAGACAGATAAAAAGAAATGCAGTAGTAGCCCCTCAGTTCACACATCACCCCTTCTGGACATCAGTCTCAGCTTGGCTATTTGTATTTTCTTTATTATATACATTTTTCATCAAGCAGGCACCATTAACCAGAGCAATTTATTCATTAGCTTACATTTGTACTTGCAGACAAAGTTCTTGTGAAAATTGTACAAATCAATAATTACTGAAACAATTAACATTTATTACATTGCTCAAAGTTACAGCAGTGAGTTTGAGTCTTCATTTCCCCAGTCTCACGTTATACACTTATTTCAGTACATTTATAAAACGGTGTGTGCTTGGAAATGTGACACTCTGTGAATCCTGTGCACCGTGTGAAGCTGCACACCCATTAGGCAGGAGGTGTCGGAGATGCCGAATGCAGAGAGGCCCCATCTGTGATCCTTGGACCGAGCTGCAGCTGTCACTCATGTGTGGCTTTGGCATATGCCACCGGTCTGAACAGTTCCATCTGCTGGCCGACTTCCAGAAGTCATGGTCAAGGAACATCTCTGAAGTGCATCCAGAGTGACTGATTATTTGCATAAAATATTGAAAAATCACAGAGAGTTCATTTTAATTGACATCAACACCAGTTACTCTATAAGAGTTGTTGTGTATTTCATTGAAACTGCTTGTATGATTTAGCTGCACATATTTGGAGACACATCTTTATCAGAACTGACAGACAGTGCATGACATATTTGTAATATACATTTTCATCTATTTTCCTGCAGCTCTGCCAGATTACCCTCAATTAACATTGCACATTTGGCGCAATATGCCTGTCAGTCATTCTCTCAATCCTCATAAATGGAACACAGTCACAAAATAGTTCTACTGGAGTATTGATTCCTTTATGGAGTTGGTGCCATACATGAGTTTGGGCAACGTTTTACATGGAGCCAGCATGGTCCTGCACATGTAACATGATTCCAAAAGTGACAGTGAAAGTTGATAAAAATGTTTGTTAATGTATGTAGTAATCATTTTCTTTAAATCCTTTTTGAACCAAATATCTAGATTTTTTTCTGTACAGTGGAGAACAATTTCTACTTGCATACATGTATATATTAGCTAGCTACAAATTGTTCATACCTAGCCTTGCTTGCACTTTGTTGATCAGCAGTGCTCTGATATGCTTCGGTGAAATTTCAGATAATCTAAACACAGTATGAAATCATTACTGGAGACTGGAGGAATGTAAATCATGAGAGTGTTTGTACAGAATCTATATATAAATAGAGATTAGCCATATTTTGAATATTGCTGAAGCATTCTCTAAGTCCCTGTTGACTTTTCCATGGTGTCTCTTCACATGGGCAGGAATTTTTAAAAAACAAGGAGCCTAAAAATCTAAAATCAGTGTCAGTGCAGAGAGAATCATTCAAGCGTTTGGAAACTAAAAGTTTAAAAGTGAAAATTTGGTTCTGTGTTTAGACGTTTTGATCAGCAACCACATTCCAGTCCCACCTGTATTTTCACATGGGAATATATTTTGACAGGGACTCCTGGTTCTGTGATTGAGACAAAAATATACATGTCGATTGTGGCGAGGACACATAAGCAGCTTGTGACATACTGCAGGTCAGGCTTACTGTGATGGATTTGCCACATGAAAGATCCTTTCCAATTAATGTCACATTTTCCAGCTCATAGGACAAACAGTGTTGCGTTTGCTTTCCCCTGCTAATTTTGTTGCCAAATTCTGAATAATACACAACCTTCAAATGTGTTTGAATTGTGAAAATTCCAAATAACCAACTCTGAAAAATGATTGGATGGCAACAGAAACACAGACATAGATATAGTGTACTGCAGTATTTCACTTTTTAGAGGTCACATTTAGAGGTTGCGTTGTTTATGAAGGAGAGCCGTCTCAGAAGTGCAGGGTGAGCTGTATAGACTACAGGGACGGTATGGAGTGAGAGCTCGGGGTAATTATATGTGGATACCCGGCTCCAGAGGTACGAAATCTTCTCTTTCTACAGGCTCTCCTGGGATCAGTCTGCAGTCAGGCTCTGACATCGTCATCGTCTGAAGCTTCTGGCAACTTCATTATGTACATATTTAAGTCACATCCTTTTCTCAATGCACACAGAGGTGCCATTTCCTGTGTAGGCATTCCCTGTTTTTTTTTTTTTGCCTTACTTCTGTCACTAACTTAATCAACTTTTGAAACATTTATGGAAAATATTATTTACGATATTGATTTTATTCTTTATATGAACTTCATGGGCATATTCTCTTTTCTCTTTAATGTTTTCATTTAAAATATGCATTAAAGTCATTCTTCTGTCTTATGTGCTTGGAGAGGGTCAAACTTATTATACTTTTACAGGCAAGATTCATTTTATATTTACATATGAAACACTTTGTTGTTAAAAGGACAGTGTGTCTAATTATGCAGAGATGCTGTATACTGAATTTAACCCTGAGAAAAAACTCTGAAATTAATGGAGAAAAGTGAAAAGAATAATGACTTTCACAAGGAATCTTTCCTTTATAGTTGTTATATGAAATTCAAAGATGCCAGTGGCTTTCATTACTGTCAGCCATGCAGAACCAGGCATATATATGAAAAGTTGCTTTCCTAAAAAAGAAAAATTGAGAGGCTGTTCATTGACTATTGAACATGAGTGCATTCTCATTAAATGGCAATCCATTCTCTCAATTTCAAAAACTTTTTTTAATATGCAGAGTTGACCTGTTTGCATTATTCATAGGGACTTCATCAGCAAGCAATGACCTCAGTGAAAGCTGTTTGAGAGAACAGGGCTTTGGAATATTGAGAACCAAACTATATTTTGTGTTCAGAAGTGTAATTTTGAACATTTACCTGTGCACTACCGCTGTGACAATACTGATATGGTCCTTAAATACACTTCTTGTCACCCACTCATTGAACTGTTATTTATAGAATTGGAATGCGTCAGAAGGGCCCAGAATACCCAATGTTCCTAAATCAAAAATCACACGGCCTCACCAAAGTGACACATACACTTCCTGTACTTCTCCCTATTGTGACATCATCAACCCCGATTGACTCAGGAGTACGGTGTGACGTGAGCATGACATGCATCTGTCAGCCATGATATGGGATACAGGACACATTTTCAGAATGGGAGCCACAGTGTTATCAGTCTCACTTGTGAATTAATATGTATTTTAGATTGTTGATAAGTCTTAGAATTGCGGTCAAGAAATAATTCACATTAGAATTATCTTAACAACGAATGGAACACGGGCGATCGGATAGCTCAGTTGGCTGAGCAGCCGTCCCGTCCACGTGTTGATCCCTGAAAGACAGCTCTGACCCTTCTATCTATGCCTCCTCTTCTCTGTAACCTTCTCAGCTTTCCTAGCCTCTGAATCAAAGAAAAATACATAAGGAGGGTGGCTTGGCCACTCTCCCTTACAAAAAAAAAACAATGAAAGGAGCACAGTGCAGCTGCTAATTATAAGTTCAATGAGATTCATGCCTTTTAGAAAGATCTCATTTGCGTGAGCATTCAAGAAGAGAGAGAAAAATAATGATCGTTAGCTCAAGCCCGGATGTGCGGTCTGCATGCATGCATGCACTGCTGGTCTTTGGTTCTCTACCTGCAGGCTTTGTGGCCATTACCTGCGGTTGGTTTTTATTTCTTACATTTACAACCGAAATAAGCCCAACAGCGATCACATCATACTCTGAGAGCAGGAGAAACACTGTACGCCTGGCCGCTCCATTTCAGCTGACATTCTCGGCTTTTTACTTCCTTGACTCCTCATCCGAGCAACAGAAATTGTGGTAACGGGGCTGTGTGCTGTATTGATCAGAGAGTTACGGACTCCACAATGCTCCAATATTATTATCATCTTAATTACTTCCTGCTAAAATGCTCAATGACATTATAAATATGGGACATTATCAGGAGAGAGCTGGAGGGCAAATGTTGGAAACAGTGCTGTTGACATAGGACTCAAATAGCAAAGAGACACAGACTTGACGTGTTTAAGATGACAATGTGCTGCCAGTGTTGCTGGGAATATCATTATTATGAATTGCATTTTTATTTCATATATACAGCAAATAAATTCAGAATGTGAATCCACTCTGCCTGTACAATTAAATCCTTTAAATTTCCTCATAAATAATATTGCAACTAGTTTATTAAATCTTAACAGACACTGAATAATACTTTCTTCAACTTCATTAGAATTTTATGCTTTGAACAAGCATATGAAAGAAAAGTATGGGAAAAGCATCTTCTCATGTCATGATTGCAGGTGCTATCTTGGGTTTTATTATTTGTTTCGTGCTTTCTCGCTTGTTCTATCGTCGGGAAGCTAACGACGTGCTTTTGGTTATCTGCTGATTACTAGGTGTGGCTGATTAGTAATTGGTTTCAGGTGTGTGAGGTCTTTATATTACCCAGGGCTTCAGCATCTCTTTGCGTTAGTGTCGTCTATACACTTCATCGGCTTTGGCAGAGATTTTTGTCCGCTGGTTTTCGGCTTAGTATGCCTTGGACGTAAGTATAAATGTAGGAATCTTTACGAAGTTCTTTATTTTCTTTTTCTTGCGGAATTGATCCGTGTTCACCCGTTTTAGGGATTCGTTCCCTCCTCTGTCTCCTTCGAGACCTTAGTGGTTGGGGAATTAGTTCCTTAGCTTTTCATCTGTGTATTGTGCACACGAAGGGGTCCCATCATCATCATCATCATCATCAGCTCTTACATCTCAGGCATTATTTCTGCATTAGTCGTGTCCATTTATTTATTTAACTGAACAACATTATACAGTTATATATAAAGCAAAAATAAAAAAATTTTCAATGAACAGATTTCCACTGTATTTTTTATTGCAACTCGAAGGAGAAATGAGTAAAAAAAAGTGGTGTGGAGACCTGCACATTTGTTGGGCTGATCAAAACCGAAGCTTGTAAACTTTCAGGGGTTCCTAACTGAATTCATAACATGACATTTGCAGAACATTATTATAACTCTATCTGTTTACAGACATGGTACTTGGCAAATACTCAATTTATTCTGTCAGGAAAATTATGTGAGAAGGAAGAGGGGAAAATCTGAAAAAGCATCAGAGAATCAAACACCGAACCAATGCAAAGAAGGGACTAAGAAAACCCAAAATTGCATAGAAAAAATTCTTGTGCACTGAAATTCCGCCATTCCATCTCAAGTAGAGACTGCAAACTAAAAGCGAGGCATTGAACTTGTGTTGGATAATTTGGAGCAGCTGTAGCGCAGGACCTTTACTGAAGTATGCCCAGCGATGCCATTGCACCATGTTTCTTGCTCCACTCGATAAAAGCATAACACATTATAGACAACTCTTTAGCAGCTGAGAATTTTGAATCTTACCAAAGCTATGAATACTCTGTGGGGGGGAAATGAAGAGCAAAGATGTGGGTTTCCAGCTGTAAGTTCTGAACACAGTCTTTCTCAGGACACACTTAAAAAAATCCACTTCCTTTAATACAGTATTGTTAATGACCTTTTTCAGGCTGATCAATTCAAAAACAGTTCTAAAAGCATATTTTTAGAAACAGACTCAAAACAGTGTATTTTTGTATCATCTATTGGCAGTATGTGGTATTGTCAGAATTATCAACACAAGAATACAGCTCATATAATACATTATTTTGGAATAGCAAGCATGTACTATAGGTTTCACTTGTGGAAATACATTGCTATGTGTTTTAAATTTGCTAGCAACTGGAATGTCATTGGAGCACATGATTAACTCTTCATTCAGTGTGAACACTTATGTAGAATAACAAATACTTCCTTACAACAACAGAGATCTATAATGGAGACAGCTTGTGCTGATTCTACACTAGAGCTCCATATAAATCCTTCCTCCCCAACTGGCATCACCAATCTACAATGCCCTTAGTCATTAGCTGGGATTGGGTTTGTAAGTGATGCAACTAAATGTCGTATTGAGTGATGAACCTTTCTAAAACTCAATTAAGAGTCCGCTATAAAGGAACGCTTCTAATTAGCATTTGCAGCTTCAGATATAAGCAGCTATAATCTTACACTGTTTTGCCCCAAAGAGAAGTTTTAGTGAACTGGAAATAACTTTTTTATTTATGGCATTAGCTTATCAGGTTACAGCAGAATTTCCGATCTTTATTGCAGTTGACACATTGACATTTGTACGCCATCATGCACTCTACTTGCATTGGCCAAGAAGCCACCTGACTGTTAATGATGAATGTGCCACACACACACACTCACACACACAGAAATTGTGGAGCAGAGTGCCACATCCTGCCTCTCGATCATAGCCTTTCGCCTCATTCACCGTGTCACCAATATCTATTTGCGTATCTCAACCAGCTTGCACAGCGTTCAAAATTTTGCCTGGAGGTTTGACTGTAATGCCATCATACCGTCCCCCTGAAATGTCACAGCACTGTCAAGGATGCCTCTCGACACTTTTATGGTTTTCATTAAACTGACTGATGCCTGTCAGTCAAATACAGCAATCCACAAAATTCAGATTTTGTAAATTAGTCAAGGAAGTGCACTGTATGGGTAAAATGTTAAAACGGACGGCTGGATGGTCTGAGCCGAGGAGCTCTTGAATTCGTCAGTCATTTGTTAAGCCCTGGAAAAGGTCAGCAGAAATCACTAATCTAATAATGAAGCCCTTAAAGTGTAGGAGCCCTCCATCTGAAGCGTGCATGCCCCAGCACTGGTGAAATGTTTGTCACATAATTGCTCCTCTTATGTCTTTTCTGAAAGAATGTGTGCCCTTTCAATTTAGCATTCTTCAAAATGTTATTGTTAATAATAGTGCCGAAGCCCATCATGCATTTCACCGAAGCCTCAGGACACAATTAAAGTAGCAGAGAAGCAGTGAGGGCAGCGAATCCTGCCGGATGGTCAATTAAATAATCATCTACCAAAACGCCGCAAGGGGGTAAGCCAGCATTTAACAGCAAAGCCTATGAAACAGTTAATAGAGTCACCAGCATGTAACTGCTCTGTCGTGTTTGCACCCATAGGATATTGGCAGTGTCTTTTTATATTTCACAAATTCACCAAGGCTGCAGAAAGCTGTGATCTTTATGTTTATTTATTTAAAAATCAGGAAGACAGTGATGAAAAAATAATGGTATGTAGGCTGTAATGGTGCTTTACACACATGCTTTCAGATGCTTAATAATAAAAAAGAAAAACAATTTCATTTCTGTGTGTTGGTAACAAAAGTTTGGAATAAAAAATAATGCATTTTTCACATTGGATGTAAAACTTTCTCAGCTTCAAAGATGCCTAGTCCTGCCATAAGTAAACAGCATAAAATATGGTATCCAAACATGGCCCTGTTCTGATCCATTAGGCAACATTTCAGTTACCACTGTCCTGGCAAGACGTATAGACAAGAAACCTCTCATTTGTAGAAAAGGATCACCTTAAGCCTGACTGTGGAAATGGTTTTAAAGAGAACATTGCTTTCAGAAACACACACTGGATCACAGATATATAGTTTAAATCATCACAGAGGGATTGAACAGGTCCACAGGCCAGAACAGTCACCATTTTAAATGAACGGAAAACAGCGACAAGTGTGATTTATGAGCCAGGCCAGCGACACGCATGGCTTTAATCGGTTCGATATTGCTCCCTGCTGCCTTGGTGTCTGTGCAGTGTTTGCCTCCCTGACATGTTTGTTGATAATCAAACAGTTATAAAACCATTAGAGGACAAGCTCAGTCATAAACCTGATGCCAAGAGCAGACATGTGCCATTGATCATATTTGATAATGGCTAATTCTCTCAGAGTAAGATTGCTGGAGTGCTGCAGATTAATCTTAAGTGTAGGAACAAAGAACAGGACAAAATGGGGGTGGGCAAAACGTTCCCACTCACATTAAAGATCTGTTTGGTCCTTTCTCAGCATGATTTGATGATGTTTATAATATGTATTTACAAACTAATCTGATATAAACACTGCTGAATCAACTTATATAAAAATCTGATTCTGTTTGATCTCTCAAGGTGAATTTGAAACACACAAGGTCAAACATTTTTCATTTTAAATGGCCTGATATGGATTTATGGAGTAATTGTCATAGCAAAACGGTTGGTCTACAGCTACACATTTTTGAGTGAAATCCATTTTAATTGCTGTACATTTTTAAAAACGCAATTATCTAACAGAGCATATTCTGAAGCTTATTGAAAATTGTTACAGCATTATTTATTATTGGGACAGCTTTCAAAAACTTTTCCACATTGAAAACTGTCCAAATTTGAAACACCACCATTTGGCACTGGCCTCCTCCATATCAGATCCAGGACTTGGATGCACTGTTACTCTTGTGCTTTGTGTCCTGATTGGATGTGACACTAAGAGGCCCATTTTCTCCTTTTTTATTATCTCTGTAACCACATTTTAAAACATATTTGCTTCTTAACATTTTCTGCACATTATAGCTTTTCTCTGTCAATAGAATATTTTTGGTGTTTTATATATTGGTTTGCAAAGGAACAGTATCAACAACTATTTCATAACAGTATTTATGTAATAATCCTACATAAATGTGTACATGGGCGATTATTCAAAGCAGATAAATATTGCTTTTTATCATACTTTGAGTCCTGCATTCAAGGAATATATTCAACACATATAATTTGTGTGTCCTTGAACTCAGACATAATGATGGATTCTTACATTTTTCCAGCACTCATTAATTTGCTGTCAAATACTTCATTAGCAATGTGAAATAAGAAATGAAGGGAAGATAAAGGAAGATATACCATCTCAGATTCACACACCTGCCTCCTCTCTCTCCCTCTGGGCTGACATTCAGATGCCTGGCAGGGTTCTGATACTTTGGTGTTATTCCACTGAGAGATGTTCAATCCACTCCACATTATTCCTGAATTTCTAAATCTGTTCTTAGACTGCTTTTCCTCTTGAGGAAAAGAATACAAATTTGCTCAGACGTGGTAATGCTATATGTATTCAGTACCCAACCAAAGGGCCCTAAATCTGTACATGGAGGCCATTTAATGAAATACAGAGGAGTGGGATTTTTGGTGTCACAGTGTGAGTGCTGACTCAAAACCAGCAAGTGCCCTGCCACTCAGAAAAGAAGGGAATAAATGAAGGAAACAGAGAGCAGTGACATGGCTTCATCATTCTCACTTTTTGAACTGTCATGAGAGGCATGGCATTACTGTAACACTGTGATTGAAACACTTCCAACACTTTAAATCTGGCCCATGAATGCCTTGGTGATAAGTGATATCAGAGCTGATATAAAGTGAGGTCCTTGATTGGAAGGGCTGAATGCATTAGATCAAAAGGATTAATGGGTGCGTTGATCAAATGAAAAATCAATAAAATAATTTCACTGATAATCATAATTGTGTCATTCAGTACATCACATTTAGCAAAGGTTTTATGACAAATCCTTATGAGTTGTATTTGTAGTTGGGAGTTATATCTTTGCAGCAAGGCTATAACAGTAGGATGTGCATCTGACTGATGAGAACAAATAACGATTCAATTTAATTCCACATCCATCCATAATTATTGAGTAAGTGTGTAATGTAATGTGCATGTGTAAGTGACACATTCATAAACACTGTGAACATAGCCATTTTAATTGGTAGCCATGTGAATATGCTGATCATTCCCAGTTGTTCATTAAATAGATGCAAGTGCACACAACTTCCAGTCAGCTAAAATTAAGACCACTGCTCAATTAACTAGGCTATACTTAGGCCTCCCTTTAGTGAAAACTGATTTTCATATTCATCTGTCTCAAATATGAAAGGCAATTTGTTTTCATAAATGGGTAAGTTAAGACATTTCATATAATTACTAAGTTCAGTAAGGATGGAGACGAGAGGATGCTGTTTTCCTCATAAGTGTGTATTTGCATACAAGTGGTCTGAGGCATTATTGTATACACATCAAACTAATTCAAACCTAAATGAAATCGGTTAATCCCAAAACGTCCCGCAAATTGCTAATACAATTATAAGCACAAATATTTGCATAAATACAAATAACAAATTAAGACATGTTTTTACAGTGGTGATTTTTTTTTATTTTTATCAGGCAACTCCCTGAGAATTAGACTATGATATCACCACATGATAGGTATTGGATGATGTTTCTGCATGCTAGAGAAAAGCATGAGTGAGGCATCTGGTTAAGGAAGTCTAATTTATAGCGCACTGATACATGCTCTTTCCCAGACTGAATTTATTCAAATAAATTCAGTTCTCACACATATGCATTGGAATTTATTAGCTTTTATTAGTGTCAATGTTTATTCTTGTCAATGTTACTTGTCAAGACATGCACAATAACAATGGTAGCTTGCATCCATTCCATGTCAGTTCCTGCTGTAACAGGGAATTCTGCGGGCTCCTGTATAATTGGCTGTAGTGTTTACTGGAATATCAGGATCTCCACAGTTTGAATTGCTTCAGCAGAGTAGTCTCCTGGTACAGTGTCTATGATGGCTGGGCTGGAAGACTGCAAAGTGGAAGAACTGCTAATTTTTGGAACAATGTCCTACATTTTGCAATAAGCTATTTCAGTTATGGAAAAAGAGGACATAGTAGTTATGATAATCACCGCCCTGCATTTAGAGATCATAGACAGTCATGGGTCTATGTAAAATTAACTGTGCATTCTGAATGAGGAGAGAAAAGGTTCTGCAATGGGATTTGTGAGAGCAGACATGATTGTATGTGTGGGTCACATTTTATATCTTAGATTCTGGTCACCTATCCAGTGATGGACCCTGTTCCCATAGGTTTTGGTCTATTATGAGTACCTTCTGAAGTAGGTAGCACACTGCACACACTGTGTCTCAGTCACATCTGAATGATCTCAGACCCACTGAGCCCCTGTCTTTTTCCCCTGTCATCTCTGTCCTCTCATCTCAGTCCCCCTGACGTTTCTCCGGAGACAACCACACGTTGCTGGAGGCAGGCATCTGACCTACAGAAATGTCATAAAGTGGATTTTTCTTTTTTCATTTAATTTAACCTGTCGCCTTAGATTTGTGATAAGCTCAATATAGGAGAAGCTCAATATGCTTACCCCTGTTTGTTCTAAAAAAAAAAAAAAAAAGAAAATAACGAAATATATTATAATATATTTACACAGGTCTGTATGCGTTAATTATCTTGACATTTCATAAGGTTCATGTACAATGGTATTAACAATTATCATGTCAGTATCACCAATAAACAAGTTTTTTCTGTAACGCAGAATAATATAATCTTGCTTGGAGGTTCTGTAATATCTCAGCAAAAACATTTGTTATGCAAAAATGGCCAGTTCCTCACACAAAGAGGCACTCTCTAAACATCTATAAAAACCTGTAAACCTTTTCTTACCAAACTATTGCTATCAAAATGATGCCAAGTTACAGCTTTCACCAACATGCTTCACAGAAACTAAATGAGTGCTAGAAAGTTTCCCAAACTGCAGTAAAAAGTAAAATATTGATTTGTTTATGAATGCTTACAATATTGGTCTTAATAAGAAGACACTCTCCAAATGGTTGATTGTTTTGTACTGCACAGATACACATTGGTCTAAGTGGTTGTTATGAATGCAAAGGACTGCATGTTCTACTCAGCCTCATCCTTCCTTACTGGTATATTATATAATTATATAATTATTTTCTTTGCACTCATTCTTATTAAAGTTCTTATTACACTTATATGGTAATGCTAGCTGTTCTTAGCTATGGAGGAACCCTTCAGCTGAAGGTAAATCTTCGAAGAGGCATGACCATGCTGACCTTCTAACCAGGGTTGGAAGAGGAATGAGTAAGGAGCTTTCTGATGGGTAGGGCAGGCAAGGGAGGGAAGCAGAAAGACAAAAGCAGCTAATTAGCAGGACAGGGATCCGTTTTTGAGGAAGGTGTTACAGAGGTCAGGGAATTAGGGGTGTAATGATGTCCAGAGAGCGCACAGCTGATGGCAGGGGTCAGCTGGGGTCAGCGCTCTCCTTCAGCTATATTTTTAGGATCAAGAGGAGAACTAACATGTTGAGCAGACGTAGACAGGATGGTTTCAATTCTAAGGGTTTTTTAATTGAGTCCCATAAGAAGTAAGGCATCAGTGGAGCTATCCCTCAGCACTCATGTAAAAAATGGAAGAAATTCTTGCTGAATCATGTCTTTTGCAGCATACATGGAACCATTTTCCTAACTACATGTCATTACATATTCCATCCAGTACATACTCCCTGGAGAAAGGTAAGGATGTTCTGGTCAGACTCCCAACCTGCCTCTTTCACTTCAATCCCCAAACGATTGTGTTTAATTATCTCTTCAGAACCACCTTTTTCTGCATTTATCATGCTTTGTTATCATGCTGTGTTTCCTTGTAAAGGTTGTGGATTGCCAGCTCTGCCCATATTTAGAAATTGTTTCAGCTAGTACAGACTGACACTGATCTAAATATTTTTTTCCGATGACGTAGATAAGAGGCTAATAAGCATTAAAATTGCAAATGGAGCTGTTAATTAATTAAAAAATAATGAATAAATAATTGAGTTCAGTATGGAACCATCCAAGGGAAATAGCTGCCCTCATACCATCAATCTTCTGTCTTTCATCAAAATACCCTGTCAAAATGCACAGAGGATGTAGGGATATGCGGTTAATTGAGTTACATTTATTAGCAACATTTGATGTATTTGGCATCATACATATTTAATTTACTTTATATATCTCTGTTATTTCCACAGAAACACATGTAAATACATTGATTAACAGCAAGTCCCATTATCTTGGTTGAACTCAGAATGTTACATTGGGACATATTTATGTATAAATCAAAGACAGAATTATACAAAAATATTCACCATCTTTCATGTCATAAAAACAAACAGCACATTTAAAGATGTAAGATTTGGTATGATTTTAAAAATGGAAAATATGTTTTAAAAAGGACAGCAATTAGTAGTTCAAGTAGCACAGCACTATGTTAATATCATCAACACATATCATCAGTTTTAAAATTAATGGAAAGGCTTCCATTTCCCTGTCTTCAAAGATCTCATTTGTACCAATGGTCGTCCCTTCTGAATAGTGTCTTCCAGACACAGTCTGGAGGGGAAGTGTTCAAATTTGAAGCTCCTTATATCTTTATCTCTTTTAAGTGTCATCATGACTATCGGCGACGAGCTCTTTGCCCATAACTGTGATTGAGACATTGTCCTGCTACATCCTGTCATTCAGCTAACATGGATCACAGAAGATGGATTATGTCCCCTTCATGAGAGCAAGAGCGGACCCCGCGTCGGGCTCTTTAGCCACGCTGTGATGGATCACTCTCCATGACTGGGCAAGAGCACTGAAAGTGCATTGTGTTGTGCAATCTGATCTGTTTTTGTTTGCAAATGCTTTTTTACATCTGTCAAAAATATCACTAGTGCACAGCAAAATGTCCGGTGCTAATTCAACACCAACAGTGTAAATATAAGAACCACTGAACTCATATGTACACTGTTAGTGTTAAATGAAAGAAAATTAATTTGTGCACCAAACAGCCAACATTACGCATTATAAACAACTGACAACTACAACTACTATCAGCAGAGGCCCTGTTAAAATGGCATCTTATGAGCTACAGTTTGTTCAACAAGGCAAGTATAGATGTTTCCCAGCAACTGGGAATTTGTGATTTATATGGGGATGTGGGGAGTTAACCTTTTAGTTCATCGAATTTAGAGGAGAATGTATATCATCATTTATAAGAGTGACTGTTTACAGATGTGGTGCACTTTTGTCCGTGGTGTGCAGTACTAATCAATTATGAGGTTACGTATCATCTGCTGAACTGTCTTATGCTGTAAATGAGCGTGAGGGCAGAGACCTGGTGACCGCAGAGAAGTAGGGCCAGTGGTTCAGCATTAGTCTGGCACTTCAAAATGACCAGAGACAAACATGGAAAGGAACTGGGTCATATACACTGAATCAATATCATCAGATCTTGTAATGCCTTCTCTACATTACAGATTTGCTTTGCTCATCAACCAGTTCCTTGTGTGGACGTTGGCACCATTTTATTGTAAAATAGAAAGAACTGAACACACAAATTACAAATCATAGACTATCTGTGGTCGGCATTCGGTCTCATGAAAGGAATCATTATCATATGTGCCAAGAAAGTTTTGGAGTAAAAGACTCATTGCCTAATCCACAGGGTCAAGTCCCACATAAGGCTCCCATTGAATCATCTTGTGATGCTGCTCCCATAGTTATGTATGCGGGAGGGATTTATCTGACCTAGTCAACAGTGCCGACTACAAATGCCATTTTGAATATTGCTGCTACTTTTGTGGTAGATAATGGAAGTGTGCTTGTCAGATGTTTGAATTACTTGTTGAAATGAGACCATCATAACTAAATATGACTTGCAGTTGTTCTTTGCAGTATGTGACTTCAGACAAATGTTATGATTGTCCTTTGCTTTGTGACATAATAAAGCATCTGTTGAGACATTGCTGTTCTTGTCTGTATCTTGTCTGCCTAATGGAAAACTATAGCAGTTATGCAGTTTGTCTTCATGGATGATTTGGTTGTTTAAGTGGGTCCTTTTCCATTAAAACATTTAATTAAATAAAAACTTGTCAATACATGACTTGACGTTTTTCTGACTAGGACTACTGTTACATGGATCTCCATGGAACTAGCAACCCACTGCTGCAGATACGCTCTCATGAATACAACTTATTCAAAATTCAAAATATTAAAATATGTCTAAAAGTTTAAAGTGTTGAAAGTTTTCTTTCCTAAAAAGACTGAAAAGAAGATAGAATCACATTGACAGGTAACAGTAGAAAGGTCCCTACAAAACAGATATGAATCATAAATGTGAGAGCACTTGACACCTTTACAGAGCAGATCCAAAAATGTCTAAATGGATTTGTCGTGTCAGGACAAACAGTGCGCTGTGTAGCATTTAAGGACTGTTCTAGGTCTTTGTTGAAGGACTGTCAGCCGTATCAACACAGAATGACCTTTTACAAACAATGTTCTTCACATCAGCCTTTTGTGTGCACCTCCCAAAGAGAGAGGACGCGGGGTCGATAGACTGTTCTTTGTGCTCTGTGGTGCGCTGTCGAACCCTGGACCGTACTTCAGCGGCCCCCTGGGCATGGCAGTGGGGCTTTATAATAGGTGGTAAATCTGACGCATAGCCTGCCTGACCTGAGCCAGTAAGGCACATAATTTCTTGGAAAAATCTTGAAGAGTGCCAGACGAATTTTCAATCCCTGCAGCCTGATAGAGAAGGTGAAAATTAGGGAACAGCCACCATGAGAATGAGGGAACACCTGCCATATCTGAATGTCAAGGATAGAATTCAATGTTACATTAGATAAGATTATGTTGCTTGTACAGTGAATTGTTTGAACTGTTGAACCCTATGCTAGCTTTATTATAAATGTCTGAAGGTGGGCAATATTATGCTTTTTATTTCAGTAATGCTTTTCTTTCATATTTGTTCTTCATTGATTTGCTCTTTGCCTGTAACACTGGCTACAGTCATCTATACCTACACTATTGTTGTAGTTGGTCCTGTGATACATATTAAATGAGCAATGCCAATTTTGAATATGCACATCTGCTGCATCAATAAATTAATGACTAAATTTAACTATTTATATCTCTGCTGACATGCCGGATGAGTAACATAGTTTGCATTTCACATGTTACCCTGTTTAAATAGCTGGATATTTACCAGTTTCAGTTTAAGCATATTGTACTGATCCTGCAGAAATACCACTGCTGCAGCTTTTCTGTTTTTGAGCTGAGGAAGGTTAGCTACCTGTAGTATTACCCATACATGTTTTGCTAACAGATAAGTCAGTTCCGTTATTCAGTTAGATTTTGTTGTTATTTGTAAAGCACTGAGAGCTGCAGTTAGAATGGATAGAGTCCATTATGATAACGTTAGCCACAGTGGCCTTTAGTATCTGGGGCCCCCAGTGGTGCACAGGTCATGCTGAATGTGTAACCCCTGCTGATAGAATGTTATGGTAATGCAACATTTGAGTTCCAAGCCCAGCTCCTTACTCTCCACTACACACTGTCAACCCCTAAAAACATGCATCATCGCAATGGTGTAAACAGCTGCAGTTTAAGTACATGTGAATTCAATTGTGATTTCAGTACGTACCACCACTTTCTCCAGTCACCTGCAGGTAAAACTGCACCTCTGTCAACCAACGCATGTTTTACAGTGCAGGGTGAAAGACATTTCACCCTCTGGTGAGTAACAAAAGTGTCGCTTTGGCCCAGAGAAGGTGTTATTGAACAGATCATTTTTATATTGTTTTTTTAGCCTTAGGTTGGCTGATTTTAGATTCCCCTGGCACTGCAGTTCACACAGACAGAAAGAGTATCCTGCAGCACACCGGGGGTGTTTGCACACAGGTTTTTACGAATTAATTCAGAATTTTTAAATATATTTTACTACTGGCAATGCCTAACTAATAATAACACTGGAAAACACATTATATTAATAAAGGTAACATACTGATCTGACTGATACTCAGTGCTCAATTTATGGTCCACCTATTTAACTATTAAACTTGTGCTAGTGTGCAAGTAAAATAAAGTGTGCATGCATGAATTTATCAGTGTTTCACAGACTTGTCATGTTGGAAACATGTATGGCAACAGTGTAGCTTTCCTCATTAGGTGAGGGTTTCGATCTCAAGTCCCAACTGCAGAACTAGCCGCATAAACCGAAATTGCTAAATGTTGATATGTTTGATGATATGTCAAAATGTACATTGCTCGCAAAAAGGGCATCTGCGCAATGATGAAATATTTCCAAATATTCGATCTGTGTACATGTATCCTGTGGTGCTATAAGACTTGAGCGACTGATGTGCGAAGATTGAGCTTTTCACTGATCCTCAGATCTTGATGGAAAAGATTACGGGTTAATATTGGCTGAGAACATCACTCTCCCAAGATTCTACTTCAAAGCACAGTCTCATTTTCAGATGGGTAGTTCATTCCCACTTCTGAACGAAGTTAAGCCAATTTTTATTGACATCAAATAATAATATGTTATGGATAGATGTACACATGTTCTCGGGGATAACTGTATTCTGCTTCCGTGAACTGCTCTGGTTAAATGTGTTCATGATTTTTTTAATCAACATGATTTATTTTGCAATGCTTAATAACAGTTACGGTTTCAGTAAACATGAGTTGAGTTTTACATTTTATTGTTGCCCTAGCTTTCTACTATGCAATCAATATTGATTTAGTTTCATCAGGTCTGTCGATAATCTTAAATCATTGTATGTTTCATGTCAATTTCAAGAGCAGAGATTCTATCAGTTATAAAATACCACACAGGGACCTGTCTTTATTCTGAAGAGGATGGGAATATGGGAGTAACAGTGTTCATCTGGCAAAGTACAGGTTTGAGCGCTAACAAAGCATTATAAAAACGAAGGACTTCAAAAGTACTTATTTTCCACAGCATTACTGTATATGTATCCAAGTCTTTTTCTGTCATGGTGCACCCCTCCCTTAAAAACCCTAAACCAATTAATGTATTTTATGTAGTTTTGTTGAGCTGAAAGTGATGGAAAGTGTACTTCTCAACACTGCCCTTATAGAAGAAAAGCTTTTTTATCCAGGAGCGCTGAAAAACAGCCTCTGTAATTTCACAATGTTCGTCAATGAGTCTAAATATATCTGTTAGACAGTAAATACTTTGTCACTCTGATAAGACAGAAAAGACGCTGTGTTTCAAGATGCTACAGAATGTATATTGGCATAACAAGTTAAACTTAGTAAAACCTCTTGGATGTGTCTGAACTCTGATATCTCCATAACTCTGGAGTGACAAAATAATTTGTTAAATCTTAATCATTTTTTATTTAAATTGTTGCTTTCAAACTTCTGCCTGTTTTTTTATTACCAAGAATCAGACCAGTAGGAAAATGTCCTGCCAGCTGGTACAGGCACACACTTAGTAATTGTACTATTACAAATCCAAACCACATTAGCTATGGATGATAGTTTCTCCTTTTTACAGCAGTTTGATAGAACAGTGCACATTCTGTCGTAAGGACTTAAGTGATACATTATATAATGTATACATTTTTTTCTCATGAAAATAAGAATAATGGAAACTTCAGTGAGATACATTTATCATTTTTTTCAGCCTTGTTACTCATTGTTCCCTCTTGTCAATCCATCTATAATGGTTATTAGCTTTCTATCAGTATTCTGTAACTCAGTATAACTGTAACGGTGCCCTGCAAAGCAGACACAGTTAATGCTTATGTATGGGGTTGTTCAAAATCAGCTTGTATGTGATTTTCACAGGCATGCTGTACCATGTGATGCATGGAAATCAGAGGTGTGAGTGCCTGAATGAAAACATGCCTGAAATCCTGGGTACTCATATTG
The DNA here is from genome assembly GCA_022829145.1 of Albula goreensis. Classification (NCBI taxonomy): domain Eukaryota; kingdom Metazoa; phylum Chordata; class Actinopteri; order Albuliformes; family Albulidae; genus Albula; species Albula goreensis. The sequence continues at coordinate 10,048,497 of CM040760.1, forward strand.
CCGTTTGGAAAGCAAAGAATGTTACATAGAAACCTCTTCCCTGGCAGTGCTGTATCAAAAGTGTATTCAGGTGCAGAGCCATGCCCTGAATTCGTTATAACAAAAGTAAACAAACAGGTTTTTGAGCAGGGTATTGGGAAGGATGCCTCAGTATGAATGTGGATATAAGCTTCACTTGTGTCCATGGAAGGAAGGACTTTCAGCTCATATATGGCTGATCTTTCAGCAAATGTTCTGATGGTTTCATATAAAGGCCAGCTGGATTGTCCTGATTTCAAATGGCATGCAATTTAAACACAGCTTGAGGTCTTGTGGAGAATTAGGCGAAAGTGCACTCTGCAGACTGTTTGCTCTGGGCAAAATATGCCCTCCACTTGAATTTATTGGATAAAACAGACTCGGTGTTAGATGTGAGTGTCTGCAGATTGTTTTCAGACTTTATGGACACTTTGTCAAAGTCATGCTATTTTAGGTCAGGGCAGCAGAAATGAAATAGGTAGAGCAATACGTTTCCTAAAACCCTATCACAAAAGGATGACATTCTCAAAGTCAAACATGATACCAGGTGCAGCATATAGCTCATACTCCACCAGTTCATATTTACCCTGGCTGTGGGCACAATACAAGAGAGGGAGGGAAAATAACCACATACAGTAGATGATATTTATCTTCTCATATAATGGTTGGTAGAAACAGATGCCGCCTCTATTCCACAACCACAAAATGTCAATTAGGTATTAATGAAAACACAAGGACACACATGGTTTAGAATATATGCAGTATACACAGAGGGCATCTGACTGTAATACTCATGTGATGGTCTTGATTTGAGATATAATATGAGGCAATACTTCTCACTGTGATATGGTTTTGAATTGATTTTGCTGCGTTTACACAGCACTAAGGGTTGGCTCGGCCTGACTTTGGTGTGGAAGATGTTTTGGGTGGAAATTTTCTTGGTATTGTGTAATAAACAATGAATAAAGCAACCAGATATCCAAAATATTCACTGATGTTGTGCTCAGATTTGTGTACTACAGAAAGATGTAATTCGTTATTGAACTTTTTTGAAAACAAAAAATTGCATGGGCACAAGACAATGTATCTTAGAGCTGAGACTCATGAACTGGAATTACATTTCCCTTGGAACTATAGAGTCTCCAGAGGAACTCACTATAGGAAGTACCAAAGGCGTACTTTTCCAACCATTTCTCTTCTAGATAGCAACCAGCTCACTTGTCAGTGTAGATAAATACAAATGTCTTTCTTTGTTCCTAACTGAAATTATTATCACAGAGGGGCATTTTTAGTGGTTGCCTCCCCAGAGACCAAAGGCAAAGGAAGAAGAACATCCTACCTGAGGTGTTTATTTACAATGCCTCACAACCAAATACATACAAAAATATACACCCAAAAGATCAAAATCAAAATGTCAATTATTTCTGACTTGTGACTGCAAACTGTTTAGTGATTCCCCCGTTTAAGGGGTTTCTTTTCTTAGTAGTGGAGGTGAGTCTTTCCAGCAGTATCAGTATTGTAAAAGTAAAAATGTGTCATGGTCATGACTCAAAGTGTAATAAGTCCCACACATGACAAAAATGATCATGTTGCACCTGGATTTACCTGCACAGGGGGAATCACATGTACCTGAACGTTTTGAATGGCACTTACCTGTGCAAGAGGAATCACATTGACTTGCAAATAAGGACCCTTATTTTTCAGATGATTTAGTTAAAGGAATCCTAGTATGGGAAGCTCAGGCATTGAGCTGTGTTTCCCATCTGTGTCCTGCGCTGCACCCCCTCTCCTCAGTATTTCAGTCTCTCTCTCTTTGCTGTTCAAATGGACACCCCAAGAGTCGAAATTCTGCCTTCAGATCCTTGGCCCCGTGAATTATTTTTAATGACGCGATTGTCAAATCTTCAAAGATTCTGAGAAGCCGTCCCCTCTCTGTGGGGACAGTCAAATAAGAGGCTTGTCTGACTCACACACTTCAGGCAACATTAAGATTTATGTCGCGGCGGTTTCAGCCCTTTCCAAAATGTGCAGCCGCAGTTATCGAGGTATTGATGAATCATTCATTTTTTGCCCACAAAGCTTATGCAGACATTAAAGGTTCCTACTTTGCATTTCTGGTCTTCAAGGGTTCCCCGTTTATCATAATTCCTTTTGAAGAGAGGTCAGAGTTCTACATCATGGCATGTTTGATCAGTCTATAAGGTATTTATTATACAGTGTTTAGCGCCGCATATTTTCAATTACTGAGTTAGTCCCTGCTTCTGCTGAAATCCCCTGTAGGTCTCTGTAATGCTTGAGTTAAACACATAATGAAGTAATTGGCTATTTGAGCTGGTGATTAATTAAATAAAGATCAGCCAGGGTTGCTCTGTGGCTCATCCTGTTCCAGCACTGTTCTTTTGTGTGGAGGGACCCCATGGTTTGGTACCTAATTTGGGTCATTCCATAGACAGCTATGGTCAGCAGCCCCACAGGGCAAAGCAGAAATGACAGTGATGTCGCTTGGGGAAGGGAGGTATTTAACCCCTCATATACCAGTGACCCACTTTTGTCTAAGGAGTACCCACCATCTGCCTGTACAAGGTACTCAAGAAGTGCCCTCCCTAGGCTCTTCTCTGTAAGCTTGACTGGTGAACTGTGCAGGACAACCAAGTATCACCTTGACATTACATGTTATGGAAGGCAGTAACTGGTTTCCTGAAATCCCCTGAACTGACAGAGGATGTTAAAGTGAGGAGCAAGAACACACTGAACACACTGATATTGGATATACCAGATTGTGAGAAAATGGGGGTTCAGTTAGAGCTTAAGCAGAGAGTAAGCAGTCACTATGTGTTTGCTGTTATTAAGCAAGTACTCACAATGACTGAATGGATGAAACTAGTGAATTGTGATGACAAAAAAAATCTACGGAAGTTAGTTTAAGCAACAACTTTTCCTCTCATAACATTATTACATGACAGAAGACTGGGGCAATGTATCTTAATACATAATATGAGGCAACCTTCTAAATTTATTTCACAACATGAATTTATTATTCAGTGTTTATTTTCTATTATCAGGTTAAAAATCATCAGCTTAAAAGTTAAATTTTGTTACAGCTAATCCTTGACATATGACTGGACACTTTATATTGAATTCCAGTGAATAATATAGGTAAATATGTACAGAGCTCCATGCAATCGCTCCTAATTATCATTTCTTGCCTAATTTGAGTTTGGGTCCTGAAACAGAATGCTTATTAATGGTTTCTCAACAGGTACCTCCATAGGGGGCCCATAACAGCATGTACTACATTGAGGACTGAATTACTGACTATAAACTCAGTCACTGATAATGCATGGCCCTGGCTATGGAGCTCCTTTATAATTGCATTATTACCAAATACTGGGCTGCAGAAAATCAACAACACTTAGAAATTGAGGAAAACAGTTTCTAGAGAACAGAGTGTAAAAGTAGTGTCTTTCCTGAGAAAATGGTGGTGGAGAAAACTCATAAATAATAGAGTAACAGAAAATGTAAAAGCAACTGAAACAGAATAGTGGCAATTTACATTTTAAAGTTATGCAATAAAAAATGTATATTGCTCAACATTGGAAGAGGGAAGTTTAATAACTCAAGCAGTGCTGAAGTAGAAAATGTGGCATTTAGGCAGTATCTAACCCTCCCCTCCTGAATGACGCTTTCACCAATTACACACTGCCCCATACAGAGGCACAAAAGTTTGCTGCAGTTGGCACTGAAACCTTCAGGATTTAATTTCAGAATGTTATATTTTCCACTAACCGAAACACAATTTTATAGCAGGATCGGTCTGCACCCAACCAGGCTAAGATTTTACAGTGATGCAAGCTGTTCTGCTCTTAAATAACAAAGACTAAAGCTGCTGATGCAGGCCCCTGCATGCTCTGTTATGCAGCACTAAACTGCACCATGTCCATTTGGGTTTAAAACACAATAAACATATGTACTATAACACTATAAATAAGCACACATATTGCATACTGTTATCAAGTGCCATTGTATGGAAAATGGGCATCATTGTTGTTATCACAAGGCTACAAATACTGAAATGAGACACAAGATAAAGGGGTTATTTTGGTTTTCTTCAATCGAAGGACAATTCATTTTCAAACAAAACAATCGCAGAGTCACACTGTTTAATTGCTAAGATAGCAGAGCTCTGCTCATCGGGTAGAGTGGAAACCTCGTCTGTAATTAGACAGAAAAGAATTAATGAAGCTAGCTTTCTAATATATCCTTGTTTTAGAGGTCCACTGATAACAACATTGCAGACGACAATGGATGGGCTGTTTTGGAATTGCGTGCCCATGGCTGAGTGTTTGGAATGAAAATAACCTTTCCTTTCACCTGCAAACCATAATGAATTAAAATCCATCAGAAATATTACAAACATTAACCGGATCATTTGGGCCATTCACCCATATTGAATTATATATTCATAAAAATCAATAAATTGATCTGAACATGACAACAGCCTAACCAATTAAATGTAAAGTCAAATGCTCTAAACTCTATGATCTTACAAGAATTGTCTCAATCCTTAAGACAAGGATAAACACATTGGATTTCATATAGCTTATATCCCTGCATTGTCATAGTATGGTGGGTGCCACACTACAAATGTTGTCTATCCTGGTTGCATTTCTAGACAAAGTCTTTGAGGATAAATGATCAGTTGAGTGGATAGCAATGTGTATGTAACGTGTGTTGTCTGACCAGTGCACAGAAACTCCTCTTACAAAGTGGAAAAGCTCCAGTGAGTGGGTAGAGGCTACAGTCGAACTTTACACTGGAGCGAATGTTAAAGGTAATCATAGGTTTCAGGTTTTGCAGGTTTCAGATTCTTTGACTTTGCAATTAAGTGCTGAACCTCCACTATATATACATTGGAATTTGTGAGGCTTGAGAAATCGGGTTGTGGATGTATATTCATTGCAAAAGGAAGAATAAAGAGAGAGGGCTGTCCTCAGTGGATAAAATGATGAATATATAAAATGTGAAAACATGAACATGTGCAGACAAAACTAAAAGAAAACCACCTAGGATTCTTGGAGTCTATTGACAACAACTAAACACCAGAACCTATTCTGATAAGTTACAATAAATCATGCATATTTAAATCATTATTTGATACATCAGAAACTGTGGGGTCCTTGCTAGCTTCTTCACAGTCTTGGCTGGTGGCTCATACACAGTGAGCAGTAGGTTAGTGAACCTCAACCCCACTCAGTGGTCGAAAATTATTATACATTCATGATGCTCTTTCCCATTGTCATTTGATTGTTTTCTGGGTTCTAAAAACATGACAGCAAAGGATTACTGTTGTCTGTTCAATTAGCAGCTTACATAGCATTAATCACGGACAGATAAATAAATACTTCACTGAGGGAGGAAAAAGAGGGAAAATATGAAGGCTCCAGTGTAATGAGACCTGCATATCACAGTAGTGAATGTCAACTCTCCTTAGCTCCAAAGCCAGACAGGTGAGAAACAGAAAATGTCCACTCTCTTGACTATTGAAGCATTTCTGGCAACACAAATGACAACTGGAATGGTTATTTTGACTGGAAAGCCTTTCAGTTCAGAAAAAAGAACACATAAAATAAAATAACAGGTATATGCTATATGACCAGTGGGAAGCCATGCCAGCACCCATATCCTCCAAACCATCCTGTGACCTTATTCTATCTCATTGCTGTGACTAATTTGGGCTGTGTTCAGTTTGCGGAACCATCATTTTATTAACTATTAAACTTGTCATTTCCAAATCAGCCACGTTTCAATTGCCTTTGATGCATATGCTAAGATATAATAATCCAAATAATAACCTTGAAATGATCATCTTTTTGCCAAATGAGATAATCAACTTATTTAATTTTGACTAACGCTCAGTTTTGCTGAGATATGCAGTTTGATAAGCCTATTAATAAAATTTTATATTGCAATTACAATTATTATCTTATCATTGTACAGCACTTGGGAGACTCCTGTTCCTTCTTCCCTCTGGTTATTATTCAACAGGAGGTTAACTGTCAACAGGAGACAGTTAATATGAGGCTGTAGCTGGGTTTAGGGATTCTACAGTAAAATGAGAACCCCATCAAACTTATTACAGAGAGTACAGGACTCCCTCTCCACCCATTTAAACCTCCCGTCTGACTCTGTCAGTCTTCCCCCAGTTAACAGACCTGAATCATTTCCTCTACACCTCAGATGAAGCGTGGTCAGGAAATTGGGAAAGACACACTGTCAATTGTCCTTTTACAGACCCGGCTCTCCCTCGCAGCGGAGATGGGAGAGAGTGGGGGAGGGGCGTGATTATAGACAGCTCAGAGGGGAGAACAGCTGTCCAGACCATTACCACAGCACTGTCATCTCAGGTCATGTCAAAAACTCCCTGTCCAGTGGGGTGCTGGCCAGTGGGACCAATACTACACTGACAATTAGTGCAGAAATGAGAAAACGATAGCCAGAAAGGGAGAGTCTTATACTGACATGTATACAGACAGTCCATTAATTGTTAGGAAAAAGTATCACCCGTGTGTGCGCGTGTGCGCGTGTGTGTAATTGTGTGTGGACAGGCTTCTTAATCAGAAAATTTAAAAAATGTGGAACCGCAATCTTTCTTTCATAACTAATGTATATGGATTGGTTTATAAGAGTGCCTAACACTGGTGTTTTTGTTCTTTAGCTATTTGTATTCAGCTGTCTTATAATCCATAACTACTGTGGAATAGCTAGCTGGAGTTTCTACCTTTTTGCTGGCCATGTTAAATTTCACATTGTGTTGAACGGGGTCATACACCTATGAGGAGGAGCCCCAGGATCAAAGCCCTGGGCACAGATGGCATCCATGCGGGGTCTGCTGGGGGACACTCATTCCCCCACTGCTGCACTAGAGCCCTGCCAGCACCGTGCCAACCCCAAAGACCCAGCAAGCTGTCAGCCTGCTGCCCATCTGCAGCAGTGCAGAGCAACAGGCTGCACCCCATACAAACATGTTCTGCTGCTGCGCTGCACAGGGAGGCTCCCTATAAAAACCTCCAGGGCAAAGAGACTGGCATGGCTCAGGAGCTGGCTGTGGCTGTGGGCCCAGGCGTGGGACAGGAGCTCCAGTGATAGCTCCACTTCATCAGGAACATCAGTAAAATTGCTCTGGTTCACCACCCCACACAGATTACACACTGAAATCATTGTAAAACAATCTTTACACTACATCTACTGCCCCTTCTGTATGTGGTGGTCAATGAACAGTAATACTCATATATGTGATGGTGTCCATGGCTAACACTGAAGGTGTAAGAAAAAGGTCAGTTAAGGGTCAATAACCTGCTTTTCTTCAGCAACTGTCGAATCAACAGCTCAGCATGAGGAATAAATTGTGACTTGTGAACCCGTAAGAACTGTCCATATCTCACTGAAACTAGCGACTCCTCTGGTCAGATTAGTGTATTGCAGCCTGCCTACCCAAGCTGGTAGACTGAAAAGTGGGTCGTCCTGTGGATGACTGCCACCAGAGATAGGAATTGGCTAATGCATTTGCTGTGGCACTCTTTTTTTTCGAGCATGTGGAACAGTCAAACTAATGGTTTCCTCACAGAAATCTTTGCTATGTGACTTGAATCATTCAAAAAACACCAGAAGCATTTTTCAGATATAAACCAAAGCCTATTATATTGACATGATTACTACATTTGTACAGCGCACTAATAAAAATATGACAGAGGAGCCCTGGCTGATCTCCGCAATGAATACACGGTAAAAGGTTTTATACCCTGTGTAACAAAAACTGGGTCAGCACCAGATTTTCAAAATGATAGCCAAGTAAAAAGTCAGTTGTAAAATCTATTCCTACTCCTCTAAGTCAGCTTGTAGTCCCTCACCAAATGATTTACAAGCGGATGCCAAGGACCAGGCGTAATTACTGATAACACTTCATTTCAGGCCAAGAATTATTCACACCTACTGCTGAGCTTGGGTGAGTTTCAGATGTTCTTTGGACAGGTGGGTTCCAAAGACGTTTTGGAGTGCCAAAATATTAGAACAACAGCTTTCCAATTTAGTCAAACTAGCTGGGAATAACAAAACCTCTTTTGAACTTTATATGACATGCAGATAGCTTTTAAATCAGTTGTGGTGCAGACCAGTGATATGAATTGGGAAATCACTAGTTAGGCATGGGTATGGTTTAGGTACTGCATGCCACATCATTAAAATGGGTCATATTCAATGTCTAATGGCAGCTACACATTTCCTTGCATATTACTGAGAAAATCCAAGGTATCCCATGAATTTTATCTGTATTTTTCAAAGGGTGCCTGTGTCTATTAAATCATTAGTCCCTGAAGAATGCTGGATTGTGAACCCTCTTCATTTGGTCTTTTTTAAAAATGACAATAAAATGGATAGCCTTTTTGGCCTCCCTTTGAGAAACATGCCTTGTCTATCTCTCCAGTCGACCTGTCTGTGAGCACGTTTTAGAGGTGCTGTCACCTGGTTGTCTTGGTGAGCTGGACTGTGTCTGTGGTGGTGTGAGGTCTGACACTTTTGACAATCCTGCAAACTCTGAGGAACTGCTTCTCAAATGAGGGGAGATTTCAGCTTTTTCCTTCTCCCAGCGATCCAGCTCTCAAATGTAGGCAACGCGGCCACTACCATATCAAATTAGCTTGCTGTTTCTAATCATTAAAGTGAAGATGGCCATAGCAAAGTGAATGCATATTATTGGTTGCACTGTGGGACTGTGACTCTCCTAAGGTTATATTGGTTATTACCCCAACATGGCACAAATGTACAGTTTTACAGTGTACCTATTTTTGGCTTTTGAAGATGCAGGAAAATTAACGGCAAAAGGCTTTACTACATTACATGGAGTCAAAAACTTTTCAAAGACAAAAGAATTCATATCATCTCAAACTGACAGGGCAGGCTAGACAAACAAAAGCCCACAGGCAAGTGAGAACAAGAAGGATATGCCCAACAGCTGCACTGATTGCTTGGTTCTGCTGTGGAACTCGATGATGCGTCAAACGATCTGACGTCCACAGCAAGAGAAAAAGGAAACAGCCTCTGCAATCAGCCAGAGAGAGGAAAGCCCTCCAGCCCAAAGCCTGAGAGACTATGAGATCACGGATAGCACTGGCAGGCTGTCTCAAAATAACCTCCTTGAACAGGTTCACCATCTTGATCATTCGCACTACAATGAGAAAAGGACAGGTAATTTTAAAGTAATATGTGGAGTTCAATCTTGTGCTGTAGATATCCAGTATAATTTAATCTGTTTTAAGGGCTGCCAATAAAAAAGATAATGATAACAGGACTGTTTTTATCGGATCCAGCATTTAAAATGTCAACCAAATTTAGAATAATTGGTATGCTTTACTATATTCAGGTATACTTTTGTTTGCCTTCCAGTAGGTGATTGGAACATACCTGGATAATTGTTGTCCTTTTTGGTTTTTCAGAGGAAAATGCAGGGACAGGTGTCCTAACAAAGTAAGCCATCACTTCAAAGGGAATTAACAAATCTGAAGAGAATATGGAGAATGGAATATTATTTCAAGCAGTGTTATGCTCCACAGGATACATCCCTCCTCCCCCCCAACACACACACGTGCACACACACACACACACACAGACACACACACACACACAGGCAGATAAGGGGGTTCACTTGCCTGAGGCATTCTTAAAAAAGAACGCAATTCAACAGCAATTACATTTGTAGCCTTTTAAAACAAAGAGATGATTCATTTTGTTTAATGAGCCAGGCCATCATAATTATGTGTCAGTTTTCCCTGTACTGTGTTTTTAAATGGTGCCAGCCAGCTGAGACAGTGTTTGTGTGAGCATCTGTATGTTTGTATGGATGTGTGTGTATTTGCAGGCCAGGCATCTGACTTGGTCACCAGCATTGCTCTGGTTTCCTTTTTTATACATAACGGTACCACTCCGTCAGGGACTCCAATCAAATTATGGAGTATGGCCCCAATCCCAATGCTGTACTTTATATTGTATGTTCACTGCCATGCATAGCCCAGTGATCTGTGTCAGACCCACAAACGTATTGGAAATAACTGGGTCACCCATACCTTCTGTGAATTGAGACTATCGTGTAAAATTTCTCACCTACAAAGAAAGAGATGAATGACCCATGAGGAATTATCCATGAGGAATAGTGCAATATTCCACACAGTTTAGAAACTGGAATGTGTGAGTTGTGTTCTCAACAGAGACAGGGATACTTAACCAGAAATATGACAATTATATATTATAACTATATAAATTGTTATAGAAAAATAACTAAACACATTTCAAACTAGATTAAAATGCACCTAATATAATAATAGGAATCTGTGATTAAGTTATGATAATTTTGATACAGAATGAGCACATTTTGAATCACTAATTACATTAATCATTGTTATTTTTATTAAATCATATACATTTTTATGGGCAGAGTGAAATAAAAATAATTTTAATTACCAGTGAATTAAAAGTATACATGTCAAAATCGCATTAGCATCAAGGCTAACCAACATTTAAACATGTCATCATGCTTCTCTCATAATCAAACAATGCACAGAAACACCAAAGCATGCATTTCAGTGATACGCTACAGCTGTGCAATGAGCATTGAACATTTGACACTTCTTCCTCTTCGAGTTCTCTGCTCAGGGAGATCACTGTCATTTGGCCTGGATGGGAGACTCCCTCTACTGGTCCGCCAGCATAGTGTTCAGCTGCAGTCTTTCTGCTCTTCATCTATCTATCAGCTTAAACATGATCTGGACTAAGGTGGCTGTCTGATCTAAGGAACTCAATTACAAACACTTCTTCCACGTTATCACTCAAACATGGCCAGTGTTACACATCAGAATCAGATGACGATATAACCACCTCCTCCACAGCAACCTCTTTTGCTGTTAAAAATAAATTTCATAATTTGCAGATAATGGAAGAAACAGCTGTTCATGTCCAACAGGAATATAGCTATAAAGGCCAGCCCACTGATCCTTAAAAATTCACTGCTATCTAATTTCTACAGAAAACAACACTAAATATAGATCCATATGGGGGAACGGCTGTAAAAATCCTCTCCTTGTGACTGATAGGGCTTATCACAATTCCTCCTAATTGTGCCTTGGAGAGAGGCCACCCAGCTTCTGATAAGGGGTGACAATTAACATTCTGATGATCTCATATTACTTTTCTTCCTGTACAAATGCAGTCAAACATTACAGGGCAGGATGGGTTTTTCACATTTTAGTGAGTCACAACTATTGTTCTTAGAGTGTGTGTGTGTGTGAGAGAGAGAGAGAGAGAGAGAGAGAGAGAGAGAGAGAGAGGTGCTGGAGTGAGGGAGGAGGGAATTGAGAACGCTTGTGAAATCTTTGATTGGTGTGGGATTGTTGGGGGAACAAAATACTAATTTAAAATAACAAATCAAAGGCTGCAGCATTAGAGGAACAACTTAGAAATGAGGTTGTGCTCCTGCCTGCACTTGCTCTTGTGTCTTAAATTCTGCATTTCATTCTCTGCTGTGTTTTACACAGAATAAAGGAACAGCGACTAAATAAAGATATACCAGAGTAATTAAAACAACCCCTGAGAAACCATTCAGTTATCTACTTCACATTTATGTTGCAAACTTCTCATAGATGTGATCCTTGTCCCTGATATAACCCCCACTTGCCAGGGCCATTGAGGGACAGGTATGCCTGACTTCAATAATAACCTTCATATAAACCTTGAGCGTGGAATATAAAACATAATTACAGTGATACAGGAACATCCCTGGGTCACATGCACCATTTGAGGCCTAAAAGCTTGTTTTCTTAAGATCCCATCCAAAAAAAGCATAATGATCTTGTTCTCCATCTACAAACAGTTCATTCATTTTCATTAGACGCAAATGCAAAGAGCCAGAAAGGGGGAGAGGGACAGAGATGAACTGAATTTTCTCAATGGGTTGTGTTGGTGTTGTGTTGCTGTAGGGGGTAGGGGTAAGGAGGGGTTTATGGCAGATGGGGGTGGGGGGTGCAGGCTGCCCCTCTGCTCCCTGGAGTAACAGTAATTCAGCGTGTCCGGGAGGGCGGGGTGGGGGTGGTGGTTGTGGTGGTGGTGGGTGGGAAGGGGGTTCTGTGTGCGTCTCTCCCTGTCTGCGTCAGTGCACTGCAAACAGACGACAGGATGCGTAGCCCTGTGCTGGGTATTTAAAGGGCCGTCAGACGCAGCCCTCAGAAGTTATCCCAGCCCGCTGCTCACCTGGCCATCTCCTCTCCTACTCTCCGCTCTGTGGAAACCAAGACTGAACCCGCAGGTGAGCCGCTCAGACCTGCTGCTGTACTCCTGCTCTGTGCATGCATGTGCCTTCAGTTCAGATAACTTTTTAATATCAGTTTAGTCAGCATATAGCTTTGCATTCCTGAGACTGCTATTTTTTCAACTTTTAATTGCCAATTTCAGATTTTATTTTTATTTAAACCTTTTCTCCACCAAAGAGAATCTCTCATTTGGTTTTCTTCCACAGAATAAAAATCTGTCTTTTATGTATGTATTAATTTTAATGCATCATACTAGAATTCATCATGTTAATTTTGTCAATCTGGAGATGAGCTTCATTGTGTTTAGTATCTGAAAATATTTTTTCATATGGAATCTTTTTTTTTTTTCCCGTGGAATACAATCACCCTGACAACCCTGGAGAAGTTCATCGATACTCTCGGATCATTACGTTATTCATTTAAATTAGCTTTATTGTCATAACCCAGTATTTACTTCATTAATAAGTGTTCTTCGGCGTCAGTATTCAAGTGTGGGGTAGATATTCTATCTACTGTTTATTTCCATTTTTGCGTTTTTGTTTTATTTTTATGGTCGTTTAATTGCCGATGTTAGGTCAGACGTTATGTGTAAGACGTTATCTTGTCTTATTGTGGTGTATTTTCTTTTCCAATAATTAATGCAACAGATAGGTATCTTTCACTCTGTTATGAAAGAAACATTTTCCCACAAGTTTGAATTCCATTATCTTTACAATTTCTTCTCGACAGAATTTCGTTTTTCTTAGTTGTACATTTTATGAGCGTGTGCTTTTTATATGAAACTAATAATCTGGGTTGCAGCTCACTTTGAAACATGCAGTACTAGAGGGAACGCGCTCTTGCAGGCGCGGCAGATTGTTGCGCACAGCGCGTGGAGACGAGAGAATCTGGGTTGGCAATTAAAAAGAACAGAAAAATTTGATGAAGACATTATAATGTCACTGGCTGGTTCAGTTGTGATTTGTAATAGCAGTTTAGTATCTTATTAATTAATATAAGCGTCAAGCTGAATAGACAATCAAGATGATTAACAGCTCAAACTCAGTTAAATCGTGCAGGCGAAATGGAAATGCAAGCTCACAACTTAGAGTAGATGTTTAATTAAATGTAGTTTTATCGTTGTTTTAAAAATAATCGCAGAAATAACTTCTTTGTAGGGTGGTTCTTTCTGCCAAACCACCCTATCTACTGGTAATTTGGTGTGCTTCGCTGCAGTCATTATGGTTTGCCAAACGCTTTCTCAGACGGATCCTGACCTCATGTACCTTTGCGTTATCCTCAGTGATGAACGGTGGGATCTGTGTGTGCGTGCTGCTGGCGGCTCTCTCCACCAGCTGTCTCGGTCGCCCCTCCTCAAACACACAGGACGAGGCCCGGGCTGCCCCGCCCCAGGTGGACAATGACCTGTCCGAACACATGCGCCAAGCCCGGTCCACGGCCCTCAGCGGTCAGCAGACCCCGGCCAAAGCAGAGGAGGGCGTGGATCCCCGGGCCAGCCTGAGCGAACTGCTCGCCAGGTTGATATCCAGGAAAGGTGAGCGACTTTTACGTTCCATGCGCTAAATATGCCCATTAGCAATCGCTGCCTGCCCCTGTTTACAACTGAATGTTGTCACATCAGCTATCCAGGCATTGCCTTAAGATCTCAACTGACTCGATTCTGCACAAACTGAGCACACAAGAGCTGATGAGCAGAATTATGTGAAATTAGCATCATTTCTTTCAGTAAGCAAGTCTGTGGAAAGAGTAGTCTGGATACAGACAGAAAACAATTCATCATGTTAACTGAGAAGACAGATCTCTCAATCATTCACCACTGTCTTGGCTCTCTCTCTCTCTCTCTCTCTCTCTCTCTCTCTTCTCTCTCTCTCTCTCTCTCTCTCTCTCTCTCTCTCTCTCTCTCTCTCTCTCTCTCTCACTCTCTCACTCTCTCTGTACATGTATTGAACATTTGAACATTGCTGCTTTTCTAGCTTGTTCTTTCTGACCACTAATTAGAAGTGATGGGCCATCCAATGCAGTGCATTCAGTATCACATGATGATCTGCACTTAAATTGAAGGCTTGAAGCAGCTGCACTTAACCTGGCGGCTTGGTGGTTAAGATACTGACTTGAGAGTGATTGTCCATTATGTAGGGTTTACATATGTGATACAGGCAAACATGATAATACACCACTAAGGGGCTTTGAGTGTTCATTTAGTCTCTCTGCCATTACCGTTCTGCTCTTACCTTTGAATGACTTTATTGCATTTTGTCTTTCTTGCAAAAAGTAAATTGATGTTTGGTAAATCATGGCACTTCTGAAAAAATCAGGCAAGTTGGAGAAATTGTGTTATTGAAGGAGGACACTGCCATTATCATGGAAGAGATGCATCATCTCCAACACAGGAGATATTATTATCATTATTGGAATCTTCAGCATCTGTCTACAGCTCATATAGCAAGATTGAATTATTTCTTAGGCAAAACTTGTATTGCAAAATGAAGGCAAGGAGGTGACATTCATCTAAAGACAATTTCACATTAAGAGTAGAGAGAGAATAAAATGCTGCCAATTCCCTTTCATCACATTCCAGTGACAGTTAGAGTTGTCTGCATTTTGTTGGCTTTTTAGGAAAATTTAGATCACTTCTGCAAATGTAAAACAGTTATTACTACATAAGGGTAGTTTTTTGCTTCCAGGTACACTGTGATGTAACAATACTGTCTTAATATAAATCTGAGCACTTATTCAGCATTATATAAAACAAGAGGCTCTATACAACTTCATATACAAATCAACTTGTATATTGCTCAAAGCATTGTGTGTTTAAGGAAAATGCATGGAAAAAGAGGAAACTTTAATTTATATGAATTACGTTCCTGTGTCACACGACATTTCATGCTGCATTCATGTACAATTTTATTGAGCTTACCAGTATGGAGATTACCAGTGACATCGTATCTGAAAACAGATATTCCTGTTGTGAATACAGATGTATGAAAATATGATATTGTTTATTAGGAAACAGGTTGCTGTGTGCTCAGATATGAAATGGTGGGTGGATCTTAACAATAGGCCCTTTCATATATTTGCTATGGAAACCATTAATCTTGTGATGATGCTATATCACATCATCAACATCAGCACAACTTGCGCTACTCTGGTTACGCTCTGTCAGACCCCACCCCCTCCTTCTACTCATGACATTAATCTGCTCTGATAAAGGGGAGACAAGCGCAAACTCTCCACGGCACACTGAGGCTGTGGTAGCTGTACTAATGGCCAAATAGGGTGAACAAACAAAGCTTTCCCATCCACTCAGACATAATTGTAAAAAAACATTTCCTATTGTGTGTTTCAAACGGATGTATGGCTCAAGTTTTACGTGTAAAACTTCCCATGTAAAAGGCATTAACTGCCCACTGTAAAAACCCATACTTCATCATGTGATACATTAATAATATATAAAGCATTACATCTATTCCCATCATGTATAAAATAAGCAATATTTAGGTGCTATTAAATACCAGGATATAAAATGGCAGTATTTCCCCGATAACAGGGGTTCGCTTTGAAATATAACCTGAAGGACTGGACCATGGCTTCAGAAATGTGACATAGATGATGCACATATGGCTGTATACAGCCTAAGGGTTTTATTAATGAAATGGCTGGGGACACTGATGACTATTCTACATTATAGGCAAAGAAACCTGTTTTTAAAAAAAGGGTTTCAACAGCTGAGATCATCTAACAGCTTTGCTTTGCAGGGGATGTCTACATCCAGTGTCAAGATGATAATTATTGAACAGCTAAATGTCTTTTTTCATGTGACCCAAGAGACAGACACAGAGCCTGTTCTAGTTATTAAAATCTGCTCAAACTATTACATGGCCTGAGGCAAACCAAAGCCAAATGTGCCAATATCCAGCACTGAGAAATGAGTAAACCTGCTGCTGGATTCCTCAGGTGCTGTTCCCAGTCTCATGGCTTTCCAAAGAAGAGACGTTTTAGTTGGTTATTGGAGGGTCTGGGGGAGGCACTCTTCATTTTGGAAAGATAGAAATGAAATGCAGTATGTGAGCTTCTGTGCAATGGGACATTTAACATTTTGGATGAGATATTGCCTTGAAATTAGAAAAGTTGAGTTGACTCTGTAGATTGCAAAATGGCTGCTACAGTGCCCTTAAAGTGGAGTCTACACTGGGTTGATTGATGAGATGTGGTCCTCTCCTCACCATGTAGCACTCTGCCAGGTATGATTGAAAGGCACTGCATACCAATGGAAGTAAATCTTTATCTTTGTTTTATTGGCTTCATTAAATACTCAGTTATGGTTGGCTGAATTATTTTCCTGCAACTGTGCAGAGAAATTATACAATGTGCAGCTATGAAGTGGGTCCAGTAAAAGGAGCCCGCGTAAACATTGAAATTAAACATACAAGCATGCTCAACATTCTGTTTCAAATTACAATTTGATATTTAACTGAAAATTGTAGCAAAAAACTAACACTGTTACAACAACGTAGAGTCACAAGAGCTTTGTTGTGTTTGTATGTTTCACTATTTTGTTTGAACATAGCCATGATAAAAGTACAATAAACCATTCTGCACTTACATGAAAATAAACCACCTTAGAGCGAGTAACAACCTCTCACCCTGTCACAGGGCAACATGAAACCACACAGTCTGCTTTATTTTCATATAACTGCACAGCCTGTTGTGGGGTATACTTCATTTATTGTGTAGGATCACCTCCTTAAGTTGGTATTCAAATGTAATAAAAAGGTGAGTTGAGCCTTTTAAAGAAACATTGTGCTTAACTGTTTCAGCTTTAACTGTTTGCTGAAGCCAAGCAGGTGTAGGCTTGATTAGTGCAAGAAAGGAAAACCTCCTGAGAACACCAGTTTGCTGCTGGAAGGTGTTTTTATGAGCCAGTAGGGGGCAGTCTTCCTTCTAGACTAAATAGATGGGAAGCTAGCTGGCACAGTGTGCTTCCAAGGAGTTGTTAAACCAAGGCCCTGATTCCCTGTGCTGATTAAAGATCTCACACTGCTGTTTTCAGAAGATTAGGGGTGTTCATGGCTTACCTGTTCAAATAGCATCAAAAATGTGCTCTTCATCTGGATAGCTGCACTGTTTCTTACAGTCTGCATCCATTTTGGCTCCTGAATTCTCAGTTGACCTAGCTGGAAAATGCATTACATCTACAAGTCAAAGTAAGGAGATGAACCATCTTACGATGCTAGAAATTTTCACACAATTCACACATTCACACAGAGACAGACTGACAGACAGGGAAGAGTCAGAGACAGACTGAGACACAGAAAGACAGACCACAGACAGGCCTGGCAGTGAAGCTTAGGTTAAGTGTTGGGAGATAATGGGCCTGCGGAGAGCTCTGGCTCTTAGGCGCTGTGTGAATTATTCACTGAGAGCGTGAGAGAACCACAGCAGGGGAGGAGTATCTGTGGCCACAGGTGGAGAAGGGAGGGGGTGCAGCGGGAGAGCAGAGAGAAAGAGAGACAGACGGGACAGAGAAGCTGTGTTACACAAATTACCCTCTGAATAAATTAGTACATTTAATTGATCGGGTTCACGATGCAGACTGTTATGCAAGCTTTTACTGGCCGATGTCAGTGTGGGAGGTGTGTGTTTGCAACGCCGTAGTCTGCATCCATCGGGTGCTAAAATGCCACCTTATTAAACTTATAACCCCCACTGGCTCTGCGTATCTCACTCTGGTCTCCATGCCGGCACAATGGGCCTCTCACGAGAACAGGCCACGTTTGAGTAGCATCCAAAGTCACAGCAGATCACGTCTGTGCCAGAGGAGCTGTGATTCAGCCCTCCTACTCTCCTCCTGCTCCACTCACACGCTTTACAACACCGAACCTTTTCAGCACTTTTACCTGCTGTGCCTCACTGCCTTATTTCTCCCCCAATACTCAGTGCTGTTGAAATTGTTGAGGCTGCTGAAATTACCAATAGTAGGTGAAGAATTGAGTCCTGAATGTGGCAATATGTAAAGGAAAAAAAGAATAGCCACAGCCATGAAAATGGGTCATGAGTGACTCATGAAGAGCTGTGAAGGTAATAGTTTGGCTTTTACAAAAGGGTTCAACATGACCTGTGTGTGTACAGATGATTGTATGTGGAGCACCTGTACTCAATACATACTGCACCTTTGCACCACACAGCTTGTAAATATGCACCTGCGCTCAGAGAATCTGCAGAAAACACACACACACACACACACACACACACACACACACACACACACACACACACATACACACACACACACACACACACACACACACACACACACACACACACACACACACACACATACACACACACACACACACATGGATCAAAAGTGGATAATGAGGACTAAGCTTCTCTCCATGTTTTTGTGCCCTCTCCTCCTGCAGGTAACATGCGCAGAAACTCCACGGTGAACAGCAGGTCGAGCGGCCTTAGCGCCAACCACAGGATAAAAGACAGGGACTACCTGGGTTGGATGGACTTCGGCCGGCGCAGCGCCGAGGAATATGAATACTCCTCATAAAGCACATCTGTACCCCAAATTCTGTACAGAGATAGAGATCCACTTCAATCTGTCGTCTTTAAAATCTAGTGTCCAAAAGTATATTTATTATGTATTTGATGTAAATTTGTTTGTAAACTTAACATGATGCAATATATACCTATGGCCAATTTTGCAGAAAAAGAAAAAAAAACCTTTTTGTTCTGGTTTATTTTCATTTTGTTGATAAAACAGCATTAAAATGATTTCATCATTCATATATACATTTGTTCACACAAAGTCCAATCACGTGGTCTCAGAGCAGTTATCAGGTGTATAAGAAAAAAAATCCTGCCAAACAACATTCAGATATAGCATCGTATCTTGGGGCTTCTCTGCCTCGAGCTGTGCAATTATAGGAGGCTCTTTTGCTCTCTGTCTCTGTGCAAAATGCTCTAATGTGACTTTGGATCATTGTGAAGTGTGTCTCACATGCTGCTCACAGTGCTATTCTGCAACACAGTGGTGGGGAAAATTCTCTGTTTGATGCTGTAGCCTATGCTGTACATTAAAGGGTTTTCGGATGGATACTGTAAAATGACTGTAGGTTATCAGTTATGGGGTTCTCTCTGTCTCATGTACTTAATTTTTTGAAATTGTTGTTGCATAGCAGGGCAGTATCCAACCTCATCAGCAGTTAAGTACCAGAGGATGTGTTCTTAATTTCCCTAACTAATTATTTGAACGTGGCCTTAAGGAAAAGTTAAAGCACTTTGTCTGTGACTAATTTCACACATTTTCAAGTTTATCGGGAATGAAATGTATCCGTTTGACATAAACTGTTCATTACCTTCATGCATTTCGCGTCTAATACTTTGCAGCTGGGAATGTCGATTGGGATTTGCGGGAAATGGACGTCAGTGAACATCGGGCATAAACGATTACAATCCCACAGGTGATGACCACAGCGTTCATTTCATTAATTCCAGCAGGTGTAGCCCTGCCCCCCTGTTCGCGGTGGGAAGAGCACCAAGGACACTCTACTCTCGCACAATAAAACGAGCTCAATAAAAACCTAAAACATGAAAGAGCGGCCGCCTCAGGGACGGTTATGTGAGCAACCTTGATTTACATGGTCGCCAAGCCCACATAAAGCCGCTAATTAAACACTTAGCTGGAGAAATTGGTGCCAGCTCTACGGGAGACTTCAGCAACAAAATGGGCAATCTATAGCGATGCCAAAATGTTTATCTTAGGTCTGAGATGAATAACATGTACAAGAAAGTAAATGTTGGCTGACATAAAAAAAAAATACATATAGCTGTCCACAGAATTATGCAAACGGTTCGGAGGGCTCAGACAGCAGGATTCGAAGCTGTTATTTCTAGATGCCATTTACTGAGTTATAATGAATTTTGGATTCATACTGATATTTATTCAATGAACTATTTAAATCTAACACTGAAAAAAGCACTTTGAACGACATTCAGTGTGGTTAATGTCAGTTTTCAACGATTGCGTGTGAGTAAAAGAATCACTAAAATGAAAAGAGATCGAGCGTGACTCACTAATTTAAGACTAGCGCCCAATGTAATACCATAGATAAGATAGGTTTTTTTATCGCCCCCAAAAAATGTAACTCGCGTACCAGGGCTGTTTCTGACACATGCATTTCAGGTCGATGTTTTTGCGTGAACCTGAAGTCATGAGGCTGTGTTTAGAGCGACCCCTTTTGGCGACAGAACATAAAGCACCATCTATTTGGAAAGAATCTTTCCAGTCCACATTTCAGGTGGTCCAAACGGACCATTTATATAACGGATTATATCTTGCACTTTCTAAGAAAAAAAAATAAAAGGCACAAATAAACATATAGGAAAAACCAAGACACAATGCAGGAGCCTCTTGAAAAACAGAATTCATTTTTTTTTTTACTTGGGAACCCATGTATTTTAGACAAAGCAGTGTAAGCAAGAAATATATTTAATCAATACAAATGATAACTGTATTCTCAAATTACCAGTGCAATGTATACTGACATTGTATTACATTGGTTTAGAAATACCCTGTAAACTGACTGGTTGTTCCTGCTCAAAGTACCAGGAGAAAAAAAAACACACAGACAGCAAATAGTGAGGAATTCAGTCAGTCTAGGCTTATCAAGGGCAGTGAAATGAGCATTACCTCTTATTCCTTATTACTTATTCTTATGATCTTTTTCCAGTGAGAATGAGTCACATATCACCTGACCCATACAGATCTCTGGCCATAGCCAGTCTCACTGCAGCTGGGACTTTAGCAGCCAGCAGCAGGACTCAAAACTGGACCATGAGAGGGCACCTTTACTTTGAGGGTTACCAGGAGACCACATTACATGTTCTTACTTTATATCCTATACCCTGTGAATCCAGTGCTGTTAGCATAAGCATGTGACAGAGCAAATTAAGGCTTGACTTATTTAATTATACCTGTTACATAATAGAAACAATAAACTGAAAGAGCATACATTTCATAAGACATAAGCTGTATACATCAAACGTGCTTAAATCATTATGTTCTTTATGTGAAATAGTGCAAAGCATAAAATATGTAGTTTTTTCCATATGGCTCATTACATCGAGGCCTTTAGGATTGTGTATCTCATATTTATATTGACCTCATTCCAGTGATTTTAGTCTCTAGGGGTGATATCATCCCAGAGCTGTGTGAGATTTCAGCTAAAATCATCTAAAATCAATAAAACATGAGAACGATGAACAATATTTCAGTTTTTGATGGGCTTGACAGTCTTGATTAGCAGGACCTTTATGCCCTTCCTGGATGCATGTGCCCCATTATAATGTCATCACAGGACCCCCTGCCCCAGATCTGAGCTCTCTGAGAGGTGTTTTGCAGTAAATATTTGTTCTAAGCTGCAGGCATTTATTGATTTCCAGAATTGGTTGCAGGGTTGGATATTGATCAGTGATAGAGAGTGAAGGTCAGAGCAAAAATCTGCAAAGACTGTGAAAAGATATTTTGGACTTTTTCCACAATAAACCATCTAAATATATTATTCAGATATCTATCAAATTTATTTATGATAATTTGGCATAGAATTCATCTATAAAAAGACTAAAGCATTGACACTGGCTCCTCTACCTTGTTGTAGAAAATGTGTATGATTGGTTCAGGTGAGAATTATGGGATGTAGGTGTTCACAGGCATACTGTCAGCCCACAATGTGTTGAATACTATTCCCACAAACATAACTAAAACATTTTTGCTGCATTGATATTGAAGCAACAGCCATGATAACGTTGTAATGTGGTAGCTGGTGTAAGGAAGAAAAGCTTGTATTCCATACAATTTTTTTCCTGAAACAAATTGATATACCATCTATAGAGTTGTAAGGTGATTATAATAACACTATATGTACTTGGATACAGAGTAAATTAATGTCAAAGAAAACATGTTATAAAAATAAAAATGCATTTAATTTTATAACATTAATTTAAAATCCATGCACACTGTACTCTTTTCCAAACTTGCTTAAGGCATCATATGGCAATCATTCTCCATGTACCTGTAACTGACTGTAACTCAGAACTTGAGGTTCATCTAAGCTTTAATACATACGCCATCTGCTGGTAAAAGTTACTCACTACAAACTGAGAGAAAAGACCACTGATTAGTGCTGTTTTGCTGTCAACTAGAAGCTTTGCATTGCTGTTAGCACACGTAACCTGATTCCACAGTGTATTAACCATTTGGAAACAAAAAGAAAAAAAAATCACGTGACCTTTATTTTGTCAAGATATTGATTCTTTTCTGCTACCATCCCACTGCAGTCCCTGTCTGCTGTAAGGAATGTGATGAGCATTTTTTACCTGTCACTGACAAACCAAATTTTACACCCTACCTTTGGCACTTCAGCTTTGTCAAAGCACAGCCTGAGCACCATCATAATTATCAAGCATATTCCTGGGGCAGTCCTGATATTCTTAATAATCAGGCACAATCTGGTTTTATGAGACCTAATTCACCCCATCATTTTATAAATGATACATATGAGTCACAGTCTGCCATTATGAAGCCTGACTCATGCCACTGTGCTTAAAAAAAAAAGATTAGTTGGATTACTGGACACAATTAATACAATCATTTTTCTGGTATAGATTCGGACTGTGCCAACTGTGGCCGGAAACCCCACAGGGCAGCATATAATTGGCTGCAGTCAGTGTAGCAATTATATTTGTGTTCAGAATTTACTCTGCCTTTCTTCTTTGTGTGTCCTCCATTTCCTCCATTACATCAACTTGATCATTTCTCAAGAGGTCAGAATGATTCCCTGTTTTTTCCCCACATATGGAAAAATGGCTCCCTCTGGAAACTCTCCACAATTAAGTGTATTACACCCCAGTTTTGCCCCAGTTAATTCATGTGTGACAAACAAATGCTGTGCATTTATGATTGACAAATTGAGAGGTCAGTTGAAATTCTTGCTGTATGTTCTACTTTGCAGGCCTTCACATCCAGATGATCCCAGTCAGTCATGGTGAATCTGAAACACACCAGACCTTTTACCGCACAGGGTAGTTTGCTTAACCCTGCGTTCCTCTGCAGGGTTAAGCACCTGCGATTTACCTGTTCTGGACAGCATCTGCCAAAGGACACAGTCCTCCAGTGCATTTGCTTTGCCTGTGCACTGCAGAGTTAAACAGAGCAGCAGCTGGGTCCATGCGCTTCACAAAACCCACATGCAATCTGTACTCTCCAGAACAGACAAAGGATGAAGTACTTTTAAAATTATAGCACCGTTAAAACTATGTCTCATATTCAAAATTTCTCTACAGCACAGTTAAAGATCATTCAATAATAACAGGAAACATTTGCATACAATCTTTGCTGCTAAGGGTAGTGATTGCTTTTTCCACAAGGGGGCAGTTTGTGCCACATAAATTTCTTTAGTAAATAGATGTAATAAGCATCTACATTTTGAGCTATCTGCTCACATATACACTAAACTGAAATGCCTTTGCCTGTTGTACAGGGCATTTTTCCATAAAACATGTCTGGTATAAGCTGTACTGATCTGATTTTAATTAAAAATTTCCAGCATTTCAGATAATTGTAGCCAGCTGATAAAAATGGCCAAAATATGAGATAATTATAATTAATTCATTTTAAATATCAAGTGGTTTATGTATACCTACAAGTGCCTCTTTGTTCACCTCCAAAAAGGAGGGGCACCTCTGGAGCAGATGCACAGACATGGTTTTACTGTATGGTCGTGATCACTCCCTCACACACTTCAGATTCAGCCTGTGACCGCAAACAGAGAGACCCAGCCATGAAAACGATACCATCCCTCCCACATGCAACACGAGCCGCAGGACTCACGTTTCCCATCCCGGCCCTTTGTGACAACCATTTGTTCGATCTGTTTGAGCCAGGCCCTTCCACAGATTTGGCACTGATTTATCACGAAAGCAAACAAGCGATCGTTTGCCCAGTCCACATATGATTGACCTGAATAAAAAAAAAAAAACAGAACAAGAACTCGCCATTGCTCAATGTTTTCTTTTAAAGACAGTCTGCAGTTATACCATCCAACATTTAACATGATACCCATCTTGCAATACAAGAACCAAGTCATTTGTAGGTCCCTTTTGTATGTTTCTGTTCATGCTTATTTTAGGCTTTTGCAGCATGTGTGAAATTCCAATAATTTAGCTGATTGGAGGGTTATTTGGATAACCTGTAGCTCAGTGTTGTGTCTGGCTCTTCATTGATAAGTGACAGCAGCTGTGGTGCAATCAGGGACAGATGACACCCTTCCTGATCAGCTGGGAGTCTAGGAAACCAGAGCCACCAATTAGTCCACCTATTATGCCAAAACAGTTTATGTATTACAATGAAGCAAAAAAAAAATGAATGAGTGATACAAGAGAGGTCATATCAATTTTTTATTGATATTTCTTTTCTGAGAACAGCATTTGAAATTCCTGAAAGTACAACCCAACACTTGTAACCAGTGTTTTTGACATGATTTTCTTTTTAGATTGTAACTTGTTTTTAAACTTTTTTTTCATATTTTATCATATAAAAAGTTAACATGACACATTTCATTGCATACTTCTCATTTATAATGTAAAGTAGCAGACTTCCCTTTGTGGTGCGATGCAATAAAACACATCACATAATTAAATGTACAGTTATGGACATATTTGTTGTTATCAAATACATTCAAAAGATATTCAAGTTACAGACAATAAGTGCACACACAATGTCAGCTCACAAATCTCTTTTTTGTTTTTACTAAAACATTTAAGTAAAGAATAAATAGTCTTTACACTATTGTTATTGAAAGTATAGAAACATACTTCCAAACATCGCTATCCTTACATTTGTTTTCTTCAAATATAAATGTAAGATGTAATATATCATATTGAATTTTTTAGACCTAGGGTTAAAAGAGTTTGACAATAACCTCATAGCACAACTAACAAGCAATGCAAGGTGCACTGCATTCTGGGACTGATGTACTGCACAGAAGTCAGTCAAATAAGAATTAAATAAACTATCAGGCACTATGACATCACTTCAGTCCTGCTATTATATTCACCATTCACAATGGTTTTAAAGCTAACGATTCAGTCATTAAATACTTACTTTTGGCAACTTGCATTTCAGTATTCACACAGGCTATCTGATGGCCTCAAGTCACCATCACAGGCCTAATATACTTTGCTGGAAATATCCTTTTTTGATTATCAACAGTTAATATGATTCAAGTCTTTGATATCATCATTAGTAAGTCTTTCAATTAAACTTAATATACACACATAAATTATGTTGGTCTGTCACAAAAAAAAATAGATAGGCTTGTGTTTTCAAGTTCAAACCACATTCATTCATTCACTGCAAACATCCCGTCTCCACCCCCTTCGCCAATGTGACTCCTTCCACTCCTTATTTAGGCATTACTTTGGGTGAGTGACATCATGACAAAAAAGTGGGCGGGGATTGATAAGTAATTCCCGGCCATCTTTTCATTGGGACCCACGTGCAAATTGGACGCAAATAGATGCCATACTAATCCTCACCCTGTAAGTTCACAATGTGAGATTCAATGAGTTGCTCATACGCTGACTCTCAGTCACAGTGATGTGAGAGCCAAGTGGGAGGAGCCACATGGCAGGAGAGGAGGGAGAAGGGAGGAGCTACACTACATAAATGGGACTGAACACAGTCTACTTCTCCACATGGCTGGGCCTGGGAAATAAAAGTGCTTTACACAGGGCATACATCTGAGACTCTCAGACAGGAGGATATTCAGTAATGTATATTCTGCTTTTCCACTGAAATCCACCTCAATTTACAGCAAGGGCACAAAGACCTCAGAACGTGCAGGGCGCTGCACAGGATTGACTGTGTGTGTTTGTGTGTGGGGCAGGAGGGGTGTACAGAAGGACATAAGAGGCACAGAGCTGATTCATCACTGAAGCAGTGGATGTGTGCAGAGTTAAGGTGTGACACAGACGGACCACGCGTTCCCCTCATTTGAGGCTTGTCTGTTTGGGGAGCTTGGGTTGTGGGGGTGTGTCAGAGCTTGGGGGCCCCGGCCCCTCCATGGCCACGCTGGCCCCCACCATGGCCGGGTAGCTGTGGTTCCGGCGCATGCTGGCGTTGAGGGCAGGGAGCCCCCCGATGGCGCTGGTCACGGCAGGGTGACCGAAGAGAGGGCGGGGCCGGCGGAGTCCGCTGAGGGGCCCCAGCAAAGGGGTGTGTCCCACAGCCCCGGGGCTGACTGCCGCTGCTGTCCGTGCCACTCCGAAGCGCTTGAGCTTGTCCACCAGCCGGAGGTTGTGGACGCTGACGTCCGTCTGGCTCTCGCAGTCCGTCTGGCTCCGGGCCTCCTCCTGCACCTCCCGCAGGATGGAGCTAGCTGGCCGGGACGCCAGGAAATTGTCGTAGGGAGGGCAGGAGCTGCTGAACTGGAAGGGGGCAGCGGCCTCAGTGGAGGAGGAGGGTGTGGCCTGGGACTGGCTGGTGGGCGAGTTGGGCGGGGTGGAGGGCAGGGTGTCGGGGCCCCGGGGGGCGGGAGAGGGGCCGTCGGGGGTGTCGGCCCGGTCCCAGCTCTGCGGGTTGTAGACGGCCGCAGAGATCCCCCGCTCCTGCAGGAGGCGCACCAGCCCCAGGGAGGTGCTCATGGTCTTGGTGGAGTCGCGCAGGTTGGTGAAGGACTCGGCCAGGCTGAGGCGGCGCGGCGTGCAGGGCGTGGACACTGGCGTGGATTTCAGGCTGCTGGTCATGACACAGGCAGCAGTGGGGCCGGCGATGACACTGAGCAGGGCAGGAGGGAGACGGCATCAGAACTGAGGTCTCATATACAGCGTGACTGTGCCGACACCGCTACTGTGGCAGTATACAGTCACAGTGTGCGTCTGCGTGTGTGCACATTGCTACTCTAGTGACAGACAGTTACAGTGAGAGTGTATGAACACTGCTACTCTAGTGACGGACAGTCATACAAGTCTGTGCCCAACCAAATGTAAAATATCTTGAATGATCACAGAATTTATTTCAAACTTAACATTAGAAGACAAACATTTGCTTAAGACTTTGTGAAATATTTTGATACACTTCAATAATCCAGTGGTCTGTGTAAACGTGGTACCACATATTCATTTAGTGTGTATATAGAGATGTCATT
The DNA here is from genome assembly GCA_022829145.1 of Albula goreensis. NCBI lineage: Eukaryota > Metazoa > Chordata > Actinopteri > Albuliformes > Albulidae > Albula > Albula goreensis. The sequence continues at coordinate 10,076,080 of CM040760.1, forward strand.
CAAGTAAAAAATCTCCTGATTTAAAATAGCTGCATACTGCTATATGCATTGCTATCTTCCTGATATGTCAGTGCATTATATGATATTTGACCAAAAATTGGAAAGTTTCACCAGTGATAATATCACAAGCATTTGTTTGTGTCAGTCTCGATTCTCTGCTGTAACTACATGCTCTTTGAGATGGAAAAAAAATCACATTCAAATCACAGCTGCTGCAAAATAATTACAACTTCTTTGTTTATGGGAACAATTCACTCAAAGAATTATAGTCTGAGCACCTTAAAAACAATAGACTGTTGACAATAAAAGCGAACACCTTTCCACTGCAAAATCAACATGCTTATTATCTGGTTAGTACAACAGGTCCTCTCCACCTGTTTTTTGAGAAATGCATCACATTTAAAATTTGACCTGTCGAAACAGATTCTCCATTTGTTACTCACAATACATACAGAGATTGGATGTGCTCCTAACACTGATGCATACCCAATGCAGTCATGCTTACAGATTAGGAAGCCAACTGTCAGCCATCTTTAATTATGATGGCATGACAGGAAACAGGTTTTCGGGTTAAGGCGCTCTGTGATTGGCAGGTATTAGAATGCTCTGATGCAGTATACTATTAGATGGGGGAGGGGCAGGCTGTTATTCCCCAAAAAAATTTCACTCTCTCTGCAGTGTGATCACGTGACAGGGTCATGTGACACTGGCTCACCCCTGGAGCAGGTCAGTGTGTTTGTTCTAAGTCAGCCCTCAGAACAACATGGCAGAGTGCTGCTTCATCTTCAGCATCATACGGCCTGGAAAGAGGACCCACGGTAACCAATCATTTGCCCAGACTAATGAAAAACAGACCTTTGTGTCTTTCTATTGGATCTTAATTTAATATGTGTAAAACTTACTCCATGGGAACATTTTTCATTTAAACGGGCAGCACTGCCCCAGACCGGGTCATGTGACAGAGCACTCACCTGGGTGTGACTCGGGTCAGCTCGTCCGACGGGTGAAGGATGCGGCAGGTGGTGAAGGTGTAGGTGGAGCTGGTGTGAGACATACATTTACCGGGGTAATGCACTGCAGAGAGGTGGGGGTTGGAGTAGGTGGAGGGGAAGGGGCAGAGGACAGGGATCAATCTTCAGTGCAAGGTCAGAGGTCAGAGGTCATACAGTCAATCCCATTCCAACACACAAAAAGAATTAAATCTGCATCAGACCTGGATTCAAAATGCTTCCTCTAAATGTATAATTATTTCAAATTCAGCTTACATTACAGACCACACAAAAATGGTATACACTGCTTTATCAAAATGTGTAAATGGACATTCTGGTAGATGACTGATGCAAAAATGAAGATATCTTTAATATTCTAAAAATAAAAATTTGTTGAATAAAATCAATTATGTAAAAATATTATCAAGGTCCAATAATTCAGTACCTGCTCATCGAACCTTACTGTAGATCTGGCTTATTCTGGCTCTACTGATGCAGTTTTAAACAGAACATTGTAGTAAACAGGTCAGGAAGACTAGCAAATGGCAGGAAAAACAGAGATTAGCCCCAGACAATGACATCACAAAATTACCTTCACCTTTCAGGCATGATGAAAGAGATTCTGAATGTTCTGTTATTCTGATCATCTACCTTAAAAAAGAACACAACGCTGTCTCTGGACTTAGTGTGTGCATTTATTTTTCTGAGACACTTTTTCTTTAACTCTGCTGGTCAAGTGTGAGGTTTCCTCTCAGTATCTCAGTTTCTTCAGCACACCCAGAGTCATGTGAGAGGCTGTTTTTAATAGAACACTGACACTTGATACAGAGAGAAGTCACTGCCCAGGCACCTACACTAGACTGGGTCACCAGCTGCCCCACTCCACCGCTCTCTGGAGTGTGTGTGTCTCTCTGTGCCCGTCTGTGTTTTTGTCTGCATGTGTGGGTGTGTATGCGTGTGACTGTCTGTGTTTTTGTCTGCCCATGTATGTGTATGCAAACGCGTCTATCACCCTGTGTTACTGGTGTGTTAAAGCTTGTTCTGTTGCATTTTATGTCTGTGTGTTTACAGGTGTTTCTATTGGTGTGTCTGTGCAGGTGTGTACCTGTAACTATATCTATTAAACCATAAAGAAGTATACAATTAAACATGACTGGCTGTAACACTAATGTTGTTTGGCTTTAGAAGGGTATCTTCTGAATAGTATTCACACAACAACTTATGTCTGAAGCATCACACATTGGTTAGAATGTGTGTCTAGAATTGAGCAACAGCACCATGATGTTGGTTGTTTTATTATCTTTATAATCTTTTGCTGAGGTACTCACTCCATGCCTGCGAAGTTCAGGAATTTTGTGCTACTGGTTTTTTCCCCACACCTAAGCTAACAGACAATTATCCAAGATGCACCAGAATGCAGGAGCTGAAATATGATTAGTTTAGATGGTGTATTGGGTGTGAATCACAAGAGGCCAGAGGGATGATTGGGACAGGAGGGCCAATTTAAACGTGAAGGAAAAAATGGATCTGAGAAACAATGAGAGAGAATCTGTGTGTGCTGAGAAAGAGGCCTAACTGCTTGAGAAACTATTTCTTCATTTTGTGTCTCACTTCTCCTCCAACGGGCAACCAAGACTAAAGTAAGGACACATATGATAAATTACTGTTTATTTATGCTATAATGTTACTTGTTAAATACATACTAAACTGCAATACTCATTACAGAAATGATCTTGAGGATGGTTAACTTGCTTTTTCAGTTCAGGTTAACATACCAGCTGAGCTGTCAGATGCAGAAATATCACATTATTATTGAGAAGTCTTTGATTTCCTCACTCTGCTTTGTTCATTTAATTTGTATTCCTAGTTTAGTATTCACAATGACCCATCAACCTCAAAGACAAGAACTTCTGATTCAGCCACTTTAATGGAGCAGCAATATATAACAATTAGTGTAAATGTGAGTATGTATACATAGAATCACATTACACTACATGTGAGGGCCTGTCAAGATTCTGTGAATTAAAGCCTTACAATTTCTTCCCTATATCTCTCTTTTGGTGGTCCCTTGTAAAGAAAATAAGGTTTAATATACAGACATGTTTTTCTTGGACCATCTCTTTCCCAGCACACACTTGGTAGCAGAAAATGTCAAATTGAGCCGAAAATTTAAAAACGTAAAAAAAGGTTTAAAAAAAAATGGCAATATACTCAAACAGTTTCGCAGCACACTTCTGGGGTGAGGTGGGTGTGCAGGTGAGTGGGCGCGGGCGTGGAGGGGGCAGAGATGAGGGACGACCAATGAATGCCGCAGGATTCAGCATCCCGTGGGGTGTCCCGCGTCTGTCTGTCTGTCTGTCTTTGGGACGGGTGCTAGGGGGCTCCCTCACCAGACAGCTCCTCACCGCCGGCCTGCGGCTCCTGGGGCTCCTGGAGGCTGGGAGGGGGGGCGCTCCTGGACGGCTCGGGGGGGCGGAGGTTGTTGTTGTTGACGCAGCTGGAGGAAGAGGAGCAGGAAGAGGCCCGGCTGCGGCATTGTGGGGGGCCAGGAACTGAGGTAGAAAGGCTCGGGAACGAAAGGTCACCTGACTCGTCCTCCTCAAAGTCCGTGAACTGGTACACCTCCTCCAAGTCCATTTCCAGAGGCCGGAAGCCTTTGGTGACCACGCCCGGCCTTGAGTCCAGAATGCCGCCCAGGTTGGGCTGGGCCAGCTGCTGCCACTGGTGCAGGGTGACTGAGCCTTTTCCCACAAACACACAGGACAAAACAGCAACAAACCAGAGTTAGATACATGCTCCATCTCTAACAACCTCACACTGATGTCACCACAGATATCCCATTAGTGACAGTCAGCAGCTTCTAAGACAGTCAACACCACATATATGATGTCAGCCTCACAGAATACACAGGTCATCATAATCACAGATATTCATTAGCCTAACACACTCTAACACACTTACACAGTACACACACAAAAACATCCATATCACAGATGTCTCTTCAGAACAGCTTCAAACACGGTTATCACTGCAGATACCTTATTAGCCTGTTAATTCTCCCCTCACACATAAACACAGTTATCATACATCACAGAGAACACGTCATTCACTAGATCACAGGGTTTCAGGCCTGAGGACATTACACAGATCCACTAATCCTGTCATCCTATTGCTGCATACTGACAGCCTTCATTTCACTCCTCATACAACAGAAAAAGGTGAATTTGTATGGGTGTCAGCTGTCTTTCTGCCGCCTATTAAACGATTTTGAAAAGGAATTACATTTAAACCCAGTCAGCATTTCATTTGCATTGCCATATCTAGATACATTAGACATCTTAACTTTTGATATGAAACAACACAATATGGCAGTATTTCTCTCTTTGACTTCAGTTATAACTCCTAGAACCTGTGACTGTGTATCCTGTACAGAAAAATGATAATATTAGACATTTTATTTCAAGTCTGAAATGGATGGTCAACACATAACACAGATTGTGGGGGCTTTAAGGGGTGTCTACGGAGCATGTCAAAGGTTAGGTACAACACAGACCCATTCGACAGGACAGAGAAATAAAGAGAAAAGAGAGAGTAAAGGAATTAGTAGATTTTATTGAAGAATTATATAAAACACAGGCAGGTGAAAGAAATATGCAACAAAAAATATCAACACAATATTAATTAAATTAAAGGAAACATATGAGACACTGAAAGAGGGAAAAACAATAGAGCATGAAGAGGAGAAGAGTATTTTCGGTAAAATTTGCGAATGAGTTGTGCTGTACCCAACCTTTAAAGCGTAGGCAGGGAGAAAGTGAAATGGATACCACCCCAAAATTGTCACAAAACCTGTTTTTTTATGAACGACTATTGAAGAAATATCAGGAGATATTCAAAAAATAACTGATAACTAGAAGAACCATTTAGACTTGAAATAATACTTGCTTAAAATCCAGTGTCATGGCCTGAAGATTTTAAATGTCTTGAGGACACTTTGTAGTGTGACAGTTTAACAATATGCTAACCCATTGGCTGTCTAACAGCATTCTGTCAGCAGGTGGCAGTATATAGCACCAAATGGCAACCTAATCAGTAAAATACAAAATATGATTTCAAAACAGAAAAATACACTTAAACACTGGCTCTTTCTGCAAAAATAAACATTCTAAAATGTGCATTTCTGTTGTCCTTTTGAAAACCATGAGACAAAAGATTTGTATGCATTTTCCAGCTCTATATGCCCTGCTTCTTAATTTTTACAGTACAACAGCTCAATGATACATATATAGAACACTGTATGAAGTCAGCGAATAGAATCACACTGGGAGGGCATAATCATGCATTAGAGAGACTACAATCGTTTCGCTGTTCTTACATTACTGTTCACACAGGAGCACTAAGTAAATGTGGTATTCAGTAGCAATGGGAGAGTCCAGGCCTCATGAACCCCAATTGTCAAATGCTATTGGTGGCTGTCAAATTTCAGCCGATTAAGGCTTTTGTAGTGGGGAACAGTCGGTCAGTGACTGACTGGTAGAAGATGGTATGCATTATGGAGTCCCCGAAGCTTTAGTCTGCCATCACTACAATCAAGTGTCTATCCTTAAGCCAAAAAGCTGGAATCCATGTTATCGGCTGAAATACAGTGCTCATCTATACAATCCATTCATCTGATATACTGATCAGTGAATGTCCTTTGCAGGGCCTGGTCGTGTTTGGGATCAGACAACGGAGAAAGGGCAATGTTGTGCTGACATAGCAAACAGTGTTGATATGTTACACAGTATTGGTGCCCTATGTTAGTAATGACAGCCCTTATAAGTATTTTGTAATACTGAAGAAAGGTATGGCATATATATCAAAATCGTTCAAAATCTATTTGTCAGAATCTCCGGTTGGAGCCTGGAAGGCAGTCCAACTGCTTTGGACACCATCAAGTCAATGTGTGCAACTGAAAACCAAGATATTTTTTTCTGTTGGGCTGGAATTATGGTACATTGCATGCTTATCTCAAATGGAGGCTGTCCATTGCAGAGACGCATTAGGGGAACGTATTTGAATACATTGGCAATGAGTAAGCTTGCCAGGATTCAAGGCCGATAAGCAGACGGAAAAAAAAAAAACATTCTCATCTATGACAACCTAAATGTAGCTGCACTGAAGAGTGCAAGTAATTATTGCATAAATTATCTTTATTATTATAATTAATTATCTTCTGTTTTGAAACTGAGGAAGAACATGTTTTTAATAGGAATTCTGGCAGGCCTAATCGGATATTTTTAGATTGATAGGGATTTTCATATTTCAGGGCGGTGCTCCTTTAAGGGATCTCAAACCAGCAGCGTGGCTGCGCGTCTCGGAAGTAGAAGGAGGGCTGGGTGGACAGGCTGCGGGACTCCTGGTTAAGCAGGGCCCACAGGGACTGGAGGAGGAGCAAGGGGAGGGGGCGTGGCCGGGGGTCGCGGGGGTCACCTTCCAGCGGCTTGACGATCTGCAGTTTCTCGGGCAGGTAGGAGCGGCTGCTGAGGGATAGGCCGGACAGGCCGGAGAGGCCGGACAGGCCGGAGAGGTGCGTGCCCAGGGACATGATGCTCTCGGTGGGGGTGAGGCTGCCGCTGTACAGCTCCCCCTGGTCCGCCAGCTGCCGCAGCTTGCGCTCCCGGTCCTCCTCGAAGAAGCGGCGCTCGCTCAGGTAGTTCTCCCGCCGCAGCGACAGCCGGCGCAGGGCCATCTCCAGGTCCTGGGAACCTGGCGTTCCCGGTGTCCCCGGCTTCTTATTGGAGTCGTCCACGCTGGAGCGCCAACAGAGACAGAGAAAGGCATAAACAGTGACTCGGGGGTCACTGGAATGGACATGTAACCAGAACTGGGTGGGTTCCAAACTCAAGTGGGGACCTGTTATATCCTGAATCCCTGAATTCAGTAATTCAGGCTGTTTAAACCACTCTACACAAAGAAGTGTGCAGAGAACAATAATGAAGGGTTATTGGGGTTAGAATTTTAACAGTGCTCTTCACATACAGGCGAATATTAGCATAAATAAAAATAATATACAAATGATGGGTTTGGGTGTGTTGGGGGGGGACACATGGGTACAGTGGGGCTCTTTCAGGTGACCCACCTGCCCTCTGGGGAGTCGGTCTCCAGGATGATGCTGTTGGCGCGGTTGTCGATGACGATGTTGCTGACGTCGCTGCCGTACAGGCTGGAGCGGGGCGTGCTGAGGCAGCTGGACCGGGCAGAGTTGAGCGAGGACGACTGGTTGGATCCCGGGATGTTCATGGGGGAGGGGCCGAGGGAACGCTGCCTGACCGTCTGGTTGATGTTCTTCACTGCCTCGAAAACGCGCCTGTGATGCGTTCTGCTCAAAACAGACAAACAGTGCCCCCTGGTGAGACCACAGAACTACATCCAGGTTAGATGTCACCATGAACAGCTTTGGGGTGAGTCCAAACACGGCTCCCTCAAATACTCCAGAGGTATGTGCAGCTCCTCTTTTGACAAAGCTATTTACCCATTTGCACTTTTACCTCTCGTTCAGGGATGTTAAGAAACAGGTGAGACTCTTGGTGGTTCAAGTCCTACTTTTCACTTCTCTTTCTGCAGCACACAACAGCAGCTCTGCAGCAACAACATGCACTTGTGTATGCCTGTTCCCTTGTGCTCAATACAATAAAAAAGTAATTCATTTAATTTTTGTGTGTGTACCACAGTAAATAATTATAGTAGGTACTGTCAATGATTACATACAATACAGTGTTACATTTTAAAAATCATGTAAATCAAAAAGAAAATAAGTTATATGCAATAAATTGCAATGTTGATAAAAGTATGGTGTAATATTTTTGCGAGTTCAGTATGCTAGACAGTATGCTATTCTGCAGAAAAATGTTATAAAAAATGTGATGAAAAGCCTTGGACATAAAAAGTGATCATGTCCAGTTATAAAGTGTGAAATGATGACATCACAGGACTCACTTCTGTTCCTCCACTTCAGGGTCATCCATCTGCAGCTCTTTCCTCATTGTGCCCTCGATCTCCGCTGCTAAGGAGTCCTACGAGGCAGACAGACAGACAGACAGACAGACACACACACACACACACACACACACACAGTCAGAGGTATCAGCGTGCACTTCACCTGTAACACACCCGTCTCAGCTTTTTCATTACTGCATAAACCTGATCTCTCACACCAGGACCCACACAAGCAACAGCAGGCGCCAGCAACAACATATTAAATTTCTGTCTTAATGGACTTACATAAAGAGGTACAGTCTCACTGTTACATTACTGAGGGACATTGGGTTTCTCCCTCATGCTGGACCTTAAAGGAATCATAAAGACTAAGGAATTTGTACAGCATGCACCACAATGGGACAAAAGACCAGATGAATTCTGATGTCAGTTCAATGGATGAAGTGAGACTGTGCAGCAAGTTGCACAATGGATGCAACTCCAACTGCACAGTGGATAAGGTGTGACTGCACAGTGGGTAGACTCTGACTGCCTGATGGATGAAGTGTGACTGCGCAGCAGGTAAACTCTGACTGCCTGATGGATGAAGTGTGACTGCGCAGCAGGTAAACTCTGATTGCGCAGTGGATGAGGTGTGAAAGTGCGACTGTGCAGTCGGAGCCTGACTGGCGGGCGGTGCCCACTCTCTCACCATGGGGAAGAGGCCTAGTGAGTGGAAGCGTCTGGGCGTGCTCAGTGGCAGCGTTTTATTGCGCAGGTTCTTCAGCTCCTCCTGTGCTTCGCGGAGCATCTCCATGCACTCCGCATACTTCTCCTCCAGCTCCCTCAGCTGCAGCACAGAGGGAGAGAGTGTGTCTCAAATGATAATCCTTTTACGCTTTATTTTCTGACAGGGGAATGGAATGTTGTCAAATACTTTGGCCATACCAGATATCTCCTGTGTCATTATAACAAAGCTATTTTGAATCAGTGAGTGCTTTGAAACCATGAGAGAGGCATATGGCTGGAGACAGGGAGGACAGAGTGGGGATGAATCTCCCAGCATATTAAATGACAATTACAATAGCTAGATATGATATCTGATAGCTATAAAACTGCAGAGCGGATGTTATTTGCCTGGTGCTCTAATTTCTCGGAGGTTATGGGCACTGCTGGAGACAGTCTGGGCAGTGCTCCCATGTGATTTATCACTAGTGTAATGATTAGTGCTGTGGCTTCTGCACGTAACCCACACTGTTTTCATTCCAATTCCTTTCTCAGGTTAATATTCTGTCATACAACATTGCATTTCACTCGAAAAAAGGGCCCCAAATTCAATCAGGTGATGGTGGTTTTAAGTATAAGGAGGGTTGTGCTCTGGTCACTTGCCTTTCTGTACCCTGACCTGACAGCACTTTGTAATAAAGCCTTTCTGTGACTCTGTCTGATTGTTTCTGGTGAGTTAATCATTCAACAGCAGCGGTTGTTTACCTGCGTCACTGGAGGCCCCACCCACAGAACGAAGCAGGTCGGATGAACTCCTTACCTCCGCTGTGAGCTGACGCTGTGCATCTTTGGCAGCCCCTAAATGCTGGGTGAGCTCCTCGTTTTCCACCGCATACTGTAGAGTGAAAGCAGGGCACTGTCACACAAACATTTCTACACTCTTTAGCCCAGGAAAATCATATTTATGCCTACAGCAGGCTAGGCCAATAAATAAATACACAAAAACAAATAGGTGATATATATGCATAGAAATATCCTTATACAAAACCCATAATGGATTCACATCAGCTGGTCCCTGCATTTACATTATTAAAATACTTCACTCCCGATGACCCTGTGCAGCATACTTTACATTGCATTACCCACAAACCCATGCTGAAACACCCAATGTTACACTATATTTCAGTAATGACTGGCAAAACTCTGTTTTGGGCTGGAACTGCCTGTTGGCTTTCAACAGTGCCAACAAGTGAGTGCCTTTCTGCCAAAGGCAAAAATTCACAGAATGACAAACTCTGTAAATGGAAACTGAAATGTGAAGCCACTCAACACCTCCACTAGGGGAACTATCACCAACACTCCACTGTGAAGAAAAGGCATATTGAGGCAGCCTAGCTCCAGCTCTGCAGTAGAGAAGGACTGTGGCCACACAGATGCTTACTGATTTGGACTTCTTCTGCAGGTCCACGATCTGGGACAGCAGGTGGGTGATCTCCTCCTGCTGGCGCGACGCATCTTCCGTCTTCTTCGCCAGCTCCTCGGCGATGGACGAGATCTGCAGGTTGGCATCTCCTGGGCAGGGGAGAGGTCACAGAAGGTCACCATGGCAGCCAGCTTCAAGGAGCTCACTCTGCAGTCTCTATTATTAATTATTATGGATATTTTATGAGCCCCAAAGCACATCCCTGCAGATCTCTTATACATTCTGACAGTACTTACGGAGTTCTTTCACGCAGTCGTTCACCAACTGCTGCTCCTTCTCCTCATATGAGATGGTCTCTGTCTCCAGATGACAAGCCTGGTGTGGACACAGAGAGAATCCAGGGATGTTACCACAGTCACTCAGTGTTATCAGCATCACAGTTAACCTCAGTGTAACCTCAGTGTAACCTCCTGCAACCGCGTATTCTTAGCTGTGCATTCGCTCTCTGTCAGGCGTGAAAACATTTGCTCTGGACAGAAACGTGTGCTCTCTGAGTTAAACAGTGCAGAGGCCTTGTGTAAATACTGACACATGACCTGAGCGGTAACACTTCTGTGGTTTTGTGTGCAGCGCTGCTGCAGATCACACAGATGCAGCCTGGCAGCCAAACTGGGACAGCATTTTAATCCAAAGCACAGCTGGTCGTGAACACGCTAGCCCTTCTGCATCAGCAGGACCGCACTCTGGACGTGTGGAATTACACCCCGCCCGTTGGGCTGGGCGAGCATCGTTAAACTCTACACTGTCCACCAAAAGGCAAAGCAGAGGCCAGCGGATTCATCACACGGGTTTCTGAGAGGGCCGCTCATAATTACAGCCCTGAGAGAAGTACATAACGTGTTTTACCTCTGATCGTAGGACCGTGTTCTCCTCCTCCAGGTCTTTGAGTTTCTTCTGCAGGGAGTCCAGGGGAAAGTAACTGGGCACGGAAGACGTTGACTCATTCCGCCGAATCCTTGGGGAGCGGAGGCAAAGAGGTGGTGTAGATGTCAGACAGGGCGCAGGACAGAGAGCAATAAGGCCTGGGTATAATACCACACAGGCCAAACAACACGATGGCAATATCACACCACTCCCACATCAATACACCCCCACCACAGCGTGTTTGTGATAGTGGCGGCTGCTGTGCCAGGTCCATAGTGTAATTGCGTAGTTGTGTAACACAAGATATTTCTGAGATGGATGATGGATTTCTATTCCAGTGAAGAGTGAGTCATCCAGCCAAACAAAAGAAATCAAACCAGCCCAGGTAATCACGCAGCAGGGAAAGGCTGCATGGTGCCAGTCATAGGGTAGTGAGAAAAACATCATTTGCTACAACAGACTTTTTTTAATACAGCTCTCTGGAGTGGTACCCCTTGCAAAAACAAAAGCCTGCAACCCCGCTGCAGAATACCAGACAGAACAGGAGAGGAGGACTTGGGTCAAATGCTTAATTTAGGGGGAACAGATGGATGGAGACATCCCAAATAATCAATCACTGTTTTACATCGACTGTAATAAATCTTCCCATGTGTTCGGATCTGCCCTTAATGGCTCGGATACCATGCCCTGTTTTTCAGTGCTGTCCATTATCCATTGAAGGAGTGGGGGGGGGGCTCTTAAATTCTGACTGGTATCCACACGATCACGTGACACAGAACAAATGGTGATAAAAACCCCAGAATAAGAAAAGGCAGAAGAACTTCCTCATGGAAAGAAAGGGGTTTTCTGTCCTCTGCTCTTTTCAGTGGAACTCAACACAAAAAAGCAACCCAAGTACAGAAGCCAAAGCCGTAAGAACCAAGTATCAGATTTGCTTAAGAATGTGGTCCCAGAGTATGGCAGGTAACCCGACACGAAGGCTGTAAAACGATGCTGGCTGAATGAGAGTGGCCACACATGGGACAGGACTGGACCCATAAGAGCTGGCTTTGGTTTGTGATCATAACCTGCGATATAACCTGTATCAAACCCACTGGATGAGACACTTCCCTGTTCTCAATACCTGTCACTATACTCCTTAATTATGATGAGCTGTCTGATCTGCTCTGCTAACAGGCCCTTGTACCAAGACCTGAACTTGGCCAGGCCAATGGTTTTGTGTGGTGTATTGCTGGCCGTTGATGATACCAGGATGTGGATTTTTTTCCAGTGAAAAATGAGGAACGACAATTAAGTAATGTACGTGACCTGATTTACTTTATTATTAACTAACTAGCGGTTAAAAAAAGAGACAATATGTGAAACATGAACTCTGAAAGTCATCCAGGACAACAGCACATAAACAAGTATATAATTACCAGCTAGAGACTCTGGTGTTTGGAATGTGAACACTGTTTGGGGACACAGGAAAGAGGAAGGGTGGGGCTTAGGTATGGAGAAGAGGAAGCACAACAGCAGGTTAGGAATATGAGAGGAGAGCAGTGGGTAGACATGGACAGGTGAGGGGTTAGGGTAGGGAAAGGGACCTGGGTTAGGTTCAGGTGAGGGGTTAAGGTAGGGAAAGGGACCTGGGTTAGGTACAGGTGAGGGGTTAGGGTAGTGAAAGGGACCTGGGTTAGGTACAGGTGAGGGGTTAGGGTAAGGAAAGGGACCCGGGTTAGGTACAGGTGAGGGGTTAGGGTAGGGAAAGGGACCTGGGTTAGGTACAGGTGAGGGGTTAGGGTAGTGAAAGGTGGGGCTAGTGGCGGAAAAGTGGGGTGTCAGACTCACGGAGTCGAAGTGGCGGACTCTCCCTCACTCTCCTCAGCCGCGCTGGTGTAGAACTGGAGCAGCTCATCCTTCATAGACAGCTCATGCCGCAGCTGTGAGACCTGTAGAGCAACAACAGTGTCACACCGATATCACTTGCATCACACCCACATCCTCCCTAACATACCTGTCATGTTTACCTTCCACAGAACTTCATAATGGAATAACGTAAAAACTTCTGCCAATCATTTCTGAGTCACATCCTTTTCCCTTTTGACATCACTGCAGAGTCACACCCACTTGCCATCATTTGACTCATGTCTACTTCACCCAGGGCACTGTGGGACTCCTGGAGGTGAGACTGCAGCGTCCCTCACCCAGACCAGTATCCCCACCCACGCTATGCTGCTTCACCTGCAATCTGCCTGCTCTCACCTCCTCTCGAATGTGCTCCACCTGCTCTTCAAGGAATTCATTCCGCTCACTTAGAGTTTTGTTTTTCTTCAGCAGCGACTGACCAATTCGGGCAGCAAGCTCCAAGTCACGCTCTTTCTGTGGGGAAGAAACAGTCGGGTCAGAGGCAGGGCACGGGTAAGATCAATGACCCCAGCCTGGGGCAATTACACTGGGCACCATGCCAAGGGAGACCTGAAGATATTGGGACTTACACCAAAATAAAACAACTGTGAAACTATTTATTAATGAAAATGCCAGTGATAAAACACATTTTGTATTACTGTGCTGTAAAATTTGGAAATAATTTGATATGGTAACTCCCCTTTGGCATGTATATCTAGTTTATTAGGAGCTACAGTACTCCAACACGCTCAGTAGATCAGGAAGAGAAGTGATACTCAAATTTTACCACATAAAACAGACACATTTCTCAGAACAGTTAACCACTAATTTTACTAAGAGGCCTGGATACTATGCAAATATTCTAATGTCATCTGGGAAAAGGACAACTACTACGCCATTTTCAAGAGCCAATATGGTTGTTCTACAAGAGTCTTATCGATATTTGACTTCAGAATGACCATTTTACTAAGCATACCGTGGCTAATAGAAACACCATTTACACAAGGGTTTAAAGTTGTCCAGTCTCTGTGTAACGTAAGTCTTGCAAAATTCCACTAACAGCCAAAAACAAATCCATGTTACCAATCCAAGCATGTTACTGCACACAATCATAAGAATTTTATACACAGCCAATATATTCATATATATATACCAAAAACTTTATGCAGAGTACATCAAGTTGTCTTTCAAAATGAAATCTACTGGATTCCTTAGCTCCCACTGAGTGCCACAGCTACACAGCCATGGTGTCTTTTATTCAACAGCAAGAGACTACCATTCTTGGGGAAGGGGGGGTGTACATCAGGGGAAGACAAAAAAGTGACACAAAAAAGTGATCATTTCCACACTACTAGCCACATAGCATACTGAGGGACAGCCACACTACTGGGGCGGCACTGCTCTCCAGCATGGCAGGAGGCATACCAAATTAATGACATGGGCCAGATCTAAAGATTACTCCTGACCAATGGAAGAAACCAATGGAAGTTCAGAAAATGACCTCAATACGTTATAAATGCCACAGATAAACACAAGCATAAAGTACCCTAGATAAGCCATATCAGCAACCTTAACAACATCATCAGTACTGTTTGGATACACAAAGATGCAGGCATGTACCCTGTGCTGAGGTATGCATGCCATATAGAAATGTTACGTGCTACCACCCTGTTCCTCTGCTGAGAGCACCAGCCTACCTAAGTGACAGCTCCAGAGCCCAATGATCACCTTACTGTGCATTAGTCAGAGCTGCTCTCTTATCTCCCTTCCCACCCACACACGCGTACAAAGACGGCTGAGCGGTCTCACAAATGCATATTCAAGCACGTCTGATGTTTCCTCACACCATCTCCCAAACTCTGGGTGTGAATCATGACAGTTCTGCTGGGGCATGGGGAGGTGTATTTATATTTATCCATTTCTGAAGAGCATGGGACTGTGTAGCTGAAAGCAGCTGTACCCTTAGTAACGCGCACCCCCCCACCCCTACTCCACTCCCATTGGACCAGGCCCTGGTTCAGAACCACTGGAGCAGGGAGTGAGCTCCACGGTAACGCTCTGGCTTTCCTTTCATCATCCTTCCATTCTGTTTGCTCTGCTTATGAGGCCACGCTCTTCAAAAAGGCACCCATGCCTGGCTTCTCCATCACACCCATCACCCAGAGCTACACTGTGAGCTGTGTGTACCGGCACATAAAACAGTGACAGACCCCTCCACATCACTGGTGCAGTGCTTGTTAATGCTCGTTGATGCAATCTTACCTCTTCCAGCAGACGTGTAACAGCATCTATGTCATTGTAAGTCTTAGTCATCTGGCCCACTCTTTCGGCACATAGAACTGCAGAGAGACAGAGAGGACAAAGGCAGCTGTTATTTTCGTCTGCATGACACAGCGGTGATTTTGAGGGAGAGGAGCCGTCTTTCCCCAGGGCGGGAACTGAGTGCTTTATTTGGAATTCCATCACTATCAGAGCGGGAGACGTGGTGACATGAGAGCCCTGTCTCCCTCTGTACTTATCAGCTGGACTCCTGGCACTAGTTCCCAAGGTGACACACCCAGGTCCCGCCCACCTGAGTCAACCAACCTCACCTAAAGATCGACTGCAGCTTTGTGTCTAAAAAAAAACTGAGCAGTTTATTATTACTAGTATTAGTACTCAGGAAACTCATGTTATTAATTGTATTCTTGTTCCCCAACAATTTCTCCCCAACTTCTCAAGCTACGTGCTATGCAATGATACTTTGTAATCTTGAACAACTCAGCTATTAATACCATAATACTATAAATGTCTGATTCATCAAATGGGTCTCCCAAATGCATCTCCCAGAAAGACGAAGCTGGAGAGTGGTCACACCACTACTGGTTCCCCCATCCGACAGCATTATAATTCAGCCTAATCCGCCTGAACTGCTGCACCTGCTGTACGGCCAGTGATCAAGTTAAACACAACCTCAGAAATAAAACAGAGCAGCGATCCAGCCAGACACTGACGATGCTTACGTACACATGGAGCACGCACAATACACACAGAGTGTGCAAGTACACACATACACCCACAAAACACACACAATACTCAATAGAGCTTGCAGAGCTATGCAGAGTTTGGGAGTGTAGCAGAGTCTGCCGTTATCATCTGCGCAGGCTTTCTGCCTGACTGGCAGGTAGGGATTGTGAGAAGATGCACTGATAGCTTGTTACTGTAACATATTAGATATCCATGCTCACAGACCTGCCTTAACCAGGGTAAGCCAAACATGTTTTCTCAGTTAGTTTACCCAGGGCAAAAAATAGAACGCCAACCCACAAATCAACAAAAGAGTTCAATGGTGTTCAACAAACCCATGCGGAATGCTGCATCTTCATGTTACATAATAACTAGTGCATGTCTATTCATTTTCTAGCTCTGAAATAGTTGCAATGGCATAGATCCAAACAAAAACTTCACCGAAAGAAAAACTTTGCATGCGCAAATAAACAGAAATGTTCTTCACAATGTATTTGTTGTGTTCAATCCTAAGCAGTAAGCAAAGCATGAAAGCCAACTAACACGATGTCCATGTTCAAGCTATCATTCGCATATATTTACAGACAAATGTGATATATAGGGGTGACAGCAGCAAGGCTCAAATCTAAGGATGCCCAGGGGTTTGGCAGTACCGGGGCAAACTGAGTCCATTAGAACGGCACACGTGCAGCTTAAGTGCGTCGGCGGGCCAGCCCTGTCTCCTGTCTGCAGGGTTTACTTCAGCTTCAGCAGACTCCGTTCCAGCGCCTTCCAGCACTTTAACAGGTCACCTCTGTCACCATGACTACAGTAAACACACCGGACTTCCCGTTCTGCAGCTTTTGATTACTTTCCTATTGTGGAAACAACATTTGTGATCTCTGAGGGCACAACAATGATCACAGATCTGACATGCAAATACATTACACTCTACATACTGCAGATTTCAGACGTCTGGTTACAATAAGTCTCTAATGCGAAATGGTCACCTGGGTAACAAGATTCACTGCATTACCCTCTGCAGCGCTTCACTTTCCACACAAACTCTGGCTGCATTGTGATGCTGGTTCAGATTTTCTGCTTAACAGCACAGTTAAGTGACCTTATTATATAGTGGAATTTTTCATATCGTAGCCGATTAGTTCAAAGCGAAATAATGTTGAACCAAGTATTAAGGTCAACAAATCAGCGTATAGCAATTCAAACAAGCTGTTGTCACACGACACAAATGGCTGATATGACTGGGGGTTGAAGGTGACACAGAACCAAGGCTCTGCTGTGAAAAGTGGCCATAGATGATCCACTGATCGCGTTTAGGTGAGGAAGAATTTTCCACTCTGCTGCACAAACACAGATGAGGTACTGTGGTAATTGCTTTTTTAGCATTAAAAGCTCCACAAATACCCCCTAAATAGCATCGTTTGAAGTTAGCAATATTAAATCAATTGAATGAATTAGGCTAATGTTCACTGCTGCCAAATCGTTGAGAACAGCTGACAGATAGCAGTACGTCCCAGATGAGCATGACATTAATTTCAGTAATGGCATTAACTACATCATTGCGTGGGTTTCATCCAAATTCTACTTTAAAGTAATAGTAACTTCAAGCATTGCATATAGCCTCTAAAAACATTAGAAATTGCATGGGATAGATGAGCTTCTCCAAAATTACACACTCTTTCCATCCTTTTGCTCTTACAAACTATTTCTACATGACCAAATGCATTGTACTGTGATTTTATATAAATTGGTAACCATGACAATATTTCCATGGCAACCAATTTATGAGGAAAAACATAACACAATGAATTTAGTCATGTGGGATAGTACTACTGAATATACTATTAGCCAACATGCTAAAACAAAACATTAAGACCTGTTAGCTTTTCACGATTTGCAAAATATAACACCAATGTACACCTCATATGTGTAATGACAAGCGGGAGATCTGGAATCCGGAGAGCACAGCCATCAAAATAAGAGCTCACCCCACAAACACACCCTCCTACTGCTGTCGGTGAATTAGTCTAACAGCTATGGTGACTGCGATAGGCTCCCACCGAACATTTAATATGCAAACAAAGAATGCTGGTCTGAATTGCAATAAAATAATAACTAATAAATAAAAATGAGTTAATACAATGCAATGAATGCAGAATAAATGCCACTATGGTCACTAAACTCATATTTGGCAGTGGTGTGGAAACCGTGTAGCCAATTTGTTCTGTGTTAAAATGACTTCTTTGTTTTTTGGGGAATCACATAATTCATTGTAACACCTGAAACCTTACTTCTGCTCTGGATTAACACAGAACAGTGGTGTATTTGTTTTCCCTTTCCATTTATTCTTTCTACGCTTGCCATTCCAATGTGGCACACCCTTTATATCACTTAGGATTAACAAATAATGAAAATAGCTGGATATATCATTAAACAATACTTCACCACCACATGAACAATGAGTATTGAGAACTAAAACATCCAGTCATACCAGTCAATCTAACCATAAGGGTTTTTGTTTTTCACACTGAGAAATCAATTGCAGCAATTACTTAATGGTAGGGGATCTTTTATTTTGGTAATCTTCAAAGTTGTGGTGAGGCATGTGAAGCTGTATTCCCTTGGCTAAGAGAATGACAGGGAGCTGTTAAGAGTGGCACGGCAGTCATGCAGCGGCAGGGCTGTCACTGCAGGTGAGTGTAAGCAGTTACGTGCGCAGGCGGCATTTGGCTGTTGATGGTATCAGGCACTAGTTCAGCCTCCCTGCATTCCTGTTTACCCTGCACACAGATATCAATGGTACACCTATGAGAGTGAAGCTCCCACTCTAAGACAATACGCAGCGCCGTGAACAGCTTCTCTTACAGGAGGGATCTGAAACCAGGTTTGAACTATATTAATTAATATTGTGATTAGATGTTCATTAAAATGAAGAAAAACGTGAATGTTCCCTGTGCTACAGAAGGAGACTAAACCACAGCCTCACAAGGCATTACAGCCACAGAGGTCCACAGCTGTCTGTGCAGGAAAAGATCAGTTTGGTTCAGTTCAAGATCAGGAATGCACACAAGACTTTTTCTGCACACAAGTTCATAAAGACAAATGTTTCTTTTTTGATCAATCTTCAGTATTAAAATTTGGCTTGAGTACATTCCAAGTAGTAAATCTTTATAATAATTCAAAATGTTCATTTTCACAATAATTTTGACAATAACCGACATCAGAATAAAATTCAACTGCGGTTTAAGTTTAGACAGCATCTGCAAAGCGCAGATGTAGCCAGGTTTCCCAACGCCCAAAGCCAATGTGAAAAAGGCACAGCACTGAAGCAAAAACCAGTTTGACCAAACAAAGCAAAGTAAAACAAAACTACAACCCAAGAGGAGCGCCCAAAAAACAGCGCGTACCTTTCACGAGGGTCAACTCTTCCTCGTTAACATCACAATCATCATCATCATCATCATCAGCTTGCTCCCCCTCGTCCTCCTCTTCCTCTTCGTTGTCATCATCCTGGAACAGAGGAGGTGGCCCGTCTGTGGGCTCGGGGGAGTAGCTGTACTCAAAGCTCTCCTCCGCTGGGCTGAGGGACGGCTCTGACATATTCCCAGGAGGCCAGGGTCTCTACCTGCACGCTGCCCCTCTCAGCTCCACAGCCATGACTGAGCCAGCAGCTCCTCCAGCTCCAGCTCCTCTCGCCAGCCTCTCCAGACACACCCTCACAACTCACAGTGCCTGAGCTCCGCACGCTGTTGTCTCTGCTCAGACACCAAAACAATACAGGCGCCGGCGGGGAGGGGGGTGTCACAAAAACTCAATCTGTAACTAGAGGACCTCTACTGAACTGAGCGATATCATAAAAAGGCAATGAATCGCTTGAGATCATACACCACAAATGCAGTGGTAGGTCTCTGGGATTCTTCAATAATCCTCTATATGTGTACTTACAGGTTTCACTCATCTCCCCTCCTTTCCTCTTATAAATGGTAGCTCCCAAAAGGCACCATGGAAACAATACTAGTCAGAGATACACCTGTTCCAAAGGCGTGGCCAAAGATATCCACAGGTGGGTTGATTTGCTCTCATTGCAAATACATGCAAAGCGCAAATAAAACTTTGACCAACTAACAGGAAGTAATTGCGATATTTCTGCTTCAAGGGAAAGCCCTGAATATTGTATAACTGCATAATAATTAAACTATAACAATGAAAAATCAAAACAATGATGAAAAGAATCAACAATCTGTTATTCAACTGGAAATAATTCACCAATAAGATTTTCTTTCTTTTTTCTACTGGGTAAGTTGGATTTCAGTATAAAACCATAAAATGCAGGGTGATAAAAGGAATTGCTACAGTATAAAACCTTTAGTTGACTACAATAAAGCAACACATGTACCCTGCAAGTAAGAAAGTAGATGCATTGCTTGATATTGATTTAGGCTGAAAACACTGAAGAAACATAAACATAAAACAAGAGTACCTTTCCTTTTAATGCACAACAGCTATTATAATGATTTCATACAGAAAGCTTATTTTCCATGGATGAATAGACGACAGGGTAGTGTGACTGAAACAAACTTCTACGAAAATCTAGGCTACATACACTCAAAAAACCACAGATCTGAAATTTCTGCATGGTTTTAAAGGTTTAATTATGACTGTTGTGCACAGGGTTTGACATTGTTATTGCTGTGCTAATTTCCTCCATATCTTGTGTTAACTGTGTTGCAATGAAATATTACGTGGCTAGATGATCAAATACAGCAAAAGGAAAATATAGACAGGGAGAGACATGGAGAATTCACCTGGGTACATCACAAACTAGAGTTAACATTTACAGGCACTGTGGAAAGAGGTTTGCACTTTAAAGTTTCTGTCTAAATCCTTACTATCACATGTCATTGTTGTTACTCTATTGTTGCTGCTGTAGTTTGGTTCCATGAACACCCAAAAAAAAACCAACATTCCAATAGCGAAACCACAGAAACCATAAACAAAAAAGCAAAGAACAGGGAGTTAGAGGGAAAAGCACCCGCCCCCTTTTTGTGAAAAGCCCTTTGTGAGGGTGTGTGAAGCAGGGGGAGACTAAAGCGTCTGCCAGCTCTGCTCCAGAAAGCAGATGAACCCCATTCCCCCCCGTCTGTCGGGCTGATCAATATTCCGGCCAACACCCACCGGAGCAGCATGTGCTGCATCACAGCCAGGTCATGTGATCGGAAGGCTGGGCCTGGTGGTGACGAGACATGCTGGGAGCTGCCATGCTCTGTGTCTCCCAGACCTGCAGCTCTCTGTGCCTGTACCCTCTGCCACATGCCTCCCTAACATCACCTCCATACCCTCAACCTCAATGCCCATTATCCCCATCTCTGCCTACAGCGCACCTCCCTGTACCTCCATTCACTCCACTGTGACTGAGGAGTCAAAAAAAATGCCTCCTCCAAAATTTCTCTTCACTCAGAGATCAGGGAAGGAAATATACACCCAAGAGCCCACAGTATTACATAACAGTAAATATTCTCTTTTAAAAATTGGATAAAACCCGATAATGTTCAATAGTAATGGAGCTCCAGCCTGCATCAGTTACATGGTGTTATATAAGACACACTGTGATCAGATGACTCAGGGCCAGCCTGCAGCATTACAACACTGTCACAATGGCCTCCACACAGGGCCTTGGCATAATGCTACACAGCCACCATGTAATATAACTGAACCCACCCCAACTGACCGCTCCTGTAGGCCCACGGTCAGGCCCATGGTCAGGCCAGGGCCTCTTACACCATTCCAAGGTGAATGAGCTGGGAAAATTATGGAACACTTTCACTCCTTGCCTATATAACTCACCCAGTCATCACATGCACAGTTATGAAACCACATTTATGCCATCATCATTCACAATGATTTGTAGAGCAACATCAGAGTGTGTCATTTACCAATACAACCAGAGCAGTGACCACTGAAACCACACTGCCACAATACACCCATAACAGACAGACAGCAGACATATGCACAGAAGGTGAATATGTTTGATACATTTTTTCTTTATTACAGGGCTATTAAAATTCAATCCTTGACTGAATTCCAAACAATCTTCTAAGGAGCAAAGGATGCTAAAACATGCTTTTATGTTTTTCCACTGTTTCGTCTTTAACCTGATTTATACTCTGACAGCAAAAGTAGCAGCTCATTAAATTTAAAACATCTCAGCTAGTTCAAGACCCAGCTCAGACACAAGGGTGTGCGGGCCTGAGTTTGATACTCCCCAACTACTATCTGTTCTGACTGATGCAATAAACAGCAAAGAGACTGGGGATATTACACACCTGCACAGACACACATGCACACCCATACAAACACATAGACGTGTGCATGGAAACCACAGCATGTACACGTGAGCCAACAGAAAAAAACATGCGCACACACAATGACGAACGTAAAACCACTGCATCACCAGGACCGACTCTCGCTCTTTCTGCCTCTCTCCCTCCTCCCTCTCTCTCTGTCTATCCCACCTCTGCCTCTCTATTCCTCTCTCTGCCTCTCTCCCTCTTTCTCCCCTGCCGATAGCCAGCAGCTGCATGCTGAAGCGTTGCGGCTGATCCTGGGTCAGTACCGTCGGTGCACTCCTCATAGTACCAGTCCAGCTCGTAGTAATCCGCCTCCACGAATCTCTGCATCATCAGAGCCCTTCGGCGGAGTGTCGCCCGTCCTGCTCTGCCGAGGTCACCATCCTTCTGCACCGCATCCGCCCCGGCAGAGGCTTCCTCGGCATGTCACCAGCCGACCGCAGGCAGAGGACGGGGGAGGCCAGAGACGAGGGGAGCAGAGGGAGAAACGGCCGAAAATACGCCACCAGCCAGGACACTACTTGCGCAGGCTTCTACACTCCTGGATCTGGAGCTGCTGACTCAAGGTTGAACCATTCAGGAGGTGGGAGTAGGGGGAGATGCATCCAACCGGAACATGCCACGTCACAGAAACACACCCCTTGTGAGTTTCTATCAATCACACTAACCCCCCCCCCGCTCCTTCCCACAGCTTTCTCTGGGGACACGGTACATCCTTCTCTATAGCTGGTTGCTATGGAGACTGGCTCTGACTCCATCTCTGAATGCAGCCTTTTAACTTTCACTCGGCTTTGTTTATTTCTGACTTCTAGCGTTATTCAAATAAAGACACCACACCTCATCTCATTCATTCACATTTTAACACAGTCAAAACATAGCTGGACGTTATTTCTGGCAGGAATTATGGGTCTGACCATCTGTGGCACATTTCCCTGTTAATAACACAGATGAAGGACCGAGAGGGGCAGTTGACTAACACTAATCCTTCCTCCAGGGTGATTACAGAAGTACAGATCAGTCAGAGCAAAATGAAATACACTGAGACAGTTCTGATTAGACTGCCAGAGTAGTATGATCAGATTACCAAATGATTACTGATGTGTCTTCAGCATATCAGTGGCATATGTCTGTAGGACAGACTCCCAAAACAGTAAGCACTGTAATCCAATGTGCTTATATTACAGAATAAAACAGAATGACAGTAACCTTTTTGCAAGCAATTGTCAAAGATGAACATGATATGAAAGGAAACTAAAACTTTGCAAAACATCAATAATAAACAACAAAATACAGCTAGAAATGTTGTAAATCCATGCATCCTCATAGGAAAAGAAGATGTGAGTATACAAGCAATTCAGCACCATAACCCACTTACTCTGTTCATATTTACTGCTTTAAAATGCAAGCTAGTGCAAGGAAATTCTACCTGTCATATTGCAAATCAGTTACGAGCCATATAACCATATGTGATAACATACTATGAGAAAGCCATATAAGCTAGGAGTACTTTTCCAGGGCAGCTCAACTCCCTACATAGCACTGCCTTGTCAGAGATTACAGCTATTAAAGCACAATGTATTATTTTCCATTACACCGCCCAACGTGTTTGCAAATGAAAAACATAATCTAAAGGGTGTACCTTTGTACAGCAGTACACCCAGGAAATATTTCACTGCACCACATTTTGGGAGAAATTAAGAACTGGGGAGAGACATATACCAATAAAGAATTACCTGGCTGACTGAGTTTAACACTCATACTCAACACCACACTACTACCAGGGCCTGCTGACCTCACACTTCAGCAGCAGCTCACCTCCAGCATGACTCCAGTCCCCTCTGTTCAGGACAAGGATGTGAGAGTGACTGCTGACACCCTCTTGGCCCCGTGGGTGTGTTTGCTGTAGCAACCTCCCTGTCCACTGCCCCCCTCCCTTCCCCTCCAGCCTGCCTAAAATAGCCCACTGAGAAACACCCACATGGTACTCCCAGCTATCCAACAGGAAATATATTCTTTACTTATACAGACTGTAACTGTACTAATATTCACAAAAGGGACAGTACATTATATACACTTTGAGTATAGAACTATGTAGTCATGCCATTGTGAGAGATCATGTGTGTTTAAACAACAAAGGTACTAACATCAATAGAAGATAAATTATCTGAGATCTGGAAAATGTGCTCTCATATTTTAGAGTAATATGGGCATTGTCTGTGTTTTATAACTGCACTGCACCAGAACATGACACTCACACGTGTTATCAGTTTTCTTGCTGACTTGAGCCACAGTAACAATTTCACTCCCTATCAAACTAAGTAAGCGATTGGCAGCACATGGTAGCAACACCCATTCTGGGGTTTACAAAGCCTCACCCTCTCTGCATCACGCACATATCAGGTATGTGAGATGCCCTGAAAGGGAACGCAAAAGGGTACAGCCTCCCCCCTGGAGACTGGACAGAGGGCAATGGGCAGAGGTCAGAGGTCAGAGGTCAAGGGAAGTGAAAGTCACTTCCCTTGTACCCCAGGGGGAAAATGAGTCTTTGACAGAGACCACTACTCTAAGCTACACCAGATATATATGTGTTTATTTACCATGTATCTCATCATGGTGGTCTGCATTTCAGCGGATGACTTTCACTCACTCCTCAAGTGCATGACTAATACAGTAAGCTCATATTACAGCTGGGCTTGGCCAACCATAGTCTGGCCCGGGTCACTTTTCTGCAGAAGCACCTCCAGCTTTCCTCTGGTACAGCTGACCTTCAGTCATGATGGGACCAAGGCTGCAAAGTCTCCCACCTGTTTGCATCATCAGCTTGTGGCCTGACATGACCAGGGGGATTTTAATGGCTGTTTCCCTGTGAAAGGAGCCTCAGGCCATGAGCCTGTCTGGCTTTTAAAAGCCTCACACACACAGGAGGGCTGGACACATAGAGCTGACTCATACTGCTGTAAACACTGGCCCACAGGCCACAGTCACTGCCTGCCATTGAAACTCACTCAGCTATGAAGGACACAATGTGGATGGTCATGTGGAAAATGTTCATCACACACACAAAGAGCCAGTCTGCTAATAATCTATAAGCGGGAAATAGACCTGTTATCTGAGCAATCGCACATAAATAATACACAACACATACCAAGTACATGTGATGCACATATCCTGCAATGCATGCAGCTGCAATAAATAAACAAACAGCCACAGATTGTGGCTAACAGTGATGTTCATTTTGAGATGATGATTACAGTTTAGTGGTGAGGAGGGGCTGATATGGGAAAATGCGTCTTCGGACTGCGGATGTCCAGTGAAATGGCAGCACTAAAGAAGAGAGAGAAGGGGACTTACGGAAGTACTTCAGGGTCTCCTCGATCTGCTCTGTGGTGAGGTCGATGTTGGCGTCGGGCGAGATGAGCGGAGTGTGTAGCCAGTCGTCGTGGTCATAACCGTAAATGGTGTCTGCTCTCAGCTTGTAGTGGGGCAGCTGCTCTTCCAAAAGACTGATGATTTCCACCTCCGGGAGATCAGTACTGTTACACACATCTGCAGGGAGAGCCAAAACACTTGTTATATCTGTGAAGAATAAAGATCCGTACAGAAATACCGTAAGAGAGAACAGGAAAAGTGTGCATGTGTGAGAAGAGAATAATCAGTGTACCTATGAGTAAACTCATCACATCTGTGAAATCATGTTCTGTTAATCTGTGAGTTTATTGAAGAGCTGTTGCCAAACATTCTGAACACAAAGTAACACAGAATAGTATAGTATAGTTACTGAGTGACTTACAGTTGATTAGTAACACAGAATATGGGGTTAAGGGTGCTCAAGGGCCCAACAGCAATGGTGTTCTTGCTGTGGCTGGACTGGGGCTTTAACCACCAACCTCAAGGGTCCAAGTCAATGACTACAGACTACACTGTATTTCAGTAATGACCTCACTGTTTTCACATCACATGAAGCAGAAGAATCACAGTAAACTTCTGTAAGGTTACAGGAGTGATAACGGAAGCAAGCAGGATAGTATCACTTGTCATCACTAATCACAGACATGACTCTGCCCAGCTAGACATTCAGACAGCCTATTAAACACGAAATAACACACAATCAAGCACTGCGCAGTATTTTAAAATAAACATTTTTGTTTAATTACAGCCAAACTATTTTCCCCTCTCATTCTCTCCACATCAACTTGCCTGTGTTTGTTTTCTTGGTCTGTCAAGTGTAATTTGGTTAAAAAAAAGGCTGGTTCCTGTCAGCATTGTGTGGCGCAGATAGACCCCTAGTGGCTGCTTGTTAAAATGCACCAATTTTTCATGACAGAAAGAACCAAAACACAAGGATCTTGTCAACTCTTCATAAAATATCTTCTACAGCTGCACAGGTCTGTGCCACAGGAAAAAATAGTCAAGGTTTTGGCAAGATCAAAAAGGTGATTCCAACTGAAACATAGAATAGCACAGGGAAGTTCCTCCTTTTGTCTTACAGCAGTTAAGTCAAAATTTCCAGGCTTCTCAATCTATTCAAAGCCATTGGCTGATAATGACATCATCAACAAATGTGGTGAAACTCCACCCTCTCAGTCACCAGTTAGTAATGCCACTAAAGACAGTCCCACAGAATACAGCTGATTTTAGCATGACTTGACTGATGTTAGGATAAAAGTTATGAACCATGAAACAATGGAATAAAATGTTTTTTTTTTTCTATGGTAACTGAGCATTAGCCTCTGAAATAAAAAGGTCAGTTTGGAGCTGAGTGGAGTAGCTCTGTTTCTGCCAAATTAATGATGTCCCATATGGGCTAACTCCAGACAACACAGGCCTAAAGCAAAAGAGATATATCTAAAGCCGGGCATGAGAGGAAAATGGAACAACCCTAAAGCAAAGACAGACCTAAATCCACACAGACCGACCTAAAGCCAAATTGTCTTGAGGTACATATGAGTCACATGCCTAGCTGTGCAAAAAAGAAAATCAGATATGAGCAGAAAGACAGAATACTTTACCAGACCATGTCAAAGTTTAACATTTTCTCCACTCTCAACAGCCTCTAACTTTCAGTGACTGCAGTCTGACAGAAATGCAGTCACTGAACGTTAACTGTTACATGTTATAATGTTAAATGTTTACATTGACAAGCTGGAGGATGGACTTTAACCCGTGTCCTACAACCTACGATAGATACAGCAGGTGGTTGCAAAACTTATTTGGGAAGCTGAATAATTTGGTTTTAGGAATAGGCAAGAAAATGGTCGCGCTGCAAACTAATTTGACACTCCAGCTTTTTCATTTGTCTAAATAGCCTTTGATGGAGAAGGTAGAGAACAAACATGATATGAAACTTAAAACTTTTAATTGGGGAAGGGATTTCAATGCCTAAACTATTCAGCAAAACACTATTGTCTGTACTGGCTGGCTCAGGCCATCTGTTAAGGGAAAAAATGACAAACCAATTACAATTCTAAACTGTATTATGTATATAATAACATATATAAAATCCAATAACCTAATAGTATTACACTGATGACGTTCAATGTGGAAGCGTTATTTAATTATTTGATTTGAATTATAAAGGTCATCTTATAAAAAAGAAAGCCGATTACTAAAAATACTACATCAGAGACAGCATGAGACAAATACTGAAAGTCAGGCGTGCCATTATACAAATCTTTTTTGTTATAATAAAAATCACATGAAGTATACAAAGGCACTGAAGTAATGCCATATTAATGCCTCCTCTATTTCAGACTGATACAACTTATTTCAGGCAGTCACCACACCCAATACCTTAGGAGACGGAGAAACAGAGACAACTTTCAAAAGTAAAACTACCTGTGAGAAAACATGAGTCCTCAGCTGTTTTCCATGTATTGTTCACTACTGTGACCTCATTCCTGGCCTGTTTCAACTCTGTTTCTATTGTATGCAGTAAGTAAACTGTATTCAGGAAAATCACTCAATAAATGGCATTATTTGTTTATCGTCTCCTCACATTCAGTCCTCTTTTTGGGCTACAACGTGTTGTGAGAGGCAGATTGGGGATTTATTGAGAATTACTGGACTGGAAAAAATGAATTCTGCTTAGTGATATAACAGTTAATAGTGTAAGATTCATAACCCCAGCCCCCTGGATACACATTCAGTGTCCTGACCGTTACCCCACACAGCTGCCTCTACAATCTGTTTCTCATTAAAAAGGTTTACTTCACAATGCTCCAGCACTGTGCAACAGGCAACTATTTAACAACCAGATGAATTGTACCAAAAATGATTGAGTGTATGTGTTTATATGCACATGCAGACACATGTTAATGCATGTAAACGCCCATGTCCACAGTCAGATGACACATTAAAAGAAAGATCCGCACACTCTCATCGCTGGTTGATTTAGCTGTGCATAAGCACTGAGCAGCAGTTAGTAAGCACTTAGTGCTGATTATCTGTGGACTGTATTTATAGGTGCATTTCTGACAGGCCCTGCTGGCCGAGGGCCCCTGTCCTTCCTCTCTCCTCTACCTCACTGGCATTTTCACACAATAAAACCCCTCCCCTGGCCCCACAGAGGCTGACCCCACAGCAGATTCAACCTTGAATCAGACAGGACTCTGAACATATGCACCATACATATCATACGTACCATACAGACATCAGCATAAACTCACAGGAACTCAAACTGTTACACGCATGCGCGCACACAAACATATATACACAAGCACACATGCCCACACACAAAATGTGACACTGCAGTGAATGTGCATCCACAATGTTGCAGATCATGCAAATCACATAGATCAGTTCCAAACACTTTTCTATCAGCAGTTTTCTTTAAAGGGAACCACATTCAAAGTACTCAGCATAAATACTTATTTCAACAGACATACATGATGCTTTTAAAGATCTTCAGCGTTGTTACACCCTACATCTCACGGGCATTAAAGATAAATCTTGAAACAGAGTCAGTTGCATACATTTCTAAATGTAAAGGCCACACTAACTCCTTTAGCACAAAGTCCCCACACAAGCAAAAGTGGGACACAGCAACCTGACCTACAGCAAACTGAACTGACCTCCAGCGAACATGTCCGACAACAAATTCCAAATATTATCATCCAGAGAAGTCACAGCCGCCCACACAAGGTCAAAGCATTCAGCACAATGCGTGCGTTGAGTACTTACTCATGGTGTCGCCGCCCAGGGTCCTGCCTAAAGACACGGGCAGTTACATTTTCCACTACGCGTTGGGAAAGGGCAGAGAGAGAGAGACGGAGAGAGAGAGAGAGATAGAGAAAGACAGGGGGACACGGCGGAGACCACTGCCACACCGCCTGCCAACGCTGTGCATACCAGCACTGACAGTCACATGGGCGGCAGCTCTCTAACTATACATAGACTCATTACTGCCGGGCCGCCTGGCTGCCAGCGCTGGGCCACTCATTGTGCTCTGAGCTGGGGGCTGGGGGCAGGGGAAGGGGGAGGGGCCAGGGGCCTGGGGCAAGGGGGAAGGAGAGGGGCTGAAGGGGTGGGCCTTCAAGTCTGACAGGGACATAGTTGGTCTGTCCTCTCAGCCCATAACCGTTCGACTGAAGTCCAGGTTTGGAATGACCAACTTTAGGATTCAGAAGTAAATCAATGGCTCTACTACTTAAAAACTAACAGTACCTAAGGACATCTTTAATGGATTAGACAAAATGTAACTCCATGTCATTGGAGTGTATAAACTGTGCTGCATATAAAGTGTAGTTTTGATATAATGTGGTCTCACTAAAGCTGGGGCTGAGCGCTGACTTAAATGAAGCTCCACAGACCTTTCCAGCTCTGTCTTTTTCAAACTCAGTTGGCAGCGATGCCACCATGTCAACTGAATGGCCGCGTATCGCGTGACAGTGTGCTGGGCTTTATCCACTACAGTGGGAAAGGACCATGCGGATAATCATTACTGCCAATCACAGCCCGCTCACCACTGAGACTCCTGCTTGAATAAAGGATCACCCTGTGTAAGTAAATTAATAAACGAATAAAGAGAACAGAGAGATAAAGAGCACGAGCACGTTCAGCACGAGCCGAGGAAGAGAGAGGAGACGTCCCCCATCCAGCTCAAAGGCTTATGGGATCTGCCACAGCATGGCTGCCAGTAGAAACACGGTAAGAAAGGGAGAGCAGACAGTGGAGCAGCTGCCGCCTCTCCAAATGTAAATATTTAGTCAGCTCTTTCAGGACTGCATTCCTGTGTAGCGCAGAGAAAAATGGGTCACTTTCTGTAATCAAAAATAAATGAGCAGCCTAAAAGGGTCAGAAGAATGCTGAGCACATCAAACATGCGATCGAGTCTCCCCGCACGTCAAAAGCACATGGGTGGGGCAGAACGACGTACCATTGGCAGGAGAGGTCCTGATTGGCTGGGAGCTGGGGCAACTGCTCAGCTGAAACGCTGAGCCTGTTCTCCCACCTCTACCCACGTGCCTTCAGTACACCCACAGACTTCATTCACAAAAGCTTCCATTAGCATCTTCAGCAAACCAACATTAGGTAACCTATCAGGGGCCAATCCCTGGTTTTTATACGTAGCCCGCCTCGGTCCAGCAGCCCCCTGCACTTCTGATCTCTCCTCCCTCTGCGCCAGGTCTGACGACACCCCTTTCAGCCCTGACAGACAGCTCCCAAATGTCATGGCAACTGAGGTCTGCTTGAATGTTTTGTCCAGATGCAGCCCAGGAAGAGAGCCGCAGAAACTTTTAAATAGTTCAGGATATCAAGGAGTCAAGTGCTTTGTGGGGCTATCTGCTTAATGGAGGGGAATGGCCGAGTGATTCAGTGAAGAAACACCAATCCCATGGCAACAATCTACTAATACACTCCACTGGGGGACGGGGCAGTCTGAGAATGGAAGACTAGGGCCATGCAAAAAGGATTTGATAAATAGCTAAAATGGATTAGTTCTACTCGCAGTACCATAGTGCAGTAGTCAAACAAATGAAAATGATGTGCAAGGTGAAAATGATTCAGCAGTAAATGTCTATAGCTGCTCAATTTCAAGGCTGAAAGAAGGGAACTGAGATTTGGCACATTTGGATGCCTCCCTTCTCCCCACTTCTACACACATACTCACACATGCATGCAAGACCAAAACAAATGAGCACAACACCTCAGGCCTGAAAGAGTTCTTAATAAAGTAAAAAGAACAGCTATATGCTTTAGCCATGGACAGTTCAGCTTTAGCCATTGACAAGTCCAACTTGTGGCTACATTCCCAGTCTGTGATATTAACTTTACTTTGAGATGAATAACAGGCTGATTCATGAAAAATGCTGAAAATACATAAAGTGAATGAGAACACAGCCCAAAGAATATTCACAAAAAAATACAAGACCTTTTTGTAATAATTGAAGATTTCATATTTTATGTGTTCAACACTTTCATAACATAGCTGTAGTTGCACCTCCACTCCACCAGATGGTGCCACATATTCACATGAACAGCATCCTCTAAATAACCTTCAGAGAGGAGCGCAGAGGGTGGCTAAAGGAGCCTTATTGTATTACACAAGGTCTTCTGGACTTAAATGAGTTTTGGTGTGGTTGGTTAAGGCTGCCAAAATCCCTATAAAACCGGATCTTGTGACAGACATGAACACCACAGAAAAGTGCTCCATTCAAAAGCGGACATACACATAATCTAAAGACACATTGAGTACTTTGTTACTTTGTGTTCAGTCATTCAACCATGCTTAACATAATCTGCATCTGCTCACAGATGGAAGCAGTAAAAAAGGCTTGATTTCGAGATAAGATAACCTGAAACCAGTGCTGATAGGACTTTAATCACAGATGAACTGCATAAAATATACATACTTTCCAGTACCTCGCTTTAGTTACTTTTCAGACTTTCTCATTTATTTTTTTTTAAATAAAAAGAATGTTCTTGGTTTTCCAACAACAATAATGTTCTTTTTAAATCAGCTTATCTCATCTTTCACATGAGGTCATTGTTGAGCATGTTTTACATTTGTTTTTGTATGGTGTGGGATACTGGATTAGCCTGGAGTCTGAATGGTATAAATGTACACACATGCCCCTGTAATGTGATCATTCTCCAGCAGGGGTCAGTACTGGCCCACATGAGACCCCGACTCAGTCCTTGACTGCCCTTGAGCTCTCTCCTATGCAGAGTGAGGAGGAAGTGGTACAGCCCTGACAGGCCTCCACAGCAGCATATGAGAAAGCACTTAACATACTTCCTGCATCTCCCACAGACAAACACATAAACACAACACAACACACACAGAACATAGCCTTCCATTCCATAACATCCACCTATATCTGATACATATTTGAAAGTATGCTTAGTGCAGCATTCATACATTTATTTCAATTACAGTATTTCACTTTAAAATGTATTTTATTTCAGGTATACTTTTCAAGATAAATACAGATATAAATACAAATTAAGTTATGTGTAATAACAAGTGGAATTCAATATTTATCCATATTTTTAATGCATATTTCTTTCCACGTATATGGTGATATACACTGTTATGCAATATTGTAAGGTAAACTGCAAAATCTCATGTAAAATATAAAAAGGCTGTTAATTCTTCAGTTTACTGCATCTTTGAATGTAACAGTACATCTTTGAATGAAAGCATATAGAAAGTATTATATTAAATAAATATTTTTAAGTATTTACAAAAGGGATGGTCAAAGCATTTGCCATTAGTACAAAGACTCACACTCACACACACAGTCACTCATGTCAGTCTCCCCTCTACCTCTCTCAGGCCTTCACTGTTTCTACACCAGTCAGGCTCACTGGAGAAAGTGGGAGAGGAACAGATTGATCCATCTGTCAGAGGTACAAACCCACCCATTAAAATGAGCACAGACAAAATGTAAATTTGAGATTATCATTCAGCTATGTGAAGTTAACAACGCTGTAGGCGACTTCCTCTGAGGCAGAACACAGATGTCACAGACCCACAGCACAAAGCTTCGTCTGTGACTCAGCCATCTCCTTTCTGTATTCTTATATAACATCTGAGCTTTGATTTTATCAACAATTCATCCTGCTGCGTAAGCAGGGACCCAAAACTGCAACACTCGCTTAGACATGTTGCACAGACTGAAGTTGAGCATGAATATGCACTTACGCTGTGCCCTGGGAACACTGAAACACAC
Source organism: Albula goreensis (assembly GCA_022829145.1). Taxonomy (NCBI): domain Eukaryota; kingdom Metazoa; phylum Chordata; class Actinopteri; order Albuliformes; family Albulidae; genus Albula; species Albula goreensis. Next base: position 10,109,513 of record CM040760.1, read on the forward strand.
TGGCATTAGGGCCTGATCTGGGTAACAGTGAAAAGCAGTGGTGCACCTTCCAGGCCAGTTTGGAGCGGAGCTGAGCTGAGCTGTCAGAGCGTTTAAACCAGCACTGAGACAGACTCCACACTGCCTTCCAGCTTTGCTTTATTTTTAACTTGTCCCTTGTAACAGCCTCGGAAAATCTTGTCATATGGAGAGTAAATAAAGGAGTCAGCTTTTTTTCTCAGAACTCTGCCACTACAGAGAAGCACAGAGGGAGGAAACGATTATTAAAATCTCCTGAGAACGATAGAAAATCCATTTTTAGCAAAGCTTTGGTTCCAGGCCGCTGTGGTTTGATCTCACATCGCTGAGCCTGACATGCCTTATCTATTTAGTGGCAGACAGAGATGCAGATTTGATTTGTGAATAATAATGATTAAATAACCACATCAGGAATTGTATGTCCATCTCATGATCTCTATGGTTCTATTAAACAGAATGTGAAAAACAAATCTGCTTCTCTCATTCCCAATCTTTTGAAATAATGGCTTGGATTCAATCAACATTTGTCCTTACGTTTCCCTTATAATTTAATGACCGTGTCATGCTTTTTCTCAACAAGAACAGTTTATCGAGTATCAATTTTCATAAGTGGTGAAATCACAATACTGTGATAAACATGAATGCTTTAATTGTGCATTTCATTGAGAGCCAAAGTTAAGGGCAAATGTTGACTGAATCCAAACCAATGGCTTTTTCACAGTAAACTGAACGTTCATATGGTTTTGTGATTGGAATTTCTTTACAAATTAAAACTTGTAACTGAACATTACAAGGCATATAAACATAGTCAATGAAAGGCTAAATATTATGTGGCATGTAAAAGAGCCGATGAGAGACAGGGCATGGCGGATGGAGAGCGTTAGGGCTGTGGATTGCTAATGCCCCAGGCAGCAGGCTCTCCCCGGGCCATTTGCATGGTGCATACTTTATGTCTTACTAACCTTGATGCTCCCACGCATATTAAAGCACCCATTCACAAACTGAGTTACTGAGGTTTAAATCCACTCTGTAATGCACAGCACACTTGAACAATGTGGGTCTATTATCAGGCCTAATGCCTTATCATGCTTTTTCCATCATGCTGCTTGGACTGTATTCCACTGTGATGCGAGGATGTGCAAATGAGGCTGTGTTACTTTGAGTTAGTATGTGTAGCTACCAACAAATCTGTAGGATGCATGAAACTGTGTATTTTATGAAAAATGTACAATGGCAGGCTTTTACTAGGCTATGAGAAACTTCGGGCCCATGGAAAATTCTGACCACATGACATGTTTATTGGGCCAGTAAAACTGAGCAGGAAATCTGAAGGCAAATATCACCAGCAGCCACTGTTTACAGTTCTGTTTCCATGGCACTGAGCTTAGTGCATCAACAACCATAAATCGAAACGGAGAAAAGGTATTCATATCAGTTAAACCCTGTTCCTCAACAATACTTATAATAAAATGTCCAGTATTTTTATTTAATTAAAAATAAAATCCTCAGCTTACCTAAAACTCAAACTGTCCCTTCACTTAATAAAAGTATCATTAAGTTGCCTCAGGCTTAAATATACATGTAAAGTCATAATTACTATAGTAATGACATGAGTCTTCCCTGCAGCTAAGTAGCTTCTCTGAAGCTGGGTAGCGCTCCAATGCGGATTTTTTTATGTTGGTGTAATGTGAACGAGGGCATGTAGTTATAATTTTCATGCATATGTATTCTAAATGAACATATGCTTCTTGCATTTTAAAAAAGGGACTAAATTAAATGTGCAGCATTCATACAAAAAAAACCTGAAATAGCTTAAAAATTTGTATTGTAGAAAAAAATACTATGATAAAAATGAATACTGATCCTCTAAAAACAAATAAAAAGCTAGCTATCAAACTTCTGCCAAAAATGTTTTCTTTCACCTTTCAGTTGGGTGCACTGTCTTTATTGTTTGATTTTAGATTGGTGCTTGGTAGCTACTGTTGAGTAGATCAGTACATGATAGTATTAGTACACATTTAGTCTGAAGTCAATTAACATGTTTAAGAGGTCTCTTTTATCATCATTAGGTAGTTAATGGAGGAGACTGGTTTATCACGAAGAGATGATTGTTTGACAAAAGACTTAAGAAGTGACTATAATGGCCTGATAGCACTGGGAGGGAACCACTGTTTACAAAACAGCCAGGCATTTCTGCTACATCTAATAAGAATGAGGTTTCAGAGGATAAAGTCAAAAGGTGGTATGTCCAAAGTCAATACAAGTGTCAGTGAATATAAAGCCTTTAATCCAGCCATAGCCTCCCTGTCACTGAGCCCAAAGCCCTTAAACCTCCTGTCATTGAGTCTAAAGTACATGACCTGGTCACTGAGTCTAGAGCTCATGACCCTCTGTTCACTGAGTCTACAGCTCATCACTTTTGACCCTGCTGTCATTGAGTCTACAGGCTGTGGCACCCCTGACCTCCACATTCTTACTCCAGTTTGATATAATGGCAGTACAGTTTTTTGGCTCCACATAGCATGCTGAAGTTATGGACTGAATAGAGTTATCACACATTGTATAGCAGGGACAGAGCTGAAGTGTGAATATAGATTCAGGGGTCTGAAGGATTCGGTACCTGTGATGGTCCCGGCATCTCTGAAGAGGGTTTCCTCCAGGCTACTGACGGCCTCGCTCACGTACTGCTCCTCATCGGCGCCAGGGGCAGAGTCGGGCACTGGCTGCAGGTCGTGGGGTTCCGAGGGGGACGGGGCAGAGGCGGAGGCGTGGCGGTGCGAAGCTGCGGCGTCCAGCTTGGCTGATTTTCACAGGAGGGCACCACAGGCCATGTGCGGGGCCAGTGCTGGCCGTGAGGAGAGGCAGGGCAGGGCGGGGTGGCAGCCCGGGGGAGGGGTAGCCCTGGACCGACCGGCCTCCTCTGCACAGGAGGAAAAAACCTGTAAGCATCCAGGTTGGAAACCCAACAGTCACAGACTTCAACTCACATACTGATATATATCACACACAAAAACCCTACACATACTGCAGTTTATGAAGTTCATGCAAGCTGACTGGAATTAAGAAAAACACACTTAATTCTTCATAAATTAAATGATGCCAAATTAAAATGTGGCCACTTTCAAAGATACATATCATTTGTGTACAGTGTAATACTTTTAGAATTAGTTTTTTTTTCCTCTTCCTCCAATAACATCTACCTGTAAACCAGTAGGGCTATTTAGTTGATTGCCATATGAATGCCAGTGGAAGGTATGGAAGGTATTCTGTGTGTTTCCCACAAACAACGATCTCAGCCCCAGTCACACAACCCTCGAGGGTCCTGATCACCCCAGTTTAAACACCGTGGCTCTAAGGGTGGCTGGGTTCACAGCAGGGCATGACCGATCGTCACGGAGACCATGTGCGGGAGCGACACGCGATTGCAGTCATTCAGATATGCACAGCACCCAGAACATGAGCCGTGCGCAAACGGTCCAAAAGGCACATTACGCAAACACCTGAAACCCAATCTACACTGACTGTTAATTATGAGAATAAAGTACGTGCAGGTATTCATATGACGACAGGCCACAGCACAGACTTTCACTTTCCTAATCCTACCCAACAAATACCAGCTCCGGAACCTGCCAGAATCCACCCACTCTCCTCACATAAATGCAGGCAGATGAATGAGGAGTGGAGCCCACAGGTCAAACTGTGATTGCCTCTTAATATAAACCCAATAAGGCCCCCGGGCGGTTTGTAACCTCAGTCTGAAGCTTTGCCAGAGCAGGCGGCCAAATACACAGGATATAAAATGATTGCTATGTTAGAGGGTTGCTCAGGGTCACTGTACCAAGTACTTCCAAGATTTACTTTTCTCCACCATGTGAAAAAGGACAGCAGCAAGATAAAGTCAGACAGCAGAGTTCATTCAGAACAAAATTCTTGGAACATATACATAGTAGGAGGCTTCGTCCTTTCTATTGCCTTTTACAGGCTGTTGCTTTGGCACTGTCATTGCTGCAGCAGTCGTAGTGATTCAGAGATGAACTAAATAATGAAATGATATCAGGTCAAGCGTTGCTCCAGAGGCATGAGAGAGCAAAAGGATCCCAAAGGGAAAATGGCAGCAATGAAGGATCTGCTGTCTTCTGTCCACTGATTTGCTCTGCTTACATCTTAAGAGCGAAGAGGAATTTACCCATTGGCCTAAATATTTATGTGAAGGACCACAGACCTGCAACCTGTAACAGAAGTAAAACCTGCCAATGAATAGAAACATGATCATTGTTTACCTTGGTCGTATTTGTTTTCTATATGCCCATTACGAATGGCAGCTCATCTTTAAAAGACAGTCAGCAGTTCTCACAATATTTGGATGTGTATTCGATCTCTCGCTGTATAATGACCCAGCGCTATTAAGGTGACTGCATCAATAGCTGCATTTCAGCCTAATGCTACGGATTAGATATTATTGGGTAACATCAAGTTCACAAATGCTAATGGCCAGCCGGACAGATCAAAGAGCTCGATCACACTCACAGTCAAATCAGTTTTCATTAGTGCTGCCCTCCTCTCTGTGAGGGATTTAATTACAGGAGAGAGGTCACCGAGCCTGTCAGCGCTCTGCTTAAATATAGATCCAGGCCTGGACGTGAGTGCAGGGGTGAGGGGAACCTTTCTGACCTTCTGCAGAGGGTCTATAGGAGCTGCTGCACATCAGGCCTACAGATTCCCAAATGCCCTCTGAACCCTGTGTGTTCTGTGCTGGTGCTGGTCAGTGTGCCCTCTGAACCCTGTGTGTTCTGTGCTGGTGCTGGTCAGTGTGCCCTCTGAACCCTGTGTGTTCTGTGCTGGTCGGTGTGCCCTCTGAACCCTGTGTGTTCTGTGCTGGTGCTGGTCAGTGTGCCCTCTGAACCCTGTGTGTTCTGTGCTGGTGCTGGTCAGTGTGCCCTCTGAACCCTGTGTGTTCTGTGGTCAGTGTGCCCTCTGCTGTTCTGTCTGGTGTTCTGTGCTGGTCAGTGTGCCCTCTGAACCCTGTGTGTTCTGTGCTGGTCAGTGTGCCCTCTGAACCCTGTGTGTTCTGTGCTGGTGCTGGTCAGTGTGCCCTCTGAACCCTGTGTGTTCTGTGCTGGTGCTGGTCAGTGTGCCCTCTGAACCCTGTGTGTTCTGTGCTGGTGCTGGTCAGTGTGCCCTCTGAACCCTGTGTGTTCTGTGCTGGTGCTGGTCAGTGTGCCCTCTGAACCCTGTGTGTTCTGTGCTGGTGCTGGTCAGTGTGCCCTCTGAACCCTGTGTGTTCTGTGCCCTCTGCTGTGTTCTGTGCTGTGTCAGTGTGCCCTCTGAACCCTGTGTGTTCTGTGCTGGTCAGTGTACACTCTGAACCCTGTGTGCTCTGTGTTGGTCGGTGTGGGCATAAGTGCTCTGATCATGTGTTAAAGTACTCATATTAATTCATGTGTGTGTAAGAACTCATGTGTCACCAAAGTTCTCACTTTTACAACCTGTTGTGCTTTCCAAGTAACCTATAAATACCACAATGCAGACGTGCGTTCCCTCACTCACCATCCTCTGCCAGTTAGCCTTCCGAGCTGAGGTTTGTTTGAGTGTGGACTGCAGAGCCCCAATCATAGCTTATAAAACAAGTAAATGAAAAACAAAAAAAGCCTGAACTTCAGGCTGAACTGAACGTCACAATCAATATAGCTGTGTTTTCAGAGTGCAGAAGAAATGTCTTACTCCATTTTCTCTACTTTTTTCAGTGAGACAATTCAGACTCTTGTGTTGACACAACCTCTGGTTTCTCTGGGCCTGTGGGCCACAGTAATGTAGAGGTCAAAGCAGACATCAGTGTGCTGGTCCTGCATACCCAGTAAACTAGAGGTCAGTGTGGGACGTAGTTCTCTGTGCCTGTGGGCCCCTGAGCTGGGAGTCTGACAGAATGCAGCAGCACTGTCTGAAAGAGGTGCTGTAGTACAGAGTGGGAAGTCTTCTGTTAGTGGCTGGATCCCTTGGGGAGTGACACCAAAACCCTCAGAGTACGCAGAGATCAACCTGAGTATCCATCAGTCTCTGTGAGCTCAGAGATACACAGACACATGAGTAGCCACAAGCACACAGACATAAACCCACACACTCCATTCATGTTCTGCTCCATCTGTCTCCCTTCCTCTTAAAAATCTTTAAATATATCTTTTTTTATACTTCTTCCAGTCATTAAAAAAAAACAGTGACACTATAAATAGCCTTCTCCTGCATATTAGATGTCACTGGTGAGCGCTCACTGTGCCAACACTTACGCCCCTCTCTGTAGTGCTCCCTCTCTCCGCCCCCTCCCGTCTCCTGCAGCAGTGCATTGTGGGCCGCATGTTTCCCTGGAGGCCACAAATGGGTGAAGCCATGCACAAAAATCTCCCTGAGGGTCTGGGGCGCCGACGTGAGGCCGCACGCACACACTGCTACCACGCACGCACGTGAGGACTCCGTAGGCACAAGCGATTCAAAACCAAACACCCCGCGGGGGGAGTGAGGGCGGCCGAGACAACAATAGCGGGCGGCTCGCATGGGCCGTGACGCGAGGAGAATGCAGCGTGTCTGGGTGCTGTTTGCTGGCGTTGGCGGCTCAATGGCACAGTCCTTCAGTCCGCCTGCTTTCCAGATTCTCACAGGCAATCCCCTCATTGCAACACAACCATCACCTCCTCCTTTCCCAGCTGTGAATCTCTTCCCAACTGCCTCCCTGACTGTCTAAAATCCTGAGCTTTTGCCATACATTGTCTTATATAACAAGTGTTGTCATGCATTCCCCTGTTTTCTTTATATAGGATTCACTGTCAAATTATATCACCTTATAACACTATCAAATTCTGGCCTAAAGCATATATTTGGGGAGAAATGTATGCCACAAAAGACAGAGTTATGAATAATTAAGAAGAATCCCACACATTAACATTTGTGTGAGGCATATGTGAACCACTGCCATGATGAATGTTCACAGATACAGCACATCAGGTTTTAAGATCTTTTCACAGCCGTTTTTCTCCAGAAGTGGCTGGATTTCATATCTAACGAGCATTCCTTGCTCAGCTGATTCAGTGCTGAGGAGTGTGGGGGGGAGTTTCCTGGTGAGTGAGTTTTTCCAGGCCAGAGATGTCTGCCCGCTGTACCACACCCACCGCCTCACACCGATTACACTCATACATCAGCTCTCTGTGGTACTGTATGCTGAGGTGTAATGGCTAGGGAACTGGCCTTGTAACCACATAAGTGTGATTTTCTGTGGTAGGGTCACTGTCACTGTAACCTAACTTGAAGGATTCATTTGTATTGCTGCATATTTAAGCAAGTTGTGATAAAACATATAAAATGTAAACTATGAGCAGTAATTTGGCATGCATAAAGGATTTGTAGAAAATAAATAATGTAAAGCATTCAGCGGTCTTTCTCCTTAGCCAGACATGCAAGCACAGGGATACTTATCACCATACTGAGGCCCACTGGCAATTAGGAAGTACAGGAAGTACATTGTAGTAGTTCAGTCCTCCATTAGTGAGATATAAACCAATAAGCCAAAGGACATGCAGTCATTCAAACTGCAAAGCTGTCTGCATCTCTTCACCCGAGAGGAATGTAGGCAGAGGTGCAGTCCAGTCAGGACAGAGGTGTGGGTCATGTGATGTGCCAAAAATGGAAAAAAGCCACAAGGCAGTGCAGCTGGGTAAAGGAGGGGAAACATTTAACAGAATTCTGCAGCCTAAGGAAGGAAAGAATCTCACAAGATAAGAAAGCGTAGCCAGTGTGATACACTCATGTTCATTCAAACGTGCATTCATGGCACACTTAAATACATGGCTGGAGAACTAGTGACCTGTTATCATACAGTAACAACATGTAAAAGCCTGTTATTACCAGCTGAGACTTCTAAAGCCCTGATCAGTGACCTCCACACCAACTGTAACGCTGACCCTGTCCCCTTCCCCCTACACCAGCCGGAGCTCCAAGAGAAGCACCTGACTGTCAAAGAGCAGGGATGAAATTTAAGAGGGGGCCAGTCACAAGCCTCCCAGAGATCCAGGAATGCTCCCTGGGAATCTCGGATCACTTCCAGAACCGTGTCCTGCACCACGTCCCGCACGCTGGACCTGCTCCAGGGCCGGGTCCCGCGGACTGCAGTGCCATGACGCACTCTCCGGACGGTGGAAAATCCAGCGCCATGACTGCCATCACATGACCCGCTGACGGTCAAAAGCACAGGGATAGAGGGGCACAAACACACAGCCTGACACACTCATAAACACAAGACAGATGCGCTGTGTCAGTTGGCAGCTCCAGAACACAGTTTATGTAAACCCAAAACGGATCAACTGCACAACAAAAAGTACTCAGTTTATTTACTTTTTTCTCACCAGTGTTTAGAGCTCATTCAACACTGAGCATTCTGCTATAGAACGATACATCCGCTGAATAAAGCTGAAAGAATCCAGGGTAAAGGAAACAGAGCATTTAATAACTTCTAACAATAAAAGTGCTACACAGCAAATCAAATGTACTCAAAACAGAATTCACAATGTAAACACTAATTTATTCTGAGGACGCAATTATCTTTTGTTGCTGTCCTATCTTCTAGGCACACTGAACCATGAAATTCTACTTTGGTTTAGGGCCTAAGACAATAAATGTACTGCATTGGTTTATGTGATGTTCAGCCATTATAAATGAGGAGCAGTAAGATTTAACATGTCCTTGGTGTAAATCACCCCATAATAGACTGCTTAGTCTTGTCAGGCCTTTTAAGATTGAATCATTAGCTATTAATCCTTAACTAATTGGTCCAGACTTGATCATTATCATAACAAAATTCTTGCAAATCTCAACCTTCACATTTCCACTCATCCTACTCTGAATGTCAATACCCTGCCAGGATTAGAAGCTCCACCTAATAAAATGTCACCTCAGGACACTGACCTAGGAACTGTTTGAGGGGAAAAGGTACAAACAAATGGATCTAAATCCTTTAGATTAGAAAGTATAGCCAATGGGATTATTTCTGCTCCTTTGTAATCCACCATTAACTGCTTTAGCCCAGTGACCCTAAAACACATCACATTCACCCTAAGACACATTTCAAAGCAAAAGCTCACCGGCCCATAATAGGATATTGTTTCCTTGATTTATTGACATGTCAGAATGTATTACAACCAGATATAGGGATTGAAATGGAACAAATCTGAGTATTAATTCTGGAAAAATTTAATGTTGTAAATCTTACCCAACTGACTACTTTTTTAGTCATGTGAAAGTGCAAATGAATGTAAAGGTAACCATTACAATATATGGGATCAAATAAGGGGTCACCTAAGGAATGATCTCATTTAATTTCTTAGAAACAGACTGAGTGGGATAATCAAATGAATGTGAAATGTAATCCATCTACTGGTGCTGTGTGGATCCACATGCCCCCTCTGCTGGTGTGTGTCACTACTGTTTTACAATTACATTCATAGTGAAGGATATGATATATTTTAAAACAATAGCATCTGAAACAGGATATAAGTCCGGGTTGAGCACAGCGGAGACCTCCCTGTGATCCCCTTATACTGCTCTTGGATCTTAACTGAGAGGTTACTGTCCTCTTGGAAAATCTAGGAAGTGACATCACACCCCATCACTGCTGGACTTGAGGAACATGCTCTGAGACAGAAATAAAAGGAATGCATTGTGCAGCCTTCTTCGGCCACAGACGAGATGAAGAACAGGGGCAGAAGCATCTGTGCTGCATTGTGTGCTTAACTCTAGGAATAAAGCCAATATAACATACAGTACACCACATAGAGGACTCTTTACATTTACAACTCTCAGGATTATGACTGCAGTCATTTTAACAGAAATGCACACTTTTCTGCAACTGATATGAAGTTTTATGGCAAGATCTGAGAAGCTCTATATATCACAAAAGAGCCAACTTCAAATCCCTCTGAAGGTATAATGGCTTTCTAATGATACTGATGCATCAAGGCTTATGTTTGAGCAGACGGTGAACTGGCGGACGCCTGTGAACCCCCTCAACTCTCTGCATTTTCAAGTAGGCCACTTTAGCTGGACAATCTACATCTTCCAGCCACATCGGCACTTTTTATCATGTTTTTCATAGACTGTTGTGAACAGTAGCTTAAAAAAATGTCAGAACAGAAAAAACTAGTTTCCAATAATCTTCCCACAATAAATATTGTATTTAGAAATACACTTCAGAATAATACAAAAAAATACAGCTTTTGAACGGGTGTAACTGATGATGTGGTGTTTTGTACTGCATTGTCTGGTTGTTTTCAACCAATATTTTTTAGTACCCCTGCTAGTTAAAAAAAGATATAATGATAGGCACTTGCAAGTTAAAGAACATTTTTCTGTCTAGCTGAAAAATCTATATAATGGTCAATATTGATTAAATAAATGACTGATTCAGCTGTATTTTCACTCTGAATCTCTGACTGAAACTGACTTTCCATTCTGCATCCTCATAAATGTTTTGCTGGCCCCGCATACGAGTATAATCAGACAAAAAGATTATTAATCTGAAAAAAAATACACTGTATCCTTTTTGTGTTTCTTAAATATGGTGCTCTATAAAATGCCTTTGAATTGCATGTTCATATTCTCACAGGGAATGTTTTCACTGAATAGAGGCCAAAGTCTAGCCTGCATTCTTATGATTGTGCTCAGCAGGCCTGATCTCCACTCACTGATTATAACCAGAGTCAGGCATAGATATGGTTATTACATTACACATTTAAAAAATGATATACATGAAAAGGTTTGGTTAGTGTGAATCTGTTTAAGTGGCATAAAAATTAATTGATATGTCCCATGCCAGTAACTTACAAAGACCACTGGCCCGCCAACTGCGAATTTACCGGAATGTCAAGCCCTGCCTTAGTTATGGTGCATAGGGGAATAATAAATAAACGTAGGACATAAAAGAAACGAAAAGATATAGGCTATGGCCAAAGTATGATCATTCTTAAATATTAAAGTATATGTTTACATATCAATTACTGCTGGCTACCTTTTTTGAAATGTAAAATATTACTGTTATAAAGGCCAAGGAATCGAAAAATAATTATCAGACTAAGGAAGTGCAGACATTAATCATCATCATGCGGCAGACTGTCGGTTTTTTGTTTCACAGGATGATGCGCCGTTTGTGTGGTTGACGTGGAAACCCAAATAAACACTTCAGAAAATTTTTTGCTTCCCTTGGATCTGTCCGGTATAGTCACCAGACATTAATACATTGGCAGTCACCACACTTTTACTGAAGACTGAAATTAGAATTAAAAGTCAGAATTAGTCAGAACTAAAAAGACAAAAAGCAACAAACTGCAAGTTTAATTTACTTACAATCAGCGCTATTACGTGTTCTTCTTTAAGCAAGTGAGGGCTCCAGCACTTCATGCAAATTAAAGTGATTTTTCAAACAAACAAACAAACAAACAAACAAACAAACAAATAAATAAATAAATAAAAAGAATAAAAGCCTGAACTGTTTTGCATAACCTGTACATTTTAAAGACACCTGATTAGAAGGACGAGTAGCTGCAAAATTAGATTTACATCGGTCTCGCCGTTGTTTGCTGTTGCAATTGCTTTCTTAAATGCAACAGCAACTCTGTAACGTTCAGTTAAGAAGACACCATCGAAGGACAATGGGTAGTAACTCGACGCCTTGCTGATCCAAGCTTGTCCAGTCCACAAGAATGTACTGTATAGAGTTAGCTAATGACTACTTCCATGAACGTATAGTATAAGGTAAACTAAATGGCAAATGCTAGTAAAACCCAAAGGTTTGAAATCCCTATGTACTAGGATTGTCATTGCTCTCCACAAATTACATCTCTATTGCTAGGAATACCAGTGCATAAAATGTTTATTTTTATATTAAATTTTAATGTGATGCAATAAAAAGAAGATGACTCGCCCAATGGGAACAGTTTGCTTATGCCTCACTAACTTTCTCGCTCACTCTGAACAAATAAATGAGAGCATTTGTGCAAATGTCATGTTTGTGTACATACACTGCTATGGCTCTGACTGTCTTCTGCAGTGAAACCCTCAAATCTTACATTTGGTGTCAATGCAAAATGGACTGATGGACAACATTTAGCAAGAGAGAGAGAATGCAAGCCTGAACACAGTACTGTATCAGGCATAACTCATCTAGGCAATGTGCATGCCACTGCTTGCAGTTACTACAAGGTTGGCTTGAGGACAATACAAACCACACTGTTTAGAGCAAAAGCCAGTAAACTACCTTTTTACTGTTAAACATGAAAGGAGAACAGCCTACAATGCACAATGCATTCCACTGTCCTACACTTGTGATACACATTTACATTAAACAGGGCTATAATGAAACCAAAATACTAGACAGTGATGGGACAGAAAACTCATATGATATCCCTGGGACTGTCTGTGCCCGTAAAATAAGGCATTATTTGGAAAGAAGGGCTATCTGATTATCTGTCCCACTGAATGACTTCAAGACAGGAAAAAGTATATCCTGAGTAGAGCAAAACCTACAGCCAATCTTCACAGCCTGTCCATTCAGAGAGCTTTCCCTGAGAGGGGTTCAGGCGCTCTGGTAGTACAGCGAGCAGCAGCCTGGCTCTGAGAGTGGGGGTTACGTGCTCTCTACATTGTCATGCTAATCATTCCCCACTTTACCTGATTAGATACATTGCTCCCTCTTCACCTCAGACAATGTGGGTGGCGGAACACAAAACTGAGGGGGTGCTGCACATTGTTGAGGTTGAGGTGAGTATCGTATTACTATAAAACGCTTAAAAACCTGCAAAAAAAAAAAAAATAAAAATAATGCACTTCCAAATTGTAAAGATGCATTTTCAAATTACAGAATGTGTTCTTGTTATTAAGTCATATGAGAACTGAAGAAATAATGGCTATTCATTTCTGTGACACTTGAGCCTGTGACTCCATAAGAGTGTTTTCCAAGACATCAAAACCATCAGAGAACACGAGAGTTCCTGATGATCCAGCTCACTTAACGGTAAGTTTTTTAGGTGCTCAGCCCTAGGTGAGAGGAGCATTGTGTTTTATCAAAACACTGCCCATACAGTGGAGTTTTTTCACACAGTAATACCCTGGGACTTTTTTTACCATACCCTTTCTACCATATTTGTCATACAAACACCACCTTCCATACTGTGCTTCACTTAATTAGATATAGCCCATATGGACAGTAAATGTTTATAAGCACTGGCAAAAATGGCTCCTCATTATTTACCATGTGCAAACAATTACTTTCAACAGACTTCACAAGATGATTATATTTAGATCAAAAGGGCAATTGTATAGTTGTTAGCAACCATTGCTTGCTTTGTATCCATGTGCGAGGGAAATCTGCTCTTTGTGGAGCGTAACCCTTAAGAAGCTTTCACCTCCAATCATTCTGTGAGGTAATCACACCAAGAGAAAGTGTCTGATTGTGCATATCAAGTATGTAAAGGTAGTGTCACTGTGTAAAAATAGAACACTTCAACCAGGGCTCTTTTCAGAATACTGTTTCAACATCCTTCTTCAATGGCAAACAAACAGCCTTTGGCCAAAGCTACAGTGGATGTGAATTTCAGTGGCCAAGTTTGTCTAAACTGAGCTAATTCCATCCCACTGTCCCTGGATCTCTCCACAACCCCACTGATCAGAGGCGAAAGGCGGTGTTAGTGGAAGATCCCTCAGTATAAACATCACCATTCTTCATGTGAACTTTTCCCAGCCACTTTCTCCAGTATTTTTCCAAGATCCTTTTCTTCCCCCCGGGAGCTGTAGTCACCTCCCATTATCCAGCATGACACGTCGCCAAATGCAAAGCACCCACACCTCCCCCTCCACCCCCCAACATCACCATCAAGAGGAACCAGAGGCTTAGGGAGGGCTATTCGGTCTTCCCATATCCCCCCCACCCCCAAAGTCTGCTCTTCCTCACACAAAGGGTCACATTTTAGAAGCCTGGGGGAAGGGAGATTTAAAGGGCCAATGTGTGGTGGTGGTGATGTGAAGAGGGGGTCTGACAGATCTCACTGTAAAACTGTAAAAGCTCAATCGCCGCTTTGTCTTCGTTTCCTACATATCTTGGCACCGCTTGGCGTTCAGTACACGCCGCATTTACTGCATCCACTCCAAGTGTGAAACGGGTCAAACAGCAATTAGCGCTGCTAAATTACCATCAGATATTTCACATATCGTGCCCCAGCCCCCCCTCGCTGCTGCCAAATGCTGTTACTTCCCCAGCGTCTCCGGTCCAAAGGGGAGGTGGACTTGTCGGATGCCAGGTCAGCTGTGAGGCATGGCTGCAGAGCGGTGATCTGCAGCTGCTGGTCAGCACGGACTGGCGGGGTAAAAGGAGCCGCAGTAGGAGGCCGAGGCACAAAAGCCTGTTCACAAAGGAAAGGTCAGAGGGGGGCCTAAAGTGGCAGAAGGAGGATCAGGCTCAAGGGGGAGAGAGTGAACCAGGCTGTGGATATAAATGTGAGGGGAGCTGAAACAGTTAAGACCTGTCAGTGTCATCTGCCACACAGGTGATCACATGCAGCACCATGTGAAGCCATGTTCAAACGGAAAAAAAGATCAAATGAAGACATCATCTTTCTCCCATGAAAGAAGAGCAATAAATCCTGACAGCTTCATAATTTTATGCTAGGAATGGAAAGGACCACTGTGAGATTAATTATGCAGCAATAGTTGAGAAGGGATTTAATTATGGAGGATACAGCCTAAATGCAGCCACATGTCCACTCAGCTGCTGTGCCCATTGACTAACCGAATTTCTCATCTTCTTACCTTTCCAGAAACTTTCAAGACAACCACAGCTCATCTGCTTTGCTTACACTTTCTCAATTTGTCTGAAAGCATCCACCCCCTCCCCCATGTTACCCAGAAATCCTTCCTCTAAACCCTCATGAAAAAAGCTCTCTGCATAATAGCCACTAGCACTCCCACAAGGCACCAGTGCTTGAGGACAATACAGCCATGTCAAAAAATTCTGCTAGAGAAGTGTTCTGAGGTCTTTTAGACTCACAGCCCCATGAAGACTTTGCTCCATACAAGGTGGTGTGCATTTTTGTTCTGTGTCCTAGTGTACGGTCATTTGCAAAGACTCCCACAAAGATCAATCTTAAAAATATAAGCTGAAGGAGATCTCCAGGCTAAAGTAAGCTACTGCAGGCTTCAGGAATGAAACAGATGACATGTTTGACATAGACTAGACATCCTCTTCTATCAAAAAGTAGACATTTTATATGCTAATTTTTCAAACACATTCTTGGAGAAATTATTAAATTCATATCCTCATATTGCAAGCTCCAAAAATAAGGCTGGGTTACACAAAACAGGAACAGGAAATTGTCTCTTGAAATAGATGTTAAATTCAGTTTCATTTCTGCATACTCCGTGTAGTTCAGTTACCCTCGCTCTATTGTACAACCAAGAACAAAACACAGGGATTGTAGGTGTTTTCTACGTAATCATTTTGTGGGAGTGGGAACAGAAATGATTAGGGCAGGTTGGACAGACATACAATACTGCCCCCAATGTCAGGTTCAATGCACCATTCACTTCTATACAATTACCCTGTGCAATGTCCAAAAATACACTACAAAGTCTTTAAAAAAAAAAAAAAAAACATTTATATTGTATTATATTTGTTGCAGATACATTCAGGAATTTCTCACAAATGACAAAGTCCTCAAATACTGTACTTTATCAAACACTTTACTGCACAATACACAAGGCTTACACAAAGAACTTGTTTCCAACAAAAATTAATCATATTTTGAGTAACAAAAAACTGATATTCGTATAAAAAGCACGACTGAACTGGGACAGCTGCCCGATGCAAAAAGTTGAAAATGCACATGACAAATGGTATCGGTCCGCCTCTGTAAATCGATCATCTGTCTTGTGAGGCTGAATCGCTCTGCAGGAAGTGCCCATGCTCGCATAATGCAGTGACAGCACAGCCAGTCAATGATAGGAGCATTAAGGCCTGGCGGAGGCCCAAGCCAGTCAGTCAATGGAGTGGGGAACTCGCTATTACATTGCAAACCTCCCGGGACAAGCTTGTCTCATCGGCACTGAAAAGGAGATCCCATAGATGGAGAACTTAGCTTTGTTTTAATTAGGAGGGTCAGTACTTTCAGGGCGTGTTCACATACAATCTGAAGTGATACTCTACACCTCAGAACTCAGGTTGCACCCTGGGGTGACTTTAACCTTCGAGTAAGTTGTCCACACCACACACCTGCAAATTTCAATTCAGTCACAGTCTGTGAAATGTACTCCTTATTGCTTACATCATTTAGGTCACAGTTTAAAGAGCACAACCTCTGTGCTCTTTAAAGTCCAGCTACATTCCAGGAAACAGTATCTGAGTTCAAAGAATGCTATGGGGAAAAGTCTGAGTACCCACCTATAACAATGGAGAAAAAGTATCGCACAGCCTAACATGATGCACTGTTAGGCTGATGTGTTTGTGAACCCCACATTCTCTCCAGATTTACATCAGAGAGATGCCCCTGATCCTTAGAAAGAACAGTCTTTGATGTAAAACAACTTTTCTAAAGAAACAGATTGAGGATTTGATCTGAAGCTATTGCTTTAAGACAGCTGTTTTACCTTTCCAACAAACAAGTATATGTTAACAAAATCAAGGCTCATGACCAAGACATCTATATGCAGCTTTTCCTTTCCTTTCATACAAACACTTGAATATGAGAATGCCAAAGAACAAAGGGCGATATTTGACCTTTTTAAATATTCCCCATGAATTGCCCATACCACTGCAATTCAAATAGGCTACAGTTGCTGCAACAGGAGCATTACCAGAAAAAAGATATTATCAACAGCTTCAAAGTTCAGACGAACACACAGTTTTCAGCACTGCCTCACATTCACTCTTCTGTCCTGAATCACACACACCGCATCCTGACATGAACCTAAATGGAGGCTGGATGAGCCCCGCTCTGTCCTCACCTCTTATGTGAACCAGAACTGTCCCAGAATTGCAGCGGTAATGCAGTCTGCAGAGACCAGACGCACTAAAGCGCCTCACTCATCACTCCATTAATAATGACTGCTGCTCAAACAGACCCAGAGCAGGCCAAACAAATCAATCACATTTGCATTTAGGAGGATTAGTCTGGGCATATAGACACAACATCACAAACTGCCCAACAACATTAAGATATATGCATCAACACTATTAAAGAAAACACAGGGACTGAGAGGAGAGAGTAAGTGGAAGCTCCCTGGCCAGCTGGGTAGAGGTGTGTCTGAATGCACACACAAAAACATGTGCAGCGTAACACGGGAGGGGTCACACGTGCAAACATAAACATACATGTCTGCCTAAAGAGAAAGAGTATGCTTCATTTCCCCGCTCAGGCCATGGGCTGAATGACTCAGGCTTGGAACATCATGTCAGCTTCCTCTTAATGCTCTGCCACAGGACTGCGTTACATAATGGTATGACTGCTGGGATGGAAATATTATTGGACTCGGATGCAATTTGTTAAAACGCAGGGATTACACATCACGCATGCCTTTCCTGGACTGATCTGAGGAATCCTGAAGACAGAGCGGCCAAATCAAACAGCACCACACCACTCCACCCCTCCCAACATCTTACTATTCACCCCCTGACTGTCCCAACCTGAGCACTGACCCCCACACTAATCTCAGCCTGAACACTGATGCCATAGAACCCTCCCCCACCTACAGCACTAATTTTTCATACTGTCCCAAAATCAGCAGTAATCCCCCTCTGTAACACTGACTGCCTACCCAAGGCATGTTCAACTTTAAATCACCATTAACACTGAGTTTCCAGACCTTTTGTATGTGTGTGAGTGTGTATCTATGTGCATGTGCAATTAAGTGTGTACACATGTGTGTGTATTCATGTGTATTGCTGATGATGTGGACACACGTGTATGTATCCATACGGTTGTCACTGTGTGAGCAAACACGTGTGTGTGCTTGTGTGCCTATGTCTGAGAAGATGAAAGCATCCACCAAAAGTCGCCGCCTAGCCCAACTGGACCAGCCGTGAGCATCACTGTCATGGGACAGAATATGTACAGTAACAATAACTTGCATGAAGATGCAACCTTCCTGGATTGACAGAACCAGGTGCCAGTACATCAGGTAAAGGTATGCATCTTATCAATTGTGACTCAGTAGGAGACTCAAGTTGAACAGTTCAAACCCAAACCCTGGAGGGTAGCAATGACTAGTAGTACTCAATCCATTCCAGTACTTGGCCTATGTGTTTAATTTAAGCAATTTATTTGGTACTGAATTCTAAAAGCCTTGTTTATATGTACATCAAGCAAGATATGTTCAATACAGATACACAGAAGCACCGTCATGTCTTGAACTATAACATCTTACCTGGAAATTTCCCTTTACTCATAATTAAGAGGACATGAAATTATAAACTTCAGTCATTAAATGTACACTAAGTTTCCTGTTTCTTGGACCGAGTCACCCTTAAGAAAGAAATATCCGTCTCAGATGTTTCTCATTTGTATACATAATGTTTAAATAAAATATCATAATAAAACATAGTTACACTTCTACTCTCTGGGGGGTCAAACTCAGTGACCCATCAATTTAATAATTTGCTTGCTCTTCATTATTCAACCTACAGTCAAAGACAGAACGTATATTAGAAAACTGCTTAATTATATATACTTTACTGTTTCTGTCAATGGAAATCCATAGGGACTGTAGATCAATCTTAACAATGAAAAACTGGCACTAACAATTTACAGCGCAAAAGATGATTTTAAAGTCCTACCATCTGGTGGTAAAATCCCTTAACTGCATTCTATCAGCTCTAGCGAGCTATCAGTGTAATTTATTTATGTACAAGTACCTTAAAATAAGGTGATATTTTGGCTGTTTTTTTTTTTTTTTTTAACAATGGAACAGTATGTACACTTAAAACGGTGCTGTAGGGGTAAATGTTCAACGTAATCGGATCTGGTTTAATCGGGTTTATTCAATATGCTTATTAAACGCAGTGTTACCAAAGACAGTGATGACAGAATTAAACCACTTGACGATAAATAAGCTGTTTTTAAACCGGGTTTAAGATTAACACGAAATAAGTGTGAATATGGAGAAGTGACAGCCCCTATCTATATCACATACCGTTCTGTCATAATCGTAGGAACGACATGCAACACTGTACCTATAATGATCCGCAATGGCCGAATCATAACAATGTTTAGCAACCTAGCTGTCTAAAAACACAGCTGTATCATGTGAAATAAGCCATAGTAATCGGTGAGGACACACCTGGTGAAACATTGCAATTATTTAATTTCGCACTGTAAAAATGACAACTAAAATTAGCCACCAGATTATGTTAATTATTTTAAAAATCCAGCTAAATGAAAAATACGAATCAGTGATACTTACCACGCTATAGCAGGTTGCACGAGAGAATACTCCAAATTTAGCTGGCATCCACGTCTGGTTTATCTTCAGGGAGGCAGTGTGTGTACAACAACCAGAGGACTGATATTCTTTTCAACGCTCCTGATTGACTGGGCTGAGATACTTGAAACGTTACCCCCGTTGTAGAGTATCCTGTCTAACGTTACTCCAGTGTTTCACAATGCAGTCCTGTATTGCTGAGCAGCAATAAATGTCAAAAACTATGGTTCAGTTGAGTCTATTTTGAAAGAAAAGCAATGTTAATAGTTCCACAATCTTCACAAGTTTCCGGGCAGTCTGAGTTTAAAACAAATTAGCCAGATCGCAACTGTAACAAGCAACTATTTCTCAAAATCTTCATCAGCACTAATAAACGACGAGCTAACGTTAAATCTATCTTTTCTCCCAAAAAGCTAGCTAGCTAATTCACTGCAACATCCGCGTTTTCCGTTCACCTATTTCCTACCACCCAAAGCAATTAGTTTTCTGTCTGTTCACTTGATTCAAACGTTGTAACACCATTCTAAGACAGTGTTTGCTAATTCAGATGCTGGAGGTCGGAGTGGTTGTGTCCTGAAGCCGGTCCCTGCCCTATCCCACGCTCTTCGCCATAGTCCACTCGGTTCCACTCCGTTCAGCGAGCACTGACTGCTCTGTCTATGACGTCACTCTCCATCACAGTATGAGGGCGCTAGCTTGCTGTCTTGCCAGTTCGAGGATTGGAGAGTATGATGCGAGGAGTCTGCATATGATAAACCTCTGGTTGAGGATGGCAATGGGGTTGCTAATTGACTACTGTTTACATCACATGTGACAGCCGAATTGGGAAACCCAGTTTAGCTGACCTCAGTGTTGCTACATACTAGTATTGACAAATCGATTGCGTTAAACTTTAGAGAAGTTTTTGGATCCTGGTTGCTAATTGTCTAGCAACACTGCTTTAGTTGTGAGCGAATGAATAAAGTAATATAAATATCAAAATTAATTTCAAAACAGTTTTGTCGAGTACATACTTTTCTAAATATTGCAACAGCAGTATTTGTCGGACTAGTGACTCTAAATCTAGTCTCCTTAGTGTAATGGCATCGAAACTGAAACGAATTGTGTAACATCGGCATACTAATCAAAACCAAAAGCATGTAATTTACTAAGGGCGTTCATTGCATGACTAAACGAATTGCTCTTGCACCACACCACTGATTGGTTTTTAAGCAGCATTTTTCCTATATGGCTGCTTAAAGGAAAAGGTTGTCTAACTTGGAGATATCCTTCATTCATTCAATCGAGATCATTTTTAAAAAATCTGTCTCACTGACATTGATCAAAACTACTTCCTGTAAGAATAGATAATCTCTGATGACAGATGTAGCCCTTGTCAGCATATCCCACCTGAATGAAAAAGTACATTTCATAATTGCTTTCTGATATGCTTGGGTATTAGGCAACATTAGGCACCACACATAACATAGTATGCCTGTCTATCAGAAATATTACTAGTTGGTCTGAACTAACTAGTATTTTTGTGAGAAAAATATGAGATGCAGAAATAAACAATGTCTTATTCATGAGTAACTCTTGGTATATTGATGTTTTGAATGGAGTTCACTGCAATTACCAATGGAAAATTCATGACAATGTTCTGAGAAGTAAAAGCATGCCTCAGTGACATTTGATCCTCATTTATACACTATGTAATACAGTACCTGCCCAAAACACTTTCCCTGCAATAAGAGCCCATATTTTCATCTCTGAATTCAGAATCTGCCATCCGGTTCCTTGCCCCGACTCACAGATCAGACTTTGGCTTTTTCATATAATGGGTGTAGGATCCATGAACCCTGAAAAGCTGTCCCTTGTGAAGGATCTTACATCCCAGCTTGCCTTCATGCAATTTGTAGCTCTGATATGCAGATATGGTAATCAGATAATTATAAAATGAGCTGGTGTTAAGCCATCAACAAAGCAGCATTCTTTTTGTCTCAGTTCAAAATGACAGTCTTGAGAAACATTATGATGATGGTAAGTTTTATTCAGTATATTTTTTGCAGTGTTTTTTATTTTTACTCACTGAGCAAATAAATGGTGATTAATTTAAAGCGCATAAGACAAAATGACATATTTTTGGGGAAAAAGTAGCAAAAAACAGTAGCAAAAACAGTCCTATTGCTGATTTTCCCCATAATGCTCAGACATGGTCCCATATAAGATTGAGAACTCTGTATAATGCAATTGTATCATTGCATTATAGTCACACAAGCATCACCTTTTTCACCTAGCAGGAGTCAATATGTTTCCTGTAGTGCTAGTGTTACAGTTTTGCACATAGCAGAAGTATCAAGTATTTTCTAGAAATTCAATTATTTGATATAAGAAATTATGTTAAATTAAGTTTTAAAAAAATCTAATTGAATTAAGTGATATAACTTATCATCTAATTATCTTCTGTATTTGAAATATACAAGCTGTGGTTAAATCTAAAACACAGAATGATGACAAAGGACTAGCGTTCTTGCCCCTCCCACCGTCTCCAGTTCCATACAATCAATGACACAGAAAAAAACACATACGCACAAACAAAACTAGAACAACTCGAATGCGTATTCACGAAACAGTCATAACATAAATATTTCGTGGGTGTATGCTGATTTAATGTGTGCGAAAAATTAAATTATTCTGTAACTGCGCTTCTCAGAGCACCATATGGTCAGTGTATTCTTTGTGCCTTTGCTCTTTAGCGTCTCCGTCGTATCCTAGAAACCAAGGGAAGTCGCATTAGTAGGTATGTAAAATTATTACCTTCTGTAGATATGAATTATAAATGTATCGGCACAAGTATTACCTATTTAGAATAGCAAATAAATATAATGGTAATAGATTAAAGTTAATGCTTTCTTTGATTTGTATACTTATTTTGCTTAGAAAATTAAGTCTATTTAATTTCCTCCCCTTTAGCGTTTAATACTGCGGTCCGTATTATTTCCGGTTGGAAACTGCGCGTATTTTGGCAGTTCGAAGTGAGAAAATTTGAAGGTAACGGACAAACTTTTGTTGTGTTAATAAATGTCAAATTTACCGTACACATTGAACCGTGGTAACTGTAATCATTATATGCGACATTACTTATTGCAATGGTTTGCTGTTGTCAGCCGTGTGTTGTGTATGCTGATTTTAGGTAACTTACAGCAATAGGCAACGGAGTTTAGCTAGGTGGCTAGCAAGAAAGTCTTGAATGGTAGATAGTTAGCTATCTCTATGTCAGCTAGCTAATGTTATCTGGCTAAGTGACACCTGTCACTTGATGTTTTAAATGTCCGCAACCCACTTAGTATGTCTGTATTTGTTGTATCGCTCTTAGCTTGCTAGCTAGCTTAACTAACTTTTTTTTAACGTAATATCAAGAAAACGTTTTTGCTTGTTTAGACAGGTGTGAATTTAACGTTAACGACTCTCAATAATGCAATTTTGTCAGAAGTCAGACCAGTTCATCTGCATTCTCCATTGCTTTGTGTATTACATTTTGAACTTTTGTTCCCAAAGCAGATTGTCCCTAATTGGCTAAGTCTAGCACTACACGAAAAGATGGAAAACTTCATCCTCTATGAAGAAATTGGACGAGGGAGCAAGTCAGTGGTGTATAAGGGAAGAAGGAAAGGAAGCATTCATTTTGTGGCCATCATTTGCTGCGACAAGTCGAAGAGGGCTGAAATAACTAATCACGTGAGTGTCAGAGAGTACAGAGTCATGTTTGTAAGGCCTTCACCTTTCATTATATAAGCCAAACTCATAAGTCACAGATACAGACATATTCTGTTTCCTCTGCAGAAAAGAGTTAGTCAGCAGTAAAATTACAACCCATTGATTGTTTTTGTTCCATGCACAAAGGGAATGGTTCATTGACATGTTGATATTATTATTTATGGATATTTTGAGCTGTATCAGTGTGAAGCTTTGCTAGTTATATATTTTTCTGTGATTTGACATTCTCAGGACTCATTAAGCATCATTATTGTATCCTCATTGTGGTACCCACTGAATTCCCATTTTCTTGGCAGGTGCGACTAGCCCACAGCATGAAACATGAAAATGTGGTTAACTTCCATGAGTGGTATGAGACTAGCAATCATCTTTGGCTGGTGGTGGAGCTGTGCACAGGTGAGTTGTGGGGGTTTGTGCAGGTGAGATGTAGAGCAGTGGTAGCTGGTGAACTCAAAACACTGGAGGAATAAACTTTACCTTCATACCTATCATTATGTCCCATCTGTTCCTATTTGTCCTCTTTGGTTAACAATAAAACCAGTAATCAACACCATTTGATGTAATTAGATTAAAAACATCCATGGATATAACAAACGTAACACTAGTTTGCAAAGAACAGCAATTCTGTTACAAAATGAAATTGGTAACCATTTAGTCTATTTGCATTAGGTGGTGTTGACACCTGTGTGAATAAATTGACTTATTGTTAATCAAGGGGGATAAATGGGAACAGGTTGAAAGTAATGAATGGTTTAAAGGTTTGTTCCTCCCCTGTTTTGAGCTCACCAGTCTCCACTGATGTAGAGATGGCAACAGATGAGTTGTGAGTTTGTGTTTTGGCTAGCTGTTGAGGTATGTAAAGTTAAGTTGCAGAAGTAAATTAATGTAAAGTTATTGAGATGCATGTATGTGTGTTATTCAAGTACAGACAGCTCTAGCTCTAGGTGAGTTTTGAGGATAAACTGCAAGGTATATGATGATCCACTTTAAAACTCTGTTTGAGACTTTCCTCTCACTTTTGACTCTTTTTGTGTGTGTCTCTTCTTCAGGGGGCTCTTTGGAGGCAGTCATCTCTCAGGATGAGTGTCTGTCTGAGGATGTTGTGAGGGGTTTTGCCATTGATCTCGTCAAAGGTCTGAAACACATCCACAATTCTGGCATCATCTGCAGTGACATCACTCCTGCCAAGGTGACATGTCTATAAGATGTCACATATAGCACTTTTTTTAAAATTAGAGCAAATTTACTCCAAGTTGAACATGACTAAAGCACATGACAGCTCTGAAGTCTGGGTACCACAATGACATTTTTGAATAAACTCACTGTGTTTGAGGGGAAAAAAAGGCAAGTCTCTCCATGAATGCCACAAAATGGTAAGAACTGATAATTTAATACTGTAGAACTGCCAGAGTGATACAATCTGGAAGTACCATAGACATTTATGCCTTATCAATATCAAGCATCAAAATATCAACAAGGCAGACATTAATCAAAATGAGTCACACCTGTCATCAATTAAACAGTCTGACAATACCTGATAAGGGAACACGTCTTAACAATATTACAAAGAAATACACTATGGTAAAATCAATAGTACCAGAAGTTAAACAATACAGAGAGGGGCCAGAACAAAATCAAACAGGGCACAAAGGAAGCTAAAGATAAGCCAGAGAAGGAGGGGTATTGTTTAGAGTGTTATATGGGGGAAAAGAACCCTAAAAGGATAGCTTTGGTTCGTTCTAATTAAATTTATAGTTACAAAATGAGTAGTCCACTAAAAAAATAATGAAACTGTTTGCAAGTACGTATAGATTTTGGTTCAAACTGGGGAAAAAAATAAAAAAGTGACTAGATATGAATTGTATACTTAAACCTGGCAGCTGTAGTTTTAATTGTTTTCTACTGATCTCTTGATCATATGAAGTGATTATTATCTGTGCCTGCCTGTTCCCTTGCTAAGTGAATACATAAGACAGTATATGGGGTATGACAAGCCACACCAAATTTTACTTACTACAAAAGTGTCATGAGGATGGAGGCAGGGAATGAAAGAAGCCATTGAGCTGATTGAAATGATCTTGTGTTTGGGTGTTTTTCCTCTAGATTATGCTTGATGGGCCTGGTACTCTGAAGTACTCTAACTTCTGCCTATCCAAAGCAGAGGGAGAGAGCCTGGAGGAGTTCTTTCAGTTTGTGATGTCAGAGGAAGGGGGAGGGGGGGAAGGTGGAGAAAACACACCCAGAAAAAATATTAAAAACACAATCCAAGGTGAGGCCTATGTTCTTGTAGCCTCTATATAAGGCATATTCTCTGTAGCATGATTAGCTGTCCACAGCAATCACACTTTGAATTAATTATGTATCTGCTTAGTGGATGACTTTATTCAGGTCAACTGTTGTAGTTTGTTATCTTTTTTATTGCTTTATATGGTATCAGTTTACAGAGACAAATATTAACTTGGGTAATTCAAGCAAAGTTTGTTGTTGAAGTGTAAAGTACCTGTGTCCCAC
The DNA here is from genome assembly GCA_022829145.1 of Albula goreensis. Lineage (NCBI taxonomy): Eukaryota > Metazoa > Chordata > Actinopteri > Albuliformes > Albulidae > Albula > Albula goreensis. The sequence continues at coordinate 10,135,295 of CM040760.1, forward strand.
CTGGGATTCCAAGTTCTGGCCTGCCAAGTACAAGGCTCTCAAATGCTGAAACGCAATGGGGCTCATACCCTGAGAAACTGACCCAAAGTTGCATCACGGGTGGGGCTTAATCTGACTGGTTTTTTCTAGGGTCTCCGATGTACTGTGCTCCAGAAGTGGTACAGGGAGGAGAGTCGAGTATCACTAGTGACCTTTGGGGCCTCGGGTGTATATTATATGAGATGTTCACAGGTTTGTGCTTAGCTCATTATTTTCATTATACGTCATGTGACCTTTAATGATATGTAACTGAATATTTAAGGCTGTGTAACAATTTATTACTCATTCCTTGACAGAGAAAAGGTCACATAGTAATCTTGTTGTTTCCATTTGCCAGGAAAGCCGCCATTTTTTACAGACAGCTTCACAGACCTGATTCAGCTCATTCTACATGAAGACCTGCCATCCCCAAGACAAAAGGGTATTTCAGTAGTTTCTTTGATACAACTACAAGTTAACTAGTTGTATTTTATTCAAGTGCAGTATTGTAGGGACGAATTGTATAATAGCTAGGATTAGTACTGTCATGATGGTTATTTACACAAAATAGCACCTTCTGTCTGCTTTTCACCTTGTAAGCACTCTGATATTTTGGAAATAAAACAGAGTGCTTACAAGGTGAACTTTCAGTGCATGTTTTTGACTGTCACTGAGTCCAACAGATGTTTTTGGAAATTAACCTTTTTCTGAAGTGGAATATTAGTCATGCAGTTCTATTGTCTTTAACAGAAAATAATAGTACATTTCAGTCTTTTTTTGCTCACATTTTACATTTGACTGCAGAAGAGCAGTTCAAATGGTTATAACATTTCCTGAATCCAATTTCCTCATTCTTGAAGGCCCCACTGCCAGCAAGCCCACCTTTGAGTTTGAGAGCCTTCTCGATGGCTTGCTTCAGAAGGACCCCAACAAAAGGTAAGGCCAGGCCTGGTAAACAGGTTCATACAGACTGACGTTCCCTCACTCAGAGAGCTCAGGCAGGGTCCCTGTCAACTTCGCCCTGGAGTAAACCCATGTGTGGAGTGCACTGGTCAGCAAAGCTGTGTGTGGAGCATATGATTGTTGTCCTTTGTCCTTCTCATTTATCCCAGCTTAAAATCCAGTCTTTGTATGTAACTCTTGAATCCAAAATTTGCTAATAGAACATCATTAAGCAATAAGCAGAACATCATTAAGCAATGGAATCAATGAGTTCAAATGGGGTCATGCTTTAGAAAGGGTAAGAAAGGGCTGTTGTGTAACATGATTATGTTCAAAACTGAGGACATTGTCAGTATGTGTTTCTGCATAATAGTTCTTTGTTACACACATAATTATGGCTCTTTGCAGTTTCACCATACAACTCATACATACATTTTGCATTGATATTATACATAAGTGGAATGTTTTAAATTTTTTTTTTTCTGATGTCTGACCTCACTGTAGCTCTTGTTCCGCTTGTATGTTATAACAGTTGTAATTCTGTGATAATTAGGAAAACGGTATTGGATAATTTTGATTGCATCCAGGCTTTCTTTTTGCCTAGTCAGTTGTTTGGTAGACAGAAGACAACAATTTTTAAACTGTGTGTGAGGTTCTCAGTCTGGTTAAAATGTCACTACCTGCATGGAGTTGTGGCTTTGTAGAGGCTGTGAATTTGTGTGCTGTGTCATGAGTGATGTCATCCATGCTCTGCAGGTTGAACTGGGATCAGTTACTTGCTCACCCCTTCTGGCGAGGAGCTTTTTCTGAGGAACAAACCACTGATGAGACTTTGGAGGATTCCAGGTGACCTCCAGTACCTCAGCTTGTTGTTGCATGCTCCATTTTCTGTAGCCGATGACAAGCCCTGTAGCTGACTCAGTAGTTCAGTAAACTGCTACTGGTAGTTAAATGTTCATGTAAGGATGAGCTTGGTTTTCAAGACCTTTGTAACAGTGTGTTGAGTGATTGAACATTCAGTTGAATTTTGAATTCCAAATAATGCATATACAATGCCTGTGCAACAGAAACCATAAAATTCCTTTCGTGGCAGGCCATCTGTGGCTGATAGCAGGTGCACTTAGGTCAGTAAATATTGCACTGCATGTTGTACAATAGCCTGTTGTTTTAGTGATTGGGTCAGACATTATGAAACTACCAAGTCGCTTAGAGGAACCTGCTCTGCTCACCTGCCTGACAAGTCTAATTAGTGCTGTGGAGCTCCTGCTTATCTGTACTCAATGTCTGTACAGCTGTTGGTTGTGTGAAAAATGTTATTAACTTACATATTTAAGGCTTGTCATTATTATGTTAGTGAATTCCCTGTAAAAATAAAAACAGGGAATTCAGGGATTTTTAAAATGGGAAATTTGGTTTTTGGATTTGTTTTTTTTTTTTATTTTTATAAAAACTTTTTCAGTTTTGTTTGAGGTTACTGCTATGTTAAATGGTGCCCAGTTTTGGTGGAATTCACAGTTCAGGAAGTAACGCAGTGTAGCCTAGGCTAAGGTTTGATGTCGCCACCTGAAATGCAATGTTTCATTAACAAAGCCTACACTGAAAAGCAATGTCAATGTTTGAAATTGGAACAAGCACTAACAAATCTCAGCTCTTAAAAAGATACAACCTGGATGAGCCTCATATATTTTGTATCATGTCGTGGCTGAGAGTTTCTCTGGTGTTTGATTGTGATTTTGTGTCTCAGTGGCATAGAACAGAGTGAGGTATGCCCTCTAATCCAAGTGTTACCAAGCGACCCGGCCACAGTGACCTCAGAGGGACCAGGAGAAGGGGAGGAAGGGGTGGCGCCAACCAGGGACAGCAGCCAAGCCCTCAGCAAGTCATTCAGATTAGGTAATGCTTTTCCAGGAGGGCAGCAGACTGGCGTGTGTGTGTGTGTGTGTGTGTGTGTGTGTGTGTGTGTGTATGGGTATGACACAGGCCTGTGTGAGTGTGTGTGAGAGTATGAGCGTGTGTTTCTGTGTATTGTTTCTTTGTGTCTCTGTCTTTGTGTATGTTTGTGTGTCTGTAGTACAGATGCACTGGCTTGCATTAGGATTCCTCCTGCAGTGTCATAACTTTGGTTTTCTGCACATAGAGCTGGATGTTTTACTGACCTTGTGCTTCCAGAACGTAGCCATTCAAAAGGCCAGGCTTATGAAAGCCAGCACAGTCCAGTACACTTGTACAGCTTAATTGAGTATTCACCCCATTGCTCGGAGGCGGGCCTCATTGAAGAGTTATTGTAGGATAAATCCTAAACTCACAAAAGATTCGACATGTCAAGTTACATCTAGTTTGAACTTTAAAGACCCTTGTCCAATCGAAGCTGTTTTGTGTTGTATTGCACCTTCCACTTTGAGGACGAAAGAAATAACCAGTGTAAGCATAGGGCAACCCTAAAATATAAGTCTTCTGTATAGATGTTTATTACTGGGTGAACGTTTGTAAATGTTTGTACTTTTTTGTATCAACATCACATTGAAAACCAAACAAACTTTCCTCTCTTGAAAGATTTGTCCATTGATACAAATTGACATTGTCATGAAATCACTGTGCAAAATGACCTGTTAACTCATTAAATCCGTTCTAGGGTTTTATTTTTTTTTTTTATATGAATGTGTCAGACACCATGTTGTTTAGACGGTCCATGTTTGTGGGACTATGGTGATTATGAAGTATACCTGTTTCCATCACACAGACAGTGTGGCGGAAATCAGACCAAAGAGCGCTCTTGATGGCGAGGCCCTGGAGTCCATTTTTCTCCTCAGGTACCTGGCCTGTCTCGATTCTCTAGTCTCACCTGTTTGTTGTAGACAATGAGGGTTTCAAGTTAGTGTAATGTCTGACGGCTGTATTTCTCTGTGCTGTCTTGAAAAAACAGCTCACGGGCAACTCCAAGAACCAGCATCTCGTCAAGAGAGACGCCTCCCAAGGAACTGCAAACCCCAGTGAGACCCCAACAAAGAGCTTCCTGATTTCCTGCTTCCTAAATGCTGATTTGCTTAGCACTCATCAGAGATCATTGTCACTGAGGGAGCACTTACGCAACTCCTGTTTGACTGTGCTGGAGTAGTTTGACATGTTGGATTCTGGTGCCCTCTTCTGCACTAGAAAGGCATTGCAGGCCCAGTTGATCATCAAAGTACTTCAGGCTCTGTTCACCCATCATCTCAAATTTTAGTAAAAAGTGCTCCAGTGCTTTTTTTTCGGATACTTGCAAGATCCAAAACATTACACACTACATTCAAAAGAGTCTATTTAGCTATTCTCAAAAACATTTTTTGCAATAGATTCTCCTTTATAATGTTTAGTTACAAAAATGATAATGTGTGATTTGTAAATGTATTTCTTTTCTAACATTAAGGTAAAGTGCTGAAAGCTAGACAATATTGTAAGTGAAATTGGTAGTACATATCTATAATTGTTGTAATAAAATACTACTCTTTTATTAGAGCCCTGTATGTTTTAATATTATTCCTTTAAAAGATGTACACAAGTAAGTGCAGTTTTGCTTTATAGAGGATGATGTCATCTTGTGTGTGCAGGACTAATCAATGCAAAAACTTATGATGGTAAAGTGTCACCAGTACTGTTGAAGTAATGCTTTACCTCTGTACGCCAGGGCAACATGTATGTCACCGGACTGAGGGATGTGACTTCCTGTGTGAAAGACCTGGTGTACACTGAAAGTGATCTGACTGTGACTCCTATCATTGATAATCCCAAGGTGAGAGACTGCTCTTTTCTTCCAGGGCATAGATGACTGAGTTAGGAGAATAATGCTTTGTAAACAACATAGTTGTTGGCAGCTACCATGTGTGGTAAATTCATTACTAGTTAACTAAAATAAATATACTGTCTCTTCTCCATAAGAAAGCATTATGATTTGTTTGAATCAGCAAGGAATAATAACACAAACTCATTAAAATTTATGAATACTTAATTAAATGTATGGGCCGACATAAGTAGTACAAGACCAACTAAACTATGTAGTACATATCATAGATTTAAAATGATTGTGTGTTTGATTTTATAGAATGTCTTCCTTACTGTAGTATGTTGCATCCATTGTCAGATCATGAAGCCAACTCCATTGAGATTTGACTCAAAAACATTGAATGTCCCTGCCCACCCAGGTAAGATAAAGGAACATACATGAATGTTCTTAGATTGAAATACTCCCAATTTAAAGCATGAATAATTGTCTACTCTCATCAGCGCCTGTTAGTTCAACATTCAAAATTTGCTACATTTCTTTTAAGCCATTAAAGGCATGAAATACCCATGACACAAGTAGGTTTCATTTTTCAGGTATGGCATTCTAATAACAATTTTTAAATATTTTTTACTGACAAGCAGGATATAGATTCAACATACAGACTCCTTCAACATTCTTATTTCTACATCCTTCCCACACTATTCAGACAGGTGCATGTGAACTCATTTTAAAATGAATACATTCTTTCCACTTTAGAGGAGAGCTCAGTAGATAGTCTGTTTAAGGTAGGAGGTTAAAATTGCAGCTACATGGCCCATGAGCAGCTGAGTCAAGCCTGATAGCCAGGATATTGCAAGTTCAACCTTGGACTCTTCAAAAAATGTCTGTATTTCACAATGAGCAGAAGCCCACAGCAGCTGTCCCAACCATGTTATCTTGCCATTAAGTCCATGGGGTTCCTCTGGTTTGTGCTATGTTAGCTCTTGCCGGTAACATGTGAGCTGCGCACATGATGCCAGTTGTCACTAGGCTCATGGGAGTGATGCATCAGAGGAATGGCATGGCTGACTTGAGAGTCAAAGTCACTGACACTCTCCATATTATGGAGAAAAAAGGTGGAAGAAATTGTTCAAGCAAAAATGAGTTTCATGCCTCTGCTTTTGTTTTGTATTAATATGAATATATTTTTGGATGGTGTTAACAAACATGTGTGTTCATTTCCTTAATTTATTATGTTAGTGGTAATTGGAAAAAAATGTACATGCAACAGAAGTTTTTTTCTTTAACAAGAATTTATTTATATCAACAACTCGACGAGAGACAGGTGTGAACTGAACCCCATCACCCCTCCTTCTAAACACATACAGACGAAAACTTTACAGCTGACACTGTTCCCTTCCTCCCTCTCTCTACAGCTGACAGACTTTCGTCTCTGGGTTGGAAAGAGTGGAGCGTGTTCACCCAGCAGCTGTGCTCTGCTCTGGAGTCCAGTGAGAGGTCTGGCGGGGCGGTACGGGCCAAGCTCAACCTGCTCTGCTATCTGTGCACCGTCGCCGCCCACAAGGATGCGGCCACCCGCCTCATCAACTCTCCGCTGGTAAGAGCCGCCGCGTGCCCAGAATGCCTGCTGTTTTGGGCGGGTCAGCTGCGTTCATCGGGACTGGAGCCTGCGGGCTAATTTAAGAACCCGGCAGGTCGTGGTCCAGACAGCTGCTCTTATCCTGCAGTCTGCTGTGTGTGTCACAGAGGCCCACAGTTTGGTGTCTGTTAAAGTCTTAATATGAGTAAAAATACTGAAGCTGGGATTCAGTCAAATGTAGTTTGTGTCTAAAGTTAATGGTTTTTCCTGTCCAATGAAAACAGATTTAGCTCCAATATTAATCTGGAATCTTATGCAGACAAGATCTATTTAACATGATACATCTCTCATATCGCCAATGAATATCATCAGAGTGGTTGGCACCATGGGTTGCACATGATTGAGCAGACTTCTCCATTTTATTTGGGTTGTGAATTAGCAATATGCTAAGTCCAGCTTGACATTTACCTTTCCGAAGGGCAGTGTTTGAGAGACATCACTTCTTGGTAAAATTGATTGCTGCTACTCCAGAAAGGCATTCTAGTGGAGCAAGTGTAGTAAAGCAGGGTAAATGTGAATAAAATGAATTAATTAGTACATACATGCATACTTGCTCACACAAAACAGACATTATCTTGCAAATTAATTGTATGACCAAGAGTAATTCCAATCGTTGCTTGTCATACACACATAAATACATGTACAATTTTGCCTAAAAAGCTGTAATGCAATGTAATTTTGTTTTGCTTTGCTGTAATGATGTACTTAGTAAATCTGTTTTGGATGTTGTTTTCTTTGTCATTTCTGGCCAGTGTTTGTGGTTGATTTTACAAAAAATAAAAAAGAAAGTCATTATGATTTTATGTAAAACCAAGGATAAAAGAATTTTCAGAAAAGCCAATGATTTGATATGCACAATGTCATGTTGTCTAAACATTACCTGCTTCAGAAATTTTAATGGCCCAAACTCATGGAATAATTGCAGCCATTTTCATTCTCTTGAGGGTCGATATGTGACATTCCAAACTGCTGTACATTGAAATGAATGAGGCACAGAATAATGAGGCATCAAAATTATGCAGTTCAATATAACAATGCAGTATTTAGTTCATTGTTCCATGTGTCTGGACTTTCTAAATAGAACGTGTGTGTGAGATTTTTATCTGTGATCTGTATTTCCAACAATTTAAAAAAAACAGTTGCTGTTATACATTGTCTACCTCAAACATTGTTGAGCAGATATTTTAAAACATGAAACATTCATAGATTTAAAGGATGTGGAACAATGTTCTGCTAAGTGTGTCCCAGAAGTTTCTGTTCCAGTTTCTTTTGAAGGTGGTCCCCACACCCCTTCTAGATACAGAAAGCCTTCCTTTTCCTGTGTTTTACGAGATATACTGTAAGTAGGACATCATACTGTTTTTCACTTTGGACTATGGAAATTAACTCATGGCATGCCATGTACTTTTCTGGTAAAACCCTCAGATTTTTCTGATGTTGCTTCTGCACAGGAATAAGTGCTATTGCTGTTATACATTTTGTTATTGCACTGTACATTTTCTGTTGCTGATGTGCGCAGTTGTTGAGCTAAATAGAAAAACAGTTCATACCCACATCCCAGCTGTAATTAAAATATAATCAGAGACTGGCGTCCTGCTCTATTTCCTGTCTTACCTGATCAGTAAATCTACATTGTTGGCTTGAAGTTTTGTTTCTGAATATTCTGAATTTTGCAGATTCTTATCTCTAGCGCAGTTCCTCGTGGACAAACATTGGGCATTTAAATCATGATTAATCATCAGACATAGAGACTTAATAATTAGGAAGTGCCATTCATGCTAAATAGATATTTAATGTTCTTTTATTGCATAATGGTTTTTTCTTAAGCATGACTGTGAAAGTGTGGAGACTTAATTAATTCTTGCCCCTCTCTCTATGAAGCTTCCGCTGTTGACCCAGCAACTGCGATCTGCTCCTAATTTAGATGTGTGAGTATCTACAGATTCCTTCTTTCAAGCAGTAAGCTCTCCTTCCTTTTCTTTCTCTGTGATAGAATATGGAAAGTGCCCTAAGAATAACATTAGAAGGATGCATCTTTTCATTGCAGTGGTAGCTCCCTCTGCTGGCTGAAATTGAAGGAACATCCTGTGTGTGTCTGAGAATGGGGCTGCATCTAACAATTAATTGATTAATCTGTGGTGTATAAAACATCAGAAAACAGTGAAAAATGCCCATTACCGTTTTGTGGCACACTTAGTATATTGTATAAAGTAGAATTGATTCCTCAAAAATATAACCTGTTTGGACTTTTTTTTTTTTTATCAGTGTCATAAAATGTTGCATACCCAAAAAGGTATAGCTTTTCCGGAATTGAGAAAAATTCTTGGTACTACATTTGTACTAATGAACTATTAGTCACATTAGGCATTGAATGAATGTAAGTCACAAAGCCGTGAGGTTTTGAAAGTATGCAGCTGATGATGCAAGCTTTCTGTGGATCAGCCTCAGAAATGGAACTCAGGACATGAAAAGCAATTACACAAAATGCAATTATATTAAATAATTGAAATTAAATGGTTGTGAAATCCCTTGGCCGCTAGTACAGAGGAAAACCCTTAAGAGAACAGATCAAGTAAGATATGGTTACAGAACGAATAAGAATTCATGAATGTACCCAAAGGAAAAAGTCAAATAAAAGCAGCATAATCATGGTCAAAGAAAGAGTGATGATTATAATGTGTGTTCCAGGAGAGCAAAGGTGATGCGGGCAATTGGGCTCTTAGCCTCACACTGTGTGGAGCTGAAGGACGATGCAGCAGTCACAGAGGTCAGTGTTTCACTCACTACGGGTCACGGATGTGTCATGTGTGTTCATGTGTGTCACACAGAGAGTGATGCAGAAGTCTGTGTGCTACACACATCATGGTTACAGATCAGTGTGTCACATACATGGAGAGACTGTGTTCCATGTACCACACCTTGTGTTTGAGATTACTGTATCACATACGTTAGGTCACAGATGGAATGGACATGTATAGCATTGTCCTCTTGCATTTCACAGTGCATCACAGGTAACTGTGACTAAGTGCAGTCACCAATAGTGTGTTGCCTATATCTAACTGCAGATTAGGTAGGCGTAGGTCAACTGTGCCCCAAAAAGGGTGTGCAGCCAGCTACCATTGCTACTTATTTTTGCCCTTTTAAAAAAACAAAAAAAAATGTACAGTGCAGTTTGGTGTGATTAACTGCCCACTTATGCGATTCAAGCAACATTCTCTAACCAGTCATGTTAAATAGGTGACCCCAACATAAAAGATTACATGTAGTGTACTGTTGGTTTGAATAGCAAGAGCAGGCATATGTCAGATGCAACACACTTCCCCTCTGAGAATCTGACCAGTGCCTTAGCTGCCTTCCTGGCATAGTGTCTGCTGCCTCAGTAAGAGCTCTTCCCTCATGGTGAGGTTAGAGTGTATTGAGATCTCTTGAGGTCTTACCGTCTGGATTCAGTATACAGTCTGAAACCTCACTCCCCAGCCGTTCAAATGCTGTGGCCAATTATGCTTCAGCCAATGGGGATTCTGACAACTTGCTTCTAACAGATGGATTCTTGAATAATGATGAGGCAACTGATCCAAACAATGTTTGAAAGTATTAAGAGGGCCAAAATCTGAATGCATGAATGACCAGTGAAGGAGGAAGAGCACAATTGTGTTCTGCAGTACCTCATAAGAACACCAGATGGCAGAAGAGATCTGTAGCATGAATTAGGTACAGATGTCTCTCCTTCATGGCACAAACTAATAACTTTTTAATGAACTGGATTTAATATCATGGAAATATAGTGTAGTTATTGCATACTGAGGGGTTTTGGAGATGAAACTGTTTCGGACATTTCTTCATAGTTCTGCCCAGATGTGGCAGGATCGCATGAAAGAACTTCTGAAATCAATTGTGGTGATCATAGCAAACACAGTATTCTTTTTGATGTGGAGTTTTGTGCCTCCACCCTTTATCTCTGGCTTATGTACCTTTTCATTCTGAGGTTGGCCTCATAGTTACCTGACTAAAATAAAGATAGCAGGTAGAGAGTTTTGCAGAATGTGGAGAGTCAAAGAACATGTGAGCTAGATAAGATCAATCCCATCATGATTTTCATATAGTCATATGGTCATGCCATAGTCTTAGTGCCAAGTGTTTTTATAATCACTGCTGACAATTTCAGTCTCTGCTCTACATTTTAGAATCCCATTGCCATACATCATATGCCAGGAGGTACTGAGTATCAATATATGTCAGTCACAAGTTTCATTGGTATCATGAAATGGATATTGGTAATGTGAACAGTAGTATTATCACTGTGATTTCAAGATAATATACAGCTCTCCAGATCTCGTACACAACATCCTTTGCTCTGCCTGCTACAATTTGTTTCACCATTACCTTGTGTAGAACTGCTTGTAAGCAAATTCTAGCTGCCAGTTTGGCTTTAACAGACTTGTGAGACCTGACTACACATGGCAAAGGAAGACTGCTCTGAAATTGTGGAAAAACATTTTTGATTGTTGCTGCAGTATTTCTAAAGCTTTTGAATACACAGACAGTTGTGTTATTAATATTCATAACTGTTTCCCAGTATAGTTTTCATTTTCTACTTCAAGCTAGCAAGTTTGCTGGTGAGTTTATGTGGAAGCTGTAACATATGTATACATTTCTGCAATTTAGCAGGGATGACATTGTCAAGTAGGAATAGCTATTTGAATAGACATTTTCAAAATATATTATTAATTCAGCGGCATTTTCAGCCAAAGAAGGAAGGTGAAAAGTAGATAGCAGTTAATACCAGCTCCAGTTTTTGGAAATCCAGGTATTAAAAAGTGACATAATGACAGATGAAAAAGATAAGTGTGAAATCACAGCAGGAAGGGGATTAACTCTATGTAGAGGGAAGAAAGATCAGACAGTGTGGAACAGTTTTATGTTAAGGCAGACAGAATGTGTGAGATATTTGATTGTAATAGTTTCTGTTTGACATGCTTGTAAGTTGGCATAGTTACCCAGTTATGTCATTCACTATCCCACTGATGAAGGTGCAGGTGTGGTTATGGTTGGTGGTAACTCATCAGCTTTGTGCTGAATTGAAATCGTAATGTGGCTGACCACTCCTCATCTCAAAACCAGCATGCACAAATGGACACAAGTTCATTTGCTATTTTCAGAATGTCGGTGCATAAGGAAAAAAATGACAGCTGCGTTGAGTGTGAAACTAGCAAACCAAGTTGTGCTGCTGCCACCTAATCCCAGAGAGAAGATTTGTCCCTAAGAGGCCACTTTTCTCATGGGATTTGTGAAAGGCTTCAATTCTATTGAACACACTTTATGTAAGTGAATATGATATTGAATGGAAATAAACCTAGGTCCAGGATTAATCTGGTGCCATATGTTGATACAGTCTGTCAAACCTTTCTCCTGCAAAGGAAGTAAGACATTATAGCAGAAAAATTTGTATTCATAGAGTGATTGGAACCATGGGTGGCATCTGATTGGTCAGGCTACATTTGGAATTCTGTCTTTCCTCTATCTTTTTGTATGCGGTCATTTTGTTTGCTAAATGCTAAATCCAGCTGTTTACAACTCTAAAGAAGTGCAACCTACAGAGTAATACAGGCCACTTGAATATGTAATATACGTGAATCTGTTCTTTGATTTGTTTGTTTCACTGTTTTTACTATTTTTTTTTTACTCTTATGCATGTGAAAAACAAAATGAGCACAAGGGTCATTTCATTGCAGTGAAACCAATAAACATTTTGTGATACACACAGCTTGTTAAAGCAAAAATCTTGCTATTCGTGTTTGCTTCCAATGTCATATTTAAAGTTAACACCGTAAAAGGATGCAAGTTGTTTTATTAATGCACTTGGATTACATAGATATAACTAGTGCAGTTGTTAAAAGGAGATTTAATTTATACCCGTGAGAATGATTGCTTAAAAACAGACATGCAGAAAGAAGCTGATTTGAGTGATCCATTTGGAGTCGAATAGGTCTAGACAGACTCTAAAACATGTTTAAGCACATTTTTTATAATGCAGTAGCTACCACCATTTTGCTAACTTTTATTAACCTACACACAATTGTTTCTATTTTGTTACTACTGCAAAAATAGAATTGAATAGTGTTGCTTGGTTTGCATTATGTATCAACATTCTAGTAATTCCTGGTCCAAGGTCATTGTATACTCAGTGCTTGCAGTGTGGTATGCAGCCTACAGGTTATAGCAATGGATTATGACTTCATATTTCCACCTTCATCTGGAAGCAGCCAATGTAATACTAACCATTTTTACGATAAGAAAGCTACAGTGCATAAAAGATACAGACTAAAAAATGGAAATAGCCAATGAAAAGGACAATATTTCAAAGAAACTAATTCATAATTAAAGCAGAGTATAAATATGTTTCATATTAATGTCACTACCTATTTTAAAATTAATGAGTTTGTAAAGAAACATTAGGAATGTAACAAATTTTAAAATAAGTCATATAGTTGGTGCTCAAATTGCAGTTGCTCCAACTTGCAGCTTGCAAGAAACAACTGCATCAGAAAAGAGGAACCATGGTCTCAGTACAGAGCTCACTGAGAGGCATAGATGGACACATAGCATAATTGCAAAAAAGAAAAAAAAAAACCCATAGCAATTGCCTTAAATTTGCCACTGCAGATCAGAGCATACACCTCTTTGTCATCTTTCTCCACAAAAAATGAAGCAGCAATATAGTCTTCTGAGGCATGTTCTTTCCTACCCCTGAATGTGTTGATGGAGAAAGCCAAAGGAAAACGATAACCCACACTGCCTGTTGCCAACTTTTAAACATGGAGGTGGATCTGTTATGGGCAGCCATCTTGTGGGGACTCCCTGGGTCTGATCATGGGTCGAACTCAACCCATCAAATTGTTTACTCTCCTTGGTTGTCAAATCATCACATCTCAAAAAATTTCTATTCTTTTTTTTGTTTGGTACCCTCATCTTCCTTCTCTATTTTATTTCTTGCATGGCTGGATTTCCTTTTTGTTTAAAAGGCACAAGAGTGGCCTGTGAAATTAATTTGCCAGAATGGAAATGCACACACACTTGGTGCCTGGCAGGTATTAATTTTGGACCCTTACCCTGAAAGAGGCTGCTTTTGAGTAAATGTAGTCTTTATAGCCAGTAGCCCAAAAACATCTTTGGTAAATATTGAGTAGGGCTGCCTAAAAAAACAGTTGGTATCTGTAGATGTTATGAGGACTGTTGCTTAGTGATTTGGCGTTAATGAGGTATTGTTGATCCATAACAACCACGGTAAACTGATAGAGAGGAATGGGAACATTCTTATGTAGCAATTAAGCTAAGAGAGGTTGATTTTGAAAACTTTTGTCTCATTGCTTTTCTCCACAAATATTTATAAGCTTCTTATGCATGCTTACTTCTTGTATGCATACTTAAACACTGTCCTAATTAGGTAGCAAATTAATAATTTTCCATGGCAGTTGCAGATTCCCTCCACCTCCACCCTCTTCCCCCTGGCAGCGCTGACCCAAATGCAGGAACTGTCTCTGAGAGAAGCATGCCAGTACTGCCCCCACTCTTCCACCACATGTCCCCAGAGCAGCCATGCTGCTGTCTCTGTCTTTGCTGAGCTGCTTCTGCTATTGTCTGTAATCAGGCCTGTGAAATGAGCTGGCCCCAGATCAGTTCTAATATTAGCCTGTCCCTCAGGCTCCTCACAGCACTGGCTGTTGGTTGCACTTCTAGGTGAGAGTGAGGAATGTTGTTCATTTTCTCTTGATCCCCTTCTCCTGTCTCTCTCTCTCTCTCTCTCTCTCTCTCTCTCTCTCTCCCCCTCGCCCTTCACCTCCCTTACACATTCTACCTCTCACTATTCTGAGTATTTGTAATTGCTTCTTTCAAATGACTTCTTTACCCATTTCTCAAACAATTTTAGCAAAGGTCAGTATTCCAAATATTGTTGATATATTGTCTTAAAAGGTGCCTATTTTGTTTTCAGTCTAATATTTTTGTTTGGGGTTGTGTGTCCTTTACTAGGAAGTATTTAGAGCGACAGAGCAAGAAATTCCCTTCTGTTTCAAATTCTTCCTGCTCTAAACATCAACCCCCCAACTCCCTCTCTCATTGGTTGGGTTGAGATCAGGGTTGCAGAGATCTTACTAGGATTCTTGTTTCTGTGGACATATTCTTTGAAGTTTAATTGTCTCAAAGAATGGACCACTAATCCCAACTCCTTCCAAAACATGTCTCCAATTGCTGCTGTGCCATTGCAGACAAATCGTTGGTTTCTCATCAGCATGAACAACAATATATTTTGCCTTCAGATTCAGAAAAGACAAGAGAGACAGAGAAAGAAACTGCATCATTAATCTATTTTGTATTGCAGCATAGAATCACAAAGCCCAGAGCAGTTGCCAGTGTGACGTTTTCTTTCCTAAAAGGCGAACACAATACTGTCAGACAAGGGCCCCCCCACAGTCCTGCAAATAGCCTGTTTACTCTATAAGCCTGTCAGTGCTTTCAGCTCCCTTAACATACCGTCTCCTAAAGGCTGTCTTTGATGTATTGTAGTTATTCTTGAATGCTGTTCCTTGGCAGTAAGTTCGTTTAGGCATTAAGGTGAGGCCCAAAATAAAAAAAAAAAAAGTATAAAGTAACTTCCAAAAAATGTGAAGCCACCATGTGAACTTTATGTGCATCTGACAAGCTTTACAATTTTAAATGACATATTGTGGGCTGCATTGTGCATATCTCCTCCTGTCTTTTTGTGTTGCAGAGTGTGAGTTGTGATTCAGGAAAGCAGTAATCATATATACAATAGTCATCAGGACTGCAGCAGAATATTGATCTGTGGTACTTCATCAAGCCAAATTTCTCTTTATCGATTCCCTGTTATCTAAGTTTTGTACAGATGCTTGCTGGTTTCTTTGCATTTGTAGGACCTCAAAAGGTAATAATGTGTAATACAAAAGGCTATCACATTTCTGTGTGTATTGCATAAATGTTTGATTAATGCTGGGAAGCTTTTCAAAGAAACATCATAGGTCTGTTTATTAATCAGTTTGCTTATTGGATTAGTCAGCTTGCTTGTTAGAGAATGAGACAGAGAGATTGAAATTTTTATAGAATTTTAAAACATTCCCGACAGAAGGACATTCTCTCGACGGCTTTTGGTCTTTGTTAGCATGCTGTTCTGTACTCTGTAGGCCTAATTGTAGTTCTGAGGGATTTTGGTGGATCACATTTAGACAAGGCCAGCATTGTGAATGCTTAGTAAGTTCCTGTGCAGTGATAGCAATCTGCTGTGTCTAGTGTCATCTATAAAACGAGGAAAAAACCAGCAGCCCTATTATGTGAATTTTGTGAATAAAGATAATTGTTTGAATTGAAGGAATTTCACAAGATTTTAACATGTGCTCATCTGTTTGTGCATGCATTAACTATGTAAAGAAAACTACATTTATTGTGACACTGATCGAATATATTCTGTGGCAAGTAAACTGAATTTTGTTTTTTGTGGAGAGGCTGCAGTTCTGTAGTGTAATACTGTTCTTGGGGGGGTAAATGGAGTTGGATGTGCCACAAATAATTTTTTTGGGCAGAATTGTCTGGTATTTCTTTCCTTTTCCCTTTTTTTTCAGAAAAGTAAATTGTCACTAGTTTGGAACTTTACCTACCAAAATTCTGTCTGCATCAAAGAAAGTTGAAAACATCTGTTCACTGCATAGTCATAACGTATCTGTTTCCTGCATGTTATTCACAGGGCAAAGAAAGATGTTTAGAGCAGTAGCGTATTTGCATATCATTCTGCTAAGAGGGCTTCTGCAGTCAGCCCAGTACATCCCCAACACAAGTGTTGAGAAAAGTGGTTAGTGTTAACTCTTCCCTCCCCAAATCCAGCCTGACCTCTGAAACTGACCTGTACAGCTGAGCGCTGTCCTGGCCCTGGTTTGGTATACTCACACTGGTCACTTCTGTGGCCTGTTTGGGAAATTCACATATGGCTGTTGTCCTACCGTCTGTTACCATGTCTGCTTGACTAAATTACAGCTATCAGAAAGAAACCAGGCAGTGGTATGCTGTGGGGTCATCAGAGGTTGGACCTTTGTGGCACGTGGGTCCATAAATGACTGCCATGTAGGTGACACCCTACCATGCTGATCTGTTGTCTAGCAGTACAACCTTTAATTGTTCATGGGTAATGTTTGCCTGATTCAAGGCATCAAAAAGAGAGGCATCGAAGTACCTCAACAAGAAGACTATACATTTGTGAATCCACCTGAAATGTTGTCTCTGTGGCCTTCTCTTTCAGGCTCTTCATTCCTTCACTGAGCTCGTCCGGGAGAATTTTAGGAACAGCAAGCTGAAGCAGTGCCTGTTGCCACCACTGGGGGAGCTGTTGTACCTCATTGCCAGTCAGGTGAGAAGCTTTGTTATTGTCACCCGAAGACCTCTCTGCTGCCTCCTTTGGCATAGGCGTACAAGACTTCCTGTTTCAGTCTAACATTCACTTGTTCATTAGACCACTGTACAAAGTTAGTATCTAATATGTGGAAATATTTCTCAACACACAAAGTGGAGGTACCCACTCTTGGGTTCAACCATGAATTTCACCCCATTACACTGTGACTCCAAGGGTAGTGCCCTAATTATTGTTTAGACATTGATTGCAGCCTAATAACTTCACTCCAGTCCATCACATGCTGCTGTGTGAAATATCCAAGACAGCCAATGGGTGTGTTTTTGTTTGGTACACTAATTAAATGAATAATAGAATATTTGTGTTTAAGTGGAGTTTCCTGTGTCCAATTACATGGAGTGTGAGACTTTCTTTCTCCTGCAAATCGTGATTTGGTCTCAACAGAATTGTTGAAGTTTGCTGAGCAGAACTGTGTTCATTTGAGTGCACTGCTGGTTTTAAAAGTCTGCTTAGAGAACTACTGCATGATCAAGACTATGAAAAAGCAAACTCATGGATACATGTTTCTTTGAATGTGTAGAATTGTACAAAAAGTATGTGACACAATAAGAGAATAATAAAAAAATAAAAACAGACCTGGGGGTAATAGTTGTTGATGTAAACACATAGCAGTTGAAAGGATATCTCTTTAAATAAGCAAACACATTCTGAATACCCTCAAGAATCCATACACAGTAAATAAGCTGTGGACTGTATCCAGTGTTGTACTTCAACTTCAATTGACCTGTTTTCAGTTCACAATCGCATCCTCCCAGCTTTCGTAAGTCACACAGGAGCAGTCATTCTGTATGAGGGAGTTATTTATGAGACACGTTCCTTTATGTGTTTACCCTAATTACGAGGGGTTCGTGTTCCCCTAATTGTTCCCCCAATGCATAACCGCAGCCCGCCCCTCCTCTCACCACTTCCTCTTTCCTTTGGTCTCGCCCTACAGGAGGAGAAGAGAGAGAGCCCAGGAGGACTGTGGGCTGTTCCTGCTGCCGCCTACACTGTGTTAACGAGGTGCCTTCGGGAAGGGGTAAGACTCCTGCAGGGGGCCGAGCGCGGTAATGATCGTCCTTTAGACCCTGCAGGCGCCATGTGCTCAAAGCCAGGCACCAGGCCTCGTGTGCACCTGCAGCAGGGTATCCTGGGAGAGGCCTGCTAGCTAACACGGCTACAAACGGCACTGGCAGAGATACAGAGGGTCAGTTGTATGGCTGATTCCTCTGCTACACTGTGTTTGTTCAATTTTTACTAACTAAAATAAAGCTTAGAAAATGAGAGCGGTTTCATGATCAGTGCTGTATATGGAATTTGACAAATTAGTTTAACAGAGATGGTATAGAGCCAGACAGACAGCACTGTAGATGAAAGCTAGAATGAGGAGTATATTGTAGATTTGCTGAAAGAAAATGACACTCTTTTAGGTTCTTTTTTCTGCTGTTTTCCTTTCCCTTCCTATTTGATATTTCCCATTTAATGTCTTGCATTAATCTAAATGGAGAAAAATAGTAACATTTGTTTTCTCTTTCTTCACCTCTGAAATTACTCATAATAACCATCCGCAATGCGCAGAGACCTCCCGTTATTCATAACCTTGGTAAAGTGTTCCAAAAGGTTATTTAACAGCAGGAATGCAAGCTCACACTTTTATTTGCTTCAACAAATTAAAGAATTTCAAATATGAATGTTTTTCAACACTGCAGACTGCAGAGCACAATATGTTTTACAAATAAACAAAATACGTGGACAATAATAATCAAATCAATAAATCAGTGACATATCAACAATCATTGCAGGGTCTTATGTTTGGCCCTGGGAAGTAATGGGGAAAGCAGTAAGAAATTGGCAGTTGCATTACAGCCTGACAGTTCTTATTAAATGTTAATTGTGTTTGATTCATGATTTAGTTTCATCTCATCTTTAAAAAAATAAGGTTGCACTGCATTGTCCAGTCTATAGTTCTCTGAACCTTTGTTATAGTGAACCTCGTTAAAATGGATTTTGGTTATAATGGACTATTCCTGCTGTAATAACATGTGTGGTCTATTCTGGTTAATGTTGGACAAGTTCAGATGTTGCACACAGTTCATGTGTGTGCCAGAAGTGATCAATATATAGTAAAATGATTGTGTTGTAAACATGACACAGTGTTTACTTATGGTGAACCTCTGTGTGCAGAGGACAGACGCCTTGCCTGAAATGCAAAGAGTGTGTCTGGGTGTGATTGAATAGTACTGGTCAACAGGTAAGGTGCTCTGATGTAGCTGGTATAGAGGACCTGTATTGGTGAACTCTGAGTAAATATGGCTTTTTTTATATCATCACCTGGTTATATCGTACTATTGGTTATATTGTACTCCCTTTCCCCCACAATTTGTCCAGTTTAAGGAGTATGTAACTACGTACGTCTTTGTTTTCCTCCACAGCCACAGGTCAGTTATCTGTCATGTCAGTTAAGAACCTATCCAACATATTTGCAATCTCACAATACAGATGTGGTAGTGTCCATCAGATTTGTGTCCATGCAATTTTCCTTTTTAGGCACTGCTGCTAGGGAGAAACTTCAGATTGACAAAACAGAAGCACTACTTCTCTATATTTTTTTTTAGTCTCTCGAGCATCTAGAACAAAAAAGAGTGGTAATCTGAAGTTTGTAAGTGTGTTGAATACTTGTCCTCAAACTTAATTTTCTTAAAAATAGCAATGAATAACCATTTGTTCCTGATCGGTGAACCAGCATTATCATGAATTGACACAAAACAGTGGGAGTGTTTAAATTGGGTATACCTTTCCTTGAGGGCACATCAGCAGTGACTCACCTGAAAGTGAGCTCTGTACCCACTACTCTACACTCAGTGTGTGGTGTCACCTGCCATGTGTCAGAGGCGCTGGGTTCTGTGTTTGGTCTGGTACCAGCAACCAAGACACCCTGCAGGGCAAGAACAGAGAGAGGAGCACGTGGAGGACAGGCATGAATTATACAGAACCAAATGCTGCAGAAGTGGGTCATAGCAAGCCCATCAAAGAGAACAGAGGGAAAACACCAGAGTATAGTGTAAAACCAGTGTAAGCCCTTCACTGTACATTTTTAATGGGAGGACATGACTGTACCAGCTGAAAGAACAGAGACTAGAACACAGAAGTTCCAGGCTTCAAAAGTGTAGCGTGACAGTGAAACTCTGTGGATTACTGTGTGTGAACTCTGAATCTCTGTTTCTGTAGAAACTCCATAATGTCCAATGGGCTTTGTAACAGTCTGAAACCTTTATATATCTGGCTTTAGAGGCAGTCTGAAGTTTACTTTACTTAGTACAAACAAAAGAGGAGAAAAGAGCACATCTCTCCTGATAAGATATTGAACAGTTGAAATAGGTCTTTATGTTCTCAGCACTGGCTATACAATGTGCATGTATACTTACACTGTTGTACTGCACAGGCAATGGCAAGATAGATAATTTAATTTTTATTCATACCTGGGTGATTTTCATGAAAGGAATAGATAATGTACAAGAAGTTATTTGGAAAATATGGATTTAATGGATATTTGTTTCTCATTGTGTAAAAAATTAATCAAGCGATACTCCAAAAAGCAGATTCAGATGTTAGTTTGCATTTGAAAACTTCATTTGCTAATGTACAGAAGCATACAGTAACAAAACAATAGCTGTTATATTGTAATGTTTGGTGATGGATGTAATGCTATAGATGTGTTAAATTCCCCTTGTTTTAAGGCTGTATGTATATAATATGTATTTTCATTTTATAGGAAAACAAAGCATAATCAAAAATCAAGTTGTGGGGGAAAGAAAAGCCATATCTGTGACCCTTTTATGTCATACATGCTTAATGCTTCCTTCCTGGGGCAGTAGCAATTGCTGCACTGAAAATGCGCTTCACGCAAATCATGACTTTCGTGTGCTTCCATCACACCTGAATTGAGAAAGTCACAGCTTCTCAGCAGACAGTTGTGTCTGTTGCATGTCTGTACATATTTCTATGGTGCAGCCATGTGAGTGTTCCTGTGTGGGCTGTGCATGGGTGCTCTGTTTACCTTGTCACCAGAAGCTCCCTGTGGGTAATTATAGGATTTGTTCCCTGTACATTATGTGCCATAATGAGAATACAAAAAGGGAAGTGGAATAGCGTCATGAGCACAGCACGGGTGACTGCTGCTCCAGCTAACAACAGCATTTGCTCTCTGCGGGCTCAGGATATAATGAGAGAGACTGCTTTGCTGTTCTGAGTTGCAGGCAACTAATAAACAGTGCCGGCACTGTGCTGTAATAAGCCCAATAATTAGGGAGATAACTACCTTCTATTGGTGTTATTATTACCAGTAAGGTGGGTGTGTTATTGTGACAGAATTTTTTTTTTTTTTTGTTTGTTTTGAGGGACAATGTTTCAGTTGAGAGTGTCATTTTTTTCAGAGAACAAACTTTTTTTTTCCACACAAACACCTTTTGACACAAAACTCTGTGTCAAACTGTGTTTGTTTGAACTGCATTCCAGCATGGCATTCCATGTGTGGTCATATCCTTGATCCCATGTACCAAAAACACATTTCCAAATGAAAATGCCCTTCTCTTAATGTTCAAAAATGAATTATCACTGTAAAAATGGCTTTTCATTATTGTAGTGCATTGTGCTTGGGTGTAGCTCAGCAGACAGTGGAAAAGTACTGCTGGAATGTGCAAGCAGAGTGACACTTTCTGAATGTGAAGCAGGCCTTCCATATGTAAAAGATATGGCTGTGGTGAGGAGTGGGCAGAATTACCTGTTTCCTTACAGGTAGGAAAGGAAAAGGGTGCGGCAATGCTCTTTCTCCAAAAGGAGTACAGGTGATGTGGGACAGAATGCTGTTTATGAACAGGAAGGAGAGGAGATGAGGATTCAAGTGTAGTATTAACTGAAGGGAGGAGTGGAGAGGAACCAATGATCACTATTACTCCAATATTTGCCATTTGTTTGCCTGAACATCTGTTGAACTGCGTTAATAGACTCACAGGAGTCCCGTTCAGACAGTAGAGTACTGATCACATCTACATTGCATGTGGATGACATGCCCCACACCCTGGGAACTGTATTTACACAGCAGTCCAAATCCTCTTAAGGTCTGACCACAGCTCAGTTGGATTACTGAAATCCTGATTGCTTTTAACTGGATCTTTTCCAATCCAATTGCACAGTGGTCAGACTAGATGGGGAATTTTGCATGCTGTGCATAGTGTATTCCTCCTCGGGTGCACTCTCTCATAGAGCATGGGTTTGGTACCTCAATTTGAACAGGTCTGTCGGAAACAGCTGAGTAGCATTTCACATGTTAGATATTACTTTCAAATTTGCATATTCTTTTGAAGTTATTTATCTGTTTGTTTGATTATATTTTATTTTAAAAAACATTGTTCTTGGTGGGGGAAAATGACCACTCATGAAACACTGGGAAATCATAATCTAAATACACATTTTACTAAATTAAAATAGGTATGGTTTTGTAATTCCATTCAGATGTGGTTTTTTAACCTGCCATGTAAATGGGGTTGATTTTGTTCTAAAAGCATTATTAAAAGCAGAGATGTTAATGACAGGGCTGGCTCTTGGTCACGATTTATCTGGAGCTTTGTTGTAGTCCAGGTGTGGCTTTGCTTCAGAAGGACATAATTATAGCCAGGCGTGTGTTTGCAGCAGAGAGACTGCATGGGAGATTGTCTGTTGGCTCAGAGTCTCCTGTGCGATTAGACTGAGAGACTAAAATGCAGATCCTGTCTTAGGATTAAAGCATGTCTACCTTCTGAGCTGTTGTGCTTTTAGTTCTCAATATGCAATGTTTTATTTACCTTTTTCCTCCCCTCTTCCATATTGTGTTTTTCCATGATAATTTGCATGCCTCTCAGTAAGCTTTCTGTGTCTCTTCATGTTCACTTATTTTTTCCATTTGAAGCCTAGTTGAATAAATCATTCTCTTCTCCATTGCTCTCAATGTATTATGTGTAAGGGATAAATTGCAACTTTGTGGCAGGACATACCACATCTGGGGAAAAACAGACAAAAACAATATAATAACCATTCTGTAAGAAACAAAATAATGCATTTTGTAGAAGAAATGTCTGTCATGCACAGACATTTAATGAGGCGTCTGACAGGGCCTTTTTTCCACTATTCCACTGATGCAGATTTGTGTTTGTAGAGCGATGTTGGTGTTAATGTGTAGTGGCTGCTGTATAATGCACAGACCAATCTCCCCTGTGTGCTAATTAGAGGGCTGTCCTGTTGAACACACCATGCTGCTGTAACATGCCATAGCACTCTTCATGGGGGTGGTGTGCAGGACAGTATGCATTTTCACAATTAAACATACCCACTTCTGCAGCACAGCTGGTCGTATGAATGACTCTGTGCCATACCTGTGCAGGCTGGGGTCTGGTTGAGGTGTGAATTGTGGTTCGGTATGTCGCTTTTGCAGTGCTCAGCAGTGTATCTGGGACCCTGTAGGTTATGGTAATGTAAATCCTAGTTTTTGGTGATAGGTCTGTGATTTGACTTCATCCAGTGCCTAACAGTAAACTATGTCTGTCTCTCCCTTGACTTTGCTTGAGCCTTTTATCCCACAGTCATGGGCACACCATCAAGAAGACCCTCTGGTTTTATGATTTTCAGCATGAACAGTATTTCATGACTCTCAAGACTGGCAGCTATTTATGTCAAAATAAGACCAAATTTTCATATTATCACAGAAGGCATATCTCACACAAACTATAACAATTCCTAAAAACCCCTACATTAAGGTATGTACCTTCTCATTTTATCTCCTCATCCCATAGGAAAATAGGTCTTATAAACATTTTTGCTTAATAACATGTCTGATCATTTCAACAGGTATAATTTGTACAAGTATTATTTGCAGATACATATCATATTTGCTGGTAGAAAAGAGGCATCAGTATAAGATATTGGAGTGCCATTTTAGAAAGATATATTTAGAAAAGCCACAAACAGTGCATTTCCAGGACGTTTTACTCAGTATAATGGAGACAAGTGAAGCAGAAAACATAACTATATATCCTTGTGTACAAGTATATGCTCATTTCAGCTGTAAATATTAACTTCTGTGAGTACATGATATGCTTGTTATAGTGCCAGAAAAACTGATGACAGTGATGGGTGTTACATTAAAAATCATCTGAAAATAGCGACAAGCTGTTGTTTTAAAACAAGTTGTTAAATTTTGTTACTGCTTAATATACCATAAAATGCAAATATGTTTTGTGCTTATATGCTTACATTTAAAAAAAAAACAAAACAAACTGCTTGCGTGGGCAAAGAGCAGTGCTGGCTGAAACCTACTGGAGGCTGTATTTGCCATATAAGAAAATAAAAGAGCAGCATAATTTTGAAAACTAAACAAAAATAGTCCAAGGAACATCACAGTGATCAATTATACTGTTTCTAAGGACACAGTATGTTGGATGTGGGGACGTTTGTTTAAAAACAATAACTTTTAACATCAGTATTTAATTTTTAGTCTGCATGTAAAATGTGCTGATGCTTTTACTATCTGTCAGGTTTAGTTATTGTTGTTGCTGTGGATGTTATTGTTCCCTTAAACAGACTTGGGGAATGTGAGAGATAAGGCCATGTTAGCTGAGGTATGCTCAGCTCCATTTTACCACACGGTTAGGCTGGCTAAGTTTTATTCTGCCTGTTTATGTGGTGCAATTATGACTTGTAGCCTTCCCCACGGTGTCTACACTAGATTATGAGTAGTACGTGTCTTCCTACTGACCTTGCAGGGTGAGTGTGCTGAGATGCTCCAGGATAAGGATTCTTTCTCCTGTTCCTATCATGCATATCCTGTCTGAACCAGAATCTGTGTAGGATTCTGGGCTCTAAGCCTCCACCACTGACTTCATTCTGTGCAAGTTTTGTGCTGCCCTAGGATGCGCATTCTCCCTCCTGTTCATTCCACACATAGGGCTGCTGAACAGGTGTCTGCTGTCTGTGTGTGTGTGTGTGTGTATGTGTAGGTTCAGCCTCCCAGGAGAAGAAAAAAGTCAAGGTGCCAACTCGTGGCTGTTCACACAGACCCAGAACGATCTCAGTCCCTGCTTCTGTAGAGGTCATCTCTTATTCCCTGTGCACTATGCAGTTTTTGGAGCGCACCGAAAGAATTTAAATAAGGTTACTGTGGAATGTGGAAGGAGCTACTGTGCAATGGACAATATATAGCATTTGCTGGAGGTGCAATTGCTTTAATGGCTTCTTGGCATTCATACCCATCTAAGCCGCTTGCAGAGAATAAATACTTTCTTCTGCATGATATGCCTTGGCCTCCAGCATGCAAAGGAGGGATCACGGGGATTTGCACAATTTCTGTGAAGCTTGTGCCAAACTTCCAGCAGCACAAATGATGCTCCCACCTTGTATAGAAATGGTGGAGGTAATGCTTTACAACAGGTTTTTCATTCAGAATTTGTTGATTTCTTCGATCAGGTTTCAGGGGCATCTACAGAACTCCTCAGAATTTCTCAGGTCCCTAATTTCACACACCTGAATGGGGCATTAGCTGCACCTACTAGTCCTGCTTTTCTTATGGAGTGGTCTTGCAATGACACTGAATGCTGTGCCATTACGGAGGGCAATGATACAGTCACTTACATAGGCTTTCCCATGTTACCAATGAAAAATGGTGCTGTAATAAAATTCACCCAGTGGTTGAGATGGACATGCTGCTGATTCACTGCCAGGTCAAAACTACAGGATTTGTTTTGAGTGCTGCTACTATGGGGCAGAGGTTCTAATGGAAGCAGGGTCTTACGGAATCAGGCATCATTTCATGAAACAACAATACACCATATCTAAATATACAGGAATAGTCATGCTAGCAACTGTTTTTAAAAACACTCTTTTAATTATGGGGCTTTACCAGTAAAACCATACAAAAAGAATAGTTTCTAGATCTGAATTGCATCCAGTTTGTTTCCAGATGAAATGACCTAATTAAGGGAGGATGTTTTTTGTTTTGTCATTTTTGTATTGATTTTTTCTTCATATAACTGTGACTGCAGATTTTTTTTTTTATTTTTGGCAAACCACAAACACAAACAATGCTTTCTCCAAATCAGAATGCTTTGGGAGATTCTTTCCCTTTTGATCAAAACCATCAAAGTTAAGTCACTTCTCTTTCACATGGAATGTCTGATTCTGCACTTAAGTTCCTTTGTCTATGTGGGTACAACATGGGTAATCTTCTGTTCAGTAGAATTTTTAGTTGAAATTTAAAACCTTTTTTAGGTATAAGATACATGTATTTGTAAGTGGCCATTTCCTTTGTTGTTTGATAACAGTATAACAGTACTTAGTGCGAAACAGTTTTAAATTATGCATGTGT
This sequence comes from Albula goreensis, assembly GCA_022829145.1. Lineage (NCBI taxonomy): Eukaryota > Metazoa > Chordata > Actinopteri > Albuliformes > Albulidae > Albula > Albula goreensis. The sequence continues at coordinate 10,161,495 of CM040760.1, forward strand.
ATACATTCAATCAGAATAAGATCACAGAACAGTGGATGGCAGAGAATGGGGTCCAGTAAAGTGAGACGAATCATAATGATTTCCTATGAGTGGACATTTGTACTTGGAGGAGTATAGCGCTATAGCACAGTATTAGAATCGCCAAACAATTACAGCAAGTACATGTTGTTTGCCAAAGAGTGCATTTAGGATAAACATGAATGAAGGCATATTATTCCAGGGAACCAAATAACCTAATAATAAAAATTACACCACAATAACATTGGGCCAATTGACTCATCATTTTGGGAGGTAATGTCAAGAAAGCCATACAATGGTATTTATTTTACATGTATTGCATCATCTCTTTCACACAGATGAATAAGGTTAAACCTGAGCTGTGATGCAGCTGTATTGTAAATATATCATCACTTTGTCCTGATACCCAGTCACACTTGTTCAGTATTGTTTTGACATTGAAATAGTTGGGAATCAGTTCTGTATTTAGAACAGGAATTGATAATACAGTTTTGTATTTGCATATAAATGTCAGTGTCATGATCGTAGCCAGGAGGTCCAAAACTATGTCCTTCAGTCCCTTTCAGCTGTCAAACTTGCTCTCCCTTTTTTATCGCTCTCTCACGTTATCTGAAGGCACAGAGCATTTGTAAACACCTGCAGAAAATATCTGAAGGTCATAGTACTGGATGTCCTGGCAATGTCACTCCTCTCTAATAGTATAGGGAAGAAATAACTTGCTGAAAAACCACATTCTGCCATTTGCTTTACATAAGCACATTGATCATTGCTTATTTCAGGTTCATAGAGCAGGCTTTGTCTGCTATATATGTATGTGTATATCGTGTGACAGTCTGTACTTGATTTCTGCCAACAGGAGGAGCTGGTGGTGAACCACATGGCTGCCAAGATTGTGGAGAATGTCTGCACAACAGTGTCCCATCATGCACAAGGATTCATCACGGGGGAGATTGGGCCTATGCTGTGGTATCTCTATACTCATTCCACCGTGGATTCACTGAGGGTCACCGCCATATCGGTGAGCAGCCATCACCACATCACCTGCAGAGACAGAGCTGAGTAAATAAGGGAAGATGTCACGTAGTCTGAATTAATCTGTTATAAATTACTTCTGAGAGCCCCTATAGCATCTGGTGTAACTTGTTTTCTTTATGAGGAGTCATTTGAATATTGCATTCATGGACTTGAAATACGGAGTGACACACTGGGTCCCTACTTATTTTGGTTATAATGGAGATGACCCTAGCCTCTCTGTGTCCCCCTCCTGCCCTGTGAAGGCCCTGTGCAGGATCACCCGCCATTCTGCCAGCGCCTTCCAGAGTGTGATTGACAAAGTGGGGCTGCCGGCCATCCTGAGCAGCCTGGCGTCTGGGATCGGCCGCGTCCAGCAGCACATGCTCACCATGTTCGCCGCCATGCTGTCGTCTGGGGCCCACCTGCAGCGCCTCGTCCAGGAGAAGGTAAGGAGGGGCATCTTTAGGGCCCAGCTAAGTAAAACATCAGCCTAATGGGTTTCACATCGCAGAGCCATGGAGGTTTTTCTCACCTGACATGAAACACTATCAGTCCTTGCCTGCTCCTTGTTTCCGCTAACCTCCTCTGGCAGTTAATTGGCCATTAGCGACGGTGAGATGGTGTTAGTGACTGCAGAGACAAATTCCATCTCCCCATTTGTCTTAAGTGCGGACAAATAATGGAATATAAATTCTATCCCCACGGAGACCCAGAGAAATGAAGTACGGAGCTAAGACTGAAGTGGAGGAGAGAGAGAAAGAGGGAGAGAGAGAGAGAGATTTCTCATAGACAGTCTCTGTGCCTCTAATTGGGAGACAAAAAAAAAAGAGTTTGGAAGTTTCCTTGAAAACAGAAAGCACTCATTCCTCTTCCGTGGATTGAGTCTGTACAATTTGAATGTATAAATGAAGACACCATGCGTAAACAGCTGAATTTTTATAATCTGCTCAGTTCTACATCACATTTTCCCCCTCCTCCAGCACAGTGGGGAAAAAAACATTGCATTGTATTTTCTCAGAAGCTGTCTAATGCAGGGCAGAATTCTGAGTAAATAGACTGGTAAAATGACGATTACTTTAAAACTTTGAACACTGTAACCAAACCAATCACTCTGGACGTTGTTTAGCTTCTTATCTTGTTTATCCTCTCTGGATTTGTGGTTGCCAGCATTAACTCCCAAGAGTCCAGTGATGGTTTGTCTTTAATATTCATGTTGCTTTCAGTATTTTCATGCTGGAAAGGCTGTTATGTCAGGTTGTTACTATTTTTCGATTATTCCAAAATGACCCCTGCTGTAACATCCCCATGCCTAGAAGAGGCAGGACAGCCCATTTGTTAGATTTGACACATTAGTCCTGAGTATTGTTGTTTTTTTTTTTACATCTTGACTGAAGCCGGACTCTGCTGAAAAACAAGCTGGTAAAATCATTTAAAAAGCTGCCTTCAAGGTTGTGTGAGATTGCCTTCAGTTCAGTCTGCGAATTTTGCTTGACCTGAATTAATTTATATGTAGATTTCCCAATTTAAATCTAGACACCAGTTTTTTTTCTTCATAAATGATAACATTTTCTGTATCACCCCTGCACCGATTCTGCCATGCTACAGGGGTGTAAAATGCTAAACATTTTTATTTCTATCTCCCCTGATAAATAAAGTCCTCTAAGCCATGTGTTTAGTCATGCATTGTCTTTGCACAGAATTATAATTTTAATGAATCACTGAGCAGCTAAACTAATTAGTTAAGATGCTGTGGAGATCTTAGTGCATGGCTTAGGAAGTCACTGATGTAATTGCAATTTATGTAAGAGGTCGATGCATCTGAAATTAATTAGACTAACTCGCACACAACAGGGTGCTCATCATGACAGGCAGGTTTTGTTTTGGGATTCTGTGTGGGAACTTTAGGTTAATGTTGTTGGAAGGTAAGGTTAATGAGTCCTTTTTAATTAGCTTTCTCTGTCTCCCCTTTTCTTTTAACTTGTGCTTATTTGACTTTCATCAAACCCATATCCTGTGACATATCCATCTATTGGAGTTTCAGTGTACTTGATATGACTAAGCATTGTATAACAGGTGAAATATCACATTTATGCTTAATTTGTATGAATATGTTTCTGGACAGTGCTGTCTGTATTCTGAGCTCCCTGTGGGGATGGAGAAGGTTACTAGCCTTACCCGCATAACCATCCTCCTGTGGTAATTCAGAATGATTTGTGTTAACTGTTGGATCAGACAGCGAGGCACACTACATTACAGACTGATGTCTTCATTTATATTAAGGGTAACCATTGAAGATGTCAGCTATGTGAAGCTTGATCAAAATGGACAGAGCTGAAAAAAGAGTGGTAAATGCTGACAGGAAAACCTGTGCCCTCACATTCATTTTATCAATGACCACAACTTGACTGAATAGAATGATTTTACTGTAGTTGTGGGGGGTTGGTGAAAAAGGGCATATAAACAGTAATGTTTCTGGAAGAGTCTTGGCCAGACTGCAGTCAGTTCTGCGCCACTATTGTTGCTCTCTGATTTCCCTCTGACTGTGCTGAGATTCCAGTAGCAGTATTCCAAGCCTGGTCTCAGTTGTTGTTTTACACTGGCTTTCCCTTTACAGGAATTTGTTTCAAGGATGATCCGTTCGCTGGAGAGTCCATCCTCAGTGATCCGAGCAAAGGCCTTCCTGGTGCTGGTCCAAGTTCTGATGAACAACCGTGAAATGCTTCTTCTCTGCTGTAATTCCAGGTACCGCAAATTTCCGAACAAAATACTCATTAAATCCTGACACAATATAAGAAACTAATCATCTTACAAATGTCTGTCCTCACATATACATTCATATGCATCCTCAATAACATTTAAAAAGTGAAACATCCGGTCTCTGTTACCTGCCTCATTCAATATAGAGTCATGGGGAGGGGGAGCTGGAGTCTATCCCAGCATACACTGGTGGAATAGAAGGAAGACACCCTGGACAGATCTCCAGTCCACTGCAGTACATTAGTCCAGTCACACTGTTCATGAAAACGAGCACTGAAGTTGATAAGAGTCGGCCTGGTGAAGCGTTCATTGCCCTAAAAAATGTACAACACTGCTGATGTAATTGGAAAATTTAAATCCTAGTGCTTCATACCAATGCCAAAGTGCATTGTCCTTTTCAAATAAAGGAAGAGTAAAATTAGTTTTGTCAAATGACTCAGCAGTCAGACTAATGGCTTTCTACAATACAGTGCACAATCCTGCCGCAGGAAAATATAAATCAAATTCAGTTTATTTTTGGGTAACACCTTTCAAGCCTCCAGATCATTAAAGATAAAAGTCATTTTGAACCTTGTGTCCCATATCAAATGGGTACAGCTGAAATGATTATTTAATGAGAATAGAGTAAGCAGCATTCTCACAGGAGGAAACAGATGGGTGCCTTTTTTTAGCATATCAGCTGAAACTAGCCTTAAATTTACTGCCAGAACTAAAAATTGATTAACTATTATTTTCCAAATCCTTTGATAAGTGTATAATTATCTTGTAATAGTATTCCCTGAAACTGTAAAAGAGGAGTGTTTTAATAACATAGTCTACAGGTTTACCATCCACCCTGTTATCCATGGGAGTAAATAAATGCTGTACATGAGAGCTAGTAATCTCATTGGGTTTGTCATGGGACCATAGTTAATAGTTTTCTTTTGGTTTAATTAGATTGTCTCTCTTAATTTAGTTCTTTAAAGCTTGCTTAGTCCACAAAGGGCCTGAGAGACAGAAAGAAAATGCAGGTATCTTGTATCTAGGTGGTGGAGTTGGAATGGACCAGTCTGTCTAGAGGATCTCCCACCTTAGTACTTTTCCAGCTATTTATCCATGGAGAAGGTGGTGAATCCCCTCTCCGAATCAGTGCATGAGTCATAGGCGGTGCACCAGGGACCCTTTTAAGATGCGACTGTGGGAGAGCCATTAGGAGTATTGTCATGCACTCATGTGTCTAACTGGTATGAATGAATCATTTAATTTTACAATACTTGCATCCTGGAGATTATTAGTTGATGGAGTAAGTTTTAATCTGTCTCAGGTAGCTAGACTTTCGTTTCCATGTTGTTTCTGATGTAAGCACACAGAATTCAAGCATCCCAGTCTCTCTTCGAACATTGGAAACTCTTAAAATATAGAGATTTTTTAGGAATACAAACCATTGTTTTGAAATTGGGTGAACTCTCCCTTCAGTAGTTTTATCCACAGCTCAAAACAGAACATAGGAAAGACTGGTGCCTCAATCAAACCAGTGTTCTTTTTCATACAGTATCTGTTTCTACATAATGTTCAATAAACAGAAACATCTGCTTTCAGTAAATAATCAGGATTCACTTATTTATATAGTTTCTGCTCTGCTTCCCACGTCTAACTTAAACTTAAATGAGATTGTAGTCCAGGATCAGAAAACAACAATGAGCCATAATTCCGGTATTTTATCTCATGCATCTCTAAATGATTATACATTTTGATACATACTACCATTGATCACTAGGGGTAGTACTTCATCCAGGGTCTGGCCATGACACTGTAAGTGGTTGTCAGAAATGGCTTAATTACAGCATTGTAATTAGGTCACCAGCTGTGCTGGAAATGGGCAGCACTGGTGAGGCAGCCGTGCAGCAGAATTGGAGGAGGATTCAGTCCTGGAGTTGGGCTCCATAGAGGGATCTTCACACAGAGCGTGTCAGTGCTATCCTGCTGTACCCACAGGAGTGTTGCCTTGGAATTTCCCGGTGGTCAGTGCACATATACGACTCACAGCCTGAACAGTAAAAGATCTTTCTGTCAGAGAAACAGCAGATAATAATAGATTTTTTTTTAATGAAATGGTGTTTAGCAGTAGAAAAAATAATTTAATTACTATATGAAAGGTAAAAAGGTAGTCAAACTATGTATAATACAGCTACATGCATCGGCTATAATTTACATACTTCGACTACAAAAGCAACATTTTTATTAATGACAGCACAGAACAGTATAGTACTCTTCGTAACTTAGTTACCAGAGAGTACAATACTGTTTAGTTTAAAATGTTTTCCTTTTCCTGTTATTTTTCTAATAGCATCTGTATTGGAAATGAGGTGTTGGTGCCGTATCCAATGCACATGATTCAGTAAATGCCTAGAGTACTTTAGTGTCAGATTTTATGCTGCTTGTATTTATCATCACTTGGCCATGCGCAGCTGGCTAATAGTTATATAAGGTCTTTTTCATAATACTTTATTTCTTTCATTGCAGGTTTTCACTGTGCCCCTTTTTCAGACAGTCTTACGGTGTTGCATCATTTAAACATTAGACTGAGTGATATACTATTCTAATCTGGTTTATCTGCGCAATTGAACAGCTTTTGTTGTCGACGCTTGCATCGTGTACAGAGGTTGTCAATGATAGCACCAAGTTGCAAGGCTGATGTAGCCTTACTGCAGCTAGTGTGTCTTGGAAACTTTCTCAGCTGGAATAGGTCTGACAACCATTTATATATCTCACACACCTCTTCGCTTAACCCTTATTTATACAGCCATTTAGGAAATAATAAGTTCTCTCCCTGCCCTGACTGGTAATGGAAATAAATGTAAAGAATACTCATTTTAAAGAGTTGGTTGTATTCTGCCCAAGACTTAAAAGAGCAGAGGAAGAGGATTTATAATTCCCGACTCGGGCGGTTAATCTGAACGAGGCTGCAGAAATGTTCTGCGGTTTGATTTGCAGTTAAATGAACAGAGGAATTCATTGTGTGGAGCTGAGTGGGCACTTTTTCCCATCAGTAGAACACTTGTTAAATTATATGGCTCCCACTCCCATACACACACACACACACACCATCTCTGGAGTAGGGAGCTGAAATGTCAGGCTGCCACGCCCATCAATCCCTGTCATTTTTACACCAGAATTCCTGTAGGATTCCAATTATAGCGCAGCGTGCCGGGGCTGAGAGCACACAGCGTCCCACGGAGGAGTAAAAGTCATTTATCGTGAAAGTCACAGTCCCCACTCTCTCTTAGTCTTCCTCTACCTCCACTCATAATAAAGTGACTGGCCAGCCCTGCAGGCCTCATAATAAGGTAAAAGTCCTGACGTGTGGGAATAAATGGCCTTTTTAAATCATGTGAATGGTCCTGGCTCTGTTTTCCCCCAGCCTCCCCCCGGCTGTAATGGGTTCTGAAGTGGCCGCTGCGGACAGCATACGGCACTTCCTGTCCCTCGAGGGAAACCGATAAACTCTACAAATGGGGGAAGTCTGCAGGATCAAATGAATCATCAGGCATTTTTGGGATGGCTACAGAGTCAGAGCTGCAGGTGTAGATGCCAGAGGACCCATCCTGTTGCGAATGGCCCAGTTCGGTTTCAGCTTCTGTGGCTTTCTGCTCTGTTTAGCAAACAACACACAATACTTGTCCACCATGACTTTGAAGTTGCATTATGAAATATTAGTGAAGAGAAAGTGTGAAAATATTTTAAGAATGTCTTACCTGTGATTATATGCAGTAGCATCATGATAATGAAAACAGCATGTATTCAAGTCCTTTAATGTTAAAGTCAAGGAATATCTTTATTCACCTCTAAGGAGCAGTTTGCTATGATGCCCTGTATCTAATTTATTACAACATAGTGTTGTAACATTGTGTATTAGTCAAAAGAGGATTTATCCAGTCAGTTATTTCCATAGCACACTCTTTTTACAATAAACATGATCATGCCTTAACAGCAAATATAAAACAATCTTACACAGTTCATGAAAAGATTTGCCATTGGCATTGCCATATAATATGATATGAAAAGCTGTGTTTGAAAGCATATTGACTCATCCATTTAGAATTCTGATGTTAAATATCTGAAGTTAAGAATTTTGAACAAAAAAAAAGATTCAGAGGCTTCATTGTATTTGTTCTTTTTGTTTCCTCTTTCCCTAGCACTTTTGTTTTCACTATAATCAGACACTCAGGTGAGCTAAGTGTGTCGCCCACCTACAAGCACTTTTATAGGGATTGTTTCTTCTGCAACAGAGGAAGGGAATTGCTTTGTAAGCTGGGAGAGAACAGAGCCTAGACCTGAAGTGGAGGGGATTGATGTTTGAAGAGAGAAAAAAAAAGCTTTTAGCTCTGTGATTATTGTGGAGATGAGGTCGTGATTGTCAAAGTTAAAATTGATATGATTTGTTTTTTACTTTTGATCTCTAATGAAACCCCCCGCCTCCGCACATCCCACCTAGGCAGAGTGCTTTAAAAGACTGCTGGGTTCCTGCAAGCATTACAGTATTATTTCCATAAATTTTAAGTGTGCATACATTCATATCCCATGTTCTTTTACTGGAGGAGAGTACATCAGTTTGTGAGTTGTAGTGGCATTTCACAGAATATGCTATATGAGAGTGCATAAGCTGGAATTCGCATGTCTTAATTCATGTTTCACAACATATTTTGCCTAGCTTTGCTATCTGTGGTCTTCTCTCAGAGCTTTTCTATCCATTTAGAATGAAAAAACTCAGGTCTGTGTTTATGGTCTTTGTGGCTTTGATAGCATCTGTTCTTGGCAGAGAAGTGCTTGTGATTTGTTTTTGGTTTGCTGATGTACGAGTACATGGCTCCATATTACTCTCCTGCAGTAGAGCAGACGGTGTCAGCAATGCAGGTTTGGATGACTGGTGCTGACAGATGCAAAAAATGATGCTGGAAAGATGAAGTTTGCCCAGGAAAGTACAGGCAAACCTCCAAATAAGTAGGGCAACATCACTTAGCCAAGTGAGTTCAGTCATTCCTCCAATTATCTGTGTCCCCATGGCGGAAGAGCGAGACTTTAAATTAACCGTGGAGAGGCGGTAGGCGGAAGATAAAACGCGTGTCAGCACACCCATTGTTTCATGTTGAGAACGGGCTCTTTGTTTTGTGCTCTGTCAGAAGCCCCGGCCTTTTTTCCCCTGCAGTTTTATTGCTCATTGCAAGGTTCTTCGCAGTTTCCTTGCTGTTGGTTTTGCCTGTGTGTCTAATTTGAGAGACAGGCCTCAGCAGAAATATCTTGCGATTGCGGGGAGGGTGTTGGGTATCCGGCAGCTGATTGTGGGGCGCTGCAGCGCGGCGGTGGCAAAACAGGCTAATTAACAGCACCTTTTAATAAGCAGGTGCCCGCGGGCAGAGAGCACAGAAACACAGGCTCTCTTCCCCCTCTCACCTCCTGCTTTGCCTGTGCGCTGGGCCTATAGACTGGAGCATAAACACTGCTCCTGCCCTAGCCATCCCTCCTGCAGACTCACTGTAGGCAGAAAACAAACCACCGCTGTGTTAATATTAACACTGAAAGTAAGGTCTTAGTTTGTCCTGTGGCAGAACGATTCAGGCAGCAAAAGGTCAGAGTCGTTGTGATCGATCCCTCTGAGGTTTTACAACAAATACAGATTCATGAGCAGGACAATTGAGCTCTTCATTTTTCACAGCAATACTGTCTCTGACACAGTTTATACAACTTAATGTATTAATGCATTCATTTTTCAGCAACTGAACATGGGAGACAGGTGAACTTTAGCTTAGGACTGTATGAAGAATTAAAGCTGCGCACAGAGAACTGCTTGCACTTCTGCCTCTTTAAAAATATGTTGCTCTCACAAGCAGATTGTTGTGCTTGTACTGTACAGAAGTTACAGTGATACTGTATTCTGAAGCTGTTTTTAGAGGTGTACTGTAAGCATAAGAAGATATAAAAGCGTGGCTCCAGGTGGTTGTACAGAACTATGTTGAGAGGGACCACCCTTTATGAATAGTGCTGTGTCGTGAACCACAGTGATAAAGTTAAAATTTTAAAAATGTTTTCAAATGAAATTGCTTTCAAAACTGTTGATACAAAACGGACTGGAATCTGAGCATACAACAAAATGTCAGCAATCTGAACCCATGAGCTGGGGCGGTTTAGATTACTGAAATTTTAGCATTATGGACAGTGATAAAATTAAAAAAGTAGACATTTTATTGATTTAAAAATGACATCAATCATGCCATATTTTAAATGGGATGTTCTTTTTGTAGCCTCCAACAAGAAACCTTGTACTGGATTACTGCAAATAATTAATAATTTGTATGTGTAATTAATAATTAATACCTTACAGCTTTCAAAAACCAAATTTTGTAACCCTAACTTTAAAGGAAAACTGTTAACCAAGAGAAATGATAGAGGGATAAGAGTGTGAGATAAATGAGGGTCTTTTCAATAGAAAGCAGCAGCAGTTGGTAAACACACAGCTTCTGATGCAGTAAACCACAAAATAAAAAAATGTCTTTATTGTAACCTTTAGAGTTTGGCAGACACTGCTGTTTTTATTGATCATGCTATGCACAACTCTTCTTTCCCTAAAACATATCCTGCACAACTTATGGCAGGATATGTTTATTTCAAACATTATTATTACACATTTGTGTACTTGTAGACACCAGTCTTAAGGTAAACTATCATTTAATATCCAGCTTGTTGATTTCTACCAAATATTAGTATTTAACAATAGTGTCAGATTGTGCTCTTTTGTCTAATTATGATTGTATTTTGTGTTTCTTATCATGTAAAGTGCAGGAGCATTTTTGTTTAATTCTTGGCCTTTTGCATCAGTCTTTAAAATGAATAATCAATAATAATTCATAGTTAGAATTTTACTTCCATGTTCATACCTATTCGGCCCCTCTGTGTATCCAGGTTACAGAGTCCTGGATTACTGAAGTTATACTTTATTAAGGTTAAAAACAGTGTACCCCAATAGACAGAGAAAATGTAAAATTGTAATGCAGACCGTTAGAAGGAGCTCCACCACCCACCCTGCAATTTTTAACTACTATGCTGGAGTAATAGTAGGTGTAACATAAAGGAGAGAGGTTTGAATTGGAAAGCACCAATATTTTGATATTTGGAGAGCATGGTTGGTAGCGAACCAACATTTTTTGGACAACTTTTTTGAATCCTCAAATCACGGTGCCAGATACTGGACATGTGATCATTTTACTCATACTGATTTTTTGTTTACTGCCAAATCAAGTCTGTTTATGGCTAAAAAATGTAAATTTTTCCAAAGTAATTTTATAATGAATATATGCAATGTGTAAACTATTGACTGTGCTGCAACTGAATCCTATTTTGAGAAACTAAAGTTAATTTATATCACAGCATGCACCCTTAATGAAACTAAGTGTGTCTGAATCTAGTCACATGTTTTTTTAAAGCTTTACCATAACTAAATCCCAAGCATTTGAGCTGTTAACATATTACTCATTTCAGCCAATGTCAGGTTTTGTGTTGAATGGATGTTGGCAGTCTTTTTTATTTAATCCATTATATTTTTGTCCTAAATGGTTTTTTGTCATAGCTGAATAGCCACAAAGAGGTGAGCTGGAGAGCTCTGATGAATAGGATTCATTTGAGGTAATGCACATTCTCTTCCTCACCCTTGTTTTCTGCACAGATCCCTGATTTACTTCTGTGCGTTTAGATTCAAGCCATGCGTGAGTGTGGGCTGGGGTGAATAATAATGATTTCTTGTCCTGATCGTAGGCTGGTGATGTACATTGAAAGAGACGTCCGAAAGGCCACGCCAGGGAGGGAACAACAAAGCAGCAATGAATACCTGTCAAAATGCCTGGATGTCCTCATCCGTCACATTGTGCAGGAGCTGCCGGGCATTCTGGGTAAATCAATCACTCCACAGGAAAACAGTGAAAGGATCGAGCGTGGAAGCCTCAGAGAATGGGCATCAACGGTTTAAGCATCCAATCTCTCTGCTTCTCTTTAATTACCTTTCTGATTGAATTTTAAAGCACCCAGCCAGGTATTGACCTTTCGTGCCTTTCCATTTGTTAATTAGCACTGTTATATGGCAGGTCTCGCCTCAAACAGAGCGGGTGTGACTCCAGAATGGTAAAATGGCTCACTGCAAACTCTGCTTTGTGACCTGGAAGTGCCTGTCTGCCTCATTCACCCGTGCCAAGCATTTTCACTCAGGGTTCAGTCAGGATTTGACCATTTGCACATTGTTGCTCACCCCATGTTTCAGTGTCTCAATAAATGTGACAGTTTGTAATTCGTCATGGCTCTGTCTGTGCAGGTGACATTTTGTCTGCGTTGGGGAACATCGCGGGACGCAAACATCCATCAACTATTCAATCTAAGCAGCTGAAGCAATGCCTGCCAATGATGGGTGTGGTGCTACATCTTCTCACTTCACAGGTGAGCCCTCCCCCTGTGAGGGTGTGGGTGTGACTGAATGTATACAAATGCGTGTGTCTATGTGAATATGTGATAAATGTCTTTTTGATTTACACACATGTATGCTAATAGCAATGCATTGGATCACAGATGCACACTGACATAATGGATAAACCATAGCCAGATAAGAAAGCCTCAGATATCAGCACATGATTCACTGCCTCACCACCCCTCATATCAGCTGTTGTCACCTTTGGGGCCCCTGGGCCATTAAGCCAGGAACAATGAGAAATGTACCCTTGATCTCTAACTCAAATCCAATGAGGGAATATATGTAGAAGCTTATTGTTCTAATAAAATTACTTCTTTTGATGATGTGCAAAACATTTCCCCATAATTAGCTAGGGAAGTCACTAAAAATGTAACTGCCTCTATATTCTGATAAAGTTTTTGAACAATTCTTAATTGCATAATTATTACTCAGCCTTGCCACATTTTACCTCAGGAGTAGAATGAGGCCACAACAAAGGCCTCACCATACCCTTGGAAAGACCATGACAAAAGTAAGCCTCACCCTTTGCCCTGACCTGGTACTTTGTTCCTGAAGGCAAGAAAAACATTGAAAAAGAGTGGTGGATTACCATTTGATCATTATTTGAATTTCTGAAGTTAAATTTACTAATCAGTACAAATGTACTCGGTATTCAGAGTTCAGCATTTTTAAACATGCTTACTAGTTACTGTGAGTTAAAGTAAAAAATTTAGACTGGCGGTTGCATATTTATAAGTAGATTGCTTCCATGTACAATATGTGTTTACAGATATTCAGAAAAGCAGAATTTTTTTTTTTCCAGAAAATATCATTAATACCTCATCAGTTATGACTGATACAAATTGTATCAGAATTAATTGTAAAGGTCATATAGAATATGTACAAGTTGGTAATCTGTTAAGTATCAACATTTAAAATGGCAAGATTGAAAATGTCCCAGTTTAGTCAATTATAAAGGCATGAAATGTGGGCTTTTCATAGATATTGGTTTTACCCTTCTGCCTCAGGCCCGATTATTGCCATTTGGCAAATGGTGCGAAATTGGATTTAGAGCTGACATGCTCAGTTGGGCTGAAATTAATACGAAGGAGTTTTTTCTTTGCTCTTGCAAGATGTTTGTCACTAAGCTGTGTGATGAAGCTATGCTCTGATTCAATAGAATTTCCACGTTTGAGGGATTTTCATGGATGGTAAACATGACTGCACTGGCAAATTGAGTCATCTCATTTTTAAAAGTAATAACTTGTCTGTCTGATATTTCTTACTTGTGTGCCTGGTTTTATAAGGATACATTTAGCAGTCCATTAAACAAGGATAAAGTTCTGTCCAATGAAAGATGACTCTCTCAAGTGCTGTCTTTTCCAATTACTTTTCAAAAGCAGATTTTCGATGTCAGGCAACTTGATGTGATTTATAAGTGGACTGATAGAAGCTAATAGGCTTCAAGAACAGGATGGGCTGCATAGCTGTCTATGGGGTGTTGCAGGCTAACTGACCAGGAGAAAGTGATTGACTTGCCTGGCCACCTGGGCATGAGGTCAAACTACTTGGTGTTGACAGCCATTTGCTTGTTCTGATTCTTGATCGCTTCCTAGGTGTGAAAGAAAGCAGACATCTCCCTTGTAACTTGTACTATGGTAATGTGAAATCAGTGCTCTCTGAATGGGAAGGAAAGTTGTGGAGCAGGAAGTCATACTGATGGTATACTTGCCCTTCTGCTTCACCAGTTTGGTTAGGAAGAATACAATGTGGAACACTGAACTGTTAATTTTTTGTCAGTGGGTCTTGCAGCTGGTGCCCGGAGGGAAGGTTGTAGACTAGGTTGTTGATGTTTGCATGCAGGTGGGCAGGTGTGCACACATAGGTATAAGAGAGGCTGATAATGAGCAATTAACCTTAATTAGACATACGCACAAGAAGACAATGCAAAGCTGCAGGTGAACACAGCATGTAGCTCTGTGTGTGCGTATGAGAGAAGGAGAGTGAGGAAGGGAGGCAGAACAAGAGAAAAAGTACAGCACAGTGTATAAACAGTGTAGGCCGTGTCTGACATTGAAGAGGGAGCAGAAAAGCATTAATTCTCTCTCCTGAGATCCCGGTGCATTTATCACTGCAGGACATAGAGAGGGATGAGAAATCTGCACTGCCAGGGGCTGACAGCTCGGCAGGGCTGTATAAACTCCACTAACAGCAGCACAGTGAGCAGGGAAAGTGTGCAGCTGTAGCTGTAAACTCTTTCTGTCGGCAGCACAAAGAATTTGTGGGGAAAGTGTGGGGCTGTATAAAATTCTCTCTAACAACTGCACTGACAATTTGTGTGGAATGTGTGGGGTTGTGTACTGCAAATACACCCAATGTCAGTGAAGAGTTTGTGCAAAGTGTAATGCCAGATAAACAACTGTTAGTTGAGAAATTTGGAAGCAGTCCTAAACTGTCCTAATATCTTTACAGAATTGCAGAGAAGGCTTGCAGTGAATGAAGGAAGAGGGAAAGTGAAATATAGAAGAGTGTCAGAATGACATGGTTTCATTTCTCCACAGATATTCAGGCCGCAGGTGGTGACCGAGGAGTTTCTATTAAAATTTGGAGCACTGTTGGTGAGGACATTAAAGAAAAAATGCCAGTTGTTCTTAAATATACAATGTATCAAATGGTGCCATTGTAATTGAGGTTTACTGTCTGTCATGTCTCTTCCTTGTGCATATCACAGAATCACATAGTATCCATAGATTCTTGCGGAACCAACCTAGAGAGAGCTGTAGGTCAGTACTCTAAATGATGGCTCTGTACTTACTATCTATATATATATATGTTTACCTGGACTAAGGTTTTGTAGATTTCATGTGCCTCACACTGGTGTTTCCAGGTCAAACAGTGTCAGAGGACCTGATCAGGAACGCGCTGTCAGCTGTGGAGGCCATTACCCAACATCCCTCGCTGCTGATGCCACATCACTCTGCTGTAAGTGTGCCCCAAAAGGGTCAGCATTACAGGGGTCAGAACTCCAGCAACATAGAATTAATAAACTACTAACCATACACTCTAATAACTGTAACTAGAGCTGCCATGCACTTAAACTGCAAAAAGGAATAGTATGCAACAAATGGTACCACAAAATAATTTAATCAAACTTTAATTAAATTTTATACTTCCTTTGATAATCACTGTTACATAAGCTTAACCTTTCAATAAATAGTTGAGAATCTAAAGCTAAAGGTATTTTTTTGTTCCCAAAACCCATTGGCACTGCCTGAAGCCCTGTCACTATGATTCAGCCCACCCCTGGGCTGCTTGTAACATGGCCAGTACCACATTAAGAGTCCAGAAGGAGGTAGAACTGTGTCAGAGCCAGTGAGGCAGTGCCATTTTGACACTGGAGAAAGGTGTAGGACTCGGTAATGGGAGAAGGCTCTTCTATTACAGCATGCCACAAGTGATTACAGTCCACAGGGTCTGTGAGCTGGTGAACATCCACACAGACACGCCCACACACACATACACTGTCTACACAAGGATCCGGCACATCTGAAACAGACTGAGTCTGACATTGCTGCACCATGCATCATTCTTGTTTGTGTCTGTGTTTGTGATTACATGTGTGCATGCATATGTAAGACTATGTGGGTATTCATTTGTGAGCGATAGTGAGAATTGGTGAAAGAGGATTTCATCTGTTCCTCAGCACAGCAAATACCTTACTCCAGTACAGTTTTCTAGCTTACAATATTACATAGTGCACATGCTGCAACATTTTTCATTTTTTTTTATTTCAGGGAATTTGAGGTAAAGTACTTTGTTCAAGCACACAACGGCAGTGTTATTTAACTTGAAATTTTATAGTGTTATTCTCCTGAGGGGTAGTTCCTAATATTTATTATTGCATCACAGACACAAACAGGAGACTGGCACATTCCTCACCATGAAGAATGGCTGGGTGAATAATCTATTTTTCAACGTACTGTTATGAGCACAGGGCCCTTATCCTACAACTGGAGGGTGCCAGCTGACTATATTTGTGAGCATGCACACTTGATGCATTATTCTAATATTAGTGTTGCAGTGCTACATAAAGAAAACTCAATTATTTGTAATGGTTTTTGTTCCACTGTCAGAAATGAAATGGCCAAATGTCAGAACTCTCCACCCACTTAAGTGCGAAATGGCAGTTCTTTAATGGAGGGACTGTGGCAGTATGCAAAATGTAGAGCCATGGCTATTGGACAACCATGAACATTTATGACTAATTTTGGAGTAGTTTCCACCACAGTTTGTCTTCAGCTTGTTTTTTTCACCTGTGACTCTAAATCAGATTTTCACATCCACAAGATAAATGTGAAATAATGACATCATCAACGAGTTGTCATACCTTGTTCCAGATACAGGATCATGCTTATGCTTCTCTTATTGCCAGATCTTAGTTGAAAAGTCCATTTTCATGTACCGTTTTAATCGGTAAGTGGAAATCCTCTGCAAAGCAATTGCATCACCTTTTCTCCAGAACTTAACATATTGTGTTCGGAATTGTGCTTGAGGAACTTTATACTTCCAGTGCTCTCGCACTCTCCAAAGTATGGTTAAATTTCATTTGTGTGCACAGTGACATCAGCTGCACCATTTAAGGCTACATTTTTGACATTGACGTTAACAAAGCTGTCCGAAGTAATCACATATATCAGGCGAGACTATATATAACAATGGAGGAACACAGAACAAACATCAGACATACCGAAAAATATGTGGCCTCGTCCGTACTTCCTGTTCAGTGTTATTATTAGCGATTCTGTTTGTCTGTCGCTATGAAGGGCGCTTCATAGGCCTGCATGTGACAATAAAGCAGCCTCAGTATGATGTCCAATGCTCCTGACAGCAGAGAGAGATTATCTCAATTACAAATGCCATGTTTTGCACAGCCATTATTATGTAAAATTGGCAACACCAAAAGAAGTGTGCCTTTTGTATTAAATGAAACACTTTGTTGACGGACATAATGAACTATAGTCCTCAACAAATGTAGTCACCATGGGCTTCATATGTAAATAATGTCTCATTCGAAACGTGTCCTAAAGTGTTCACATTGTGAGTCTAACATCATAGAATACTTATTATTAATTCTATGGAAATAATAATGAAAAATAACTCAATTTTAATTATAGAAAAAGCTAACATAAGGTCTTTTATCATACTTGACTACCATTGTTCAAAGGGTGGTGTAGTATTATATTTACATAGAAATTGCCACTTGCTTTATGAGTGCCTTTTCTTTTTCTTCCAGCTGTTGTAAATCACAGGGTATGAAGTACATTTTCATGTGTGTGTATGAAAAAACCCTGTCCATAAAGTTACACCAATAAATGATGGTGAGGTTATTTTCCCATTGAAAGGCTTTTTTTTTTTTTTCTTTGAAGGTTGTGGATGCAATCCTGCCTCCTTTGGCTTCACTGGCATTGAGTAAAAATGGTGAGGGAACTACTGTGTATTCATTCTCTGCTATCTTACATTTCACCTTTGACCCTTCTGACCACAGATGGGCAGATTGTGGGAAGGTGCAGTGTTTGTAAGGACCTTGCAGCCCTTTTTTTCCACATTAGCTCTGAGAAGATTCCTATCATATTTCTGGCCTTGTGCACTGGTGTGTGTAGTGGAGTGGCTGAGGTGTGAGAGTTGCTGTGCTTTGTGTACTGCAGTAGAGTGGCGGATCCTCAGCCTGCGGGTGCTTTCAGAGATCACTCTGTTGCTGCTGAGCCAAGAGGATGTGGAGGAGGGCAGGGCCTGCACCTCAAACAGACTGCTGTCAATCATCACTGAAGCTCTGCTTCCCCAGTGAGCCTCTGCACTTCTTTCCCTCTCCCTCTCTCTCGCTCAGTACCCTGTTCACCCTCTACCACAGCCTCCTCATTTTAAATCATGCTTGATTGTGGGCTTAATCTATGTGGATTTTCCACAGTATTCCATGTATAGATTTTTCACAGCCTTTCTGTCTCACTTTCACAAATTACTCTCTCTTTTGCTGAATATGTTCCAGGGGATATGACTTTCTACTTGTCCCATCATTCATGGGTGGTGCTTATTGGAAATTAAAAAAGGCAATGCAATAAAAACCAGGCTTATTTTCTAAAATGCAGGTCTAATTACTCACAGGCTTGCAGTTAGTCTCACAGTTAAATAGCATGTGCATTACTGTTTTGCTGAGAATTGACCTTAACACTTATTCAGAGAATAATAGATGCAGTTATTTGTGTAAAAGAAGTCATATGCAGAACCATTCTTTTGTCTCTTGTGAAATAATTTAAGAGGTTATTTTTTTGCGTGCCTATATGGTTCTAACTGCATAAACAACATTCCGGGGATGTATTATTCAAATAAATCAATATAAATGTGATAATTGATGACTCTTCATCCTTAGACCTCTGTTTGTTTTTAAATGAGGCCTTAATGAGCCTATTTCAACAACTACTAGAATCTGGATAGAAAAGCTGCAGAGCAATGCATTTGTCAAATCAAAACTGTCCTTTAAAATGAGAAAATGAATAAACCTTCATTTTAATGGTGAACTGTCCCTTCGCATTTCCTAATTCAAAGAGTAAATTGAAAATTGATTGTTTCAGGAGTTTAATTGGTTCCAGTGTTTTGAGTAATGTTTCCTTCCTCCACAGATATGAGTCTCTCCTTCTTGAGCCGGATCCTGTCCCAGCCTATGCCCTTAAGCTGCTTGTGTCTCTCACAGAGCATAGCTCACCTGTCAACAGGCAAGTTGCCCCATCCCTTTATCATTTTCAGTTTTTTTGTTTGTTTGTTTGTTTGTTTGTTTTTTATTACAACAGATGTTGTCCTTACTTAGTGCCAGACTTGGCTGAGTCTCAATATTCTCTGGTTTGAGAGGGATGGTGAAAGGGTATGGTAAAGGTAAAGTAAACACTGTAGACATTGTGCTGGAAAGGAAATACTCCAGATGAGTGTTTGTATACCCTAAATAATTAAAGTGGAAGCTGTGGAAATTTTAAAAGTGAAGATTCACATTGAATAACAGTGGTTGACAGGTATAGAAATCCTGAAATTGAAGCACAGACTAAATATCAGACCTGAACTTGAGTATTGTCCGATTGTGTTGTAAGAAGCATGCCAGGCTAGTTTCTGACCAGCAGCAGACTGAACTGAGGTCAGTGGAGGAACGTGAGGACCAGTTTTCTCATACTGTCAAAAGCAGCATGCAGAACCAACAGTATACTGACCTGAGTTCAGCCGGGACACGGGCAAATTGATATTAAGTCCAGATGATGAGTACTGTAGCCAGCTACTTAAATTATTTACAGTGACTCTCTCCATTAGCTGTGAGAGCTGGTTAATGTATGAGTCCTCCAGGCTGTGTGCTGCCAGGGGTTTAACATGGCCTCCTCTTAGAATGGACATGTATTACAGATTCAAGACCAGTGAAACTGTATTAACTCTAGGGCTGTCAACATTTTTTCATTACCTTATGTAAATCATATCAAATGCTTCACATGGTCATTTAAATGAACACAAACAGTCTTCGTTTAGCACTGGCACATGCTGAGTCTGGCAGATGAGCACATTTACTGTTGATGCTCTAAATGTAAATAATGTAAATACATTTCCTCGATCAATCTGACTGACAAGATACTTGTTTTCAACCAAGTAAGTTTTAGGGTAAGCCGGTAATTTTATTCAAGCCTGTCCCTAGAACATTTTATATGGAGCAAGATGCTTTTGACAGACAGCCAGAACCCTATTGAAACCACAAGCAAATTGCCTATATTGTTGGGCAGGCATAAGGTTGAGGATTCTTTTTCACTGTGTAACAAGTCTTGCATGACCAAAAGGATATTGTGTGCGGGTAAATGTTGAACAAGCATTTTAGAGATGGGAACTGCAATATTTTATCTAATCAGAGCACAAACGGCAACGTCTGCCAGCGTAACCCAGATTTCTGAAGGCTTTTAACCTAGGTATGCCAATTTAGCAGCAGTCCAATGCTTACAGCCTGTTTTTGGAACTGAAATCACATTCATCCTGCGATCTGATCATGAATATTCAAACAAGTGGTTCCAGCTGAGAATTTTTTTGCTCCAAGGTTGGTTTGATGGATAGTTTCCATGCTGCAGGACAAATAGGTGCAAATATTTAACATTCATGTCAAACTCTGGACTCAGGACTGATTTTCTAAATGAGCTCATTCACTACCTGTTTGGTTTACTCTGAAAACAATGCAGCTTGATGTCATTTTCAAAGGTACTAACACTTTCCATTTATTATTAGTAGCAGGAGTAATGGTAGAAATCATCATTGTGGTAGACTCATATTTGTATTAACAATAGTAGAAGTAGTCATTGTTGTAGTAGCTGGAATAGTAGTAAAAACTGTTTAGAGTACCTGTGGTAGTAGCACATGAAGTAGTAGTCTTCCATCTGAGTCCTCTGTCACGAATTTTGTACAAAATATTACTTGAAAATAATTACTTGACATTTAAACAAGCTGAGTAACAGTAAATGCTTTTCTAACATAAATCTTGTGGGTAATTTATTCCAGACGCTTCCATAAGCTCCATAAATTACAGTCCGCTCTGGCAGCAACCCCCAGTGGTGTAGAAGAATAGAAATTTGCTCCTGAGGTTCAGACCCGGATGCTGTGCCAAGGTGGTAATAAGTAGACCTCTACAGTAATAAATTTGGTAGTGGAGTCAGGTTGGGACAGCCCATAGATGTCAGAGAAGAGAACTTAAGGGGAAGCCTTGGCAAGGATAAAAGTGATGGATGCCACTCAGGTGATCACATGCTAATCAAAAGAGAGAAGAGGTGTAAACACTCCCCTATGACATGTCCTAATACATACGAGAGCCATCCCAGCACTCGGGCTCATTCTACTTGAAGTTGTTGTAGCTACTTTGTGCTAAAGTTAAAAAAAAAAAAGAAAAAGCCCTTACTCTGAATGGTTTCAGTCTCTCTATTCTCTTATTGCACATGAAGACAGTGAATGTAAATGAGGGGGAAATTGGATTTTTCTAAAGGCCACCACACTTCACTCAACTTCAGTTTTTATTTATTAAAAAAACTGTTAAAAGTTACATTTATAGAACAGAGTCTTCTCTCCCTGCCAGATGTGTTCTCAGCTTCACTTCTTTCCCTAATGGCTAATTAGGAGTAGGGAAAAAAGCTCTTCACTTGCAGTTCAGAAAAGTTACTGGATGTGACTAATCACAGATCAGAGAGGGCACCACACTATATGTCAAACAGGAGATACATTGATACTTTGGTACGTGCTTTGATACAACTTACCAGGAAAAAAAATATATGTTAGGCACCCTGTGTTTCAAGTGAAATAAAAATGAGAAACTGCAAATTGTGTAACATTTTAGAGATGACTGCATGGTAGAAATGCAGTCTATAAAAAGCAAGTAACCTTCAGTGGATCATGAATTCTTTCAAAATCACAGGACTGATTTTATCTTAAGACATGTTGGAATTTGTCATATTCATTTTTATCATGACCATATCAATGTTGCTATGATTAGCTATATTAGCTAGGTCAACTAACTAGTAGTCATAAATTCTTAAGAAAATATGGGTGAAAAGTTAGTCTAGACACAAGGGATCACCCCATTCAATATGCCAGCTAGATGGATAATAGTTAGCTGTGTTAAGTTAGGGCTAGCCACAACTTAACCTTACCTAGCCACAACTGCATCCCTGCTTGCTATGTCAAATGAAAATATACAGTTGTTTTGCATCACAAGGCCTTAAAACTTTGCTGATGACTGTCACACATCGTTGATTGTCCATCATGCCCAACCTTAATTGAGATATGTAATTTTTGGGCCAAATAATATGAAGTTTTTCTTATTTCTCAAGAAAAAAAATATAACCAACTTTTAGGATGAGCTATCCTCTTAATTTGTATCTGCAATCAGGAACTGGACTCAATCAAAATACTGAGAAGCATAGCATCTAAAAATGTAGCTACAGTTTGTTGGCTTGTAAGCTATTCAAGTTTCCCTGGGTTAGGTTGTGTCCCCTGCTAGTAAGTGATTTAGTCATATGTACAGCTGTGTGGAAAACCATAAAATGACTCAACATTTGCATGTTTCAGCACCTATTTATCATGCTCCCCTGCACTCACTCTCTTTTGGTCCTGATAGTGTCTGCTGCTCTGAACTGTTTAAATTGATGTCAGCCTTCAGTCGTACTTGTCTTTCTATGGCATTTTCCTCGTCTGAATAAGCATTGCCATTACAATGGAAATGAAATTGCATTTTCCTTAGCTTGATAAGGTCCTGAAAAAAAGTGCAACCCCCCTCTTGATGAGTTCTTGCCAAAAATAGATTGCAAATCTAGACATTAGCAGACTTCATACAAGTGGGTTTGAGCATTATGGATTTAATTAGGAGCTAAGGTCATGCAACTATGTAAACTTTTAGCCACACTCTTCCTTGTGTCAGCCTGAGTATACATTTGGCAGATAGCGTAGGGAGCTATTTAGCTTCTGGGAAATGGGTCTGTCTGATAGCTGAACCTGAACTACTCTTTGCTAGCCCACAACCAGCCAACTACAGAAGCACTGTTGACCACTGATACAACACAAACTTTGAAGTTCTAACTAAATAATAGATATTGTGATTTTCACTTCAGATTATGCAAGCTCCATCTTTTTCAGTAAGGTGAAGCCAAAATTCAGTGCTAGATTCCAGTTTATGTGTGTGATATGAAGCAATATCAGCATGGTTGAGATCCAGAACCTTCTTTATTACATTAGACAAGCTTTCCTCAGTGACCGAAGGGGGATTGCATTGTGTGGTTTGGAGTCTGCAGGGCTGCTTGGAGGTATAGGTTTGTCTGTTGGTTTGACAGGTGACAGCACCTGACCACGGGCTCTGTATGTGTCTGGCACTGAACTTCTGCAGTCCCTGTCATTCATTTACCTGCCTGCCATTTGACAGCTGTGACACAGGAGGCGCAGCTGCTTCAGTGCCACACTGATGATGTCACTCTGATGGTGCTCTGATAACAGTGACTGCGATAAGCTATTGTGTAATTTGCAGCAAAGAAGAACTTGAAGATTGAGCCCACAGAAGGCACAGAAATGGATAGTGTGTTTGCGTGTTGCTGTAGAACTTCACTGTCTTATTTGTAATGGTGTGCACTAAAGATGTCAATTGTATTACAAATATTGTAGATCATGTGACCATAGCAAAGGGCTTCTAGCATTGCTAAGAGGAAGAGAATGAAATAAATATGGAGTAAATTAGCAGTTCATAAGATAATTTTTCATCAGCAGACAGGATGTGATTGCAGCTAAATGTCACCCAGCGACTTTCCCATTCAAAGTTGTGGGCATGAAGTAAAATCCATCTGCTATTGGTTCCTGACTTTGTCAGACTGTAAATAAAATCTAGAGCATAAACAGCCAAGTGAAAACATGCAGCACTCATTAGGTGCCTTAGCAATGTTGGTGTGACCTTTGTCTATGCAAATGCCAGCAGCTCACTGCATCTGAATGAAAATGTTGATGCGTTAATGTGTGACAGTATTAAAGCAGGATTTATAGCCCAGAATACAGAAATCAGTATTCAATCAACGCAAGAAGAATGTTTTGTGGTACAGAAATTGTCTTGGTGTTATATTGAAGGCCCACTTGACTTCTGCTATATTTTACTTCATATCATTTGAGAATGGTGTTTTGATCAAAGTCCAATCAAGCTTGATATGTCAGTGTAAATATAAGTAAATGTTGGTGTGTGTACTGTATTGCATAAGCACAAAAGATGTTACTGTTGAATCTCTGGTATGTCATGAGTTTCGGCTCTTTATATGCCAGAAGAGTGGAGGGAGGGGGGTGGTCTGTCAATCATACCACCATCTCCCATGATGCTCTGCAGTAATGGAGTTTCAGATGTCCAAATTACCTGACCTTTCAGACATTTTAGGAATATGTACATGTATCAAGGTCTTTGAGTAACATTTCAACTGTATCTGTAGCTTGGCTTCTGAAAATGGAGTGATGGTATTCAGCTTCTGACTGTCTGGGATAGTCATACTGTCATGAGGTTGATGTAAAGCATTTTCAACCTCCCACTGTACAGCTGTGGTGGGAGCAAACATATAACTCCAATGATTCTGTTTTCCAAAGTCAAAATGCTGATTTGTAGTTATCTGGTTGTTGTATACCTGTTGAATACTTACTCTCACAGAATGTCTTTTTATTATTCCCTCAAAGCACCATCGCATGCATTTTATCAATGGGACGAAGCAAAGAATGCCATTTTGACAATCCCAAGGTCCTCTTCAAGGAGGCTTGAATGTATTAAACTCTACCGTCTTTCCTTCTGTGTTTCTTCTTCATCTTTGAAAATACACATTTACCTGTATTGTATACATTTACTTCTTTTGTGTGAGTTAAGGCCAGTGTCTATAGTACATCCTGTTGACAAATTCTTGTGAAATTCGTTATATAAAATGTTGTATAAAATGTTGTTATAAAAAAAATGATTTATTATATGAAAATAAATTTGATTTGCTTATTGAGAGGCCATGTTCCATCATCCAAGGTTTGAATTTCTTGATGGTTAAAACTGTCTAGCAAAAATATGACAAAGTATTTTATTACATAAATTATTAGTGATACAAAGTCATTCTAAAACAGGTTAACATGCAGGTTTGCATTTTCCCCATGCTACATTGGTAGACTAGTGAATCAGGCATTTGGTCCTGTGGGATACATGTTAATGATAATATGATGTGCTGGGGGAATTAGCCAATGCAGATATTCATTGATGAGTTAATGGCATCAAAACAGCTTTTTGAATGGAAAACAGAATCCTGTGGGTGTTACATTCATTTACACCACAGTTGCAGAATTGGGGGTCAAAACTACTTCACTTCAAACCCTGGAACATAGAGGCTGATCTCATTATTTCCATTGTCAAAAAACCAAGTTACAGGTGAAAGGTTACTCAAAGAGCTTGGAATCTTATAATGATTTGGTTGGTCCTGAAGAGTCTGAAAGAACAGCTAATGAGGACATCAGGGGCTTCATTACTGCAGAGTATGATGGGAAATGGTGGCTTGGCTGGATTCTCAAAGTTTACCACAACACAATGAGGTAAAGTATGCTTTCTTCAGCCAGAAGGTCCATCCTGCTTGTTCTTTTTTCTGAGAATAGATGACATTCTTGTGATATCTCAAGACCAGGTTTTGACAAATGCAAATCCGCTAACAACAGCAAAAATGTGTACAATGTCTACAGAGGAAAAGGAGAAAATCCTTGAGTACACTGCTCAACAAGAAACCGTAAATGAAACCTGATTACTCTCTCAACATCACTCCACACAAAAAACCCACAATATAATCAGCAGAACTGTGTGTGTGTGTGTGTGTGCACGCAGAGATTTGTTTTTACAAGAGAAGGGCAATTCTGTTTTTCTTTATGTGGTGTGCTGCAAAAATGAAGGCAGTGGTTACAGAATGCACAGCGTAGAATTTTGATTGAATCCTATTTTAGAGGCCATTTAATGAGGTGGGCACAAAATTGAGGTTTTCTAAGTAATGCAATAGATCATTATTATGTAGAGGCCTCATAATTAATTCTCTTGGTGACCTCTAGCTAATTTAATTTTGTCTCCCTTTTTTGAGGCTGATATTGTATTTTTACCACAAGCACCTTTACATACATGCAGTAATTGGCCGTGAATCAAAAGGCCTAATCAATAAGTCAGCAGGGGAAGTCATTCCCAATAAAAAGTCGCATTACTCCTCTGTGCCTGGCTGCCGTAACGCAGGTTTTCTACAGAGAATTAGTCAAAGGTCATTTTGTCAGATGAGTGATCTTGGCAGCATGGGTATTCACGCCACAGTGCTCCCGTGAAGTGGGGCTCGTGTACAGAGTCGGCATACTGCCTTAATGAAGATGAAATGTGTGCCCACTACCAGGGGGTGAACGCGCTTGTATCTCTCTGCCACAGGCTCATCGAAGTAAGCCGCCTGCTACCTGCCGTCTTTCAAGTCATCTCGGTGAGTAGCTTCTGGAAAAACCTTGTCGCCTCTGTACTCTGTACGTGTGACTGTTTATCTGCTCTCCTGCACTGTTTGGATATGAGTGTATTTCTTAGACATTTGTCCTTTCATTTCAGCCTGGGGGGAAACAGCAATCTGAGGGAAAATAAAAGTGGTTTGTAAAATCCCACTGACACCTATTCTCACCTGGTAAAAACCAAGGTTCAAAATGTATAAAGGAGTGTTGGAATCAAAGTGATATTGTGAAACTGCTGGTTCAGTCCTATTTTTATCTTCTGTCAGGAGGTGTGGAAGAACACCTGCATTTTGGCCATAATTCACCTCTTTGTGGATAACACTTCTCAGTACAGAATTTCAATAACAGTAAAAGCCAACCTGTAAAAGGACACAACTAGAACTAGGTTCTTTAGCCTCTTTGCTTGATTGTAATATTATGCCAATGAAATGAGCATAACAATCTGAACTAATATGAAGCAAGAGGGGATGGCTCAGGGGTCACAAAACCGTTGTATGAGTTGAATTATATTAACAATCGGTGATCAGGCTAACATTGCTGAGCCACCCCAAACCCCCATTTCACAGAATAACCAAATGGTATGGGATTTTTCTTTCTGGAAAATACATTGTCAAATATATTTTAAAACTACCAGATGAAGTACCCTTTTGTAATAAGCATGAATGTGTATGCCATTTCAATGACAAGTTTCAAGGCTTAATGGCTCACGTCTATTGTCATACATAAAACAAGCTTTTCTTCTGCAGAAATAAGTATAGTCCTGAAAAATAGTTTCAGGATTTTCTTTCAGCCTTCAACAAGCAGCACTGTGCCTGCATCGTAACTATATAATCATATTTGATAAAGGAATGCAAAGGCATATTCCTTTTCATGATTCCTTTTCAGACATGTGTAAAAGCAACGGGATTCATGTGTTAATCAAGAGAATGAAGCAGATAAATATTAGAGTGGATTTTGTTGTTGAGTTGAAAGATAAGAAACATTTGTTAAGTTGAATCTCAGATACGTACTCACTCACTAAGGTTCAGCTTTTTTGGACTGCCAGTTTGTTTGAGTGGTGTTTCCAGAGCCCTGGCGGTTACAGTGTAGATATACAGTGCGTTGTTTTCCATAGCCACATCCTGACAGTGTTAAGCTAGTGACTGATTTATTTTTGTTTATGTTTCTCATGCATATGCATATTTTTGGAGCCGATTCACTGTATGGAATCCATCACTGGGAAATTTAAGGAAAGCTCTCCCATTTTTTTATCAGGTGAAACATACCACCAGTTGTGGGGATCACACCCTTCTCAAGCTATTTCCTTCTCTGTCTCTTTGAAGACCCTCATGTGATTAACCTACCTCAGTAAGGGGGATATTGGTCATGTGTAATCCTTTGATTTGCTCATTTATTTTCAGACAGATGTATTTGGCGACCAAAGATCCCCAATCTGCCAGTTTCCTGTTTTCACACCTCCTGCTCATGCTCTGTGTTTTGATTTCCTGGGAGACACTGGTGTGACTGTGGAGTCTAGGGTTCCCACCCCGCAGAATCTGTTTTAATCCAAACAGGGCCGCAGTCGCAGCTGTCATGTCCTCTCACCATTACATTAATTCAGCAGTTTACAGAGTGCCATTGATTAATCTCCGTTGATTCGAGAGAAGACAGACAGGGGAATCAGCAGGCTGAAGTGTAATGACTGGGGAGAGAAAGCTGATCTGATTGTTATTGATTCAGGAGTGGTTGGCCGTCTCTATAGATTGATCCCTTGGACAATGCTAAGTGCTGTTCGCCTTATCGCTTTCATCAAAACCATGGGGTATCCTGTTTGATCTTCAAATCTGTGGGTAACCTCTCCTATATTACTCTGTGCCCTTAACACCTCAGATATCACCCCTCTGCCCTCTGTGATATTGGTTATATTACTGTTATACTGCAGTACTCAAAGCTAAAACTTTGCCATCACAGGTACTGTAACTTCAGGTATGTGTGCATTAATTTTTGTTTCCAGTCAATCTGTCGGTTTTCTTGGACACTGGAAAGAGTTATAAGGGGTCAAAATGTCGGTCTTTCCTCCTTCAGGGTTGTTCATTGTCATTTGTGAGTGGTTTGAAAACCTGAAAATTGTAAATTTATCTACTTATGTAGAACTTGATGTAATATTAGTCATATTAATTAAACTAACTTGAAGTGTGACTTCATTGTGGCATGCAAAAAGGCACTGAAGCCAAGACTTGTGGTAGGCTTCTCCTTTATACCAATGGAGGTCTCCCAGAAGATAACGTCCTTGCAATTTTGCTTACAATACAGAAGTATCCACAACAATGAAATTACGTACATTGTTTTGGCTTGACTTCACTGGTTGTTGCTTTCCTCCCAGTTTAGGCTACTGATGATATCATTCACCTGTTCTGCGATATTCTTGGCAAAGAGAGGTGACGATGGAGAAACCACGAGTGCTGTGATACCCCTAACAAAGGCAACTGGCATGTAAAATTCATTTGCCTGCCAAAAAAATAATTTTTACATTCAGATTAGCATACTTCAAGTCACATGCTGACTATCAGAATAATATTGGAATTAGTTTGACATGAATGTGTCATAATTCATAAGTTGAAAGATCATATTTCAGGTGTTTTTTTTTTTTTTTTTTGCTGTTTACACCATTGAAAATAGCCAAATAATATTGGATATGGAAATATATCTGGATTGAGTCAGAACCGATCAGTGTAAACGGGGCCATAGAGGCATCAGATAGATCAATAGACTAATAACTGTGATTATGACAGAAGTGCAGAAGTGTCAAAGCTAACAGGAGCTCCAGGCGCTGTAGACGAGTTGATGTCTATACCATGTGAGTCAGATGCTGGAATGTCTAACATGACAGTGCTTTGAAAATATCATACCAAGTTTAGGGCTTAACATAGCTGAAAAAAAAATGCATTCTTAATCACAGAGTATCTAACTTGTTGAGTGCATGAACCATACATTTGTGTATTTGTGTGTATGCACACAGATTATGAAGCAGAGAATTGTGAGGTGTTGGTTTCTCCCATCTCATGTCTCATTAAAAAAAAAACTGTTACAGTGAGATTTTGTGGAAAAAATCCCATGGCATGGTTCACCTTCACATCTGATTTTATATGTATGAAGTCAAGTCCCCCATAAGACCTGCATTCCTCCTACGTGTTAAACAAGCTGTTTACAGCAGGTAGCCATGTCCATAACACCCCCTTAGATTATTTATTTATATATTTCAGAATTGAAGGTTACTGATAAAGGCATGACCCTATCCTCTCCCTGGAGGTGCTGCTTGTGAATAATGTGGGAACTGTGATGACTCCAGGCCTTGAATTTTGCTGGTGTTTGTCAGATGAAATCCTCCGAGCCACAAAACCACGCTTCCCATCATGCCCTTTTTTAGCAGTGTCTCAGACTTTCATTATGTTCTTCATTCATTTCCCTACAGTGCACACTTGCTTTGCAACCTTATCCTCTGATCTGGCCCAGTACCTCCTATGGCCAACCATGTTCATTTTTAATTTCAATAATAAGAAGTTATTTCATTTTTTCCATCTATGTGCTTGATTTCTGCATTAAAGGGATATTTTACCTTACAAACTAAAGTAAGTCTTTTATTTGCTTGTCTTGAGAAATGTTGTTTTGACCTGACAATTACAGCATTCATAGCACTTTTATTTCTGTTACTTTCAAAATTTCCTGATTATCATACTGCACATACTTTTGGAGGTGGCAAAATGAAAGTAAACATTGTGGGCAGGTACCGGTCTCTTTTATGTCAGATGAAGGAATACGTTATGCTTCTCTGGTCCTTCTTTTAATTTTTTTTTTACCCATTTGCCAAATTTCACACAGCCTGTTTTTTAGATACATTTTTAAAATGCATTTCTGTCAAGCTAAGGTTTCAGATTGTAATCACTTAAAAATTTTCCATAGATTAATTGCACACAAAGGCACAAGTGCCCAACTGACTTATTCTGACATTTTTAGCTATATTTTGCATCCCGTGGTTTGAAAATGGTGTAGCACAACACATCTGGAAATTGACGCGTTCGTAAGTGTCAGCTTGAAAACTATGAAACTATGAAAGTCAATTTTCAAACTTTCACCTAAAATTATTTCCTCTGTGCTGTAATGTAAGTTTTTGCATAATTTCTATGCCATTCTTAAATTTATTGAGCAAATGAAGGAGTTTTCTAACTAAAACAGCTTCTGTTTTATAAGTATTACCTCAAGTAAAATCAGGATGTAATTAAGGGCCTTTCGTTTGACTATGAAGTATTTTGTGTTTATTGTCAATGCAATTGAATATGTAACATTATAAGAACACATAAATATCCAGTTTGAATAGGATGGTGAAATGACCTTCATATGAGTGATATCACTTTTGTTGGCGTGGCTGCTGTTTAACAGCATGCACTTTCCATATGATAGAGAATAAATTGATCTATTAGACAGTAGCTATGCCTACCCTCCTCCCACCAATCACCTACTGTTTAATGTTTGTGAAGATCCCAAGCTCATCCATAATTTGTTCCTTATTATTCTGACCAAATTGTATGTCAATCGTATAATATTTAGTGCTAGTAATATCTTTTGAATCATCAAATGATGTGTCTCAACAGGAGCACCAGATCAACTCACTGGGCAGCACCATGCAGAACGCTGTAGCTCTCCTCAGCAACTTGACTGGACAGAAGGATGCCAATTTGCGGCCTTTCTACGATGAAGGTACTGTGCTGTGCACCATGGAATCCAGTTCTCTTGAATGGTTAAAGATCCAGTTTCACAAAGCTGCTATAAAAAAGGCCTTTAACCTCAGACCTGGAGGGTCACACAGCGTGACACCGTGTCACTCTCTTAAACCCTGATTCAACCAATTATTTAACCAATTAACATTGCCCCACAGCTTTTAACAGTGCTTGTGCTTCAAAGTGAGTTCACAGGCCAGCAGAGGGCTGTCCCTTTCATTAATTCTGCCCCAAAGAACCAGTACGTTCCTTTCCTGACTGGCCAAAGGACACACACACACACCCTCCCATGTGGAGGACAGTCACATGCAGGCAGACAGCCACCCACAGACTCTTTCGGCCAGCCAGTCTGCTACCTTTTTGCTACAAATGTAATTTTTAACTGCAGACAACTGGCATTTAGGGATGTAGATTAAATACAAGTTTCATTGCTATTTGTATGGTAGGTTTGTGCAAGGTACAAGTGTACATTTCACTTTGCTTTGAGCTGGAACCTCGAGTACACTGCAGAAACAATGCCCCTCTGTGATTTGCGGCTAATCTGTTACGAGCAATGGAAACACAGTCAGCACTTTAGGATGCAGGGTAATACAGAATTGATTACAATGAAGATGCAAAAGGGATAGAATGCTTCAATTAACTGTACCTCAGTTCCCTGCAGTTAGTGAGACAAAAGTATATTGCATGCACGCCTCACATATATTTTAAAATGTTATATGTTGTAAAAAAATTCATTTTATTATATCAGTTGCAAAAAATGTATCTTTGTCTCACACTGCACAATAAATACATATTCTGTGACAGTGCATGCAAAAAGCTATGTGTAATAATTGTTTGCAATGTTTGCAAAAATTTATGGAAATTGGACTGAATTCCTTTACAAAATGACTTCCTTTACAAAATGACAAAAGAAGTCTGATGTGAAAATGAGAAAACGGGATAAACAAGCAAATGCAACATTTTAGGGTAGATTGTCCATAAAGCAGCAACTGATTTCTGCTCAATCCCATCAAAATAAACGCACACAAGGAACCAGAGAGAAACGCAGTGAAGGCGTACACTGCTTTGACAGTTTCTTTATGCTGCCAAAATCATAATATAAGTGTAGCTGACTAGCCAAGCAAACCAGTTTTCATTGATGTTCTGAATATGTACATTTTAAAAATACATATACATCTACCATGGCATGCCTTAATCTGTTTTAGAAACATTTCAATTGACATTCATGTGAATTAATGTAATGATCAAACATCATCATTTTAAAGGTTAATCAGTAAGAAGTGGCCCCAATGACCAATAAGAAAATTTTAGCTGAGCACACACAGTCTAGTCTGCAACATATAAGGATAAAATAGGACAAGCAAAAATGTATTGGACCTTTACTTCTGTTGTAAAGGTACAGTTGAAAGTGAAAGTCTCATCTTTTTTACACAGTCTCAGAAAGAGTAGTGTACTGCCATTCTGAGCATTTCTTAACTTGGATTAAGCTGCTTTGCCTTGGATGGGTGCACAAGCATTTAACAGTATAGAGTAACAGTAACAGTTTAGTGACAATTTAGTGACATCAATGTAGTATGCTCCTCAATTTTGCAACCATTGCCATAGAAGGAATGTCCTCATTGTTCCAATAATGTATTGCTATTCCTTTTTGGTTGAATATTGTATGGAAAAAACACTTTTCTTTTGTAACAACTATTTCAGTCTGTCTATCAATGTACGTATGAGTGCGAGAGCCTAAAGCAGGTATGTAGTGTCACAGTTTAGGATTACCCTGTGGGTGTATGGGTTTTTTAATCCTTTCACCACTGGTATGAGAGATAAGCTCCTCACCAGCCTAAGGAACTAACCTTTCCACATGCTGTGCCATTTATTACTTTCCAGTAGCAGGCCACATACAGTGTACCAGAGATCACACATTACAACTTTATATGAGCTCAGGAAGGTTTGGTCCCAATGAACTGGGTCCAGGACAGTATACTTATGCAAGCAAACACTTGGCAGTATATACCCATGCAGTCCATGTGGACAACATGTACATGAGTAACATGACTTTGGGGTCATCAGTCATCTCATTTGAGCAGCTCATTGTGCATTCTAATCAGCAGCCTCTCCTATACTATATTATCTGTTTTCTGGAAAGGCTGAATATCAATCTAACAGGTGATTCACTTCACTAAAGTTTCATTTGTATTGGAAGCTCAAGTGTATTATTACCATATTATGTAATGGTGGAATGGACCCATTGAGTAGTGCGCTAGTGTGTTTGTTTTAACTTAAAAATACTTCTAGGTTTGACCCCCAAAACAACTTTGGAATAAAATCAAATTTCACCTGATTTCTATAAGTGTACAAATACCACAAGATGCTGCTTAATATACATATCAGGATTCATTCAAATCTATAGTGATGAGGTACGTGTCTGGGATAAGGTTGGGCCAATGAACAGTCAATTGAAACTTTGTGGTTAACATCATGATGAGTTCACAGGTTATTTAAACAAGGCAACAAAATCAGTCTGGTGTGGCACCAAGTAAATAGAAGGGGAATATTTCTCCAATAAATCCAATATAGTCCTCCAACTTCTACTTTTATAATTTTGTTGTTACCTGTAACAGAATGCAGAAGAACAGCAGTCTACTAAAAATCCCTGCAGCTCATAGACACGTGTGGAATGTTAATAACTGAATCTTATCAAAATGAGGCAACAATCACGACTGGACGTTATTGATTTCTGTGGCTGCATTTGTAAATCCAGTCTAACACTCCATTCCAAGATCGAGAGCTCTCTGGGTCCAGTGCCAGAGAGTGTTTGATTGTATTAATTATGAATGATCAAAAGGTAAACTGACAAAAATGGCAGAAGACTGATATGGCTGTCTGTATGATAGGCAGTAGGATGGCACTGCTCATACAAGAGTTCACTTAATGAAAATAATATTACTTGTTATATTCTCAACAACGACAAAAATGATACAACATACAAAATACAGACTGAGCTTGCGTTAGTCAACTTTAAGCATGTATGTATTCTATCATACAAGCATATGGACACAGATGCGCTACTACAATGTTGTGCAACAGAAAGACTAATCCTATCAGTATTACTTTAGGTGTGTAGGACGTATATGTAGATCATCTTTTTAAAGAAAAAAGGTCATTTGATTAAAGGTGGATTTTTAGGGCATTTATAGTTATGTTTTGATATAAGGTATTTGTATGCTCTGAATATTATGAAGAATATTAAAAATGTGACATTGCCCAACCCTACAAACCCGCCATGCCATGTTGGATGATGGGATCGGGCATCTGCGATTGGGTGGTGGGAAATGTAGACGGGATGAGACTAACACTAGTCTGGCTGGGACTAGACAAGTTTGTAATAATGCAGATATTGTTTATTTATGCTACTGAAGATTTGTGGCCTATTTCCCCTGTGACTCCAGTCAATGGGTGTCAGCTCCAGGGCCTGGTGAATCTGACCCCCTGCACTCGCTCCCCTCGACCATTCTCATTACAGTAAGTTATTTTTAAAAGAGTCAGCATCCTTATGTGAAAATCAGCCGCTGCTTCTTGGAAACTGTTGACCCAGCACTAAATATAACCCTGCCAATTAATGCTATCTCCAGCTGTTCCGGGTACAGCATCAGTGCGCTCCAGAACAGTGAGTGAGGAGCGGAGAAGAAACAGGTTTTAATTGGCTGTTTAAGGTGTGACTGGGAGCCTGAAAATAAGGGACGCTGGTGTGAAAGAGGGAGTGGAGCAATGCGTCAGACGAGTTTTATAATTGCCACACTCTCCAGATTCCCTGGAGCAGTAGATAAGAAGCCCCTGGGACTGAGACACAGACCTGAGACCAGCTCTCAGTCAGGAGCGTGGAGACTCTCCCGTGCTCTGAGAGCAGACACTGGCCGCTCATGCCCAGCTCTCATTTCTTTATTGTTTTCATGAGTGACTTAAACTCTTTGAGAAATTAGCCTTGATTAAAGAAGAACAGAAGCAGAGCCGTTGCAAATTAAATCCCTTTATTTGAATAATAGCTGCTTTCACCTCTTTTTTTCTGGTTGAATGACATTCTCTGCTAGATGTTTCCTGTTTGGAAACATTCACACAATGTAGCTGAGACACAGCATTTTTGGGATTTACAGGTGCTTTCCTGAATGTGATTTGAGGAGATAAGGCCCTTTAGGGAATGAATTTGCACAGATTTGCTGTATAATAATTGATATTGGCAGTACCCTTGTCTCTAAATGAAAGAAAGTCTTGGGTGCGTTGTATGTGACCTGAAGATTGAAATCACAGTGGAGATCATTCCTGTTCATTTGCACTTGGTAATTAGCTTTAAAAAATATCCAAAGTGTGACAGCATTTAATTAGATACACCCCAGGAGCTACCTCACTCCTTAAGGATGTATGTATAAGCTGGAATATGTTACCAGGGAGAAGATTTAGCACAGGATCTTCACTAGCCATGTGTCATCAGCCAGAGGATTCATCACAGACACTGGGTCTGTGTCAACAAGAATACTTAGGCCTCTGCTCTGTACTCGCTACCCTTGGTCCAGAGGCCAGTCTAAGACAGGAAGTGGCACACTGTCTGTCATCAACCCCATGGATGGCCCAGAAAGTCACAAGACCTATTTGGTGATGTGAAACAACTTGGATTGCTTCAGCTTCGCCATGGGCGGTCATTTTAGACAGGTGTGGGTGCTTGTGAGAGTTGGTAACATCTTGCGAGTAGTGAATGTTTCTGAGTGCAGTCATAAAGATGAACATGTATGTATGTGGGTATGAGTGTGCACTTGTCCTGATGTAAGTGTTACTTGTGGCTCCAAAAATATTGTGCTGAGTTGATTTGGTAAGTGCAAAATTCACTGAAAATTGACACTTTATTCAGGCACACAAAGATGGATGCCTGTCGGCACCTGAGCACCTTCCTGATTGCCCTTCTGATCAGATATATGCTGGAGGTTCACTGAGAGTGCGCTTACCCGGTGAACTGAGCATCTGTGGATGGACTTATCTATCCACAAGTCTGTACACGTGCCTACTGGTATTTATTTTTGAGTCAAAGCTAAAAACGAATGTTGATTGAATACAGGACTATATTACAATAAAACGCTGAGGATTGCATCAGTGCTCAGGTTTTTATTTATTTATTTATTTTTTGCTGCGTACAGTATTATGTCTTAGACCCCTCTCTGAGTGTCACTGGGGCTTTGATCACTAGTGTCAGTGTGGAAGCTTTCCTGAATAATGAATGACATTGTCTTGCAATCTTGTTTTGCCTTGTTTGGTGCATGAGAGTGGTGAGATTTTCCTCAATTATCTGCAGAGATGCACACAAGAACACACAGATCTGCCAGTACATCTCAGTCAGTAATTTTGCTAGAGGTCATGAACGCCTCATATATAGGGTTCTGTCTGGAAGAGCTCTTAATAAGAGGCTCCTTACGCTGTTCAGCAAAACGTGCCTGACGTCTCCATATAAGTTCACATTCTTGGTGGTGGAAGAATTCTAGGTTGAGTGCACCCAGTGGAAGTCATCAGAATTTTTTTCACCTAGCTTTTCCGTTTCTCACTAAGACGCACGATAGAAAAAGCACAGAGCCCTACTGACAGACATGTTTGTACTGCTGGGAGGGAGGCATTCAGGAGCTGTGTTCCATAGTTCTCATCCAGTCTGGGAGATAACTCTGATACTGCTCACCTTTCCTGCTGTCAGTCAGCTCTTATCTCAAAAAGCATCCCATTACTTGCACGTAACACATCACCAGCCACTGGATAGAGCTTGTATAATTATATAAAAAAATTTTAAAAATCCTAATGCAGTCCATGAATTTTATTCAACAGTTGAGCCTTTGCATATTCTTGCTTGCTGGATCTTATGTTGCCTGGTGAAAAGTGACAAGTGAATGGGTTGAGCACAGGATCCAAAAATGTTATTTTAGCTAATTATTGCCATAATGCAGGCTTCTGTAAAGTCTGATGAATATGACCTTTACTGAGGTTCATGATGTCTTATTTTTGACATTATCTTTATGTGAGAAGCTCAACA
Source organism: Albula goreensis (assembly GCA_022829145.1). Lineage (NCBI taxonomy): Eukaryota > Metazoa > Chordata > Actinopteri > Albuliformes > Albulidae > Albula > Albula goreensis. The sequence continues at coordinate 10,198,618 of CM040760.1, forward strand.
AAACATTTAAAAGGTGAAATCACAGATGTGCAAGCAGAGAGAGTGCTTTAATTCTGCTAAGCCAGACTGCCTGCAGAAAGTAAAGTAGCAATAATAATACAAAGCTCTAGTATTATATGTCAAATGATTGTTCATTAATATCTTTCATCTTTCATTCAATTACACTCATCATCTTCATTTTGCATTTGATATGCTGTCCAAAAGCAACATTAATCATCTGGTTGTACTTATCAAAGTACTCTTAACAAAAGGATTGCTACAGAGAGAATTTCAGAAATTCACTTTGGAATTATAACAGATACAACATAAAATTAGAAGAGGAATGAGACCAAAGATCCAGTTAAAGAAAGTAAATTATACAGAAGGCTAGTATTTTAAGGGATAGGGGGCTAACAAGAAGCACAGGAGACATTTTGTATTATTGTTTTATGTCTGGGCTTGTGCCTTTTGTGGATGGCCTACCTCATCTTCCTTTCAGGAAGCCTGTGGTGATTCATTTGGAAACTGAAACCCAGACGAAGCATTTATTTAAAATACCCAGAAATTTAAAATCTGATTTTAAAGGTCATGGTCTTAATATGCAGTTTTTACACTGTCAAACCAGTTATGTTTTTCAAAAACAATTAATTTCATGTTTAAGATTGATCGGAATAGTCTGATGTTAATAATTGATGGTTGTGAGGGAAAGAATGATAAGATTTCAGGGGGCATAACAGTCCCTACTCTTAAATCCTCCCCTGAACATGTGTGAGCTAGCTGAGAGAATCTGTCTTTTAAAAATGAGGGATTTGATGTGGAGGTGAAGGACGTGTTTTACCATACTGTGAGAAAGCTCAAGAGCCTGCCATGATCCGAGCTGACAGGTCAGGGAGACTATGAGAGAAGCTACAGAAAAGTTAAAAAGATTATTCATCTGTGATTAATATCTACAGTATTGGGAGTGTAAACGCCAGAGACTGCACTACTGGTGAGATTGTGTCTTTCTATCCTTAAAATTTTCTGTATTTGTTCCAGGAGCTAAGAAAAGATTATTGTTACTTTCTTTTTTCCCCATTTTCTTTCGTAATCTGCTGTTACAGAGCATATCCTCTTTGAGTTCATGAAAATGCTTGTACATCTCTAAATTGGCTGTGTAATCTGCTGCTCTTTATCATTCTATCATGTTGAATCTGCAGTTTGAATCGTATTTTCTGCGTATCTTTATGCACAAACATTTCTCAGTAGGAGAAGCCACAAGAGTCGAGCACAAACAAATGGTTTGAAGTCAAATCCTGAGCCTGTTGGGGCTGACTGGGGTGGTACAACCCCAATCGACGAAGGGTTCAACTAAGCAGGATATTCTCTGCTAAACCAGGGTTGTGTTTTCCACAGTCCTAAGTTGCACTAGCTGCACAGTTACAGCAGTAATAATATTGGCTCTCAGCTGTGACTGGGTGTCCCAAAGGGGTAGTAGAACTGTAGGAGATCAGTCAATTTTAGTTTAATTGTATTGCACACAGTATTCAACATACCCTTTCAGTAGGTATAATAGGAGACATGTATAATATGAATGTTGCTGAGTGTCTGCTTGTGTCCCCCCCTTGCTGTGGTAGGTCTGCAGTAACAATGCTGCAGTTCTGGGTTTGAGAATTGCACTGGGCATCAAAATATTGAACTCGCTGCAAACGTTAGCATGACCGAAAGAAGGTAACACTGATGTATAGAGTCTCTCTCTCTCTCTCTCTCTCTCTCTCTCTCTCTCTCTCTCTCTCTCTCTCCTGAAGGTCTGGTGGAGGTTCTCCACAGCATCCTGATGGACACAGGGGCTCTGTACCTGGTGGGGGAGGAGCAGGCGGGAGTGAAGGGCAGCAGTACTCTCCTGTCTTCACTGGAGATCCTGCACAACATTCTGAGGGGCACCTCCACTGTGGTGCGGCAGGCTCTGCAGGTGATCAGGTCCATCTTTCCTCCAGTCACAAACTCCACTGAGCCACAGTCACAAGAAATCAACCTCCTATTTCTTTTTTTCCTCTGTCTGTGACCATTCTCTCCTCAGAGGAAAGCCCATGCCCTCTGTAAAGAGCAAATCAGTTGCATGATAAGAAAATTTCCAAAGATTAATCAAGGCCCTGTCAAGCCTATTCTCACAAATGAACTTTTGATTTTATTTTGCAACTACTTCCTTCAGCTTCTTGTTAAATTCAGTTTTCTTGTAAAGGAAATATGAGATAAGCAGAATATGACTGCTGCCCCAAATAAATAATTTGAAATCTGATTAAACATCAAAATAGCCTGACAGAAGATTGTCATTTGACCCAGGAAGTACTTATTAAAGTTATTTTTTGAAAGAAATGAACGAATAGTAGTGTGGGGCACTCTAAAAATAATGTACAATCCTCTGTATTTATGTTTGCAATCGCATGGTATTTATTGTGCACAGACTACACATGTTGTGGATCTATAGTTTTAATTATCAAATATCTCTTAGTGTTTAAAAGCTAAAATCCTCTGAAAATAGTAATAATATCTGATGATAAATCATGTAAATCATCTCATGCTCAAAGCCTGATCTCCCCACGGTGATAAAGAAGGCCTTGAGTAATAACAGCAAATCTTGAATGAAAAACTTCAATGGATGGCCACAGACCATTCATTCCTATGAAATAAGAGAATGTGAGGGAGTCAAGGGGCAGGACAGTTACAAGAAAGAGCCCAGGGAAGGTGAGAATTAGTCTTTTGTGGAAAACTGCAGTGAAATCTCAGAGCTCTGCTCAAGCAGCTACAAATCAGGTAATAGAACTCAGTGACTCAAAGATGTTGTGTTAAAGTTTCCAGCAACTTCATCCACTTTTTTTTAATCAATTCATTACTACTGCAAGTGATTAAATACATTTGCTAATTTAACTTAATAAAAATCAATATGTAAGTAAATGCATGGATAAATTTTGCTTTAAAAACCCTATGTGTAGCATGTCTATACTTTACAACAGCAACACATGGAATGAGACAAGTACAGTATGCTCCACACCCACTCACTGAATGAAAATAGATAATGACAGTGGACAGAGAAGCACACGGACTTCCAGCCCAAGTCAGCCAACACCACCGCTGGCTCATAGTCGGAGCTTAAACAACACACACTTAAACAGAGATACAAGAAGAGCAATAGCATAAAGTGGGGAAAAACTGCTGCTCTGCTCATTAAAAAGCGTGTGCGTTTCCCAGACATACTGGGATGATAATGATAAGGACGACTACGCACCCAACACCTCTCTCTCTGTCTCCGCTCTTTCTGTCAGATTCATCCCGCATTAATATTTTAAACGGATGAGTAAGTTAACCGCAGAGCTTCACAATTAAGAAAATGAGGAGGGGGAAAGCTCGCTGAGCGCCAAATAATCGCATCACTGCAGCTGTTCAGCCTTCATGAGCATCCTCAGCTGACAGAGAAATAAACACGCACAAACATGAAAAAGAATAAGCTGCAAAGACCCCTCCCTTATCGTTTCATTTTGGGGAGGGTCTTGATGGATCCACAAACACCACCATTCTGTAGCCAGCATACTTTTTTTGCTTTAGTTGTTGCAAGCTGTTATGAGATACAGCTGTTGGAAAAACTCTGTAATTGTTAAAGCAGAAGTTGATCTGTGGTTCTGATCTGCTGTAGAGAGATTATTATTTACCCTGGTGTCAAATGTTTCATAGAGACAGTGTCTGTGTGCTTGTACCTTAATTTTCTGAAATTGTTTTTAAGCAAGCTTTACTGTTTCATGTTTGTTTATTTATGAATGACTTAAAATCATGACATTTTGTAAAAAAAAAAAAAAAAAGACATATCTCATCTTTCTTAAATTGGTAACTGTTAAAAGTGACATAATGGTAAGGACAAAGTGCTATGTAGTTAGGTTGAATGTAGACCACCTTTGAGGTACAACAGGAGATCCTAGTGGCTTTGGAAGGAGGAAAGTACTGAGGGCAGCAGTATTGGAACTCTATACTCATAACCTGTCAGTAATTGATCTGAATTTTACCTCAGCTTGTATAGTAAATTCCAATTCACACAGAATGGAAATGCTGTCTTGACCCAGAAATGGCTCACCTGAAATCACCACTGCCTCCTCGTTCTTGATTGTCCTCTGTTTTTCTCTTTCTTTTTTGTGTTCTCTCCTCTGTCTCTCCTCTCATTTCTGGCTCATGTCTGCAGGCAGAAACTGGAGGTGACACTCAGACTGCAGAGGGGCTCCTACTCAATAATAAGCCACTGTCAGACCTCACCAGCTTACTCATTCAGATGGTCAGTATGTGTTTGTGGGCACATACAGCAGTGTGCATTTTTGGAGTAGAGGCAAACAGGGTATAGAAAGTGCTGTTCTTGGGTATTGGTGTATGGGAGAAAAAAATGGAACTCTTCCTTGTATAAAAATATAGTTCCAGATATTTCTAATGAATAATGAATGTACTTCATTTATAAATATCATGCCAGAAATGTGATACCACACTGCACATAATGCAGGGAGAAGTAATGAGCTGCATTAGTTACTGTATCTTGTTATTCTAAAGAAAAACTGTCCTACAGATTTAGTCATTAAAATTATCTAAGTAGAAGCATCCCACTATATTAAATTGTGCCATAGGGATAACTATTAGAGGTATGTACTGTGATTTTAAAAAGTGTAATGATGATCATTCTATGATCTGATCTAGTGGAATATTTCCTGATTTTGTCAAAATAGCATTGCAACGAAATATATGAGTAGTAGGCACTGTCAGCTCATTATGTTTTGCTGCCGTGAGAAAATCATATTGCCAGTCAGGGAATATTGAGAGGTTTATTCTGGTACTGGTTGTATCAGAATGACTTATGAACATAGTCAACCTGAAGTACATGAAGGGACTGATGGAAAAAGTGCTTTATTATGCAAAGGTTCCTCTCTGGCTCAGTAAAAGAGCTCAGCGCGTTGAATGTGCCATATTAATGTGACAGACCTTATTTCAGAGCAGAGAGCGTCAGCGATTAGACACGTGCTGTGTGCTCATGTGATTCGCAGTACTCAGAAAATAATTAGACTTTGGCTTGGTGTGCCTGCACACTGTTGACTCCCACTGTGAAAGGAAAGGAAAACATGTAATTAGATGGAGGGAGAGAGGGTAGAGTGCGGAGAGTAGAAGGTGAGAGAAAAGGAGGATAGGAATGAGGGAGAGAAGAAGAGGAATGAGAGAGAGAAGGACGGGGTGCGGTAAGGAGTGACAGGGACAGTGGAAAGTGGGACCTGCTGGAGCAGTGAAGTCACATCCATCTGAGGGCACGGTTCGCTACCCACTCTCTCCATATGTTCCTGACTTCACTGCTCGGACATGGGCCAGTGGAGAGGCCACCATATGTTTTTGTACCCAGGGGGACACTCTCAGAAAAGCAGGCCCTCAGGAGCTGGATGAGCAGTCCCAGTGTTCATGCCAGTGCGTCTGCTCTCCTGGGGATCATGGGTTAATTCATGTCCCGTAGGTGCACAGTGCTTGAGTGATTGTGGCAAATGGTGCTTGAATGGACAAGCAGGGTGACTGTCTGTCGTTGCTCCCACAGGTCTCTCCTGTAAGCTCACTTAAATCTCCGCTTTCCTAAATTATAGAATGATGTAATCCAGAAATGCTGTGGAATATGTAAATATGCACTGCAAATGTAAATTTCCCTATACCATCTCATTGACGGTACACACAGTGTGAGAGCCAGAGCTCAGAACAGGAAGGGTTTGTATGCAGCATGTGCAAGCCAATACTTGGTGGAAAAATCTTTACATTTTTTTTTATTTTTTAAATCATCCAGTTGTTTAAACTCACCTATGGCTAATTGAGTTACGTTGAGATACAACAATATGTTGATGTAATTGTCTCTGCTCAGCTAAGTTGTTACAGTGAATATTTTTAATTATTCAACAGCCATTGTTTATTTTCTAATTTTCTACTATAAATCAAAAAAATGGTTGTTAATCAAACACTTTCTTTTCACATTACACAAACTACCATTTCTACAAAATTCTGTCCTAATTGTAATAAAAGCTTAATACAGCCATTTTAAGAAAATCAAAACAATTATATTTTATGACTGATTTTTTACCTCAATACCACATTTTCACTGAACACATGATAAGCATCCAAAGTGGGCTTCTGTTCTCATGCTGATTGTGAATACTAGGGCTCAAGTCAAAGCCAAAGGAATTAAAGAATGAATTCTAGCCCTCTTCTGGAGAGATGGAATGGTTTGTAGTGGTTCTGTAGCAAACATACGGCAGTAAGAATATTACTGATTATTTATTCAATACAACATATAATGCTACAGGCATACAGTAATGCTATGTTTGCTCTTTTCTCATCGACAGCAGTTTATGTGCCATAAAAAAGTAAGGCTTGCTTTCATTTCCAACATTCAAGGATGAATGTTGATTCAGTCAAAAAACAGCTTTGTAATTGTAACATTGTTTTTAATTTTAATAAGAATAATAATGTCAAATTTGAAATTCTTTAACAAACGTGTCCATTCTGTGAAATATATAAATTAGAATGAATATAAATTATATAAGTAATGTATAGATATCAGACAGTCTTGTGAAATGATAGCATGGTTTGGTACAGTAATACATTAAACCACCATTTATGTGGTCAAATCATAGCTCATACCATACATTCATCTGTCGTGATTATAAGGAGGGTGTACAATATGACTAGTGTCATACAATAACTAGATTTTTGTCCCATTATTGGCAGTTGGATATAAGACATTTTCTTTCTTTTTAAGAGCTAGCTGAGTGTATTTTACCACATTTAGAGACTAACAACTCAGCATCCAAGCTTTAATATAAGATTCTAATAGTATCTCTGATTTACTTACGTACTGTCTGGTGTATAGTTGGATGTTGCATGACCTTGCTGCCTCTGATCTCTGAGTACACAGTAAAAAGCAGAGAAACGGTAAGCAACCTTGTATGATGAAACAGGTTCCAGGACGGGTGTGAATGGGGTCAGGATTAGTTTAGAATGCACAGGTAGTGCAGTCAATACAGATAGACAACAGAAACAATATACAATTGATAGCATTTTGTGCTTCTTGCATTGTGCTGCACAACAGCATATTTATAGCAATATAACAGGAATGTTAACAGAAAATTTTCATTATGAAGTTGTGGACTGGTCTCAGACAATTTCTCTGGCAAATATTAAAATATTTATGTATATAGTGGATATTAGATTCCATAAACCTATTGTTGAACTTTTTAAAATTGTCTTCATATCATATTTCATATATCAAGAAGATTGAGGTAAATATTCTTTGTTTCAATATGCTAAACCAGACTTGAATGTTCGAAAGGTAATTTGGAGACACCACAACGTTTCATAAGCTGCTATTTCATCAAAAAGAAGTTGAGCATACTTTTTCCACTTAAGTAATTATATTCCCTTCAGTGATATCCAGTGAGACTGCGCTGACAGACCTTGGGCCCCATAATCACAGGGCTGTTGGATATAAAACCTCAATTTAAAAGGCTTATTACGGACTTCTCCCTCTGTGCCACACACTGTCATTTTAAAGCTTCAGTTGCACCATAAAAGGCAGTAATCGGACCTTTCTTGTCCAGTTAGAACAGTAACACTTCACCACACTCTTATGTACAGTGAGAGGTCACTTCATTATACACCAGCCTAACAGCAAGTTGGTTCCCTTTTGGCCTCATAACAACCTATTTCCCTTTTAAATGAAGGGTTTAAGGTTTCCTGCAGCCTGCCACCAATGGGTGTGAACACAGAGAGGTGATGGCTGTGAGTGGCACAGATGGCCTTACTGAGCAGCCCCTTATCGATGGGTCTGTTTTGGGTATTTGTCACAGCAGTTGTGCTGCTTTGGTCGTTGTTGCATTTCAAAGCATGATTCACTGCCCCTACCCTCAGAACCAATAATTCTCCCCTCTTTTCTCCAGCAGGCTCATGCAGTGTGTCAGCAGGTTCTAGGAGTTATGAACCAGCGGCGTTATTAGCTGGGCGTGCTGTCTCTTTACACAGTGTGTAACCTGGCACCCTACAGTTATGCTGCGAAGCGTCAGTCTCGAAGGTCCTCTGTGTGATACCGGCTTTGTGTGCCAGGCATAAAGTGACAGGGTGGGCCTACAGGACAACACAGCGTGTTCACAAAGTCAGAGAGCACGTCACTCGTGCTCCTTCAGGGCTCTCTCACACTCTTCTCTCACATCCCTGTCAGCACCTTCTGCATGTGGCCTGTTTGGAGCTGACAAGTTGCGAAAAGGCCACTGGCTCTGAGAATCGCAGCAGTGGTCAGTCAGTGGAAATTTATTTGGGATGTTGTCGCCATTTGCAGAGATATAAAACGGATTTCAAATGAACCTGAAACTCTGAATGGACAACATTGTAGAAATAGTATCATACCTGAAAAGTGTTTATCAAGACAGCTTTTTGGCAGTTAAGCAGGCTGGATGGAGGCCATACAGTCATAATTTGTCTTCAGATCAGTCAATATTTTTTACAAATGCGATCTCATTTGTTCTCTTTGCTTTATCTATTCATTTTTCAGAAATGTCAGCCACCATAATTGAGCAAACGATTTTATTTGAACCCAGCTAAGTGGGTCTGATCTCTGTTTTGACTTTTTCACAACAACAGTAATTATGCTGGTAAGCCCTTGCATTCAGCCGTGGTGCTGCTTTGAGAGGAAGGTGATTATGCTGTTCCTTAGGGAATAGGGCACCGGGGTCTGGGAGTTTTTTGTGTCTTTGTGTGTCGCTCTGTGATGGGCGATCAGGAGGCGTACACGACTGGAATTAGGCCCGTCCCCTCCCCGGCCCCTGGATTCATGAGGTTTGCACTGTGAGAAAGGGGCCTCACAAGGATGACCGCAAAAGGAGCCTGAACCCCACTAGTGATGAGAAAGTGAGGCTCTAATCAAAAACCCCAGAATGGGTGGGACTGACATTGTATCAATCATTGACTCATATAAACAAATATAAATAGTAACAGAATAATATGTTGTCTTGGAGGTTTGCTTTAAAAACGTCTTTGATTTTAGAACATCTTTTTTTTGGCACGATATTGGTAATTATAACAATGATGTAAACAATTTAATTGTGAATTAATTACATCAAAACACATGTCCTTTTTTTATTTTGTCTACCTCTTAAATATCATCTATAAAGAGTATTAATTAAAGTAGACTGGTGAGGCACTGTTATAATCGAACAAGCAAACCAGAGCAACACGTTCTAAAATCCTGATGTTCTGGTTGGTTCCTTAAACTTTCCCTGCCTTTGGAAAGACACCAGTAGAACAAGTCCGTGTTCCCCACTAACCTCAAGTGCCTGCTTCATATGGGAGGTGATCCCGAAGGAACTTACTTAGAACATCTCTTACTGTGGGAGATTAAATGGTTCAGTGGGGAATTGGAGAAGAGAAATTAGCAGGAATGTGATTAACAGAATTTCTGTGTCTGTGTGCTGCCTGTGTGTCTGGTCTTGCTGCCCCAGCTGCCGAATGAAGACCCTGGAGTGTATGAGGAGGTGAGCCAGTGCCTGTCCCTGCTGGTGCAGCTGTATGGGGGGAGCGACCCCAAGTGCCTGTGTCCTGAGAACCTCCTGAGTCTGGCCCAAACGCTGGAGCAGCAGCCCCACCCCAAACAGCAGAAGCTGCTCCTCAGGATCATCAAGCGCCTGGTGGGTCCCAAGGCAACTCTTATACCAGTGTGTGTGCATCCCATCAGACCTACCCCACATATGTGAGACAAAATGGCTGTAACATGGTGGTTAAGAAGATGGTGGATTTAAATCATAGATGGGGTGCCATGCCCTTCTGGAAGCTACATTATCTGTTCCAACTGTCAAGCATTTAATCTAGGTGAATAGCCATGTGCCTCGTAAAACATGCTAACTCATTGCCCTGTAGCTCCCCTTAAATCCAAATTACAAATTCACTTCAGTATAATTCAGGCAACTCCTGTGCGTGTGTGCATTGGAGTGTGTGTATGTGTGTATCAGTCACTGATTCACATAATGTGAGTTTGCATCAGTGCCTGTATGCGAATGTGTGGAAGTTAGTTTTGACAACTTCCCTTCAGTATTGGGTAGCACTGGTAGCTCCAGGGCAGGGGTTGTGACCTCAAGGCAAAGCCGAGCTATGTTGCATGCTAGCTGTTCTACTGTGAAAAGACTGTCAGAATGACAGCAGCCTCAATAACTGGAAGTAAAAATTCTGTTGTAGAAAACCAGAGAAAACCAGAAACTTGATTCTCAGCTGTCATAAATGGGCTTATAGCTTCATCCTGCATTTTCTCATTAATGAAGTCTGGATTATGTCTGATTATTAGGAAACCTCTGAAGTCGGTTTTTCAGCCGAGCAGCTCTAAATATATTTAGCTCATCATTTGTGTCGAGTACCCCCTCATGTATAGTACACATCCGCTGTAGTGCCTTTCGCATTTTCTCATAACCATTTTAAGATTTCTCATGGAATACAGTGGGTTTGGTAGCGTAATTAAAAATGTGTAACTATCAATCCTTGTGATTCACTTTTTATACATTTTTATTAATGAAACCCAGTCGTATCAATGATCATTCTATGGACAGGTAAACATCTCGTGTTTAACAAATGAACAAGGCCGTGGTGAATGCCTGTAATTGCTTATTGAATCCTTCCACATCTGAGTGTGGCACGTACATGCTACGAACAGTATCAGATAAATCCCTTCAGATTACTGACTAAATTTGCAGTATTAAAATTCTCAATTTGACACGATCCACAGAAGACTTGGGGAGCACTTGAGCTTTTTGCACATTTGTAAAGTTGCTAACATGGCAGTTTTCACTCTGTTGACTCTTAAACTGAGTGTTAGGGAAGGCCCCTGGCTGGCATGTGAGACACTGGTTTATGTGAAGCCTGAGGTTTGTTCAGGTTGGCTAGTGTTGGTCAGTACTTGCAAATGAGTTAAAACTTTCTTTCTTACTCTTCTGTACTTTTGCTTTATTATATAATAGTAATTGGTTTAAACATCAGATTTGGCTCTCTGTAGCAAGCTAGTTTCCGATCAATTGTAATCTCTACTAGTAAACATAAAACACCAGTAGGTAGCCAGCAAATTCAAGTTGATATATTTCCCCTATGTATATCCTGAGAAATGTTTTGGTTGCTATTGGTTATCTGTTGTGCCTGGTATTTTATGTGAGAAAAGTTTCTTGAATTGTATATCTGTGACTATTTTTTTAGTCACAGATCTACTACCTGCACCCTTGTAGGTAACTGTCTCTGAAAATAAGATCCTTGACTTCTGACTTTTGTGCCAACTTTGAACTGCAACACAGAGAGCACTATTGGCATTTAAATAAGCTTGTCATTGAACACACGGACATGATCATTGAAGATATTCATTTGACATCTGTCCCTTTCTTGCATGGTTGTCGTGGGGTGGTGTGGGAGGGTGTATATGGATGCTATGGGGGAATGTACATTCACTGAAACAATATGGGGGGGGCAGGATTAAAAGTTTGACAATCACGCATGAACATTGTTCAGCACAACATTAAAACAGAGCAAGAGCCTTGCACATCATCAGTCCATCATCACATTGGCCCAACATATGCAGTCCAGTGCAGGTAATGCTATTTAAAGCCATTGTCGGCCAATACTGATGTGGAAGACATATATACCATGCATCCCCAATATTCACAGGAAATATACATTCACATAGCACAGTATTGCACTGTCACTTAGAATGACAAGCAGTGGATGAATTGGAGCTAGGGGAGTAGTCTGTTTGCGAGTGTTGATATTGGTCCTGCCTGCTTTCTACTGTACAGTGGCTGGATTTCCAAGCCCATGGTAATTGTATAAAAGCCATTAGCTTGTCCTTCTAAAAATTGGAGAATCTCAGAGGAGCCTCCAGGCATAAAGAGGACTTTAATATTAGGCTGTTGCCAAGCAACCCTAAACCATTACATCTCCTGCTGGTGTGATAACAAGTGACATTCTATTAGCCTGAGATGAAAATGCCGTGGATATAATTTGTTTTAAAAGGGGGAGGGGGTATTCTATAATAGAGCAAGTGCAATGTTGAAATGTATTACTCTATTATTTCATTCCCATTCAAACTCGGAGTAAGAGAAATGCGGAGGAAATGACTTGCGATAGAGGGTTTATTAGGCTGCGTCTTTTGAGCCCTCACTCAAGATTGACATAGAAATGACAATTATATCTTCTCATATTCAGCATGGAATTTGAGGTTCGTCTCCTTTAATTAGTTAATGTGATTTTTTTTTTTTTTTAAGAAGCCACTTTTTTGCACTTTTTCCTAAGTGCAAAACAGCCAATTATCAACCACCTATTTTTGTTATACATTGTTATTCAGGTTTAAAGTTGTAAATTGGTGTAGATTGTATCATTTTACAGCTGAAGTGTGATTTCTCACCATCATTAACTTTTAAACCAATAGGAAAAAGTCCCCTTTCAGTTCACTCAAGTAAGTCTTACAATTGCAGTTGCAGCCTTGTTGTCAATTGTATCATACAGCCCTTGGTTTAGTGAATAGCTTGTAGGGAATTTTATATGAACAGTGAAGGAGGCTTTTAGAAGCAGCACTGCTATAGTGAATATAGTATGGGGAGCAGTTCTAATGAATTGAATACGGTGTAGGGAACAATTCTGCCGCAGTGAGCAGGAAGAGAGAAAATGTGTCGTTTGGATTGTGTTTTGGGGAAGTCTTTGCAGTGAATAGGGTGCATGGAGTAGGAAGCAGTTGAGCTGTAGTGAACAGATAATAGGGAGCAGTGCTGTTTTGAAAACAAGGGAGAAGCTGTGCTGTAGTGAATAGAGGCTGAAGTATACAGAGATGTATAGGTGTGTTCAGCTGCATTAGCAGGGAGGTGAGCAGATCAGCAGATTGGGGGGAGGTGCACAACAGAAGAGCATGACATCTAACGAGCATTCCTTCACCTCCTTAATGAGGACACTGACCCCGCCTCTTTCCCCCAGCATGCCCTAGCCCGGAGGCACTCAGCGCTAATTAATCCTCCTCTACACGGGCCGTCGGTGCAAAAACACAAACGCCCTGTCGCCCACCACCGCCCCACATCACATCAATAACCGCCTCCATCGAAACGGAGGCGTCTCCGACAGGTCTTTTATTATAGATGCTGCCTCATTTAGATTTATAGGTTTCCGCTCTGCTTTTGAACTGCCGCTTAAAATCAGATATGTCTGATATTGTGACTGATATTTCAGATTTATACTAGTTTGGTTATATTTTTCCCCCCTGGCTGGTACTCTGGTGCTTAATGACTGCAGAGGCTCTGGTGAATCTCTGAGGCAGTTCTGGTTCCTGTCAGACAGAGAGCAGCAATCAGGTTGATTTTTAACATCTGTTAAGATCATGCGTCTTATCTCAAGGGATTTTCAGCCGCTCTTCTATTTGCCCCATTTGAAGTCAGTAGAGTGTTTCAGTCTTGTGTGACCGCTGCTTCTATGTAACCCATACAGGCAGCAGTTCTGTGTAATAGAGCTCTCCAATAAACCCTCATGGATGCCAGGGATTATTTTCTGTGCTACATAGCGTAGTATAGGAGAGCTAGCACTGATTGAAGAGAAAGTATAACTCTGACTGGTATTAGGTAGCTGCCTGTAGATTTCTATCGATTTCCTAGTACAGTCAGTTGCCTGGATAGTTGCTTGGGGGTGCATATGCATTGGGGGTTATTGTGATTCTTCCTATTCGTATCTCTTTTTATCTGAGTAATGAATAACAGAAGCCAAAATGAGGAAATTAATTTGAGTCACAAGGTGCATTCCATTTTGAGCCTGTGACCAAAACCAGGTTGATCCCTCAATATAGAGGAGCAAAACCTACACCATGTTTCACACATTGAAGCAGTTTGACCATGAAAAGGTATTTGTAAAATGTTTATGAGGCTCTCTTGCTTCCTTATAAATGTGACTATTTTGTGACTGTGGCTGTGAGTATGGTAATCAGAGCCGCCTCTTCCTACATTCCAGCCAAATGCAGTCCAGGGAGAGGGAAGCACAACTCGGTGAGGATTTAGGATCAGGTTATTCTGAAATTATAGTTATCTATTGACTTTCACAGCAAATTAAAATACAATTTTTTCCATCATGTTTGGCTTTGTACACTCTTTCTTTATCACAAAGATGAACATATTATTCAGATTGTTATTTAGAGTCTTCTATTATTTGATAGACCATTCATCGTGGCAACAGTAATTAAATTTGCTCTTAATAATCCCAAGGGAAAGTATCAATCAAATGCGGTTTTTTCATATAGCTGACAAGAAGACAAGATTGCTAAGAAGGACAGTGCATGTAAATACCTATTCTGTAAATCCGGCACTGCAAATTGTGTGCAATTGTTGGCCGACTGTGCAGTTCATTAAACACTAGATTCTTGTTTGTAATGTTTTAAGGTGTTGGGAGTTAATTAACATTTTCAAATGAATTTTCATTGTCATGAGGTTTTTCTTTGAAACTTTAGTTGTGGCTCAGTAGTGGGTGATATGTGATCTGTTCATACACTGAGAAGTGCCGCCCACCTGAACAGATGGGAATTTAGCTTTTGGCAAATGGAGAAAACCAGGTAACACTACACAAAAGTGTTTATTTACAGCTGATAAAATCTCTGCAAAGTATACATCTAAATATCTTTACATTTAGTGTATGATTCTCTGAAGAATAGAAACTGATGCATAATCACTTACATTGTTAGTTACATTAACTCTGCACCCTGGAGGTAGAATCTGCCAGAATCACGACATTTGGACCAGATATGCATTACGGCACAGCTTACGTTTATTTCTGCAGTGCTGTTCATGTAAGTTTTAGTCAGAGCAAAGCCCTCCACCTGTATCTCACTTTAATATTTTATATGGAGCCCAGGGCTTATTTCTCATCAGGCAAGTTACTGCTCCTCTGTACTCTATCACCAGCTCTTCTCACTCAATGGAAGGTTATTAACTATTTACAGACCAAAGCCTTCAGACACGCTGCTGGAGAGGACAGGTCTCCTGTGCATGTCTCTCGCCCACTGTGGATAATCTGTTCTCTTCTAGATATGCAATTAATGTAATCCTTAGGGTCGTGCTGTCATTATAATGTTCAAACTGTCGAGTGCCTGTTTCAGCCATTATCGTAACTATCAGAATGTATGTGATCATTGCTGGAGTGCAGCAGTTTCTGTAGCCTCCTCTGTGACTTGCTTGGTTAGAGCATACATAGTTACATTGCAGTCAGTTCTGAAGTCTGGCCTAACTTGGTTGGGCTGTTAGTGAGGATGACCTTCTCAGGCATTAGAACTACTGTGACAGTTTCTGTTTCTTCTCTCTGACATTCATTTTTGCTTATGCTTGCAATGGTATATTTCTCTGCTTTCTGAGTTAGAACAGCTGAGCTGCATAGTCAAGTGTTTTAGGATCTCCAAAGATACTGCTGGATTTTGTGTCGGTGTGAAGACACCTGTAGATATTCTAGAACCCATTCATGTACGCAACTATTGTTTTGATTAAGGGAATGGGTTAATAACTTTCATTTAAGTGTGTTTATCTCAGGGTTAAAACACACTGCTCTGTTGTCATGAATAGAGGTCACCATTACTCAGAAACTGAGAAGAGGGTCACACCAATGACAGACACAGGGTTTGGATGAAGATTGATTCAATATAAACAACAGTATATCATGCATCTCTCATAAAATAAAACTGGAGACCAAGGCCAGACATGGATTTTTTTTCAGAAGAGGATTAGATGTGTATTGGGAAGATGTTAAAATTTACCATGTGATAATGCATCATTTGTCAGAAGTATAATGACTTCCCCAGTCATGGCCGCCTGATGATTATAAAGTGTGTGGAGCAGTTGTTAGTGTATTGATCTAAGTGTAAACTCAATAAGAGTACAGGCAGTCCAGTCTCTGTAGAGTCCACACCTTGAGCTCTAGTCAGCTCTCCATGTTCACCTGCAGCACCGATGTAGCCAGTAATTACTTTGCTGTAGACTCTTATTGACGGATAATTACAGAGGGATAGTCTACATGAAGTGGGGGGAAAGCTGGAAAGAGGAATAAAAAGTTTTAATTTCCTAAGATTTGTATATTGTAACCTGAAGGATTTTCTCCCTCCACCTTGAGATGTGTGAGTGGTTTTGAAGGATTCAGAGCTGTCAGTCTCTTTCTTTTTTTGATGGCCAACAGATGCATATTACCTTATGTAGGGAGCTGGAGTGTATTAGAGTCTCTTGCACTGAGCTCTCCTATTGACTGTCAGGCTGCTCTGCCTCTCCTAATTATCAGAGAGGCGCTTCCACCTGGGTGTTAATGGAATTAAGTGACCTGTCGTTATTAATTTGCCCTCCTGCCGACGTCTTCTCAACTGCAGCCGCTCCAAAAGCCCAGCTTGGAATTTAATTAGCCGCCTCTAGCTATGCACCAGCATTAACCGCTTCGGCCTCCTCCTCTGGTCTCCCACGTCGACAGGAAATGGCCCAGCGTCTGTCTCTTCACCAGACTACGCCACTCAGCATGGAGATAACGGAATGTCCAGGGTCCGAAACCGACCCAAACGGACAGCGTCTTTCCAATTCTGCGTGCTGTCCATAGTACTATGGAAAATGATTTTCACAACCAACTTACAGAGGGTTATGATGATATTTTTACATGATTAGATGTTAAAGTTGTTTTAACACCAACTACAGGTTCTTATCATGGTTACCTTCAATTTTGCTGACAAATAAGTGACAAAATATAAGATTGATCAAATGAAAAGTGACAGTTTGTTGTATTAAAATGAGGCTGTTGTTTTAATCTACCTGTCTTTGCATTGTGTTTTGCTGTTTGCAGTTTTCAAGCCGTTCACTTAATTATATCCCAAAGTGACCATCCAGCCAGACAGTAGTGGAAATATTAGAGCAGCCAAGCATTCAACAAAATGGTCAGAGAATTGTGTGCCAACTGATATTTATTCAAATAAGACGGAACCATTTCCAGGCTCTCAGTGCTATCATTGACACTGATCTTTATTCATTTCTGATGGAGCACAGCACCACACTGATAAAGCAGAGCCTTCTGTAGAGAGCTTAATATACATGGAGGCACTTCTGACTTCCTCCTGCATTAACCTGATTTTTCTCACAGGTCCAGATCTTTTCCACAATAACAGGAACCTGCCATCCTCCATTTACATGCTGCTAGTAGGCCAGTAATACAACAGTATACATATCTTTTTTGAGATACTGGAATGTTCTCTGGAAAAAATTAACAAACACAAGATGACATTTCATTGCAACCTCCTGTTTACCTTTGTAAAACGAATGTAGCACGTAATGTATTTTCTTCTCATGCCAGCAATCACACATTGAATGTGAGTCTCACTTTCCATCTTAAGTACCATTGAATCAAATAGTTCTGTTATTATGATGTAAATGGATTTAACACATTCAGTTCATACCATGACATCTAATGTTGCATTTATTGAACTTCCATATTGAACTGGAAACATAATCACATGCCATTTATATATGGTGTGTGCTGGATCTACAGATTTTTTCCCCAGACATATTAGTTTGACATTAAAATTGTATTTTTGTGTAAAGTTCCCTAAGCAGTAGAGTGGAGTTACCAGAAATCTGTATCTGTGTAATTCCAGGAAGACATATGCGTGGCCTGATTTGTGCACAATTAGGTCTGATTGCTGAAAGCTGTCACCAGGAACTTGTGTCACACAAACTGGGACATATTTACAGCTAAATTATACATTCAGGGGGCCCTCAGATTGGACCACTGAAGTGGTCAAATCCCAGCCACCGATGGAATTTTATTTAGTATTCACTGTGAAATCTGTGTATGCACACTGTTTTTATTAGTGGATAATTAAAGACTTTCACAATTAGCTGGTAATGTTTGAAATGGAGGTGGTGCTTTCCAAGATGTTGTCAGATGCAGCTTGATGAGAAGACAACAAGGAGGAAGTTGGTGGCTAATCTATCAGGACTCATAACCAGCTTGTGTTTGCTATAGACATCAGTCTGCTTCAGTTAGACACATTGCTCAGAAACACTTAATAGACTTTGTCTCAATAAGCAGCTCTCATTGCATGCATATTTATGGCTCCAGACCTGTCTGAACTCACATAACCATAATAAAACTGGATAGCTGCAGTTGTTGATTTATGAGCGAATGTTTATCCACATTTTTTATTTCTGTTCATATTTATGTCTTTAAAATGTGGAGTCTCACAGCTGTGCCTGTGCTAGGAATGACACCCACAGGGGTGGACAGAGGTGGGAGGATTGAGCACAGGGTTGTGTGAGGTGCGATGGAGTTTTAGTGTATGGTCCAGAGGAATCCTACTGGGACAGATGGCTTTCACTATCAGCCTGCTGTCTCACCCTACTCATCACGGATCACTCAATACCTCCAATTGTGATCAGCACAGCCAATCACAGAGAAAGGAATGCTGCACCTGTGTTGGGTGGCCTGTTTTAAAGAGACCTTTAGATCATATAAAAAAAAGGGAAAAATGAGTCATTCTCTCCTACATATAGCTTTTATATTCACATAGGAACACGTCTAATTTTAGAATCTGATCTTCTCAAGAGTCAATATCAGCAAAGTTCAGCTAAGGGCCACACTCCCCTTCACGGCTCTCTGGAAGAAAGATGAGTTTGTGCTTGTGTCCCTACACTTGTTGGTAAACTTCCTTGTTAATGTCAGAGTGTTAATTAAATGCCATTAAGCCTTCAGCTATGCCAGATGGGGCTTGCCTAAAAAACAATCAATGCGTAAAAAGCTCCGTCTCAACTCAAGGGAGTCAAGGACAACTCAAAAGATAAAGCTGCTATATAAATATAGCACACCATCTTTTATATGTTTTATGCATCCTGCTGTATTGAACATGATACATGTATAATCTGTTAGAGCAGACTGAATTGTGTTCAGATGACCTGAATTGACATTGTGCATGAATTAAGATTGGAGGAGTAACAGCTGTCTTCAGGTTGCCAGCAGTGGTAAGATTCAAACATTTTTCTCAAGTTACAAGTATTGTAGAACCTCTGAAATCCAGAACACAGACATTCAAAGTTCTGAGCTGATTGTGAAAATACACTGTGGGTATCTTTCATTATCAGCAATACAAAAATGTGAACACTAACCCAGAAGGAATCATACGTGCCAAAATAAGACTCTCATGCATGTACCATAATTGAATAACAAAGTTTTGCACTGAATAATCATTAAAAATGGCTGCACCTGCCTACCTCCACAGGCTACAAACATGCTTTTCACGCTTTGTTAAATTAATCAGAAGCTGTCTGTTTGTCAACTGTTGCTTCCCCTTAGAAGACCCTCACTACCCCTGCAGTCTCATCTGTCAGAATAGCTCTTTTCTTTTTTTATTATTGTTAGTTCAAAATATCCAATATTATTCCCCATTGCAATTTCAAGTTTGTTTCTAGTTTTAAAATAAAATTGAAATTTAATTAAAAATACACAAACGACTGCTTTCTAATAGACAAGATTTACTAAAAATGAAACGCAAATGATTGGAACATTTAAAAAAACGCATCACCAGCAGAAAGGCGATGATGGAAGTTTTGTGTGGATTTTCATAATCATCAGTTTGATGATTAGATAGTGATTGCAGCAGCCATAATCATTTGCTTCAAGATGATACAAACACAAGGTTATCATGCATATCTGAACCTTCGGCCCTCGCAGTTGTGAAAATATACTTTACACATTGATACTGATTATTTGTGACAAGTCTAAAGACATGCATACTCTGTAGCAATCACAGTCCTCCACAGTACAAATATACACAGTGGATTTTGCATAGTAGTATCAGGGCAATTCACATACATTTTGAACTGGCTGATTTACTGCTCCACTTGCTTTTAACTAAAATTGTGCAGATTTGATATTTTCCATTTAGTTGAATAACATGGTAATAATTGAGAGTTTTGGCACCATACACAGATTTGTTCTCTCACAGTCCTAGTTTATAATTACTTATTATGCATTCATACACTGTCTTCTGTATTTATGCTGTTTATAATGCATTTATACTATATTCATACCATTTGTCTGCTTTTTCAGTTATCCTTTTCTTTAGGGACCAGATTTGTCACCTGTTTGTCTGAGGCACTTTATTATCCAGGCATCTGCCTGTTTCCCCTCCATCTAAGGATGGCCATAATTTTTTGAGGGGGAGTGATTGAATATGATTGTAGGCCTGGGTGAGCATCACCCCTACCCCCCACCCTGTAAGTGGTCACTTTGCCCTGTGCCATGCAGTGAGGGGTTCCTTCTGTTACTGTGGAAATAATGAAGTAAAGAGCCTTCCTAGACATGTAACCCTGTTGCCTGGCAACGGGCATGCTGCACCGCTGTAAAGCAGAAGGTGCTGGTGATGTCACAGGAGAGGACAATAGAGATCCATTAGTGTTATGCCTGGCTGCATAATTACCCACTTGGTCAGTCTTAAAGCTACATTTAGTACAGGTTAACTGCTGTGTCTTGCAGAGATTCAGAGAAACAGGTCTAAGAATTCTTATTAGTTACAGGTGTTCAGATTTATATACAGGCAAGAGTTTGCTCACTGAATAAGACACATTTACCGGTAGTTGTATTTTATCGAACTTTCTGTAGATTTAACATTACACACCCATAATGCACTTTAATTGCATGTAGATTTGTTAAAGAACATCTTATGCAGTTATGGAGATCTGTCAAAAGGGGACTGCCACTGTGCTCCAGATCAGATTAATCTAATTCTTTGTCTTTGTGTAAAAGTCTACATTCTATAAAGTAATATTTACACCACATAGAATATAATGTATGCAATTGTAATGTATTACAAGCTAAAAAAAAAAAAAAAAAAGCATAAAAAAATCATATGCCATTTTCCTGGAGTTTCTTAAAACCGTGCAAATACAAAATACTTCAGCTCTGTGTTTCTGCAGGTGACAGTTTGCGTTCAGAGTGTGAGGCGGTAAAAGAAACCTATCTGATGTGTGTGCCCGTTTCTGTGTGTGTGTTTCAGAGAGAAAGAGATTACTGTGGGATCCCTGTCATGACCCCCATAAATAAGTGTCCCTCTGCGGGGGCTTTGTCTTGCAGTGCGGGCTCAGCTCTGAGCTGCAGATCAGAGGGTGAAACGTTAAACCGTGCTCCCCTCAGCTCAGTGCTCGCAGTTGCCGCACCGCCTCTGCAGCCTGACACCAAGACGCTGCTCCACACAGCGGCCCGGACTGCAACAAAGCACCTGCCACAGATATGAATCAGGAGGGCCGCCGTGCCGTCGCCTCTCTCTTATTCAGGGGCTGTGTCTCTCCTCTGATGTGAGACAAGACATAAAAAGCCCCTGAAGGAGCGCGGTACCATGGACACCCACCCCATCCCACGTCCCCATCCCCCATTTTGTACAATGGGTCTCAGGCAGCAAGATGGATTTGGATGAACTCACTCTCTTACCTCATGCTGTCAGCCCTGTCTCCTGTGTGTGTGATTAGTACCTGGTGCCTTTTGACATAAATTAGGGGACATATGACAATAACAATAATTATGTAAAACACTATACTGTAATTTATTACTTGGCGAGGAAGAATGAATGTAGAACAGCCTTGTGTTGTACACAGGTGTTTTTTTGTTTTTTTTGTCTCCACACAGACTAAGACTGTGCTCTTCATTGTCTCTACACAGACTACACTGTGCTGTTGATTGTCTCTACACAGACTAAAGGCTGTGCTGTTGATTGTCTCTACACAGACTAAAGGCTGTGCTGTTGATTGTCTCTACACAGACCTAAAGGCTGTGCTGTTGATTGTCTCTACACAGACTAAAGGCTGTGCTATTGATTGTCTCTACACAGACCTAAAGGCTGTGCTGTTGATTGTCTCTACACAGACCTAAAGGCTGTGCTGTTGATTGTCTCTACACAGATCACCTCCAGTGCCAGCAGTGCTGGGGGGCTACAGGAGGGGTGCCAGCAGCTGGTTCTGATCCTGCAGAGACTGGCTCACTCACACAGGTGAGTCTGTTCTCCCCTCGCCAGGCCCATGACCGGCTCTCCCCTCTCACACACACGCCTTTGATCTAGCGATGGGGGCACTGGGGGGGTCAGTGATGACATTCTCAGAGCGTTCACTGCCCTTACCCTCAGAACCCAGCTGCCATGTCTGCAGGGAGAGGAGTGATCCGTTTGAAGCTGTCTGGCACGGGCTGTAACTCGATATGGTTCTGGGGACACTTCAGCTCTGTTGTGCTGTTGACAGTGGCGCAGTGATATTTTTCAACACAAAACTCCAAACTTTACAAAGTGTGGCTAGAAGCTACAATAGCCCTGCCCCTCCATCTCCCACTGCATTTCCTGTAGGGATACAGACTGAACCCTGAGGATTCAGGAGAGAATACATTCATACACACACTCTCAATTACTAGCATTTAGACACTCACACACACAGTTTCACACTTCCATGCACACTGTCAAGTAAAGTAATACACACACTGTTTCATCCATGCTCAGGGATGCATCAAATATTAGCTCTAGAAACTGGTATGAAACTGCTTAACAGAGACCACAGCCGCCTTCTAAAAAAAAACAAAAGAATATGCAAATCATTTCATTGGAAAGGATGATGATGTTCAAATAAACACTTTTTTTTGGCTAGGTTTCATTTTTACATGATGAATTCTTTCACAGAGCTTATGTGCCAGACAGATATATGATTGTTGTTCCTAGTTAGGTGATGAGTTTCTTACTAAAGGAATGCTTAGGCCCCTTTTCAATAGCTATTGGTTTCTCACATTACCAGGATGCAAATTCAAGATGGCTCTTTATTGCTTTCCTCAACTTGAACGTTTTCTAAACAGGCCTTTAAAAGACTGTCCATCTGTTGTGTGAGTGCTGTGTGAACATTATTAAGACAAAAAGCTGCAGAGCTGCACCTCTGCTTCAGCAGGTGCTGGGTGCTGCTGGGATCAGGATGAGTCTATCTGCAAGCCCATCTGATTTGACACCATGGCCCATGGGCGTTTTGGGAAGGAGGAAATTAGCAGGAGAAATGTCAGCGTTAAATTACCCAGGCTTTAACAAGAACCACTGTTAGTCTTTCCCAACAGTCATAGCTGTCTCTGCTATTTTAATCAACTTGTTTAAAGGAAGAGATTATGTCTGAGCAGTTGGCTTTTTGTGAGACTTGCCATATGAAATGAAAATAATTGTTGAAAATCTATTATAATAAATGATGGTGCTGGAAGATAAAGTAGTTTACCCATCACTGGTGGTATCTTAGTGAAACGTATTGTTTGGCAGAATGCGTGTGGTAGGGTGTGGTTAGCGGTGTTGTTTTTTTACTTGTTGCTGATCAGACTGACTCTGTCTCTGCAGGTCCCACGCTGATGTCATGGTCTCTGCACTTGCAGCTGAGATCCTTAGAACCATCGGATCTTAGAGAAACCAGTTCGTGACAATGAGGTTTCTGTTCTTTGTTGCACATTTAATATATGCTTATTTTGTGTTTTAAACTATTTAATACATATGTTTTTGCATTATGTTTTGAGTAGAATTATTTTAATGCAAGCACACACAGAGATATTACAAACCTCAGTGATCCTGATACAAAATGCAAAGATAGGTTATCACATTTGATGTTACCTCATGATGCCTCACCTTGGATTGACGGTAGTTTCAGTAGTACTGTGTAGACTCAAAAGTGGCCATAGACCAGTTTGTGAGTGAATGAGAGGTATGCATGCACGCTAGAGATGGTCCTCCTGTTTTTAGATGCAGTTGTCATAACAGTAACTGTAAAGGCACAACATGCAATTACTGTTTTAGGAAGATGGACAAACCAGAAATTATGTACTAAAAATGGGTTTTATGGATGAATGAAACCGAGAAGATGTGAAAGACATATCCTGTGAAGTGTGTGTTCTACATTGAACCATTGGTATGCGGTTCTTACTGTAGAATGCAGTAAGTCCACTTTTTACTCATCAGTCCATAGAAAATTGGTGCAGACTTCTTGAGGATCACCCAGATTCTTTGTCAGCTAATGAAAAGGAATGTTATTCTTAGTAAGCAACCTTTCTAAGAGATAACAGGCCTGCTGATTCCAGGATGTTGTTCTAAAGTTCTCTGTGACTTCTTAGATAATTTTACACTTTGCTCTCAGAAGAGAATTTGGCAGGAATTTTATGAAGATTCCATTCAGTCCCAAAATTTCTCCATTTGGACATTGTGGCTGTAACTGATTCAGTGGAGCCTCAGAGCCTTAGAGACCTTGTAGCTCTTCCCACACTGATGGGCATCAATGATGTTTTTTTCCTGAGGCCTTCAAGAGTTTCTTTTACTTGCGGCCTCTTAACCGTGTGTGCTAACAAATTCATTCACTCTGATGTGAAGGGTAAAATTTGTCAGATTTTTTATTTGGCAGGGCTGGTCTAATTGTATACCAAAGAATTAAAACCCATTTTTTTAAGTTTATTAACTTGGAGGGCAATAACTTTTTCACATGTGAGTAGTGCATGTTTCCGAACAAATGAAAGCTTGTGGAAAAAAATGCAGAAAATCTGGAAAGGGGGCAAGTATGCAGTTTATGCAGTGTTGTGATAGGGTATGCCAAGTCCAGTCATGCAAAGTATTCAGTTTAAAACTATTAATAACTATGTTTCCACTAGAATTTGGCATTAAAATTTTCAAACAAAACACCCAACTAAGACAGGTGTTTCCAGAATGATTTCTTTCAGGAACAGTATCACCTGATTTCAGCCCTCCACAGGTCGCAATCAGATTCTCACACATGAATTATTCATGAACCATTTGCACATAACAATGGTTGAGTCTTAGTGCAGCCAAGATGCGGGGAAAGTTTTTAAATAGTTGAAAATCATTTTAAAATATATTTTGAGATATTTTGCATTTTCATGACCTGTCGAATAAGTAAAAACATTTTCTAGCATTTTTAAAGTATAATTTTATGCAGCAATGCAAGTTTCCATTAGGCAAGTTGCATGAAATTGGCAATTGACATTCCAAAGTCTAATTAATTCAAACTACTGGAAATTTAGCTAATAATCCAAAACTGAACCATTAATAAAACGTTTTCAAAGAAAGCTGGGTCAGAAACCCAAGAAACTAAGTTATGCATCAGCTACAATCGCCTAAAATAATGGCATGTAAAATATGTGGAATGCTAACTGATATTCTCCAACATGACACCCATTTCTGTCAAGGTTAAGTTCAGTAAAATATTAGCAACAAAATACAGTCTGAGAAGAGCCATATAAAATCAACAATAAGCTGAGAATGTTTCAGATCAATCAATGGAGGTGTTCTTAAATGAGGAGAAACTGAAAAAGTGTGTCTATGGTCATAGCAAATTTATTCATGATGACAGTCTTCAACTATAGCTACTAGCTATAGAAACAAATAAGCAGGTTGTACTTATGAGGGAGCTTTTGCACTGCCCCAGTCCAAAGAATCTGAGAATCTGATTTTCCATCACTCCCATCATCCAAGCCTGGCATAAATCACCATGTCTGGGATGTGGCAGCTTGGACAATGGCTGGCAAAAATGAGTCCTTCCATGTCTTTCATGTGTTCATCTCTTGGTTAAATTCACTCAGGGCAGTTGTGGTGTTATGTCATTCTTTTATATTCAACTCAATCATATAGTATGTCATGATCACTGCCCTCTCTTTACAACTTTGTCCATTGAGAGCATGTGATTGGCTACATTGGTTATATTGTTTGAATTCCTTAAGTGGGTGGGATCCTCAGTCTGAATTACACCTTGAAGCATTTTGATAGGTTTGTGTATGCTGACCAAAGGACAATGCAGTGTTTGGATAACAGAACAAAACTATCAAGCTTGCTTCAGCTTTACATATTGGCCTTAAATATGATTGGCAGGAGGATGGACACAGAGCTAATGTAATGGTCTTTCAGTGGCAGACCTTATTTAAGCCTCTAGTGCATCAAGCGGACAGCTCTTGATATTGAGGTCACTCAATTCAGGTGTTCAGGTAGTTGGAAACTAATGCTAGCTGTTGAGTTTTACCAGAATTTTAGAGTCTTGAAGACTTTTCAGGTAGAGAATCCTTTTGCCAGTCAGAGATGTGAAATCCATACGGTGTGCGCAGTGGTAGAATTATTCAAACACTCCCGAAAGGAAGCATAAGAGCAGATACCCGCTTCAGTATGCTTTCCTTCATGTCCTCTGGACCACTTTTGGTTTTGTGGAAAAGGTCAACCTCAGGTAGAAAGGAACCGCTGGGGCACATGTAGAAAAACACCATGTCATGGCAACATTCACAGGTAAAATACATTCACTGCAAAATAAGCAGTTTTTTTTTTTTACTTGTAGCCAATTGGGTTTTTCACACCGACAAGGGTACACCGCTTTGGCTCTGCATTCCATAAGATTATCAAAGCGTTTGGATCACTTGGACCAAAGCATGTCAAGAAGTTTACATTTAATATGTATGGATTCGTTTCCATATAGCCAGCCGAATAGCATGTCATTTCTCAATTATTTCAGAGTACTAATGAATCAGACCAGATCAAATTGAAATAAAAGTCCATTTTTATTGTTCAGCCATGTCATAACCATGTTTCCAATAAGCACAGCAGGCTACAACTCAAGGGTTTTCTTAACTACCTTCAATTGCCAAAAAAAGTTCATTCCAGCCCCCACCAAATGATGCACCCCCCACCCCCAACCCTTTGGATCAATCATGACACAGGAAACAGTTTCCATTTTCATTTCAGCATTTAAAATATTGGACCTTTTCCAATTCTGGGTTTTATACAAAAGCTACACAATGTTACACTTTATTCAGAATACAGTTCAACCGATTATTAGTGTTCTACACCATTGATAAAATTTAGAAACTGATGGAGCATTAGCACTAAAACTTAACACTACGAGAGACTTAAAAGAATACAAATTACTGCAAAAAAGAAAAAAGACTAGAGTATCATTTTAAAGCAAGCTAAGATCTGTACCATTACAGTGATTGAAGAATC
The DNA here is from genome assembly GCA_022829145.1 of Albula goreensis. Classification (NCBI taxonomy): domain Eukaryota; kingdom Metazoa; phylum Chordata; class Actinopteri; order Albuliformes; family Albulidae; genus Albula; species Albula goreensis. Next base: position 10,225,664 of record CM040760.1, read on the forward strand.
ATAAAAATAAAATGTAATAAAAAATAGACAGGCAAGGCTAGGGTTTGAGATTCCACCTTTAGATCCTCCTCTTGTGCATTCTTCCTTTAGGCGTCCGCTCCAAAATTTCCTTCGCATTTTTATCTCCGACCAACAGGGACCAGAACAAAAAGTTTTACTTCAACTTGTTCCCATAGGAAACTCAGCTTGTGTTAGTGTGTCAGGCACTTTCTGAGATACCAGCCCACCCCCCCTCTCCGGAACGCTCTGCAACTCTACCGGCCAATCACAACGCAGGTTCATTCAGACGATACAGCTGTGGAAACAGGAAGCGAAAACCATCATCAATCAGGCTATGTCAGCCTAGGTGTATTGAGGGGAGTTTCACACTGGAACACAGCCTAAAACAAACAGCTGTTAACAAACCACCTAATACACAGCACCCTGGGTTAGAGCCATCTCCATTTTCCCAGCATGCAGTGGGCTTGGCACAACCAGCACCCCTACACTCCACTTCCACACAGCTCTGTGCCTCTTTAGATCACATGTTGTTTGAAGGATTTTCACATGGAGTCCTTACCTAAAAAGTAGATATTTACAGATCGGTATCAAACCAGGCCAGCTGATTGCTGTCCCCTGGCGGCAGACCATCGATCAGGTCCTGGGCATGTCCCAGGTCGGGCAGGCCATCGACTGGGTACTCAGCGCCGGGGTGATGGCCACCCATGTCATGGTCCATCATGGGCTCCAAGCCCATGCCCTCCTGCCCGTACCCAGCAGAGTGGAAGGAGCGGTAGCTGGGGTCTGCAAACAGAGCGAGGGGGTGGAGGGGCGGAGGCACACACATGTTAGAAGCGTATTAAAACAAGCAGCACACGCTAGTAGGAGGTCAAATCCCGTCATATCCTGCAGCGCCTTCGCTGGGTAGATCTAAGACTCTGTCTGCTGAGTGGAGTCACTGTGCCATTCCAGTGCGTTTGGCAGGCAGTCAGCCTTGCTGATCAGGTGAGTGCGGTGGTTACTAGCGGGTGAGCAGTGCATTAAAACACTATCAGAGCTGTAGCAGAACTCACCGTCTGGCCGATACCCCAGAGGCTCTCCCTGTGCACCGATGTCCAAGCCCAGGTCTCCAGTCTGCAAGGGGAGGGGAGCAAAATTTTTCAGTGACCCAATGGGAAAAGGCAATGAACAAGAGACAAGCATTGATACATCTTCCCCACAGTACTTAGAGCTGCTAAATAAGGTGGCAAATCAAAACACAGGCATAAATTAATTTCATAATTACTGATATTGAACTGCACCCTCTAGACATATGAGGGGAGATGTGCAATGACTAACCTCGTTCCAGGTCATGGGCTCTGTCCTGAAGAGGGAGCTTGTGAGCTCCACAGAAAGACGCTTCTTATAATCCTGGGGTTTGTCCTCGGACATGCGGAACAACACTGCGGCAGCGTATGTGGCTGTGGGCGACAAATGATATATATTAACCTCTCTCACACTGGTGTCTGCATTAAGGCAATGGTCCATGATTTATATCCGCTTGATATGCTGATCCTGGATCAGGTTTTGTTTTGTTAAAGGTGACTGTCGATGGTTAGGATCAGAGCTGACCGGACTGATCTTGGATCAGTGTCAGCACTTGTAAAAATGGCTGAGGGCTTAATATCAGGCTGAATAGTTGATCCTGGATCAGTTGCTGGAGCAGAGACTCACCGACACCCTCGTTCCTGGAGTGCAGCAGCTCAGTAAGCGGTGCGGTGGCTCCCTCTGCTTCAATGGCTTCGGCTGCCTCCTTGTCCTGAGCGAGCTCACACAGCACTCCTGCAGCCACACGCTGAATGTTCTCAATAGGGGAGTACAGCAGCTACGGATGAAAGAGCATCAATGTGAGCAAACTTACTGTCACAACCTACTCCACCAATCCTTAGAGATCAGCCTTGGTGCGCTGCCTACCTGAACAAAGAGCGGGATGGTGTTGAGGCCACGGATGACAATCCTATTGTGGACATCTCTGGCCAGGATGTGCAGTGCTCCCGTGCATCCCTCCACGATCTCCTCCATACGAACGCCCTCCTGCAGACCACACGCACACGTCAGGCCAACAGCGCCCTCATGGCACACACCTACCGCATAGGATTATGGGTACAGGAAGGAGCACTCACCACAAACTGCTGCTGTGTGCCACCCATGGAGGTGCGTCTCTGTGTGTCCTGGTGCGCTCTCACCAGCAGCTGCACCAGCCTGGGGATGGCACCCTGCTCCCTCAGGGGGGCGTGGTTGGCAGGGCACAGTGCCAGGTTTCTGATCAAACCCACGGTTGCCTGAGGAACCACATAATAGAACACAATAGCTCAACAACAGAACTCCATATAGAATTATTTTTATCTCTTACACTTACAAGTAGCTGAATAAGACATCAAAAAAGTATGCTGAAATACACATAACTTTGAAAACATGGGGAGTAAAGGTATTATAGAAGTGAAATAAATCAGCAATATCAACAATTAAACTAATCAAAAGGTATTTTCACAAACCATCTTATCTCCTAATATAGCACCTTCCTGCTATACATATAGTAAGCATCCTATGTGTATCATCAGCTACTCTACCTTAATTAGAGGCCAGTGGGATGGAGGGTGCAGGAGCTTGACCACCACGGGAAGACCGTAGTGCAGCCGCACGGCATTCTGGGCCATCTCTGCATCCTGATGCCTGCTGGTGAGGTGGCGTAGGGCACAGATGGCAGGCTCAGTGATGTCCTCGCGGTCCCCGGCCCGCAGCACGGTGCGCACCAGCGCTTCAATGCCACCCACCTGGCACACCATCATCTTGTTCTTGTAGTTGTTGCAGGTGAGGTTAGAAAGGATGCCTGCGGCGCACGTCACCACATTGATGTCGTCAGAGCCCAGCAGCTGAACCAGGGTTCCCAGCAGGCCCTCCATGCCCTCCTGTGGGAGGAAGAGCAGAAGCCTTAGCTTTCATCCACATGCACTGCACTCGGACCTACGGGAAATCAGCTGGGGCTGTACCTGCTTGGTGGCCGCATCTGAAAGGTTTCTGAGGGTCCACAAGCAGTTCTGGACAAGACGCTGGCTAGGGTCTGTGAGGTGCAGTCCCAGTGCCTGCATTCCACCTTGAAACACAAATAAGGGAGGATAAGGGTACAGACAGGAGGGTACAAAGAGGGATCATGACTGCAGAGAGGGAGGATAATGGTACATACTAGAGGGCACAATGAGGGACATTAAGTGTACAGACAGTGAGAGGCCAGTAAGAAGGATGAAAGAGATACAAAAAGGTACCAAGACGTAATGGATAAGGGTATATAAAGAAAGGCAAAATGGAGGATTAGGAGTACAGGAGGGTACAATGCTGTAGACTGAGGGGTGCAGAAAAGTGTGGAGGGTGGTTAAGTGAAGTGATTTATGAAAAACGTGGCGAATGGTGCAGATGAGACTAAGGTAATGACTGAGGTGACGGAACGTACCGGCCTCTACAATGGCGGGCTTGTTACTGGAGCACACGGACAGCACTTTGAGCACTCGGCTGGTGGTCCACAGGAGCTTCTCGTATGTGTAGGTCCTCATGATGTTCACCAGGGCCTGGGGGCCACCGCTAGCCAGGATGATGAGCTGTGAGGGAGGGAACGCAGCGTTAGTCCTCTGCATGTATTATTCCATGTGAAAACACAACTACCTGGACAAGGCCTTACTTTGCTTTCCTGGTTGCCGTAAGCCAGGATCTGCAAGCAGTCTGTCGTGATGGCAAGGAATTTTACATTGGTCTTGTTGAGCAGAGCAACCATTTTCTGCAGGCCTCCTGCCAGGCGCACAGCCATTTTGGCTCCCTCCTGGTGCAGCAGGAGGTTGTGGAGGGTGGTGATGGCATAGAACAGCACAGAGTCCACTGGAGACCTGCAAGATTAAGGCTCACAAAAATCAACCTTTCCTGACTCATGCGTACACAAGCAGCTGCCAGGCAGGAAAAGGACCAATAAATATGGGACTGCGTTAAACATCATCAGCTCCTAAGCACTGGCAGATTACAACAGCCATCAGAATTTAAAGTAGCTTTGACTGCATTAAGCTTAGGGATGTGTATTTCAATTAATTATTAAGTTTAAATATTCCATGGCTTCCAAAAATGAATGTCTGACATCTGCTCCCCCCAACCCTCAAGCACTGTATGAAACTCCAGTTCTTTCTGTGTAAATAATGACTCACTACAAAAATATTTGCATTCACTTGTGAAGTCAGGCTGGGAACATTAATATCTTCAATGGATTACCTGTTGTTTACGTGGGGCTCTTAGACACAAATACTTTAGGAAACACTGTTCTGTTTTTTGGGTTCAAGCAGTTTGTTGCAGATCCAACTAATTAAATCCACAACTATTTTAACATTCAAATTGGTACTCTGTCATCACTAAAGAAACATGACGTGACAGTGCTTGCTAACAGAAGAAATTCATGCTGCAGCACACTCACCCCAGCATTTTGACAAGGGCTGGGATGCCCCCGGATTTGAAAATGGCGAGCAGACCCTCACGGTGATGGGACAGGTTGTGAAGTGTTCCTGCGGTGCAGCGGGCCGTTTCCACGTCGTTGGTGTTCTGCATGGTGCGCACGATGGCCGACACCATCTGCGGCGAGCGCATGATGGCGTGGCGTGATGCCTCCTTTTTGGACAGCTGGTGCACCATGACAGCGGCCTTGTTCACCACCACCTGAGGGCAACAGAGAGGAGGCCTGAGACCTGTGCAGGCAGCAGAGAGACTGCATGTGTGTGTGTGACATTTTTTCCTTCCTCTGCATGCATGCTTCACTGCTTAGTCTCTTGACACTCTGAGGGTCTAAATGCGTCTGCTTTCACATACTTCAGTTACAAGTGCTTGTGAGATTCTTTCTCCCCCTCCCTTCCCCTGCATTTCAGTCTGAGTGTCTTCTGTCTCCCTGATGGCTGAATATGTGGGTTTGATTGAGTGCGGGAGTACCTGGTCCTCATCATTGAGAAGTTTAGTCAGCTCTGGGATGGCGCGTGTGGCCAGTTCGGCATCGTCCTGGTAATTGATCAGATTGACCACGGCATGCTTTAACATCTGAGATGGCTCCGCCAGGCGCTGGACGTTGGTGGGGTGCGCCCCGTCAAACTGTGTGGAGGGGATCTGCATGCCCTCATCCAGTGTCTCCGGGAACATGGCTGCCCGGACTCTCTGGGCTCTGGTCATAGCATACTGTCCATCAATGTCTGCAAGATATAGGACAGCCTTCAGCACCACACAAAACATCTTTGTGAGAACAGAAAATTTTCCCAGTGGCAACGGAACAATGAGCATAATCCACTCAAAATTACAGGATCCTCCCTAATTCAGAGAGAAGACACATTGGCCTCTATGGCTAATTACCCACAGCTGAATCTCGCAGTTACTGCTGTGTGGTGAGGTACATACCTGTCACCTGGTCCTGGCTGAAGGACTGGGAGAAGCCCTGCTCCCACTCATACAGGACCTGGTTGTCCACGTCCTCCTCCTCAGGGTTTCCCTTGCCGCTCAGGGAGGGGGCTGTGGTGGTGGCACCGGAGTGGATCCCTGAATCCAGGTAGGACTGCTGCTGCCAGTGGCTGACCGCCGCCTTGCGGTCCGGCTCCATGGCCATATCCAGCTCCATCAGATCAGCTGCAGGTACACCACACACTTGCATTAACACCAACCCTAATATCCCAGACAGCACCCAACACTGCATGTGCAACAAGAGTGAACTACTCGCATTCACATGCTCCACAGGTTGGTGCAGTTTGTTTTTCACTTGGTCCTGCGTGATATCATCCCTGTTCCATCATTAATAGCAGTTTAGTTGGTTTCACTGGGCAATGCTGAGAAAGTCTACTTAAGATTTGACAGAAAGCACCTCACACTTAGTTCAGGGTGCCCAGTCAATTCATCAAGGGCACAATAATAAGGTGAATGAGCATGTCTGATGTTCCGTAAATCCATTAAGCAAACTGACAAACCCAGATCAGATTCAGGAAATGTGAGAAATGTGTAGATAAACAGGAAAATTTCACAGCAACATGGACGCTCAACATAAACAAAATGAAACCGTGGTGCAAAGTAGGAATAAAGGTGGGTGGAAGAAAAAGTACTTGAAAGGAAAATACGTCACTACTGTCTTGACATGCACAAACAAGAATGATCAAGTGCAGTCAGGCACATGCATCTACACGTGTTTGCTCACACATTTCACTGCTAACTCTACAGCATTCAAGGGCACCTTCAGTCCTGACTAACCAGTTTAGCTTTCCTACACTTTCCTAAAGTTTTTAATATTATTAACATTTAACAATGTAGACTGCTGCCAGGACCTGCGGCCAGAGCTTTATATGGTTCATTTCCATTCGAATTCTCTTGAAAAACCTTTGCATATTAAGACCCAAAGGAATTACTGAGACCTTAATTGGCCTTTCACAGGATTTAGCACACAACTGCTATTATGCTTTTACCTGTGAACCCAATCTATGATGCCTTTTTGATTGTTAATTTCCCCTCAGACCTGAGGCAAAGAGCAACACACTTACACTGGGTCGCCATGTTCCTCTCAAATCCCTCAGTCTGAACAGCTTCCTAATCTGAAAGAGAGAGAAACAGGCAGGTTAATGAAACAAGCTGCGTTCCCACTACTGCTCCAAATGTCCAGCATTCAGCACAGATCCCCCCTCCAGGAGTCAGCAAATCACTACAGCTGAGGCAGAAAACACCCCCAACCCCCCACCTTATATCAGACCCACAGCCCCATCCCACCCATCACAAGAGCAGGCAAGAATGCAGTCAGTGAAAACAGTCACTTCCAGATTACTTAAAACGCTGCTGACACCACATTTGTGGTCATTAATGGGACAGGGCAAGCAGAGAGAAGCACTGGCGATCTGCTCTCCTTGCTTGATGTTACCCACTGCCAGTCCCTGGAAGTAGTAGTGTCCACCCCCCCAATGACTGTCTAAGCATTTCCTTTCCCTTCTGCAGGGCTAGGATCACTTTACACACAGAACCAGGTCAGTGCAGGGTTGGACAACATAACTTTGCAGTAGGGAGTGTGGTGTCATTTATTTTAAATGGGTAGTTTTACTGTGATGGTAGATTCAGGAACATTACATTTAATACTGTAATTTGCAGCATTATCGTGTTTTGAATCTCAAACAGCAGATCCCGCAATGCAACGTAACATATTTAATCATCCCGTGACACATAGCCTAATGCTGAAACTCAGGGAGGGTTATGCTGATGAACTGCACCAACTGCCACCAAATGACAGAAAACCCATTTGAATTTACAGACATTGCCTTTACCATTGCATTACTTGGCCTATAAACTGCATGGACAGCACAGACCTCTCTTTACCTGCATGCATCCATAACTGTTATAATCGGAGTTCTTCAGTGCAAAGCAGACAGTCCCAGTTTGTGTTAATCTAGTTGGGGGTTTGTGGAGGGGGTGAATATTTAATGTTTAGAATTGCATATTCAGATCTCGCTTTGGCACATGGAGCTGAACCGCTCCAGGTGGCAGCTGAGCACCAGCACATGATCAGTCTCCTGCATTCACCCAGCGGACCGGTGGACTGACCGGGACATGGAGCACACCAACTGAAACACCTCATCCTCTTCAGAGAGGAGGGAGAACTTCCATTTTCCTGGTAACTACACAAAAAAATCCTTTCACTGTTTTCCATTATTGGCAAGCTTGCTGGTTAATATAGAGTATCAGCACAATTACCACCTTAAAAGGAGAATTCTCCGCCTCCCCTATTTCTTACTTGCAGGCTGCCGCTGCGGTCCAAAAAATAATCAAGTGTAATCAAGTCCTGGGCCTGCAGCTGGAGGAAGAACCGATCGGGCCCTTTCAAAAGCCTCTCGCTTTTTTAGACTTGGCTAATTTGTTGCCATTTGAAATGCAGAGTGTTCTTTAAAAAATGAGTCAAAACAGACTGGGGTAGAGCTCGAACAGACATCTGGGCCCTGATATAACCAAGCTGCAGTAAAGCAGTAAAACATTTCAGCTAGCACTGCACCGTTTTTACAATCTGGCACAACAGTTATGTTCCATTGCTGCTCAACATCTGACGTGTTTTGAAATTACAAGATATTTCATACAGGCCTAGTTTAAGACCAACTTTAACGATTATTAGGCTAATTTGTCAAAATTAGACTGTCATTTGTGAAAACCATAACCAGACAAATTGCTTGTCTAGCAGACAGACAGCACAGAATCAGTAGCACTAATTCTGTAGAATATTACAGCAGTCAGAACGCTATGTTCCAGCACAATCACTACCACTATATAGGGTTGAATGGTTACATTAAAAAAAAATGCTGCTCGGAAGTACTAAAATAAGAAATACTAAATGTATAATGTGTACTGGTTCAGTTAATCCATCACATCATCTATATCCATGCATGCCAACCTAAAAACAAAGCTTCCAAACTGTCATAATGTACAGGCAGATAGCAGATATCTCACGTAAGGCATTCAGGGACATGAGCAAGCCTTATGGCATGCAGGTTATTCATTTGTCTCAGCAGCTTCAGGATTCTGTCACAGTCAAGACTGCTTGTCAGATTGTATGCTAAGCTACTCTGTCATCTGACCAATCTAATTTTTCTTACCAGGGCCACCTGTGAATTGATGACAGGCTGTTGATCTTACAATTACTTATGAAGGACAGGTTCCTTGCAATTGTATCTTTTTTGGTCATGATGAGAAAACTGCTGAACTGGTAGTGCTGCCAGTTTTGTCATTATTTTTATCCAATAAAATTTAGTTGCCGTGGAGGCTGAAACCCAGAGAACATGAGCAAGGATCAAGGGACTTTTCAGTGGAAAATAGCATTAGTGACCACTGTCTTAAAAATGTCTCCATTTTACACTTCAGGTAACAGAAAAAAATGTCTGTACTGCACCACACCATAGTTTACCATCTGACAAGCTACTGAGCTGCCACAAATTCCATTTCAAACTTTAATGTACACCCCTACTACATTGAATTCAGCTAACCCGCAACAACCATGATTAAAAATTGTAATAACTTGATAGCGTTTCCTCAATTAGGAATGAATACTGTAGCATGAGTAACTGGGTATCCAAATGTAACAAAGACCTTCAGAAAGTTCATTCAATTTAACTTTACTACTCAGTATCTCACTGGCTAGACTTAAATAACCTTCATAACTTAACTAACTGCATTTGGGGCATTGTTATTCATATATTTGCATATTAAAGCAACAAGTAAAAATTACAGAACTGTTCTGAACGTACACATATAAATCATGTGCACCACACTACACAGCTAGTGAACAAAATACACTCTAGCCAGCAATCTCCTTTTATCCAAGCTGCAAGGAAAAGGAAGCAGGGCATGATTAAGGCAGGGAGGACCCTCTGGAGTATCAGTCTCAGATTTTATGTGCTCTACAAAACACTGTCTCAAAACTATTTAATACCATACATGTAATGGCTTTGACTGAAACATTGCAAATTTTCAAAACCTGTTGCTTTAAAAAAAAAAAAAAATATACAGATACTGTACAACTGGCCTGTCTGGGTGACACAAAGGCAAATGACAATTGTGCAGGAAACCACAAACCTACCAACTGGACACAACCATCTGCGTACACTATGGACAGCCAATTAGTTTATGGGATTTACTGAGTGCGGGCTGCAGCGGGCTGTCCCACCCCACAGGAGAGTGCAGCAGTCGAGGCAAAGACATTTCACATTCATCTCCTGAGCACTGAGACTGTAAAAGGGAATTCACAACCATGTATGCCACAGTTTCTTGGTGCTGGGCAGAAAATGTGTGACCTGACAGACTTATTTTCTAAAACAACCAGTGCATAAAAACACTCCAAATACCTCAACCATTCACCAAACTGTGCAAAATAATAGTGCCTGTTACAATAACTCAAGTTTTCAAAAACATCTGATGTATACTAGGGAACATATGTCCTGGAGGTTGTAACTTGATTATACCCACAGATAAGGGCCTCTACTCAACAAAATAGGGTAGATAATTTTGTTCTAATGCACATTCCATGGGTATCATGACAACCATTCTACAACCCTAGCTGCTAGGATACCCAGACACTGAACCCGGTGAGGTCATTCAGACAGCGCCCTGTGACCACGGCAACAGCAGAATGTGCTTTGTCAGCAGTTGGGCCCAAAACAGCAAACTGCCAGTATTTACGAACCACACAACTGCCCCACACACACGCACACAGATACTCATATCCTAATGAGCAAGATCAAACAACTGTTCTGGTCAAGCTCAACGGATGGAATGCACTACTGTCCAGTTCCCCTGTTGGGATCAATCTCTCATGCTTAAATTCCCTTTGTCTTGAAATTTGGTGAATACCAGTATACTAACCACTTTAGATGCAAGCAGCAGAGGGGGTGTAGCTGTTAAAGACTGCATATGTAACTTGAAGGTTGCAGATTTAAGCCCCAGTGGGGAATTGCTGAATTATCCCTGAGTGAGGTGCTTAACCTGCGTCACTATAAACAAGTTACTGTATAAATGGATAGCCTTATGCATTAAACATCGTCCACTGCAAGACACCCTGCGCAAGGCCTCAGCACAGGAAATAAAGTGACGGGGCTTAGCTGGGCAGAAATCAGCATAGGAAAGCTCTGTACTGCAAATACAATTCACTTTCTTCACTTTCAATCCAAAATATAATTTTCCATGCACTTCAAAATTCTTACTAAGTGCAACATCCATATACTGAGACCAAGTGCATTTTCTTTTTATTTCCATTGTTTTAGTGAACTCTTTTGTCATATTATTTAGCTTATATATTTAAGAGGCTGAATCAATAAACAAGAAGCATCATCCAATTTTTGAACAGATTTCAGTTTAGGGCTAGGCAGGACAAACAACTGTGTCATAGCTGTCCTGCAGTAGGTCTTTGTTTGCTTATGCAAGAAAATGAAGCATTATGCATCACATTATATAATTTCTAAATGCCACTAAAGATGTCCCAGAAAGGTTTCTGTACTTTTCAATCTCTAAATATAGGTCCTCTTCAAGGTATGTGAAACTAATTTTTATTAGTTACACTCATAAATGCTTTATAAATCCAACCAACTGCTCCAGCCCACTGTTAGTCAATACTGTGAAATGTAAACAGCATAAGTCATCACCAGCAAACCCAGACAGGTACACAATTTCAAAATACTGATAAAATATTGAAATTAAGCTAATCATCTAACCATGACCTTTAACATCAATAATATTTGCATAGAGACAATTTTTCAAATGTTATCTGATTTCAAAGCTAATAACAGGACTATAACAGTATAATAATAATAAGGTAATATAATATTGCAATTTTCCCAATTCCAAAGTAATGGACTGCCCAGGGTTTTGAGTTTGTTACAACTCATTGCATAACCCAAAGCTTCTGAAATTGGAAAAGGAACAAATAGAGCTATAACTGCCATTTTTCATTTGTTAGATTAAATCCATATTTGACACTATTCCAATCAACAACATATAGTTTCAACACTGGTATCTCTTTTTAGGTTAGCTCATAAACAAGACCATGGCAAACATACGTAGCAAGATGACTGGTGGTAACAAAAAATGAGGAATGGCTTCACTCAGACTGGCTAAAGCATGCCAACATGCAACAAGCTCAGAGGATAACCCTGAAATAACCACAAGAAAAAATGTCAGGCTATGGGTGCCTCTTCACAGGGATCCACACTTCCCCAGCCCTTCTCTGCCACAAGACAACACTGCTCAATCCATTCACAGACAAGAGAAAAACCTTCACTGTCAGTAAGCCAAAGATTCAAGACCCTAAGCTTAAATGGGAGGTGTACAGGCAGAACCTGTAGTTAGAAGTTAAATCTGCATTATCTAAAACAAAGAGTTTATTTACCCATGCCATTTGCGACTGACATAGATGTATGACAAAATTACTTGCTGCCCGTGGTCTTCAGTATGAAATAACTCGGAGGCCAGAATGATTGTACAAATTCAAAGCTATACAACACTCACTGCTGCCTACCTTACACAGACTTTCATTTATTTAGGTAGCAGGGGTAAATAAAAGCGAATATAAATGTTAGACATTCGTGCCAACCACATTATTCATATTCAGTGTCGACCCTTCTCCAGACATCTTCCCCAATTATGATAAAACGGACATAAACACCTGTATTACAAGAGTCAAAAATGTATATGTATTTTAAATCAACAAAATAAACACTACTGCGGCAAAATACATGAATTACATTTGACCACACCAGATTTCCTAAATGAGCAGGTTTTTTAAAATTCTGAATCTGAGGTCAGGGAGCTGAAGTGCAACATCAACACTGGATTTATGAACCATGACCTGAAATATTCCACTGGCAGAGGCAGACACTTCAGAATGCAGATCAGATAGGATTAGTTCTAATCGGGTTACGATACTAATCAAAAGTACCTCTGCTTGGCAGCCTTGGACAATGCAGGTTAACGCAATCAAATCAAAGGATTTAAGACTATGTACACTGTCCTAATCCAATTTCTAAAACCAACAGCCACCTCTGGACAAAGACTACCAGAACAAACAAGACCTTTCCTACAATACACCACAAGCTTCCAAATTCATAAACATAAGCAACATTACATGCACTACATACATCAACAGCCACCCCCTCCCCCATTCCCAGTCCCAAAAACAAATAAAATGAGGTTTTTGAACAGGGATAGAATTTCTTCAGAGAGGAATCAACACATATCTATCGTTATTTTCCGGACACTAAACCTGAGATCATAAGGCCCTTTAAAGTACAAACTGACAGATGTATCTCAATGATTCAAACATTGCAGTGTCTAAATGCAAAGTACCTTCCAACAAACGGTGTCGAAATAATCTCGCAACTGTGGCTTACATATGTGGAACAAGCTCCTGAATTAATCACATTACTCCTCACCAAAACATCTGGGCAGAATAAAACAGATCCGAATTTCAACATTCTATTGAAATTCCTTATAGCAAGATAACGCAAGAGACGTGACAAAAACATTGTGGCTTTCCTGTGAAATAAATCTTATGTTTCCATGCAACAACTAAAATTATGTTTCGCTTCCATTTACATCTCGAGACCATCACAGTTAAATATCCACAGCAAAGCAGGCATCGAAGACATTGGTATTCTATAACGTTTGCAAGCAACACTGGCGATTAAGATTCGTAAACTGATGGGGAATTTAACACCCTTTACTAGCCCGTACAAATTTTCCAACTTGCCCACGGTTGACAACGCGTTTCTTGCGACTGCAAATTACCCCTATGCGTCAAGTGTTCGCCGGGTTGTTCAGAGGAGGAAGAACAGTGCGTGACGGGTATTTCCAGGGCAGATTCTATATTATTTAGTATATCGAGCTTCAGCAAAGATCAAAGCCTGCTTCCACCGCTTCCCCCACCCCCACAACCAGGTCGCGATTTCGCTCCTTCGCTTTCCAATGCGCAATCTAGCATAGCAAACAAGACTCGGGTTTCACCCGACTCCTCCTCAACTTCCTTTGAATCACAACGGCTGAGGAATTCGACGAGACTTAGGCCTTTGTTTGGGTGGGAAGGAGAGACACAGTGTTTAATCCTACTCCATAGAAAATGCTGGAACACCAAACCAACCATTCAAAGTTTTAACCACTTGCTTACATTTCAACAATCTAGCAACATGTTCTTGCTAACGAAGATAAACACAGAATAAGGCTTAAAACACAACTGACGTTACACCGCAGCCAACTAAGTTAGCCAACTTAGCTAGCAGAATACATTCTTCGGGGTGTCTAGATGGCCGTCGAAACTGACAACAGTAAAAATCCGTAATCTTCAAACCTCATGTAAACACAAGCTTTAAATTTGACTTTTCCTGGAGGCTAAGGTGAGACGCCGCAAGCTGAGAAACGGTAACTATCTTGTTCAGAAGCGACAATAAGTTGGATATTATCTATTAACTTACCGTGAGCTATCAAGGATGTTAGCTGTTATTGCTAATTTACTTCTGCTGTTAGCAAACAACATAAGAGTTACAGTATAGTTATAGTAATGCGGATAAACCACGAAACTAGCAAGCTGAATACATATGGAAAACACTCTATAGGAACTTTAGAACAGTCATTCGTATAAAAAGTCAATCTCTAGCTAGCCACTTAGCTAACTTATCTAACGTATTCTTACTGATTGGATTTTCACCAGATAAGGTCCCAGACTCTCCCAAGCTACCGATGGTGAGCATGCTACCTTCAGGGTTTCGGGAATTATTGTTGTTGTAACTACCGGTAAGAAAAAATCCACTGTACCATGCATGCAACTCAGCATATGGTGCTAAGCAACTTTAGCCTCATTAATACTGTTGATTTGAAACATTACCCCTCAATTCACACTAAAATGCATATCATTTTACGATCCCTCAGAACGGGAAGGAAAAACCTTCGGAGACGAGAATTCCATGGAGATCCAACGTACCTGAGATGAAAAAAAGCGATATATCCGTCTTCCACCTCAGTGATGTATAACCAATGTTGCGAATAATACTTTAGAGAAATATGTAACCCAGCCTTTTCTGAAACCAAAAACTACTCTCCCTCCTCCACGGAATTTGTTACCAGCGGTGTCACAGGAAATGGGGAGAATCAAAATGGCGTCGTTGCGAGTGAGAGTTCTTATACTAGCTATGTGGTCAGTGTATTCTTCCGCAAATGTGAAAAAGTAGATACCATACTTTCAGAGATAAAACTTTGATTCAACTTGACTTTACTAGTAAATGTATATCAATATGGATATGTGAAATGAAACATATAATAACCCGGTCTATACCATCTAATACTGAAAAATGTTTGTTAGAATGTGGGTTGCGCGTATGGATACATTAGATGCAGCGACGGCGAGGTACCTATTCATTAGGTTGGAATGTGAGTGTTTTTCTGAGAAGGATGTGGAGAGCGGAGTGAGGCCGGGGTGAGGTGAGAGGATGTATTGGTGAACTGCGTGGGTCCGAGGTTAGGAGTGCACAGTGTATTTCAACTGTGAGTTTAATGTGCTGTCCGTATATCCCTACAGCAGTGGTAACCTTCAATGCCTTTTTAATTCTATCGGGCTGTGGAAAATATGCTTTTGAAACAAGGTTAAGTTGCACGCACTGAACAACGAACTCAAAAACTCATAAGTAACACTTTTTTGGGATTAGGTATATTACTCTCACATCTGATGCCATTGAGTTATATGGTTTTGTATTTTAAGTTCGACTGTACTGAGTAAAAAAATAAATAAGTCAAATCATTTATGAATGAAAATGAATAATGAGGCATTGTGGATTTCTTATTCCGAATCACACTGAAAGCAGTAAGCTCTTTTGTGACACGGAGATCAGTGGTTAGACCTGATGTGTTTGAGGGTTTGGCTGAGCTGTTCACCCCAAACTGTTTGTTTTTGTTATCCTCTGAAAAGAGATTAGTCGCAGTGTCAAAATCTCTAATACCATCCCCACTCTTTATTACCACTAAACTGGAAATACTGATTTGATTTGCTTAAAAAGCTCACATTATCTAAAAACAGAGAAATGTTGAATACCTTCCTTTCATTGGAATGCATGTGGAAAATTTAAGAGTGGAATATGGTACTCTTTAGTGCCTACTTGAGTCTTCTATATTTAGAACAGAATGAGACCCGGGTATGCTGATGGCTAAGAGGCGCGATTTGATGCTCATACCTCAGACCCTGCGTACAGTTCATTTCATTCATGGCCTATGCTGGCAAGTGCGTGAGTGAGAAGGCAGCGAACGGACTTCTCTGTTCACTGAATAAATATATAGCCTAAACAAACAGTAAACTATCCCCTGCTTGAGGCAGTTAATCCTAAATTAATGGCAGTTGTTTCCTTTTGGTCATCCAAGAGCATGTTTTGACAATGCGTTACACCAGGACTTCCATATTAAAGTTATTTTAAATATAGATTACTCCGTATCATATTATTTTTAAAATGATGTCTGCAAGATGCTTTTATGTGTATTGTCGTCCGTATTTTACTGTCCTTTTTCTATATGAGTTACAGTGTTGTACTTCTTGTGTTGTAACGCACTCCGTGAAAGGGTACTGTGACATTCTGGCGCAATAATTTAAGTTTGATTAATCGATAGAAATGTAGGGTACCCCTGGCCACCCATGTTGAAAATATATGTATCATCTGAAGCATGATTCACACGTGCTATGGATAGTTGTGACTCTCAGCTTATGCAGTATAATTGGCAGATATACTTTGTATTATTTTATAAATATAATCTAGGTTTTACAATGAAATGTGTATTAAAAATGTGAATATAATTACAAATATGATGGACACTTTAAACATCCTTTGTATTTATAGTGAACACAAGATATGATCTGATAAATTCATTTACAATCTCATATCTTTTTTTAAAATATACATATACGCAGGGTTTCTCATGGAATGCTGACCTGAAAATAATGGTCAATAAATGACCCTCTTAGAGTGGTACTAAGATCCCAAGTCAAATACTTCCAATTGTTCTGTTCATTATTATGTCAAATATACTCTTCGGAACCTCATGTATGAACTGTTAGCTGAACTAATCAATGACTCACCCAATATAAGACCACATTCCTCAAAAAAAAAAAAAAAAAAAATTGCAAGCTATGTATATATGTATGTTGATATGCTTAAAACAGGATACTACAGAAGCAAATTTCAGCCATACACCTAATAATATTGCACACACTGTTTTGTTTACTGATTTAGTGACTGACTTACGGATTTAGTTTAACTGATAGTGCATTCATGTTTATGGAGAACCCTAAGAAAATGAAATCAATAAATAAGCAAAAAACTTTGTATAAAAATGGCTTGTCATTAAGAAACAATCTCTCCACATTAAATAGCCTGAAATCCTTTACCACCTGAATTTGTACAATAGCATTTTATGTATAAAAACAAATGGAAAACAATTTTATGTTATGTTATGTATGGGAATTTAAGAAGGCAGTGCCCACTGTTATGTTACACAATTGAAATGTTGAATGGTGAAACAGTGGTTAGCAATGGACAGAAAGTTTATCCTCTCAATTTCTGACAGTCTGCTTAATATTTTGACTTAATGATATCCCATTACTGTGTATTATATGTACCCCTTTGCTATGTAGGTTACTTTCAAAGTGGTCCTGTAATCCCCTGAAATCAGATTTGAATATGTAGCACATGCCAGGGTGGTGATGTCACTTCCACTTACTGCTCTCCTTCAGATAGGTAGATCTCTGAACACCATGGCTTGTTTTATTAGACCCCCCGCCCCAAAATAGAATGAAGACTGATACAGAGGATGCCTGTGGGCAGCTGCAGTACCCCCCAACCCCCCAATTTCAGTCAGTGAGGTTAGGCCCATGTTGGTGTTAAAAGTGAAAAATCACTGACAGCTCAAACTCCCAGATGGTGTCTTATTGAGCAGTTGTGTTCAGCACTGTGCACCAGACATATATAATGGCCTATAAACCCAAAGGTCGCTGCGTTTTCCACTCATCTGCGCGCCAAACACAAACATGACCTTGTGGAGAGCATTCTCTCACTGAGACATTAATGGCAGTGTGTTATGCTCACACAAAGAGACACACAAGACCTTAATCAAATAGCTATTTCAAGAAGTTTAACTTAAACACATGAAAAAAAAAATCTACTTTCCAACCTCATTCAAAACATGGTGTTCTGGGTAGTAACACGTTTCTTTAAATTCTCATGGATCTACTTCAGCATGTAAAGAGTTAAATAATTATTTGCCATAGGGATCTTTTATTCTCACGTATTTGCAATTTCTTTATAGGAAAGAAAAGCAGAATCCCACACTCGCAGAAAAAAAAAGTAATTAAAAATGTAATACGAATGTATAATTTCTATAAAAATCTGGTTCAAGCAAAAAAATAAATAAACAACAAATAAACGAATAAAAAGCAATGTTTCAAGTCAGACTCTTTTCCAATGTTATTGACAACACTAACTAACCAATATTTAACAGTTAAAACCAATGTTATTTCAAGAACACATTTTCTTAGATAAAATATGTAATACATATTTTCCGATTTCAATCTTTCTATTTTGTTTCTCACTTAAGAAAAACGCAACATAATATTTTGGCATGTAACAGTGACAGAGGTCAATGGAAAAGCAAGCCTGTTTTATATATGAATTGAATGATATTAGCTCTTATTGTTGTTTCGGACCTCTAGAATTGGCACTGCAATGTAATTTAACTTAGTTTTTTTTGCTCACCTCTTTAGCTGCCATACACACAATTTCCGATTGTGGATTTGTGAACCAATGACATAAATGTATAATTTACAATTATAATGCAAAAGGCATCTTTGATTGGATTGAATCTAATTAACCATCATATGAGACCAGTATCAATGAATAATTCCATCAACAGTTATTAAGGAAATAGAAAAGCTTTTTAAACTTAATTGATTGCTCAGTTTTAATTCTTAAAGAATGATTTTTTGTTATATTATGATTAATATCCCTTTTTCTAATCCTTGGTTAACTTACATGATAGAAGAAACATAACTGATAACAGAATTCTTTTAAAGCCGTACAGCGTACTACACACAGCTGAGTTTTTATATGCAAAATAAAAAATCTTGTAGGAATAAAAATGGTATGCATTATATGCATTTACATCACCCATAACAGCATTTGTAGCAATTTGGTCATCGTTCAAGAAAAGAAAGCAAAAACAAATTAATTCCTCATTAGCTTTATATACTCACATGTTTTATTTTACAGGGTTTCATTTATCACAAAGCAACAGAAATTGGTGATATAAAATATAATACAATTTTGGGTAAAAAGTAAGCATTATGTTTTCTCAATAAGGATATAGTTTGTTAATTTCCCATTGGTGAACTCCAGACATATTCTAATGCATAAGAATAATAAAAGTCCATTGAGGTGTTCTTCACCTAAATGTTAAAACAAAGTGCTTTAATAGGTTTCAGAGGCATCCATGAAGCACAATGCAATTAGCCAATGTATTTGATTCGTGATCGACAGCCCTCCATGTTAGTGGTGTTAACAATGCTAGATTAAAGAAAATAAAGCAGACCTCATTTCCAGATTCAGTGTTAGCCTGTGACTCACTGTTTAGCCTTGGAAATAAAGGCTGAATAAACTAGGCAGAGCCATACATGTTCATAACACAAACCAACACAGTTTAATGTCTATAGTCAGCATGTAAGTCATGACATGAGTCATTCTTTATCACAGTCAGTATTTAAAATTAGAATCACACTGAATCCTGACACAGAGATTACTACAGTAACCCTTGATAAGGAGAGGTTAGACACACATACATGCCTGTGCACCAAACCTCCTGCTATAAAGCATTGGCTTATATAAGCCTTTTTTGGGCTGGCACAGTACATTGAAATTGCTGACTGTTTTCAGCTTTGTGCAGGGGCTATGAATATCTTTTATAATCAACAGTATGTGCAGAACAACTCACCTTTTTCAGAAAATGATTTAAAATTCCATTGTTATTAGTATTATTAATAATATTAATATTATCAACATTAATATTATTATAGTTTTTTTGGGTGGGGGAAGGGTTGGTGTTGATCACTGTATATTTTACACAGACCTGTAAGACTGCTATGTCTTTACACATTCACTGCCAGGCAGGCATGCAGAGGGCTGGAGCTGTCATGCACGGATTGGAAGGAGTCCTGCAAATGGGAATCATCAACAAAGAGCAATGAAATTACACTTGCACACACACACATATCTGCAATCATTTATGCACACCTACACATACATGTGCATGTTTCCTTGCACACATACATACACACACATAAGCAGAAACACTTGCAAGCGCACACATAGACATGCACACACACATTGTTGTTCATTCTCTACAGCGCATATCACTCTCTCCAGATAGCCTGGAAAGCCAATCGGCTAAAAATACACGTACAAGGAAGATTAAACATGGAAGACCTGTTCTCTCCCAGTGGGCCTGAGTGTAGGGTGGAAGTCACATGTCTTGTAGTCAAGCCCCACCCTGGAGGAGAGCGGAGGTCACAGATGGAGCCGGGATGTTATTGGCTACGGCCGAGTGCGGATGTGAGAGGGAGGTTCTGACTCCCCTGGGAAAAGGCTGAATGGATGCTGAGTGCAGAGAGGGCGGGGCTCTTTTCTCTGCCTCTGAAAGGAAGGGGTGCTCTTAAACCCACTTGTGTACTCTAGAGATTGTGTGTTCTGACCCCAGTGCCGGCAAAGGTCCTGAACCCATATCCTGCTGGTGGCGGCACAGCTGGCCCGCGAGTGAGTGGAAGTGAGGGCATAGCCCACAGGTTCAGCGGAGGCTCCAGAGTTCACGCCAGTCTAGAGGTGAGTTCTGCATTTACCCTGTAGCGAGGGCGACTGCTGCGGCCAAGCCTGGGGTGGTAAGAGGATGTACCCAGCTCCCATGCCACATACACACCACCCTGTCCTGCTAGCACAACATTAGCACACTGCTCTAGCATTGTATCGCCCTGCTTCAACACAGCCTAAACACTTTCACAACACAGTATGAGAGCTGGGCCATATGTCTGACTAACATTCAGCTTGTGACTGCAGACTGGTCCAGCTTCACCTAGATCAAGAATGGCTCTGGTTTAATATTCGACCAGCCAAGTTCTCTGTATGCATGGTTGTCTGTATGTGTGTATGAGTATGCAATATGTGTGTGCGTCATTTTGTCATCACTTGCATAACCACTATGGGTGGGGGAGTTCTGGAATATAAATTACAATTCCATTGATTGTTTTATGAGGTGCTGTTGTGATGATAAGCGTTACATCAGTGCTTGATAGATTCCTCTGATAAAGTATGGATTTTTTTGAGTCAACAGGACAAACAATAGTAAATAAATGTTCTCTCCATTGTGAATAAAAACTATTTTCAAAGCGTTATGGTCACACCTGAGTGCATTATGTCACCCATGGGCTCAAAAAGCAGAAAAGGCAGTTGGTACTTTAACTGCTTGAATATGAATCTGCATCGGTTTGTCCTGTGGGTGTGCATTTTATCTCTGTTCCTCCAACTGGGAACTTTCTAACCTTCATTGTACCAGCATAATGGATTACTGCACGATAGGGATACATAAAATTCACTCTCATTGCGGCTTTAGTGGCCAATAATTAGAGAATGTCTGTCCTCAGAGAGCTATCTTCCTTCTCCTCGTACTGATGGTGCAATCTTCATCAGCACTGTTTTGTCCACAGTATTGACCTGCTGTATTATGGCGTGAGATAATTTCACAGCAGGTTATCAGATACATGTGATAACACATTGTGTGACAGGCTACTTTTATACAAAACAACCCCCCGTCCCCATTACTAAAGTGCTTTATGCCCAGAAACAGATCACTCTACTGCTTGGGCAGTTTGGTTAATGAGATTTGATGTCCTTTGGCCTTTTTTATTGATTTAGAGAAGAAAACAACAGAAAATAGATGGCTTGTTAATGTGAAAGCATGGTAAAATTGCACCAGTAAACAGTTTGGGATTGTGAGTGAGACAAACAAATTGCAAATCAAGACCAGGTGAATTGTAACAATGGAATGCATTTTATTTTCCCTACACCTCAGCACAAGGCCTATGATTTTGTTATGGTCCTGCGCAATCCATATGAAAGATGGTAATAAGGTGCTTTTCAACCCACAGTCACAGTGTTAAAAGGGAAAAGAAGACCCAGGTGTTTCTGTATTGTGCTGAATTGGGTTTCATTTTTCTGCAGAGTGCTGATTTAAACAGGTTTTATTTCACCAATATCCCCTGTATTTGCCACTACAAGCAATAAGGACAATATGCTAAACAACAAGACATAAGATGGTAACGTTTTCCTGGCATGACAAGGGACATGATCACCTTAAAGAAAAAACAATGTACAAAATAACACATGCTTTCATGGTTTGTAGCTTTGCAGAACAAATTAACAATGCAGTACTCTTTGGGTTCCCACAAATGTTTTTTCCCCTCAGCCTGGATTTCTGTACTTTACCATAAGAAGTTCTTTGTAATAATCAGAACAGATGGCCAGTTAAAAAAAAACATTTTCTGACACATACAACTAACATAGTTAAAATAGCAACAATTCAACTAAATTATATTAATGATAATAACAACTGCAATAAAATATATTTAGTATAAAAAACTGGTAATCGAAACAGTACTATAATTCTATAGTCATAAAGGAAAGTAGAGTCATATGTGGTGCCCAAGTCATTCATTCTGAATATCAAAATTGATAGGACATGTAATATCAGTTATTTACAAAACACAACTGCAGTCACTGCTATACTATTACACTACTACTATTATAATAATAATAACCAACTCTGCTGTATGTGAAAATACATGATAACTACAAGTAAAAGATCTAATATAACTGCAAGCTGGAAATTGGCTAAATGTGACCAATAATACATTTATGTACTTTGACATAATGTAATGTAATATTGCTAGAATATGTTTGAGTATAATGAGCCATGACTAGCTATTATTTTTGCCGACAGTTGAGATAATACAATTATATTAAACTGAAATATTTTAATGCAGCTCAGATTTGCTTTGAATCACATTATGGTAAATTGTGATAATACTGTTATAAAATGCATGGATTCTATCAACCTACACACCACAACAATATGAAATGAATAGACCCCAAGCAACCACGTTTTCTAGAATGGTTACATTTCTCCTACATTAAGCTTGGGTGGTAGTTGATATTATACTATTTAGAGTAGTAGATTATATAATACTTATGTGATTATGTTGTATGGACTTGATACAATGATTGTGATTATTTCCAAATTGAACACTTAATGTGGCATCTCAATAGAAAATAGAAAACAAAATAATCTCAAGCAAGCTCAGATTCAGCATAACTGTGTTTGTACAAGTAAACATGAATCAAACCTGACATAAAGATTACAGCTAAGAATTTTAGGTTCTATTCCTTTTAACTAAAACTGAAACAGTCATGAGGTCTTCTTTACCACAAACTGCTACTCAAAACCTTACCTTTCAAATTTCAGTTACAACAACAGAATCTTTTTTTTTAATAAACATTCAGAAATAATATAGAAATTGTCCGTCTGAAAGTATTGAGTGTTGATTTTTGAACATTATGATCTGTTTTCCTATTCTGTTGTGCACATGGCCTCCTTTACAACCCTTTTGTTTGTATTCATTGAGTGGCTGTATCCTTAAAAATGCAAAACCACATCTTCAGAATAGAAATAAAACATAGGTGGCATATCTTCTAATAATACACAATCTTTGATGTACTGCATAAAAGGTTTGAGAAGATGCGTGCTAGGAACTGTGCATAGCCAGTTACCAATGCAATACAGTTTTTAGAGACACACTATATTTAAACATAGAAATCATACACAGTAAATTACATGAACAAATAATTTGATTCGTCATAGTATAACCCCAAAACGATTTAAAAGCTATTTTTTGCTTCATATAAAACACATAAAAGCTTTTATGTAATATTGCATTATAATCTGGTGGACACTTTTACAATTTTTCTGGACAAGGATTTTAGTGTATGTAGTTCGATAATCACAGCTGCATTTAAAATATAACCAAAATGATCTGTAATCATTTAAATCATAAAGTCCTGTGACTAATTCTTGAAATTCTTAGGATTTTAAATGGGTACTAAAATGAATGCTACAATATATGATTTTTTATTGTAAATAAACACATTTTCTTCCTGTTAATTTTTCAATTCATACATACTGGATTCATGCAACTTATCTGATATAATCAGATAACATGAATGGATTCTTCACACTAAATATATTCACGTATTTATTGTACAATGACTAGCACACACACAAACATATTTATAGTTATTTGTATCACTTGGTGACAGCAGCAGAAATGGACAAAAACACCACTCTACATCTGCATACAAAACGAATGCCAGTAACTGTCCAAAACAACAGACTGCTATTGACATTAAAGTAGTCCATGCTAATGCTAATACAGAGAAAGTACAAAGTGCTCCTGGTGACAGAAAAATCTCTGCAGAGTGTCCGTCACACTGTAAGGTTGTACTGACAACAGTGACAGTCGCATGCTTGGTTCCCATTATCTGTTTGGATTCTGTGTTGAAATAATAAATAAATTGTAACATTTAATGGTTGTCTGTGGTCACAGTGGCTGTATCATTGTGATGCTAACCATTATTGAGCTGAATTTTTCTGAATTCAGCTCAATAATGCTGATTTTTCAGAAAAGCCTTAGCAAGTATGGTACAACAAAGGCCTGAATTATGACACAAAACAAAGAGATGACAATGTAATATTTAATGTTAATGTAATATTTCAGCACGTACTTTAGCATCCTTATGCTTATAGATTCACAAGCCATTACCAAGGATGACTGTTAACCCCAATTCTTGCCAGGCCAAGAAAACATCACAGGTGATGACTGCACAGATACCCTATGATGATGACATATTTCCCTCTGATGGAGATGGAAGTATGTCATCATAAATCCACAAAATTAATGAATTAGTTTGATCAATTAAACCCAGATTAAATAGCTGGAACAAAGCTAACATACTGGCCCTCCAGGAGCCATCAGTCTATGCTCTATAAGGACAAAAGAAGGAACCAACTCCATTACCAGAAGCATTCTAAAGAGAGATTGGAAAAAAAAAGTCAACACTGCAATGAAGTATTAATAGTCAGGACTCAGCTCAATGAATTGGACCCTTGAAGGTGCCCATATAGCAAACTGATGTATGGATTTTGGAGCGCTCCTCAGAATTTATTGTGCTGCTACACTGACTTTTTGCTCTCAATGGCAAAACTGCTGTGTTATGAATTTGAAAAGAGTCCATTCACCACAAACAGCCGTTTCTCTAGAGCAATAAACTACACCATAATGATCATACAATATTGTGAGCATTTCAGTTTACACAGCCATGACTGCCTGATTTTCTGCACTAATGCTTGTCAACCACATGTAACTTCATCCAGGGCTGTTGGTAATTTATTATGATTTGATTTATGGTGGTATGTCATGAAAGACTTGCTGATTCAATTCAGAGAATTTTATTAACACAGCCATAAACATCCTTAATGCAATATTTGCCATGGTGATATCACATGATTTCTAGTCACAAATCATTGAACATAGTAATAAAATACTACAGCTCTCTGACTGAATTACATTGATCAAAACAATGACTGATAATATCTTTATTCTTCGGCCTGTGGCTTCAGTCA
This sequence comes from Albula goreensis, assembly GCA_022829145.1. Taxonomy (NCBI): domain Eukaryota; kingdom Metazoa; phylum Chordata; class Actinopteri; order Albuliformes; family Albulidae; genus Albula; species Albula goreensis. Next base: position 10,250,993 of record CM040760.1, read on the forward strand.
AACCCCATAATTGTATGCCAAAATAGAAAGATGGAATGTATGACTAAATAGTGAGAGATGGATAATGTTTTTTGTTACAATACAACAATACAACCCCTACTAAAATTGTAGGGGTAACCATTCACAAAATATGACCCTAATTTAATCCACCACAGTTAGCAAGCCTAGAAATGAGTCAAATGAATAATTGATGGATGTTGTTCACTTTGTATTTACTGAAAAACACTATTGTCATAACAGAATGTAATATGAAGAAAAATGTTCTGTGTCTGAAACCAGAATTATGTATATGCTGAATGAAGGATCAGCCATTTTTCTCAAATATGCATGTAAAATTAAATTGTTTTCCCCTACACTTTCAGGCATATCTTTTCATATGTTATATGTTTTAAAAAATACGTTGTCAAATAATGTCCCTCTTCTAATTATATCTGTGCACAGAAAGTAAAAATTTTCTGTCTCGATATCCTTGAAATCTATAATATATATTTATATATAAATGATCTTTTAAAATCAGCATTCTGTTTGCATTTGCTTAAACCATACTGAAATATTTTTTTCAAAATTTTAAAATGTATAATAATCTTATTACATTTAATAATCACAATTATTTTTAGTTTCTTAGTAAGGAAAAAATAAGATGACTGTCATGTGACGGTGAAAATGTTTCCTTTTGTTTCATGGCTGTTCGCAGGCAATAGCCACCGCTAACGTAGCCGCCCCCATATGTAAACACAAGTGAGACTTCGCCTTAAAGAATGTCTCAACAGTTTTCCTAATCTCTTTAAGGGACAATAAGGGCTGCATCCATTATCTATTTAAAGCTGTGTTCAGCTCTCTTTCCTCTAGACCCAGGGCTCCATTACCTTCTAATTAAACGCACAAATATATTCATCATCATATTGCTAATGTTGGTCTTTGTATTACTTTGAAATAATAATTAAAACTATATATTAATAAAACAAATTCATGAGAACAATGGTGAAGGAAGATAATTTTTTCTGATGATTCAATTTATTTGTGTTTTGCAATGAAAATGTTTTGCATCATTTCACAGTTAAAATAAATTCCTTATATTCATATTCTGAATAATATAATAATTAGATAGAACAACATCAAGAAACAATGGTTGATTTAATAGAGAGAATGTTGTCATAAATGTAAGTCTATTTTCTTGGTTGTCATAAGATTGAGTAGGACATACAAATGAGTTAGAGTATAAATGTCAGCTATCAATACAGTAGCCATCAATAATCTATGAATAAATACTATATTTATTAATACACAAATTTGAAAATATTGAATAAAATGACAAATGAAAAAAATGAATGTGTTATATTATGAAGTGTGGAGAAATTAAGAAAAATATATTTTAAAAATAAAGAAGCACATTGAACAATGAAGTTAATGTAATATGAAATCATAGGTGTTTTCTGAGTAGCCATTTTGAAGATTAATGTTTTTTTTTCTCCGTCAGCTCTGGAAGTGAATTGCAGTTTTTTTTATCCCCGAAAAGGTTAAAGGCATAATTCGACAGCTGAGGGGATTAGGTGCAGAGGATTCTGGGAAGGCAAGGAGGACTGCGGCAAAATGCCTCATAATGTACCCATATGAAATGCATATTTCAGGGTGACAGACACCTAATCTACAGACTTCTGCTTTTCTATGTAAAATGATCGCTGGTGCCATTTTGACACACATGTACCTTTGTATTTATTCCTAAAACTAGCAAAGAGCAACTCTGAGCTAGTACTTTGTAAAGATTTAGGAGGAGAATTCCACTCCCAAACCCAAATGCTAATTTTTTTTTGTTAAAATACACTTATATATCCCGATCACGCAGCGCCATGAAATCGATCAGTTTTGATCTCCTGGTTAGTAGGCAAGGTAGAGAGGTAATGCAGGGAACAAAGATGGTGGTCAAGTTCTCTCTATGAACAATACACAGCTTTTCCCAGTATTCAGTTCAGCACCCTCCAATGTATTATGGTGCTCATGCACACACTCACTCTCTCTGTTTCTCTCTCTCTCACACACACACACACACACACAAACAGACACACTGCTTAGACTGACAGCACTATGGAGTGGTAGCCAACAATGAATCAAGGCATTGTGGGTATGGGTGAAAAAGAGCCCAAATATTAGTGTAAAAACAAAAATAATAATTTTCCCATTTTCTGGAAAAAGAGAGTGCTGTGAGGTGTGAAGAGGGGCGAGAAGAAAAGTCTAATCACATCATGCAGGGTCCAGGGTGCCTATTTACCCAAAAGTGAAAGAGGGGCCGCTTCTTTAGAGCATCCCGCTGAGAGGAGTGAAAGGCATGAACGAATCAAAGACAGAACTCATCTGTGTTTATATTTTTTCTGCACAATGAAAAACCTACTCTTTGTATGGCTTTTCTCCCCTTCCTATGAAAAATGGAACCCCCCCGCCTCCTCCCCTCTATTCCCTAACACGTTCCTCTCCCCCTCTTCTTCAGCTATCGAGATAATTAGCACCTTTCACTGCTTATTTTATTAGCTTTTTTATTTTTAGAAGCCAGTTTAGTTCAGGTATACTCTCAGACATGGAAGTGTACTCATCTGCTGCACTAGCTCTGTTATTCCAGGAGCTGCGGTGTGATTATGGGTTGCGGTATGGCTGTTTCTCACAGCAGCTCGAGATGGACATGTTTGTATTCTGTGGACTGCCTCGGCTGTCCGTCACTCCCATCCAGGGAGGAACACAAAGAGCTGAACTGGAGGATGGAGGGCAAAGCGAAAGATTGTCGACAGGAAAAAAAAATGATCCTCTTAAAAATGACTGACATAACATCTGGATTGAAAAAATATATATTCACTTTTAATCTTTTCTGTGTTTTTTTTTCGTGGATGGTGTGAAGTGAAGGGACCTCTGCCAGCTCTTAGCCCTCGCACGTCATAGAGACAGGCAGGGAGACAGACGGACAGATTGACAGACACACAGACGGGAAGAGAGACACAGATGGCACACAGAAAGAGAGCTGGATGTTTTTACCGGTCTCACTCTGTGGAGAAGTATGCAAAAGTGTATGCATGTATATATGAGAGACAGAGTGTGTTTGTCTTTCATTGCTTGTATGCTCTTGAATGCTACATGTGTGCCCATGCATGTGTGTGAGTGTGTGTGTGCCCATGCTTGTGTGTGAGTGTGTGTGTGTGTGTGTGCCCATGCATGTGTGTGAGTGTGTGTGTGCCCATGCTTGTGTGTGAGTGTGTGTGTGTGTGTCCATGCATGTGTGTGAGTGTGTGTGTGCCCATGCTTGTGTGTGAGTGTGTGTGTGTGTGCCCATGCTTGTGTGTGAGTGTGTGTGTGAGTAAATATCAGAATCTTTAAGGGTCAGGATACATTTTCCATTTCCCCCATCCACCCCAGCAGCTACATTATTCTCTTGTGACAGCCAGTGGTGGAACAAAAATTGTCCAGACATTTTATCTGAAAGTACCTGCCTCCTGAATTTGCCACTATATATGAAAGACTTTCTCCTCACCAAAATAACCCCAGTGCTGTTATAACTCACTCTTTCACTGTTGTGTTCTTTTCTATGTCAGTAATGGAACCAGGATTGTGTTTTAGTCTGTGAAAAGCATCCTGAGCTGAGCTTTAGAGGGAGCTGCACTGAGCACCTTCTCCGCTGCCGCCTCCCTGCCCTCTCCGCCTGAGAGGAGGATCCACCGCTCCAGCCTCCCTCAGGTCTGCTAATGTTTTTACCCATCTCACCACAAAACATGTCTGCTCATTTTTAAAGGACCCCCGTAACATTAAACACTACAAGGGTTCAGGGTTCTAAACACGGTCTGTAGGTAGGACCACCACTCTGTGAACTTACACCGCTTAGACCTCGAGGCAAACAATTTCTCATCCCAAACAAATGGAAATGTACTCAACGCAAAAGGATGACGAAGTGGCAAATTATTGTATCCCAGTTATTACAAAACATTTATCCTACGTTCCTTTTTGCCATTGCTTTCACAATGCAGTGTGTTCACGACTGGTGTCTAATCCATTCAAACCACTGTAACTCATTTTCATCTCTGATGCCACCAGCAGAAGCACATCTTCATCTAACACTGCATTCAAATGTGCTCACTCCCTGCTTAGCCTGACACTCGCTGTTTGCTCGCTGCAGAGAGGGGGCCGATAAAGAAAGGCCTAAAACAGAACATGAATGTACGCAGCACATCTCAGCTTTATTACTTTTCTGTTGAAGCTCATTATAGTCAGATCACACGTCCTCAATCAAATACTCTCCTGTCATCAGGAATCACAACCAATAATGACAACAACACCATCCTTTCAGATGCTGAATACTTCCTTTCACTACAGGAATACATTGATTAACATTCATTTCTGCTCAGCAATAAAAATATTTCATTTCTTTTTTCACAAGCCTGCATTTCTTAGCTTTATAGAGCAATTCAGTTGAAAAGACAACTATGACCATTCACATTCCATCACATTCATCATACAGTTCTATGGAATTGCAGGTCTGTCATTTAATCATTAATTCAACAAAAATGAATCCTTAGGAGCAAAAGACGGTTCTCACCTCTCTCAGGATTTGAGCCGATCAGAGCAGCGTGCTAGTATTAGGTCCCCTAACACTGAACACAACCATGGCAACGTCTAGAGGGGACGGACTAGCGGAACCCACAGAACCAGGATCCCCAAAGTCAAAGCACCGTTAGGAAGACTGTTTTAAAATGATGAAAAATAAATTGTTAAAAAAAGTACTTGAAACGGTGCAGGAGAGAAGGGGGGCTCAGTGCGGCCGGTGTCTTTGAGCAGCTGTGAAGTGAGGCCCTCTCTCCCTGTCTGTGCCGTCCACAGCTTGGGCCAAAGAGGGTAGGGAGTTTTTTTGGGTGGGAGTGGGGGTGGAGGTTCGGGGGTTGGGGGGTGGGGGTAGCATTCTGCACCCCGATATTTTAAGCCCACTTTCCATGCTTTTATTTAGAAACAATCCGCGGGACGGCAAGGACGCTTGGAGCTGGAAGCTGCGCTCAGCAGGGGCCATTAGCCATGGTTTGGTGGCCAACATGAAAGGAGTTCCACAGCTTCTGAGTTCAAGGAAAAAAGAAATAAAGAAAAAAAAGGCCCTGGATTTTTTTCCCCCCTCTAGTATGCATTTAATCAACAGCATCTTCAGAGTTGGCCCAATACAATTATGAGAAAACACCCCTTTCCAAGAAAAGCAAGCTGTTCTGTTTCACACAGTATTACATGAGCTGGTTTGATAAACTGTCATTGCCATTTTAACCTCATTTCACAAAGGCACATAGCTGTAATAAAAACATGATCATACCAGTATCTGTATACTGTATAACAATATTACCATTAATAACATATATAGATACAACAACACGCAGATCAAAACTGCTCTCAGTGTCTATCATAGTAAAAACTATAGTTACATAAATCAAGGGCAAACAGAAGTGTGAGAACAGAAGTACAAGTCCAGATTCAGTCGATACAGCTATTGAGTTTGTATTATACATTTGCTTTCAGAAGAAAGCAAATATGCCAAATTTAAGTCTCAAAGCAGATGTTTTAACATATCTTAACTGAAATAAACAATTACATTCTCCTCCATCAAAAATGGCCCTTTAGCTTTCAGTCTGAATTGACCAGTCATAAATGGTGAGCTGAAGAGTAGCCTAAAACTAGCCCCTAGCTGATAGGAGTCTGAACACAGGTCCAAAACTCAGCATAACACCCTACCAGTATTTCACAGATAAATGCAAGGACAGGAAGTACTGCAGAATTTCTTTCTCTGTACATGTTGATGGCAGAAAATATTTAATTATTAAACGTAACTGCACTCCTGCTTTTCCCATCGCATAAATGTACATGCAGTTCTTCCAACTGACATATAAAATACAATTATTTCATATGAACTGTTCCTTAAGTTCCACCTGCAGATGGTACATCATGTAAAATGACAAGGGTGACATTATTCAGCTTGAAAGAGGACTGAACACATTTGGGTCTTGTTTCATGTTTTAATTTGAAGTCATGAAATATAATTCAAACATTCAGTCACCCTACTCATCATGTAATTACCACGAAACAGAGACATATGATTTGAGCAGAATATGAAACAGACGATCATTCATACCTAAATTAACAATGTGCAGAAACCCGCTTTACAATTCAATTCTGTTCTTACTCTAGATACAGTTTCCTATCAAATTCATCCCTATGCTTAGAATCTCAGTAAATTGTCTTTGAGGGAAAGCTATTGTGTAAATGTAATTTTGCAAAAATTGTGTGATTTGAAAATCCAATTTTGTAGTAAAAAAGGAACAAACATGTTAGCATTGAGAAATGGAGTATGTGTCTGTGCACTTACCTGTGTGTGAATTTTTGCACATTTGTGTCATAGGAGAGCGCAATTGTCATTGCTAGTATTATTGTGTTGAATTCCTCCAAAACAAGGTTAAATTCTTAAAACTGGTGAAGCTATCTTCTGCAACAAATTAATCACAAACTTGAACCATGTATAGTGTTGGATTGCTGTGAAAAACAGAACGTGAAAAAGAGCAAGATAACTGCACCCAGTCTAAGGTTCATGAAGACTCACTCTCCCATCAATACTGGAAGTCATAGTGTTAGTACTGATATCCATAACTCTCCTGGGGGGTTTGTTTGTCACATAATCAACTCTCTGCGCACACACACACACACACACACACACACACACACACACACACAAATCCTCATCTCTCTCCTGTACCTTCTCAGTTCACTAGCCAATTTTCACCCTCAACTGGAGCTTACATTTCTTTTATATTTTGAGTGACTTCCAGCAAAAAAAAAAAATCGTGTTAATTCTATGAAAGTGTGCAGGATTTGACTGCAGGGCATTTTTGCTGATGGATGCATTGTTTGTGGTGCTACAGACTACTGATGAAAATGTAGATTGCAAACTGTTCATAATTACAATGCATAATTGTTTGAGGCAGTATTTATTTAGCTTTAATTATGTATTTTTTTGGGGGGGTGGTGGTGAATGAGGTAAGGGTAGGAGTGAGGAGCTGCCAGCTGTAGAGGCTTTGTTTAAACCAGAGGTGTTTCTAGAGGAATGGTTTTGAATCCTTTGACCATACCGGTGCTGACTGCACATCATAGGATGTAAAATCAGCCAGGCAGTTGGGATATCTGTCAGAGGGATCGGCCCGGTTCACCTAACATGGGTGGGACTCAAGGACATCTCCTTGGTTTGATCTGGCAACCGCCATTTGCCTGTGCCAACTGCGCACAAATGTGCTCCTCCAACAGTGACTGCGCAGCTCTGCCAGTGGACTGCTGAGTGCTAAGCTGTGCTGGCTGGCAACATCTGCTCTGTAGGAAAGCCTTCTGAGTTTATGTGTGATTTTGCAGAGATGGGAAATTAAACCAGAAAAAGAAAGAACAAAAACAAAGTTGTGCAGAAAGCACTCTGTCACACAACTGTAAATCCATTTAACACCTACTGTACTCCCTTTCTGTAGATGCTAAAGATTTTTTTGATAGTTATTGTGTCACCACAGTCACTTATGAATGCCTGCTAACCTTTGGTGCAGCATCTTTCACTTTCCTCTCAGCAAAAATAAATAATGTCAAAGTACAACTGTCACATTGGTTCCCCCCTGTTCCTTTCTAACAGGGTGGACATATTGCTGGCTGGCCTGTTTCGCTCAACAAAAATAAATGATAACTGAAGTACAATGATACTGATGCAGTTATAACCCAATAATGACTGAATGTTGATGACTAAGCATTTTAATTCCTGAGAGCCTTTGTGCAGATGCTTTAGTGAAAAAAATCTGTTGGAATAAAACTGGCTCTTGTTTAAAAAATGCAAGAATCATACTGACATAAAGTTTAACAATTTGATCTCACGAACCTTTGCAGGAGCTACAAAATTGAAAATATGTAATTGTTTTGTCATGTATTTAGGACTTAAAATTGAGTTTGCAGAAAAGAGCACAGCTCATGAAAAACAGGGAATCATTGAAATGTATAGGGCTAAAACATAAAATCTGTTATAAGGAATATTTAAGGCTAAAATTGAATAACAAACATTATTCCCAATTAGGTATCATCACACCTACCCCCAAAAAAAAAAAAATGTGGAAAAGCGAAGCTTTATACAGCATGACCAATAAAACTATGTTTCTGCACTGCTTCCACAGGCTACAAAACAGCATGTTTTAATGCATTGTTGATGCATGGGAAGCTGACTGCTCCATGACTGCTGTTTCCCATTGAAAGGATGCTCCCTCACTATGGCTCATGCTCTTGTTTTGCAGAGTGAAAGGATCGCTCATCTTCCCCAGTTATCAGCCCCCAGTCCTCATTTACAGCATGCGTCTGTATCGACAAGGACTTCTGATTCTGGACTGATCTTCGATAGCTATGAAAAGAGAGTGGCCTACATAAAAATTACGTAAGTAATGGTTTCAACAAAAGGATTAAAATTCTTTAAATTGTATATTGACGACAGACTGTGTAATCAGGACCTTTCAGTGAGCTGGGCCGACCCTGTTCCAAAGGGTTCACATCACTGAGGCTCCAATGTGTTTGATACTCAATGAGGATTTGCAAGTCAGGGCGTGAATTGGGTCTGCTTTAGGATTATGATTTGCAAAACAATGCATGCATGCAGTGCATAATGTTTTAGAACAGGCATTAATATGACCTAGATATTAAACGTTAGCAATAAACTCAGACACATTTGCAAAATTTTACAGGGACGGAGAGTGTTGCTGTTTATCTTAATAAAAGGTTTGGGCTTTGTATCAGAATGTAGACTGCATACATTACTGTGGTTGTAGTCTGTAGCAAATATATTATGTCTCTAATTGGAATTTACTACCACTAGACATTGGTTGAAGACTGATAAACTGATGGAAGAAAAACAGAAAAAAACAGCTTTCAGTTAGCTTTGTTGAAGTTTAACCCCCCCCCCATCCCACCCCCAAAGTCTCAAACTTATATACACTCACACACTAGAAACAGGAAATTAATGGTTCATGCAGACACACACACACACACACAGTGTGCTAATCGTTTGTTGTTTTTTCATTTTGTGTCTCAGTGACTTGTTTATTTTTAAGTCGGCAGCAAAGTAGTGCAGAGCAGCTCCTGTGTGGCTTTGCATGTCTTCACTGTCTGGCCCTCTGCACAGCAGGGGGGACCCAATTACACCACTAATTAAACCTCAGTGCTGGAAAAAAGGACTAATTGGCTTCTCAGCTAGGAGAGCTGGAAATTTCCACAAGTTACATGAAAAGATAATCACCCTGAAAACCAAGTCAACCAAGACTTTTTCTCCCCCTCCCAACTTCTCCAGCATGAGTTTGTAGGAGTCATTACCGCAGAGTGGGTCGCTTGTGACATTCATTGCCAACCTGCTAGACAACGTATTGTCTTAGAGGAGAAAAGGGGTAAGAATTTATAGATAATACAACAATCACCTCTTCTCTTATCTCGTCCAAATTAAATTTCAAATTTCAGACTTATCTGGGGGACAGCTGTTGAGATGTACACATGCTGTCCTCTATCTCATTTGTTTTGCTGCTTATTTTTCTGTTTCCCCCGTTCCCCGAGGCCTGATAAGGCCTTTTGTTTGGGCCCGTCGAGGCTCTGGGATGCTGCAGGACAGATGACATTTGTGTGCAGGTCTGCAGAGGCTCCCTGCTGAGTCCCCGCTAACCACTAACCTCAAAGAGATTCAGAGAGTCTATCCTTCAGAAACTCCAACCGCGACTCACATACACACACACACACACACACACACACACACACACGCTCTCTCTCTATATGTGCACACAAGGGCATCCAAACATGCATACATCTCCCCAAAAAAGACACACGCCCACTGACAGGGACAGACAGAATCATATTTATATGCTAACGTGCTAACAAAAATATATATGCGTTCATAACACAGATAACAGAGAGGTTTTAATTTTAAGTTAAAGGGATCTGTAGCAGGGGTCCATGTTATATCATCAATACTGCTGCAGCTCATGGCGTAAGACATGAGCATTTTATGACCATCGATTTTGTAATAAACCACGGTAAAAGAGTAGGTTCACAGCATAGTTTACATGGGCATCCATGTGCTTCATCTTTTCTCCAACTGAATGAAAATCTCATTTGAATCAGCTGCAGCTGTAGCGTACTGATCACTTCACCATACTGGGAGTGCATTAACTCGGCAAAATGCAAAATAGCAATATTTCTCCAAGATTTTTTTTTTACATGATTTTACATATTCTATAAATTCACTTCTTTCTTCCCATGTATTCTTGCGTCTGTATTGTTCCTACGTCTGTACTGTGATAATTATTAGGCCGATGTGACAAAGCAACGGCAGCATGTCAACCCATTTCTATGAGCTACTAATGAGTTCCAGCTCTACATAGGTGTGCAAAAAAAAATCCATACTAATCCATTTGTTTACGATAAAATACTGTCTCTTTTTTTGTCATGATCTAATACAAACACTGAAAATTTTAGAAATGGCTCATTATAAAAGCCCACGGTCATGTTACTCAAAAAAAACAATTTTAGATGGTGTCAGAATGTTATACTATAAACTTAAGCATGCTACCAAGCTGTTTTAATTTTAAGCATTAACATATCTTGCATGTAACTGTAACGTTCTGGCTTCAGACTGTCACTGGTAAAGATGAAACTGCATGTAAAATGAAATTGGTTGGTTCGGCCCTTCACTTTCTATGCTACTGCTCTCTATGCCAATGTTCTTCCTGAAACAAGGACAACAAAAACAAAAGCAACAAATAACACATCTTCCCATGTGGGCTCGCAGATGAGGCTACAGTGCATTAATTGTGAAGGTGTGGGTTGTATTACAGAAGAACTAGGTTCCTGTGAAGCTTCCTCTTTTCAACCCACAAAGGATCCAAGAGACATTCATGATCATTCTCACTTTCTCTAGGACAATGTTTTTCCACATCTGGTGTTATCGTACATTTTGTATGCAGAACTCGACAGTCTTGGTCTTTTTATCCTTTAATATTTTATCGTAAAAGTCATCTAACCTGCCTGAATATTTATCTGAAGACAAACAAATGATTCCCCTCCAAAGTAAACATCCTGTTTACTGAGGCTGTAGCATGTGGAAATCCATTAAACCTGACACTGTTTTTTATTTATCGTGGTAATAAAAAAGACCAGCCATCTGCTTTTTTTAGTGATGGGAGGAATATCAGACTGATTGATTAAAAAGGAGACAAAGACTGGTCTAACATTTGTCACCTTCTCTGAACCCCTGTAGGGATGTGGCAGTGCCCTCTCTAAAACAGCAGGGCATTGACTTTGACCTTTGAACTTCAACCTTTAATGATGGACAGGCAAAAATAACACCTAAAGAAGGAGCTTCAAACAATTACAGTACTACCAGCTTCATAACCGTAGAATGAATTATTTATTTTTTAAATGTTAAAATATCCACTATTTGCTTTCAAATATAAAAATGTTTAGTTTTGTTCAATATTTAAACACATATCAAGAATGTACAATGGCTGCTTAAAAGAGTCTCTCATTTGGTGAATTATAAAGCCTATACAGCATTCATTTTATCATGTCATTACCCCTAAATATATAATATATATATGTATGGGAGAGTAAAAACAATTATGAATTCTGTTTCTATAAAAAACGTGGACATAACAAAGAAGGCCACTGAAATTAGCACTGCGATTTAATATTATAATTTATAATTAATTTTAGAACTATTGTGATTTCTTGTGAAATACAGTATATGACTAAATTTTAGTGTGTTTATTATTACATGTCATTTTATGACATTTTATTTATTGTCTATTAGTTGTAATAGACAATAAATAAAATGTTCATTCTTAGTTGGTATTAGAGTATGCAATTTATTGATAGACAATTGAATGACAAATGCTTTGCACTGAAAGAGTATGAAAACATTTTTGGATGTATGAATGGTTGTTGAAAAATCAGTCAGTGAATAACCATTCTGAAATGTTTTTGACATAGAAAGAGAGAGTCACCATAAAGCCCAGATTTACCCAGGTCTGTGTTAATCGCAGTCTAATAATAAAACGTTTTTCTTGCGTTGAGGCGGCACCACAGGGACCATCAGAAAGTGCAATGATGAGGATCAAATTGCAAACCTGATATGCAGAGCTGAGTGAAAACTCCACTGTCTTCACATCAGACGCATACAAATACATAATGACAGCCACGTTAACACCTGTCTTTCAACAACAGACACCACAATCAGCTGTAGACAAATTTTGCTGTATCAAAAGTTTATGGAACATGCTGAATGTTGTGTATTTGTTTCGTGGTTAGATGACATCTCTGTCTGTGAACAGAATTGTGGAGGAGTGTATAGCAGGAGTCGAGAGGTAACTAACTTTCCAAATCCTCCAACCCTGAAGGGAAAAACCAGGGAGTAATTTCTTTTAGACTTAAGAGCATAACAGAAGGGGACCCCAGAGAAACAGAAGCCAATTAGCACTGGCTACAAGCTAGCATACTCTTAACTGCATCACACAAAGACTGAAATATTCACAAGACACCGAGCCCTTTGGCTTTGGAGGACAGGCTCTGCTCCCACATAATTCATCATCTGAAAGGTAATTTATTTGTCATCAAATGTACAAAACATCATTTAAATAACATAATGATAGACCACTGAATACCCCACTAAAACTAAAACTGCACCATTGGTGACCTATAAAACAACATCCTCTCCCAGCTGTATCACACACACTGCTGCGCTACTCCTACAGCAGTACAGTTTGATTGCCTTATTAATATCATGTGCCTAATTGATTGAAGAAAGAATCAAAACCAGTTCCAACCTGTATAATCTATTCTCAGATATATCCCCTAATAATTAATTGTAACCACAGACTTTCTACATTTAAAAAAAATCTCAAAATATGCCCGTCACAAAATGGCTGCCTGTAAGCAACAAACTCCGCATTTAATCACAATGTAGCACTCTGACAAGACACACTATGATTTACAAAGTCAGTTGGAAGCATCATTGGTCATGAAGACTGACCCGTCCACCAAAAGAGAAACACATGGGTTTGGCAGAGCCAGTATAAGTATATTAAACCTCACATAAGAGATAACAGAAATTCTGAAGGAGAGAACTGGACTATGTGTGGAATTCATTGCACAGATAATGGATGCTTGAAAATGACACGTCACCCTCTGTCCAGGGAAAAAGCTCACACCTTCCATGATTTGTTCATCCGCTCTGAGATTGAATAGCCCTGCGCTCGTTCCACTCGAACATGCTATGCTTCTCTCAGGCTTCACTCTGCCCTCCAGCTCATGGATTTCCAGAAACATTGCAGTTCATTACAGTTCCCTGCTCTCACTGTGTCTCTCACCTCTTCTGACTTCACTCGGGGTCTTATCCCTTCTCTCTGTAACAAATGCATGAATGCAAAAATAGAACCTTATTTTTGGATGGGAAATTCTGCGATGTTAATGCGAACATAGATTCGGATGTTACAGAGTATCATCCATGCGGAGTATATTTTTTCATCCTCCAGTCTTGCTTTCCCACTTATGCAATTTGAATTTTTATATAGGACTTTGACTTCTTATTGTTGCACTAAAATTACATTGTTGCATTAAAATTCTCTGTCGATGAAACTTGTAACAGTTCTTGTGGATATTGTGTACCTTTCTGGTTCTTTTAATGGTCTGTTATAACACCTTGTTTGGTTCTAAATGTCAAAAAAACTTCTAAATGCTCAAGTTTGGGGAAATCTTCACAAGAAGATGGATGATGGATGTGCTGCACTCTGTCATTGATTTGATTCACAAAATGTAATTCTTTCTAACCTCCCCTTTTTCTAAAATTTGTCTTGTTATGGATTTGCCCCAAATTGTTATAGATCAATAACAATATAAATTAACTGATGAATAATAATTTTACAAAACAGCTATTCCCATAGACGTATTATATGTGTTAACAGAAACATGCAGCTTCTACTTTGTATTGAAATTCTTTTTTACCCTCCTCTTTAAATATTTTGGGGATCCATGTTATTTTTCAAGTGTTTGTGTGACTTTTTATGGTTGCAAATGAAATACATTCCTGAGTTTCATTTACATAAACTATGTTGTCTGCCTAAGAAACAATCCTAAAATATCCTACTTATTGTGTATGCTCTCTGTACAGACTCTGACTTAGACTGTGTTTAAATATGGCTCTCTCTGAACTCACAAATTGCTTTACCTGTCTCAGCATATCGTCTCCTGACAACCAAACAAAAATTAACACAAACACAAGTAACACTGCAAGCTCACAGATATAAAACTAAAGCAAAGAGCAGTAGACATAGTATAAATACAGCCTACATAAAATATTTTATGACTGCAAGTACAACACAGGTAGGGCTGCTGAATGTCTTAAAATATGAATAATTACTCAAATGCAATTGACAATAAAATATGATTTTATGGGGACACACTGTAGCTTGAAGCAAACCCAAAGCACAGAGCAGTGTCTCAGCAGAGACAGAGAAAGAGAGAGAGAGAGAGAGAAAGAAAGCCTGCTTGTGACACTTTTGACTGTCTCTCGCAGAGTTCATATATCATCTTCAGTGGGTCACCTTTCAAAGAGCTCTATCGACAGAAAATGCACAGTGGACATAATTATGATGAACTCTGGAGGATAGCGAGCGTCAGACCCAATGCTCCGGTGACAGTAAGAAAGGGAAGACGCCGCGGGTGCTAACTTGCCTCAGTAATGCTCATGTTCAGCTGAAGCAACCATTCGCCTGTTTCATTTGCCCTCATTCTGCATGGCAAGCTCGACCATTTTGCTATCAGGCTCATATTCTGAACATTTGGGCTTATCCTTGCTGTCTATGACCTCCATTTAAACTTCAGCATAGGTTTGGATACAGGCTACTTGAAATGGTCACCAATAAACATTATAAATGATGTTGAAGCTGAACACTGATAAATAGACAAAGTTGAAAAGTACAGATGGAAGAATAAGCGCAAAATATTCTGTCACTCTGTCTCCATCTTAAAATCACATTCAGTTGGTTACACCATCTCTATGCTGCCTCTTACGCCCATGCAAGCTGCATATGTGATTTTTGCAGGTGAACAGAATGCACACATTGATACTCAGCTCTACCCACTGTTTTCAGTCAGCACAACAACATCAGGACACAGCTCCACCCAGATGCCCGCTGCCAGTGAGAGTTTCTCAGTAGGGCACACACTGGCACTTAAAGACAGAGAGCTGGGTTTTAATAGGGAGGCATACTTCTGTGCATTTGTGACCAATTGAAGATATGAGTATTTCTGCTATATTGATCCCCCCCACCCCCAAATCCTCTATCCCATACCCCCTGCTATGACTAGAGCAACACCACAGAGCTTCAGGCAAAAGAAGGGAGGGGGGTAAAGAACGAGACATGGAGAGAGGGGGAGCAGAGGGGGGGAAGGAGAGAGAAAGAGAGACAACAGAGGAGGATGGTGGTATGGGGTGGAAAGATAAAGAGAGAGAGGAGTAAGAAATAAGAAATGGAAAAAAGGGATTCTTTTTTCATTTCTGTCCATTGCAGTCAAATTTCTGAACTTCCTCTTGCAGCTTTTCTAGGGTCACCAGGGCCGATCTTAATTGGCCTCCAATGATAAGATCCTTCTAACACCTGACTGACAAACTGTAATGTTACTTACAGGCTATTTATTGAGAATGCATTTCCTAATCAAACATTCTTCAATTAGACATGATTTGATATCTTAAAATAATGTTAAATTCAAATGTGTTTATCTGCAAGAATGTCATACATTCTGTCTCAGCTTAACAAACCCTGTTCATTTTAACATTATACACAGAAATAATGGGTTTGTTGTGAAATTCACAAATAATTCTGAAAACTTGTAATTCAAATTACACTTACACTTTGCTCCCAAATGGCAGAAAAATAAAGAAATGAAGTTTTAATTCATTAATCTTATTTCAGCTTAATGTATATTCTATATATGCTGTTCTGACTTACATGTACAATAACATATTCATAATAAATAGTGCATACAGACCATGACTTATGCTGATATTAAAATATGTTTATTTTAAATATGTTTTTTTATTTTAAATGCAGTTCTTATGACCCTTTTAGTCTATGCCCAGGTACCAAATATTATTTGTTAGTTTTGAATATACTTTAGGTTATTTCATTGTACCAGATGCTCAATGTCATCAAGCTCTGAGGTGCATTCAAATAGGCTGTCTGTTTACAAATCCAGCGGTAAAAGGGTTGAAACCACGAATGCACAATGTAAATTTCTAATATTACACACACACACGCACACACACACACACACAGACATGCAGGCGCACAAACTTTATGCAAATAAATAGATTTTATCCATAGTCTTAAATGGGTTGCTAAATTTGTTATGCTCTGTGCCAGATAATATTTTAGGCCATAAACAGACACTATAAAAAACTCATGGGATGTGAATGAGTCACTGTGGAACATTACTGATCATGTAGAAAATATAATCTAATGACAAACACCAGTCTCTATTTAATAACAGGAAATGAAAGATTCTAAAATGTTCCAGGCAAGGAGACTTTTCATTCTTGATTAACTTTAGTCAAAACAAATTATATAATAGACTCTGTTATTTATAGATTGTAAATTATAATTATAAAACATGAACGTAATGTGTAAGAAATGACAATTTATCTCTCTTGCTAAAGCCATAACATATAAAAGCAGATTTATATGTTTATTCATTGAGAGAAATCATAGACGTTGTTATACATTATATCTATAATCGATTGTAATACCTGGTTAATGCATGTTTTTGTTGTTGTCTAAGTGGGCTTCCTCATTCTCCATTCCACTGACTGTGTTCACAATGCCTGACAAAGAGTTGTGTATGTAACATTTCAGCTCCCTGACACACAGCAGTGACCTCATTCAACCAACGTTAAAAAGACTGACAACCTTTTATTTGTACCATCTACAATCCATTGCTCGACAAGGAATTACATAGTAAATGATAATGAAAAGAAAAACTTACCACTTACTAATTTTTACTGGACATTTTTATACAAAACATACAGGCCATTTATAAATCATAGTTCATTCCTCTGGATACTACAAATGGCCATTTCCTATGTTGGGAGTGACACATAATGTAACATTTTTTGAGCTGGGCTGATGCAAAAACAAAACAAAAAAATGGTACAAATTAAACAGCACATCACAAAAAACTGTTTTATGCTTAATACATGCCTGGAATAATATGCTTTTATTTTAAGACAGTTGTTCTTCAGTTTTCTGTTTAATGCTATGTTTAATCCTATACCTAATACTATTAAGTGTTAAAATGATTGGCTTCTCTGTTTTTACACCATGGAACAGTCTCAGTTGACAAGAATAATGATGCTAAGCTTTCTGCTGTAAAGCTTAATGAGGAAGTTCTGCATACCTCAATACAGAACTTTGAACTTTTGAACTGTCACAAATTCTTAAAGTCCAGAGATCCACACTTTGACCATAGGATCAGACCGAAATTCAACATAGATTTATGATTGGATTTTAGTCTGGGGGAAACGCTTCGTTTTCCCTTCTCTTTGTTCATTTTGATGAGGTCACACTGAATGGTCCACTTGTTATCAGTCTCCTGACATTGGCCAAAAAGTACACATATAGAAGTTTATTATACCATTGACCTTACCAAAGGTCCCAGAAACAGTGGCAGAAAAACAATCCCAGAACATCAACAATCCACAAAGGTACATATAAACCATTTCCTATTCGTGTACGTCCT
The DNA here is from genome assembly GCA_022829145.1 of Albula goreensis. Lineage (NCBI taxonomy): Eukaryota > Metazoa > Chordata > Actinopteri > Albuliformes > Albulidae > Albula > Albula goreensis. The sequence continues at coordinate 10,268,834 of CM040760.1, forward strand.
TTGTCTGATCCCTAATAATCTGATATTGGTATGGGTTCAGTTTTTGTCTCACGCAACCACAGGACCCAATAATCAAAGTTCAAATGGCCAGACATTTAAATTTGTTTACTGTGCACTGTGATCTTTCTTCTGGCAACCCTTCAACAAAGCCTGTTGGCAGAGACGGGGCATATAATTGTTAATCTGGAAACCCAGTTCTCCAGCTGTGACCTTCTGGATTATTTTCGCTTCCCTCACCACCTTTCCATGATGAAAAGATGAACTGGTACCATCCTTGTGGCACATTAACCACTTTTTGATTATTCCCTCAATGTGCTGTATGTAACTTGTTCAACATTTTAATGCCCAATAGTTGATTTCTTGTTTCTTTGTATTTCCCAGTGATGATTATTACAGGACTTGCATGCATGCTTATTTTTAAACCCTAGTGAAACAGGAAGTCATAGAAGGACACAATACAGTACACAAGACTGAGATGAACTCAAATAACTAGAATTGTATTGCAGATTTATTTTTTAACTGAAAAAATCTTGAAGGGTGCCAATAATTGTGAAATTTCTTTTTGAGAGGAAATGGTGTTGTGTTAACAAAATCCTTTTCAGAGAAATTACATGAGAATACAAATATATAGTTTTCCTGTACGTTTGTATAGCTATTTTGTATAGCCTTTTTTGTTCACTCTTATCAAGGGTTCAAATAATTTTGGAGCTGAGTGTATATAGACCAATAAATCTATGTATATTGGGCCAGCGTGCCAGTGACCATGCAGTCACATGTCTAATAAACTCCTAAAAAAGGAGAAGAGCTGGTATGTTTCCTCTGAAGTGATACTGGAGCTAGTGAATCTAAAGAGGCCAATAAAGTGTCAGCTTGCTCAGCTGTACGCTGTGCAATATCTCAACATATTTCAGTCCGTAATGTACATTCATATATGTTACTCCACGAAACGAAAATAATTCAACTCTATATTAAATTAGAAAATATTCTTATATATATTTTGATTGTGTCATAGTGCAGTAAAGGGATGGTCAGAAAAAAACAGTGCTCCTCCAGTGCGATATAGTGATCATTCTACCTTTCTTACCGGCAGGTTGCAGGTTCCATGCCCAGATTGGGGCACTGCCTTTGTGCCATTTGAGTGAAGTGCTTAGCTTAAGTTACTTACACAAATATCAAGGTATGTGAATAGATAAAAAGCAAAACAAAATCTCAGCTACCATGAATAAGTGTATTTGAGAATAAAATATATGAAATCATTGGTCCTGTGATAAGTACGCATGTTTAATAATTAATGTAAGAATCTGAATTTAGGTAAAACAAAATGTGCCTCTACAATATGTGCTGCAATTTTCCTCACTGTTTTAAACATCAATGTCTTGTGATGAAGACATGAAAATGTGTGTCAAAATGACAATTTGTAACATCATTGAGATGCAGTTTGAGCTGTAAATTATTGAAAAATGCATCACATAATGTTTAAGTCACATGTTTAATGATATAACATGCTAATGTACTCTGATTATTACATATAATAATAATCAATTCAGCATTAAATGAAACAAGGAAGAAGTGTGCTATTCGTCTATTAATGCTAAAAGGTGACTGCTTTAAGAACAATATTTCTTGTCTTGAAATTATTCATAACATATGTGACCCCAAAAACATTTTTTTATATTATTCTGTACATTACATTGAATTTTAAAATGTAGTTTAAAAGAGATTAGTTTCAGGATTATTTTTCTGAAAATAATTTGTATGTAAGACACGTATACACATTGTTTGCTTTACAGCACCAGTTATACTAATACTATACCAATTTTTATCATTTAAAAGCCATTTATATAAAATGTATCTTCATGGCAAATGTGTAATATTTTTACAAAAATAAATTAATGATAGGTTTTTCTATTTTTGTTTTTGCATAATAGAAAATTTATCAGAAAATGTTATTTACAAATTCTAATTTGTTTTAGTGATGTATTTTTCATTCATTTTACTTAATGAAATGTCCATAATATTACAAAGAAAGTACTTTTAACAGAATTTTACTCACACAGGTTTTACTAGTGCAAAAATGTCTAATGCTAATTCAGGGACCAGAACCAAGAATGAAAAATGAAATACATTGGACAAAGCATTTCAATTCAAACAAGCATTACATACTTGTCCGTCCAGAACAAAAATGCCAAAATATTTCCTTTGGATCCACATATCATTTGAGCTTCATTTACTTATTGTCCAATTTTACATTTGGAATGGACAAGTCATATTTATGTAAATATAAATAAAAAATGGGGAATAATGCAATAACAGCTTGAGGGAGCCTCACAGAAGGAATAGCAGGCAACAACAATCTGTGATGATAGTTATTGAAAGTGGAATCAAACATCTATTACATAAAAATAAACAAACAGAATACAAATTCCCACTCTGAATAAGGTTTTCACCAATCAGCATCTGGGTTTCTAAACTGATTTGAATGGCATTCCTGTTTGCAGGTGATAGTGACCCCATTCTAACTGCGCAGCCATGCACAAATCAGCCTAAAACTATGAAACAACAATCCTCCCTCACAGCTGCACCATAAGGAACAGTAGACCTAAAGGGCTGCCGTAATGAGCGCCTGCAATGTGGTGCAGTGAATGGGACCCATTGCGCAGTGTGTGTATGCAGCCTGTATGTCTCACTGGCATGGGAGGGAGAGGAAATACACATTCATGTATCAATCTGCTCCCCCGCACCCCATTTTAGTCACCGTTGATCCGAAGCTGGCTCACTGCACCACGGTGCGATAATCATTTTACATTATTTACAGTTATTTTTCATTTCTCTCCTTTTTAAATTACTCTCTAGAATTACATAATTATGGATGCTCACATTAGCAGTGCTTGTGTTCTGGGGTGCATGTGGAAGCTGATGCACACTTGTTTGTGACAGTGAATTCTCACCTCTGCCACGGTCTGCTTACTCCAAAGGAGAGATATGGATCTTGCGCTTTCTTTTATAAAGCAGAATATGTCTCAGTGCCAAGCATGAAAATTGTATGAGTGGGTCTCAAATCACATTATCTCTACAAATATTAATGTTCCCTGTGCATGCTCTCTCTCCGAAGACAAAGGGGTTTGATGAATGGTGTGAGGTCATTGTTTTCTGACAATTACGCAGGCTAATGTAATAAGGGTTTTATACCTGTTTGTACCGGTTATGGTAAGAATCATTCATCGACAGCCAGTTTTCCCTCTACTCTCTTCCTCTCTCGCGCTCTGTCTCTTCTCTGTATCTGTCTCTGTCCTCTTTTTTCTTTCTCCCTCACTCTCCAGCTCTGACAGTGAAGTCTCTGACCCTAGCGGCCACATAAGGCCAAAGACCACAGAAGGCCAGTCAGTGGACCTCTCCACTTCACCCAGCAAACAGTGTTACATTTATTAAACAGATGAGATGTACTTCCAACATACCCTGAGTGGAACGAAGCGAGCTCCTTCTCACACAGGAGGACCCAGGTGCCGAGCACTTAGAGCATGGCCAAGTCCAAAGTTCGGTCCAACTTCTCCTCCAGCTCCAGTCCTGTCCTCAGGATGGTGTGTGCTGCTCCCTCCAAAGTGGCGGAGAACGTCTCCACCTCACCAGAGAAGGAGAGAAAGTGCTTTTACCCGTCGCTCATCTCCGTGATGTTTGCAAGCTGAAAGCCTTGAAGATTCAGCTCTTCTTTCTCCTAAATCTGTGGACTTGGAGCTTTGATGCCCCCCAGCTGAGCACAGTGTGGTGTCTAAACCAGAGAAGAAAAAGTCTAGATTTTTTTTTTCCTGAAAGAGATGAAGAAAAATCAAAGGGGGTCCAAACTTGGGCACATTTAGCATTTCACCACCTCTCATGTTACTGGTATCAGACATTGAGTTTGCGGCCTAAAATTATTTTGAATGAATTCTCTTCCCAAAAACAACAAAAGTGTTCCAATCTATCTTTTTATGTGACATGTTTTGTCTTTGACTGAGGACGTTGGGTACAGGGACTTGAACCTCACATTGTGATTTTGTGTTTTGGGAAAGTGATCAAAAATATTGGCCTCTATTAAAAAAAAAAAACCCTTTTTTAATCTTACTGAAAGGATTCCAGCATTGAATATAATTGTTCTGGCCATTAAATACACATTCCCAAGATACCTTTATATTTTTGTTTTATTAAACCTTTGTAATAAAAAACAAATTATGAAAAATATCTGTAGGGTTTGAGAAAACTCAGTAGAATATGAATACAAATATGTGGGCCTAAAAGTTTTTTTCGTCTTTTCAAACACTGACAACTGTAGTGAGAAGGGATTACCAAAAGTAAAAAAAACATTTTTCGTCAGTAAATACAAATTTATCATTAAGCCAAGGTTAAAGACAGCTTTTACTGTTGATTCAATCCAGGCAATAGTTTCAAGTTTACAACACATAATTAGCTACAAGTATACAGCAATGTATTGGCTTTATTATTAGAATGCAGAAACAAAATATATAAAAGATATTATGATTTTGAACCTTTCATTATGTTTAAAAAGTAATATAACTCATGAGAAATGACCAAATTTTTTGTTCAGAAATTGAATGTATTGAATTGAATGATTGAAATAAAGACGATACATTTTCAGGAATGTATGGAAACATTAGCCACATCTATGTCATTCATTTTCAGAGGGACAAATGTCCTTTTAAACGTTAATGACCGCCATGACGTAACCTACGTTGTAACGTACCAGTGCTCCACACATGGGACGGAACATGATGATGCTGGTTTGAGTGCTCTCCAGATGACAATGTTTGTAATTCTAGGGATGATGGGGGAAGCTTTGAGTGTTTGCAAACTACTTTTTGATCCAGCTGAAATAGTCTATGCTTGTCCTCAGGCACTGTGTCACCACCTCCGAACCAGAAAAGCGCTGTTAGAAAACCTCAAAAAAACCAAAACATCACCTCATTCACTTCAATGTTCCGACAGAGAATTACCATCTTATAGAAGACAAAAACCAACACTGGCATTGATGTTCGGCTGCTTTGGTCTGCGTGCGATGCCAGCACTGCACGGGACCGAGTGAAAAACTAAACCAATAAGAACATAATGCACTTTGTAGAAAAGCCCTAATGTTATGCAAATTGCTTTTTTTTTTTTTTTTTTTTTTTTGCTGAAGGGGGCCCGGCGTATTTTTCTGGCTGCCGTGTTGATAACCCCCATTACGAGGGGATTAGGCAAATGCTGATGTTCTTCTTCTCCTTGGAAACCGGTCTTCATCCCAGATCTAATCCCGTGATCAGTTTTTTTTCTCTGTCGGGGAATTTATTTTTTTTAATTTTTTTAACTCCAAGAAGGTTTAGTCATCGGCAAGAAAAACTCCTGTCAGCTGTCAAAGCATTGCCGGTAAATCTTGTCCTCCTCCTCTCTTGCTTTTTTCTCTCAGTTCTTCATTGATATCTCCAACTTTCGGCCCTCAAAATCCTTTGACCTCCTTTGCCTGTGAGTTTATTTCTTTAAGCATTGATTTTTTTCGTTCAGTGCACGAACACGTTCTAATGAATCTGGCCTTTGTTCGATCACTGCTCTGTCCTTAATGTTTCCTCGGAATTGAATGTTGGTTTTTTTCCCCTCACAAAGGCAATTTGAGTTCAGCGATAGCCATAATTCATGACAAAAAGTAGTTCAGGCAAAAAAGTGACTCTTGCATATATTTGTAAATCAAAGTTATTAGCTTAATGGAAATCCAATCCAGGGCAATCCTGCCTGTTAGAATGCAAATAGAATATATGAGAAGTATCATTTTCCAAAGTAATGTCTATTGACAATGAAACTAGCCATATAGAGACATGGCCTAGTGGTCTGTATTTTTTTTGCTGTATGAGAGATGTGTAACTTCAGTGTAAAAGCTGGGCCTCTCCTCCATATCACTCCTGCTTGGCTTTTGGTCAGGGGAAGCGACTCTCACGATAGGACTTTTTGTCTCTACATGAATACCAAGGCTAACTCAGTAAAAATGCCTGTGGCACCAACTCATTCACAATAGTAATCTCCTGCCTGAGAACTGCTATTTTTCTATTACCACAACTAGCTATTATCATAACAGCGTTATTATTTATTAAGTGTGAAAGCATTTGAAGAGACGGGCTGCATTTTTATTCAAATGAATTTCACACCATGGCTTACTGTCTACCCATGCTTATCTGATTGAATAGTAAAGTATCTCAAAATTTATGTCTACATTATTGCACCCTGGTTTGTGTTCAAATAAAGTGCAATGTATCTTTGCAAAAAAAAAAACAACTTTCTGACAAGAAAGCATGCAGGCATATGTCCAAATTTATTTGACCTGGGGTGTGTGTGTTTCAGTCAGGCAAGCTACTCCCCTTGCAGGCAGACGCTTGGTGTTCAGCAGCCGGAGAGCTGTGAAGGACAGGAGATGGCATATTTGTGAGAGTGTGTTTGAATCTGGCAGGCTTCTGTGAAAAGTGCATTTGCCTTGCAAAGAGGGATAGGGTGTCTTTGGAGCAGAGCCCAGCGTATATTCAGGGTAGCCTAACAATTCAAATCAAAATGTAATGAATAAAACAAATCCAAATGTATGTCTTAGGTCTGTCAAATTATAGCTATTTGGAGTGTGCGTGCATTCAGTGCATGTGTGTGCATGTGTGAGCGTCTGTGTGACTGTGTATTTATGTTGTATGAATGCTGTGTGAGTACATTTTGTATGCATGTCTGTATGGTGTGCACATGAATAAGTGTATCAGTGTGTTGTGTGCCTATGTATGCATGTATATGTGTTTATGTCTGTGTGTTTCTCTGTGTTGTGTGCGTATGTATGCATGCATATGTGTATGTGTGTGTTGTGTGCCTATGTATGCATGCATATGTGTTTATGTCTGTGTGTTTCTCTGTGTTGTGTGCGTATGTATGCATGCATATGTGTATGTGTGTGTTGTGTGCGTATGTATGCATGCATATGTGTTTATGTCTGTGTGTTTCTCTGTGTTGTGTGCGTATGTATGCATGCATATGCATGTGTGTGTCTCTGTTGTGTGCATTATGTGTGCATGTGTGTTTGTGAGCAAATCTGTGTTGTGTGCATATGTTTGCATGCATTTGTGTGTGTGTGTGTGCTTGCATGTGTTGAGTGCATATGTATGCATGTATATGTGTGTATGTGTGCCTGTACTTCGTAAACGTATATGATGGTAATTAGTGAAACACACTATCAGTCCCCCTCTCTGCAGCAGGCATGTTCCTAACAGCTGCTTGTGTGTTTATACACTCAACTTTCCCTCCTGGAATTGTCCTGTTAATCTGTATTTAAATGCAATCAAATGCAAAGGCAGCGAGTTCCACACTACTGCCCTTCCAGTGATTTTCCCTTCTGCATTTCATAGTTTAAAATGTAAATACGTTTCATCCCTTCAATTTTCTGTCAGCCCCACATTCTAATCCACATCTGTTGCCACAATCTCCCTCTGCATATGAGTATTTTAAAATTCACACAGCATGCAGGCTGTGTTCATGCATTGGAATGCTGGAGCTAACTATTAAGATGTCTGGCTAATTTGTGGCTTCTCATTTTCATAACCAAAGTCTTATTTCAGAGCTCCTTGGGCGAGAGGCACGGCTCTGACAGCAGCTGTGTGTTTAAGGCCCACTTTACGTGCAAATAACCTTTTAATTTAATTTAGGTCAATCAGAGAGAGGCTTACGACTCTCTCCTGGATTAGTAAACACTTTTGCTTAATTTTCCAATTTGCCAGTAATATTATCTGCCTGTTGTCTGTTGCACCTAATGCTATGCAAATTAAAACACTATCAAGAACTGTCTGGAAGTCTGGAAATGTGAGCGCCACCTAACTGGGAAATGAGTACAGGAAATGGCTTGGTTAAGTTAATGATGAGAATCTAAGTAGGCTCATGCAACCTTTCCCTTATATTTATGTATGTATTTATGTATGTATGTGTATATGTATGTATGTATTCCATATTTATTTATGAAAGAATTTAGTTCTACAGCATCCAGTATGTTGATGAGATCTGCTCACATTCAGCTACACCTGCATTAGGTGCTCCTGAGTATTTTGTTTAGTTCACCATAATAATTCTGCAGTCACTACCATTGTCCGTCATCAATCTGTGTTCTTTACATAAAGGAAGGATAACAGAATATTTATATATCATACTTACAATGTAACTGCCCTAGACATTTATCAATGTAAAACTAATGGTAAATAAATGAATTGAGAGACCTCTAGACCATCCTGATGTCAACTTCAGTCTTTCTGTTTTATTTTGTTTTTCAGTTCAATGTCTTTTCTAGCTAAATGCAGAACATACATACTATCTATATAGATTTCTATACAAACAAGGTGCAAAGAGTCATACTAACAGACACTGACTCTTGATTGGATACATTTTAGTTAGGTACTGGGAGTCCAGAGACAAGATGTTAAACCCCATTCCCCCACCCCAAACCCCCCCGGCCCAACTCCCAATTTGTACACGGCATTTTCATACATGTAGAGAAAACTGGTTCAGCAGATTTACATAATGGCGGTAAGGGTTATCTGTAATTTACTCCCCTGAATCTCAGTGTTAATCCCCAATATATGTATACACAACCTTAGTGTGAGAGAGCTTTTTTTTTTTTTACAAAATTATAACAGATTTCAATGGTCTTTGATATGTTTAATCAGTGTGTCAAATTTCTGTCTTAATGTTGTGAAGAAAAAGACAATTTTCCACTCATGGACAATGAAGTTATTCTGTTCTATTCTATCCTATTTCATTCTCATTTTCCCCCATATAAACTGTTCCCAGAAATTCTCTCTGTTACTAATGTTGAACATGAGGTGAATACATTTTCTCATTAGAGGTGCTTTGTTTTCATGTAGCCTTGGTGGGTGGTTTTAATTTGTATTCATTTGCATTTTATGTTCTCCATAAAAATAGCTGAAGCCCACACTGAAGGATGTGTTTTTGGAGTGCATGGAATCACAAGGCTGTGTTTCTCAAAATATTTCACAAAACAAAAATATGATGCCGCTTTCTTCACGTATTAGTCTTGATTTAAATTTTATATGTGATCATTTTGTTTCATATGGTTCCATCATTAAAAAAATAGATATTATATACGATGCATTTTAGACCATTCTGAAGCACACAATTATGACTATGCATAAGTAGCTATGAATTATTAGCTCTTGATTTATACGCTGTTACACTCTGTTGCACCATTGTGTAGGTTGGATATGAGAGAGATTACTGCCTAAGAAAGTGCTTCTGAAACCATTAGTGACACACGATTCATAGGGAACATATTTCTTAGCTCATGTTTTCCCATTTGTACATTTTTGTGGATATGACGACAGATATCACAGAACACTGTGTCAGACTCCTGGTGACAGAACAGCAAAATGAGCAGAACAGAACTTTTCATCACTTTCCTGCCATGAGCATCAGTGTTTCCAAATTTGCTAAATCTACTGTGGAAACTCTTATTTGCACAGGACTTGTTCACAGTCTGCACCTACCAGCTGATTGAAGTTCATGAACAAAACCTGACAAATACAAGATGCATTTAATTGAATTAATTTTATCAAACTACTATGGATTAGGACCACAGCAAAGAAGTGGATTTGCACGTGTAATGGTGTGGAAGGAAAATAGCAATTGAGGGAAATGCCATGGGAGGATGCTGCTAAACCAGCGGATTTTGTTTATATTCCTTAGGGGATTGTAAGACTATGGACTATTGAGCTAAGACCAATGTCAAGTTTCCTGATACAAGCTGTCAGAAAAGTATGATGTAAACCATTTGTAGCCATTGCCTGAGTTACTAGGGTAACAGATGAACCTGATCAGCTGAATGAAACGGAACAGCCAATTTAAGAAGAACCATGACAGGAGATAAGGGTACAGCTTAAACCGATATGAGAGCTATTGTTTCAGAGAGGATCTGTCTTTGTTGGCTACTTTTAAAGCCAAACTAGTTTGGGTTGAGTAAGTTGATCTGAGTTAGTTATGGTGCTGAAGAATTTGATATGACCCTACCAAGGATTTTAAAGAGGAAGATGATGAGGCATATATCCACTGCAGAAGGGTCCATGGTTGATTTCTTTAAGAGGGGGCCTCACTCATTCCATCTCACAGGTAGATGACTGTTTTCATGTTATGAACTGTAGGAGATCTGCATTGCCATCATTAATGGTAAAATTCTGTGAAAGCCTATGGACTGGTAACGTGACTAGTAACTGTGGTACCATGGGAATGAGTCTGCTTTCGGTTATGGATATTGGTAACTTTGGATTGAAAATAGGAAACAAACTCATCAGCACTGAAGGTGGGGGTTCAGCAGTGAAGAGGATGGAGCAAATACATTGTGTGGGCTGTAGCCTATGTGGTGACTTTGGAAATAATAAGCTTTGGCAAATGGGATAGCTGTAGAGAGTTCAGAGCGGAGACGCTGGTAAGTGACAATAGTTTCCATTTTCTTTCTATGGATCTTAATGTGACACTGTTTGCATGGAGAGTCACAGCCATGTACTGGAAGTGGACTATTTTTCAGGTTCAAAGGCAAGAAGGCTAGGTAGGGAAGCAGGAGGGCAGTGTCATGTGACAGTTAGCATGCATGACTACATGCACAGCCTCTGGCATGCCATTTTTTTGTCGTTTTTGGTATTTCAGATAGATTTAAAAGCAGAAACCCTCACAGGAAATTACTTCTGAAATTAGGTCTTGTGGAGCCTGTACAGCAAATCAAATCTGTCAGGTCAAAAGATATTTCTTATGATAAGAACACAAATGAATAACCTTCATGTTTATGTTGAACTATCACTAAAATATAATGAAGAACGTTTAATCTGTTGTACAACAGATGAGCCATTTTAGAATATTTCTAATGTTTGCCTTATCTGTGACTCTATCCTTATCTGTGATTTAATTCATATCCACATGTTGTTCTTGTCCTCTGTGACTCTGAGAGTTTCATGCATGATTGTAAGTCTTGATTTAGGGGCTCTTCGGAAGAAGTCATTGCTCAGGGCAAATGTCTGTCTGAAGAGGGTTTGAAGATGTTTTTATTCAATAGTATCCAATGAATTAAACTCTTTACAATGCAAATCATGGAAGTGTTCCTCTCGGGCCACAAGATGTGCCATATACATTTTAATTCTGGTCCTAGAAACCCAAAACCCTAATAAGCCTAACTTTAAGAAGCCCTACTCTAAGAAGCCTTAACTCTTGTAACCGTAACCATCAAAACTTTAAACCTCATAACGTTTTGCATTGGTACAACTTTATTCAGATTAAAGTGAACAAACACAAATAAGTCATTTGTGTTCCAAAAGGCATGACATACTTTCTCTTTGGAAAGGGTTGAACTGCCATTTCTGAGACCACAGTTTGCAATGAGAAAGATGCAGTTTTGGGTTAGCCTGCAACCTTTTTCTCAGCATATGACATCTCAAGTGTGGACTCATGCACAATGGCAAGTTTTACAAAGTAAGCAATTATTCTCAGCCTATATAGCTGAGGCAGCATTTTAAAACCCAGCAGTTATTTTTCATTGATAGAGAACAAGCTGAATTATTTACTCAATTATTCAATTATTTCTACATCTGTATCCTTCTCATAGAAATGGCAAACATGCAGGAATAAATTCTGTGTAACTGGCACAGCAGCAAGTCAACTCTAAAACTCTTTACTGAAGACACAGAAAAGTCCACCTGATCAGAGCCAAAGGGTCAAAGTCAAAGAATCAAAGACAACAATCCCTCTGGATGATCTGAAGTTATATTACCCATACAATGTAGCAGTAGCACTTCACCATAACTATATACCTAAATTCCTACAAATTGGAACCATTTATATACTGAAGTAAAGCCTACTTAGTGAAATCTTACTTGACAGTAAGTTCTGTCCCTCAGTGTTTACCTCAGTAGTGAGGGGAATAGTCATGATATATTTCAGGTAAGATGATTTTTTCTCTCGTTTGCAAGATTCTCACATGCCCTTGTGATAGTCTGGAGTTCCACATGATGTCATCATTAGTATGTTAGCGGTAATGTTTGCAGCTGTTCGTCACTGCTCTGAAATGGAGGGGGCTGCAGAGAGAGGGCTGACCTAATCAACAGTTAGGCAGTGTACTGTCAGTGTGACTCAGGTTAGATGACAGTGTGCCATCCATTCTGTCTCACATTCTGTCTCACACACACACACACACACACACACACACACACACACACACACACACACACACACACACACACACACACACACACACACACACACACACACACACACACACACACACATACACACACTGTGGCCAGCAGCCCTGCAGAACAGCCCATATTAGCCGTATCATCACTCAAGGAGGGAGGGAATCAGTCAAACCTGTGTCTGTCCAGTATCTTAGCTCTTAGGTGTGTCTCAGGTGTCTTCCTCATAGACCACTGTATAGAAAGAAGAGGAGGCTGACCTTGTATATCATGGGGAGAGTGCATGTATGTCTTTGTGCTCCTAAACTTACTGTGGAGTTTGCAGCAATGAGTGCAGCTTGTGAATATGGTTGAGCATTCCAAAAAGGCAAACACATTTTATTTAGTTAAATCTGTAGTCATTTTTATTACATGAATTACTTTCAAAAACTTCCTTAAAAAGCTATCATTTTTCCATATGTTTAAACTCCGTTTTCAAAAGCATTGTATGATACCTCACCAAAGGTAAATTGAGGGAATCTGGGAGGCTGAGTGCTAGCATAGCCGGCACCTCAGAGTAATAATGCAGCTTTGCTCCGGCTGTGTTTTTTTTCTGTGGTCGCCTTCGTCTAGACAGACTAATGGTGGTAAATTGAGGAAGGTGACCTCTCTAGACCAGCGCTGACTGACTTGGGTGCACACAGCAATCACAGGCAGAGTCTGGCCTCCTTCAGACACACAGAGCAGTGATCTTAGAGGGGAGAGGCACCACACTTTAATGGCTTTCCCCCAACATGGAGCAGAAAATGTAAACTTAATCCACAGTGGAACTGGCTGCTTAGCTTTATATGCTGTGGTGCCCTGAAGATATAATTTATTTGGTTTTGTGTTCTTGTGGTGTGGTTGATGGTAGGATCTGGATCAATATTTGGGCAGGACCTCTTCTCTTGCCATTGAAGATAAAATGTTGACTTATCTTAATTTATTTTCCTTTATTATTTTTGGGTGGGGGCTTTGTTAAAACTGCCTGCTTGAGCTTGTGTGTTGTTAATTGTCCAGAAAAGTTGCTTCTAAAGCTTCTTGCTGGTTGCATCTTGGCCAGATGGGGGATCAATAAAGGCTTTTCAATGCTTGCTTTACTGCAGAACTCGGATCAATGACCTGAATAATGAAAGTGTTTGTATATATGTGTGTGAAACAGTCTGGCTGCCTTCTGCATTGATCTCAGGCATTTCAGCAATAAGTTCTGAAACTTGATGTATTTCTGGAGGCAAGCTCCTATTGCCAATGCACCAAAGTGTTATTCACGCTTACACTCCAGACAGTCCTCTTATAGATCTGCGCAAGATTACAGCAAGGAATCATAAGGTGACATGATCTAAAATGTTTTCATTTTAGAAAAAATATGCATCTGATTACATCCCATCTCATATACAGAACATATTAAAATCTGACATTATTATCTCTCTTTATACATTGCTTTCTCTTTATCCCTTTTATTACGAGGAAGAAAACACTGAAAATACAGAAATGCTAATACATAGCATCTCTCACAGAGAGTGTCAGATTTGTCTGTAGTTCTTAATACGGGTCTGCAGTTCCACAAAATAAGGGCAGTTACTTTCTGAAATAATTATGCATAACCTGCTGCTTGACTACTTTCCAGCACATTATATGCTACTTGCTGAGTCTGAGTGTGTGTGTGTGAGAGAGAGATGTATTACATAGTTTGCTAGTTATGTGAGATCTCTCTTCCTTCTTGCTGGAATGACTCAATCTGAACCTGTCAGAACTTGCTCCAGTCCCCTGCCCCAGGAGATGTGAATACCCCACACAGTGTGTTTACTGAATAGCCCCTTTCCCAGCAACACACACACACACACACACACACACACACACACACACACACACACACACACACACACACACACACACACACACACACACACACACACACACACACACACACACACACACACACACACAGGGACATGCAGGGACATGCAGGGAGGGGCAGAATACAGAGTGTGAATCTTGACTAACAGCACTTACAGTTCTCTTAAGTTTGTTTTGAGAGAACACAGGGGAAGGGGAGTTTTATATAATCTGCTGTTCACAAAAACTGTTTTATTTTCAGACGTAGGAGGGGCACCATGCACTTTATGAACTGATTTCCCTAAAGGAGCTGTGGGAGAGGAAAATCCCTCCCAAATCAAACAGCACTGGACGCTGATAGATCGGAGATGAGCTCAGCTACCGCTGTTTGTGCCAGCATGCCCCTCATCCGTGACCCCCTCTCTGCACACCTACAGTTTAATCAGTGAGATTCCCGGCACTGCGGCGACTCTGCCAGCACTGCAGCCTGTGACACATCCCGCACACACCTCTGCTCACAGTGTGTGTGTGTGTGTGTGTGTGCATGTGAGTGTGAGCGCATATTTGAGAATATGTGTGTGTCTGCTTGCATCTGTGTGCATGTGCATGTGTGTGTGCATACATCTCTCTGTATGTATTTGAGAGAGAGAGAGAGAGACTCAATCTCTCTGTACGTTTTTCCGTGTGTCTTTGTGAGCCTGTGTAGCTTTGAGAAAGTGTGTGTCTATGTGTGTCTGCATGTGTATCCATCACTTTCTATGAGTCTCTGCGTGTTTATATGTGTAAATGTGTGCACACATCTATCTGTCACTGTTTATGCATATCTGTGCATGTTTTTAAGCATGTTTTGGTAAGTTTTTCCCTATGTGTGTTTGTCCGTGTATAACTGTCTCTGTGGGAGCAGAACTCTCACCTTCTGTTCACAGGCCAGTGTCCTTAACCACACACAGACTTAATGAGACAGAGCGGGGCTGATATGCAGGGGTATCAGTTTCAGTGAGCACTGGATTTAATCACAGTTGTGTCTTCAGGGGAAATATTGGTTCTCCATAGCTCACATCTGTTCCTGACACGCCTTAACCTGCCCTTGGTGATTACTGTTTACGGTGACTGGGACATTTACAAAGTCATCCTCCCCCACATGGCAGACACAGGCAGCCCAACATGGAGTGGGAGTGGGAGGGCTGGGAGCTCAGAGCTACTCACTGCCGGGTCCATATGAAAGGGAACCAGTGGAAATACCTATGTATCTAAATGCATGTATCTGTCAACTTGATACAATTTTATTTATTTATCTGAATATGAAATAACATATTTGCAATTGTGTGTGTAAGTATGAATTAATCAGTAGTCTTTTTTTTGAGCTTGGATTTGTGGAAGCCCAGACCTTACCTTTTTAAACTCCGACCATTTTAGACTTTACTTGTTTGGGTTTATTTTGCTTGATTAACAAGTATACTGTCTGTCATTGTGGTTGTTTTCTTTCAAAATATCACATTAGCGAATGCTACTATTAACAGGTATAACTGAGTAAAATCAACCACACTGTTTAACTCACATCTTTCCATTAACGGTAACTGCTATTAACACTACTGAAAATGCTACATAATTTTCTGATGTAAAAACTATGACAAACTAAGTATTTAGCAAATTATTTGATTGCTCTGAAGAAATTAGATTGTAACCATTAGTTTAATGTATGGGTTTCAGTTGTCTTTAAGTCAATCTGATGAATCACTATGAGTGTGTGTGTGCGTGTGAGTGTGTCTGTGTGTGTGCAAGCAAGTAATGATAAGCTCTCCCTCTCTTACTTGGGGAGAACATTTGCCTCAGGTAAAAGACTGGGTAACAGAGGGGTTGCAGAACTTTCCTGGGCTGCAGTTCTCCAGGTAGCAGAAGGATGCACCGAAGGGCACCTCTCATACTGCCCTGTAAAAATGGCTCATGAGATTTGAATGGCGTTTGTGCCCTGATGCCAGGGGAGGAGAGTCAGGCCATTCCCTGCATCATCTGAGTTATTTTTCACCTTCCCATTTCCAGCCATCTCTCTGATCTCAGATCAGTCAAAATATAACACCTACCTCTCATGTCTGGAGAATGCAGAGCAAAGAGCAAGTGAAAAATGAATAAGGATGGGGGAGGGGGAGAAAGAGGGACAGAGGAGAGGGACAAAGAAGAGAGGGTACCTGTGAGACATGAGAGACAGAAAAAAGAGAGAATAACACAGACAGGAGAATGAGAAAGAGGACATGAAAGTAATGAATATATGAAATAAAGAGAGAAGGAAAAAGGTATGGGAGATGGTTAGAGACAATATATGAAGGAAAGCGAGAGAGCAGAACCTATGAAAAGAAATACAAAAATGCAGGCTTTTCTCTAGCTATGGAAGGAGGATGGGTTTTTGTGAATTTATAGTGGCAGAAAGTGTACAGTACAGTGATTGTGGCAAGTATTCTGCAGCTATAAAATCCCACAGAAACCGATACAAACATAGACAATAGGCCCACTGTTGAGGCGTCCGAGCTCAAATCCAAGACATGCATACGTTTGGGGCATGCAGCAGGTTCTCATTACAGACAAACACACGTTGGAGAGTTTGGGCGGGATTAAAGTCGGATAGCCGCACACACGCTGGAGGGCACCCAAACTAAACATAGCTGCGCATAACATGAGCGCTAAAAAATTGAACAAATCTCACCCTGTACCGCGGGGCTTTTCTGAACTCTGGGCAGCTGAGAATACACCCACTTCTGCTGATGAGAAATCATTTGGGCCAAATGTTTTCATCCATCAGAAACAAAACCCACTGTTATTTCTCATTTTAGGGGCCGCTATAAAAAAACCCCATCTTGCTGTATTTCCGTACACAGTCTGAGCTTTATGGAGAGTGTTATTTCACTGAAAAAACCCACCCAAACTCAAAGCACCGGCAGGAATTCTCAAAAGCAATAACTAAAGTTTCAGACAGCAACCTTAACTCAGCCCTAGTAGTCTGTAAATGTGAGTGGATTGACATCATCCATACGAGAGGCCAGAGAAGTCAGCACTGTACGGAGGTTAGAGCATGCTAAAGATGAGGGATGGCTCGAGGCTGTCACATAATGTGCCCTAATCTAATGCAAGCAGAAAAACACTCATAATATGAACACATTTAACAAGAGGTAAAAACAGCTAAATATTTTCAGCTCATTCAAGAGGACTCTGGTTTTCAGAATATAATGGAATCGGTCCAAAACAGAATAATATACAGCATTTACCTGTGTCTGGGCAGGCAGAATCATTTTTTAATTTGCAAGTAGTTTAATGTAGGCTTGCAGCATTTATTGTCACTGTTATTGTAGACACCATTATTTTGGTGTACTGCTATAAATTTGTGTATAATTTTTATGTCAATTTGTTGTTGAATCCACAGTGTTTCCCCTCTTTTTGAGACTGAGATGGTACAGAAATATAAAAGTTGTGCTTAGTTTCTCTTCTGTATTGTGTCATAAAACCTGGGCACCACAATGCTGAACACGAGATGCTGTGCCCTTGTGTTTATGTAGGCCTTCTGAATTTCAGCAAATGTCATGTTTCTTTTTTTTATATCATTAAAACATTTTTTTTCTTTCACTCCAGTGAGAGTGTAGCTCAGCCCGGTATCAAAAACAAGCAAGCATTTCTTCAGTTCCATTACCCTGAGTTACAGACAAGGCAAGCCGTGATTCCATTCTGCAGAGTCCTAGCACTTGATATTTGACTCGATGGTGTTGAACCCCCCATAGAAGAAGAGGTGGTTTAAGAACCAGACAAAACAGAGCCTTTGCACAATATGATTCACTGAAGGCTACGTCCCATGCACTCTATGCAGTATTTAATAATTCCACTTTCGTGTGCCAGGCTTAGTCATGCGCAAGGCTTGTCAATGTCTTCCACGGCTAATTTCTGTCGAGTGTGGGATAGAATGTAAATCAGCCCGCTATGCTTGGAGCCTGAGCTAATGCATGCAGGCTCTGCCACCCTCCCCCCTCCCACTCTGAGTGAGAGGGTCCATATCGTGACAGGCAGAGGTTATGAGAGTGGGGGCGGGGGGAGCTGCACTTTGCTGTTTGCATGGCCGTCTCTCTCTCCCTCCCTATCTCTTTATTAATTAAATTCAATTAAATTCAATTCAGAGATGCCTAATAGCCAGGATGAAAAAGGCTGTATTAGCACAGCAGGTAAAATAAATTATAATAATTACAATGGCGCTAATGATAGCAGGAACAACACAATGCGGGAGGAGTGTGTGGTGAGCATCCTGCTAGCTGTGACAGGTGGCCATGCACCGGTCTGCATGAGGGATTGTGGCTCTCTCTTCCACAACCGGAGACCGAGAGACAGCTTTGCTGCGTCAGTCACACAGCTGAAATGGAGTGGCAAGACATTTATTCTTTTTTTTTAAGGAAAGTCTGACTTTCTTGGGAGGATATGCTGCAGTGGCAGAGAGGGCGTCACCTTTTTCACGGCCTCTCTCCCTCCCTTTATCTTCTCTTCTCTCAACAAGCCCTGCTCTCCATCGCAGCGTCTCTGTCTTTCATTTAAGTGTAATTGACAGACTGTAATATGACAGTGATTCTTGCTGCCCAGCTAAGTATACATTATACCAATGGAACAATAATGATATGCTTCCTCAGAAACACAGAGTAAGTATTTGCTCATAATTTACATAATGAAAAGTATACAACACAGCATGTTGTGCGACTCCATGTGTCACATAATATGCCGAGGGCAGTGATTTTATTAAAATCACACCAGAAATGCGATACATATATTCAATAAACCAAAAGGCATGATGCAGTTTATAGTACATATGCTAAGAATCTAATAAAAGAAGTAAAATTCCAATTTAATTCATATACTGCATGCCTAAATTACATAGTCTGTGAATTGAGTCTAAATGTGCCTAAAGTTGAGTATTCCAAAACATAAATGCTATCTTTTGCTTCTGTTGTCTCCACATTACTATCATAAATACACAAGACATGTTTTTTCAAGTTCTGTCTGACGACAACGGACTGACTTCCTCATGTGCAGTATGACAAGGCTATTTTGTGATTTTGGGGTATAAATTTTAAGATGCACCTCCAAAATTCAGTCAATACTACCCTGACTATCGCCTCAGGGTGCAGGTCTCTGTTCTGTCAGGTCTGCACGTGTACATTGTGCTCCCACTCCCCTAGGCTGTCAGGCCAGTGGAAAGGCCTGCCAATGGGCCGCGCTCGTCTCAAATTCATTTCACATTCTAGTTTCTTCCTTCCCCTCTGTGTCCGCAATCTGTGGGGCTGCAGACTCCACCTCTCTCTAATCTCCTTAAAAATACCCAGTCAGCAGAATGAACCTGCCGGTGCCCCGGCGCCCACTGCCTGCCAGCTTCACTGCTTTGTTCCAGCCCAAGGAGTGGAGCCATGTGTGCGACTGCATGGAGGCTGTTCGTTTATTCCACGAAATGGTGCAGCTCTTTAAAAGTCTGATGTTTCCACCCAAAGTTCTTCTTCTCTGCCTTAATATTAGCCAATCAAATTTCCTCAGTGACTTATTCTTTGTTCCTGAGCCACTCACCCTTCATGTGACTGGGATAGCTGATGCGATGTAAGACAATTAAAGTACATTAAGTGCCAAGTGCTTTTTATGCATCAAGTACATTGCAATAAATGTGGACTTATGACATGCTCACGTAGCAAAGCCACATATAATTACACAGGGTTAAACCCACTGTGATATAAAATGTCACTTGTTTTAGCCTTTTTATTTTGGTTTTCATTCTGTAGAAACAGGCACTGAATTTGTCTGCAGATTTCCAGGGCTGGCTTCCTCTGCAAGAAGCTGCATTCACAGTGTTAACAGTTAGAGCCGCTTCCCCTGCAGAAAGCTGCGTTCTCACTGCCTGTTTGTTTTTTTTTTCTCCAAAGAGGCCCTGGGGAGAGAGGAGCAGGCTGGCAGGCAGGTCGCCAGCAGGATCGCCTGCATGTTATTCAACCTCTCGACTGGAGGGCTCCCCACTGCCCCCCGGGGGTCCCGGCCTGTCGGATCTGACACCTGTGTCCTCAGGCTGATGCCGAGAAGGGGAAGTGAGGGGGACGGGGAGAGGGGGGGTGTAGACTCCCACCGAAGGAGGGACGGGGAGGAAGGATACGTAACAGTCACAGAACAAAGCTGAAAACTTTCATGCCTGCTGCACAAACCCCAGGAGCTGAATGGAGGCTGATTGAGTTCTTGTTGTTTGTGCTCGAGAAAGCAGCAGGGTTTTTCCACAGATATTTTGTTTACTAAAAAGATATTCAGCTCCATGAGTCTAAAACTAAATACTCTTTCTGCCAGGGCTATAGCTTATATAATGTATTCCAATCTTCTAACACCTATAATGCATACAGAGTTAGTATACAATCATGACATCATTGCATTGTCCTATTAAAACCAGAAAGCTCCTGGAGATGTAAGAGATGAACATCTATTTATTGCATAGAATATCACTGACATAATCATACTAGCTCAAATTTGTTCCATATCAGAAGCAAATGTCTGCTGTCAGCACACACAGCAGACATGAGCTTCTGCTTCGACTCTCCAGTTTTCAGGGTGGTGGTTCAGCTCCAGCCAGGGGAGACAGAGTCATTGACATTGGTAATGATCTTGACCTTGTTTTAAGGTTTTTAGCAGACTGGCCAGCTCTAACCAAGATCATAGATCAGCAGCTCCTATCTCAGCTAAGAGTAAGCTCATAGCCAGTGTTTGTAACTCATTGCCTCTGACACCACTAGTTTTGAATGTGGGAGACATGGATGGATAAAAGCAGTTTTTGTGTTTCTCATGTATGATCTGCACATGCCCATTAAACAAGCATATTGGGTCTGGCACAGTGTAGTCACCTGAATGCATGTGACATAACAGAGCTTAACTTTTGCTAAATGTCCTTTAGTTCTTGGACTGGGTTTGCGTTTAGAACGGGCAGCCTGATCAAATACAATCAAAGTATGTGTTTATTTAGCTGACGTAGTTGATGACTTAGATACTATGGAAATGCATCAAAGGGCAGGACAAACCATGACAATGAGCTGAATGTTGCAAACAGGATACTGAGCAATAAGATTTCACCGAAAGTTCTGAAGAATTACAAGAAGCTTAGCAGACAAGGAAGTGACCTATAGGAACAGATCTCAGATAACGGGCTGACCACTTCCTGTCACCTGGGCTGCACGTTCTGCCGCTCGGCAGCATCTCTACAAAAGGTAGATTTCAAAAGTGGAGCAACGCCATGACCTAGTTATGTCTTCATTTTAAGCAGACTGTATACTTAACGTGTTGCAAGAGCGCTTGACTTGCTCCTTTACACAAAGAAAGTAATGGATTTGAGTTTTTAATGATGTTTTTCTGAAGCATCTCACAGGTTCTAAAATGATAAAAGGTGACCCCTTGTCAACATTGCCCTAAAATGTAAAATTGGGTTCTGCTAACACTGCACCTGGAGATGGTTGGGATTCACTAGATGAGGTTTTGGAGTTGTGGACCGTTTGAGGCCTCATATTTTTTTTGGGGGACGAGCCCATAATCAGATGGGGGCTTATGTACTGGAGACCAGGTGGAGGGCAGAGTGTTGGCTCAAGGTCTGTGTGGGCATCGTGGGATCTCCCTCCGTGATCAAACCAGATGGGTCGCTCACCTGACGCACTGAGTCCAGCACCACTTCACCAGAGAGTGCATGGCGGACACTCCCATGGCCTTGCTCAAGTTGACCATGGGATAGAGGACGTCTCGGTCTGCATCAGAGGACCCATCTGGTCCAGAAGCATGACTCTGTGCCCTTTGTCCACCCAGTAGCCCCGGCACACTGCCCTGACACAGGGGAGTGGTTTGTGTAGGGATACAGGGGGGGAAGTCACTGAGCTGTGACAGACCAGCGGCAGCGGCACATTTAGGGGACGCAATGGCACGTGGTTTGGACCTCAGGAACGCACTGGACAAAACCTCAGGCATCAGATGGGGCACCCCCTGTGGAACCAGCTCCCCCCCTGGGGCCTGTTTGTTATTTTTCACTGCACTTATTTTTCTCGTCAGGAGCTACTCATCAGCACATTGATTACAAGTATAGTTCACAAGGTTTTTCAAGTTTTGCTCTCAAAAAAAGTTTTTATTTGTTGTCTGTTTCCACTTCTCATTAAAGTATTGTTGAGTCCATTATTCCTGCAGTTACAGAGATGGTTTATTATAATATAAGAATACTCTGGAAGATATACATATTTTAAATAGCTTCCTTTGAAGTCTCCAGTGAATAATGTATAAAGGAAAATGTATGGGTCTTACCTCAAAGGGAAACAGTCAAGTATGAGATTAATATGGAGGGGTCAAAGCTAGTGTATTCTATACACTAGCTTTGACAAAGTGTGAGAGGCACCCAAAATAGAGTCATAAGTGATTACATTCAGTGTACTCACTCTTCCTAAAATGACAATGCTTCGAATAGAACAAATCATATTCATTAGAAACTGAATGGAGGAGTGCTTGAAGGAGCTTAAATATTTTAATTAAAGTTGATCCAGGTGCTCTTTGGATAAGAGGGTGGTGTTCAATGGCAAAAGAAAATTCTTATGACTGTATCGAAGCTAGAAGAAGAGGAAATAATAATAGCTGCCTTAAGATCAACAGAAATCCAAGGCAATCTGGGCAATCTATGATACACTTTATAATAAAAAGCTTTCATTATCATAGCATAGATAATTCCATTATAAAAACAGGCTTTTCAAACTATGCCATAGATTGTCAAGAGTGCCTTGGATTTTTGTTGACATTGACATTGAAGAATTCATTTTGCCAACTGTATTCGTTATCTTTGGTTTTTTTTCCCCCAATGTCACTATATTCACTTCTTGTTTTTGTTGTCTGAGAAGGACACACAGGAGTCATAACTGGATTCACAGCTAAATAAAATACTGAATAGCCTAATTACTAGTTTTATTTGAAATTTTTTGAAAACAATGAGAAAGAGAGGTCTCATAATTGGCAGAGCTACAGGGAAGTGTCAATCACTGATCTGAGTTACAGTCTGAGGAAAGTATAGACTCCAGGTACAAGGTGTCACTCTGGCTCATTGGTGTTTTTCATGGCTTACATATGATTTTACTAATGGTCTTTTTTGATTATGTTTTCTGAGTATCTATACCCCATTTTCTCAAAACCGAAATCATAAAACCATTATCTATTCTAGTACATCTCACAACTCACTTTTACTTTGTCAAGATGAACCTCATCTCATCAGTGAACATAAAGGACTTTGGTTATTTTATGTGTGCAAAATATCTGACGGCTAATTTTGCATTTACACAACTAGTGGTGAGGAATTATTTGGCCCGTGGTTTAGTATTTTGGATGGTTGTGCTTTCTATGTGAACACAAGAGATTATATTTATAGGGGCTATGCCAAACGTAGAGAATTGTGTGTAGTGTTTTGTTAACAGATTTATTTAAAATTGCAAACTGAGTGAAAAGCAAAGGCCTCCCACAGGCCTTAACAAAAACCTTGAAAGTTTTTGAATTTGAGAAAAAAAATAAATATGGCCTTGATAGTTTTTGAAAAGGAACCTTGAAACTGCTTGATTCTCTAGATAAATGTTCTGTACAAAAATCACAGTTATTGTCCTACATTTTGAATTAGTTTGTCGATTTTTATTCCAAATGTTGTTCCAAGCTCCTGCCCTCTTACAGAATTTGCTGAATCGGTATGGGGATTTACTACCAGAGTTTCACATTGTTGGTCATGGTGTCTTACGTCTCTGTGTTAATGTGAAAACAATAGAGAGAATCTGGCTCACCCTATATTGACTCATGAGGCTGAATGGTTCCCTCAGCCATGTAGCCACAGTCAATAAGGGTGTGGCTGGCATTTGGACTCCCGGCTGCTAGACCCACAGCTGCACCAGAACCATGTGTCCTTACTCCATACTCCATACACCCAATGGACCATACACCACCCAAAGATTTAACTTAGGATTTTGAATCTTGGACACTACAATAGCTTTCATTAGACACTACCAAACCTTGTTTGCACAGAGTAAAATCAGCTCTGAAATCATTATTATTGTCTCATTGGTTGAAGATGTTTTGATTAATGTGTGTAATACAATAATTATACAATAAAGCAGAGAGACAGCTTGATGAATGGCAGCTAAGGACATAATTCTGGAGAATACTGAGCAGGGAGAGGGTGTGGTCTCGATAAAAACCACATTTTTGGTGTACACTGTGTTTTCACCAATACTTTGTTATTTCAATATTGCAGACCTCAGTTCTTTTTGGTGCTAACATATTTGCTGTCAACTACAATAGTAATCATTCAAAATGTTTTTAGAGTCTTTATGTAATAAATGCAAATAAGGCTACCTTCTTATCTAACAACCTAACTGTAAACAATATTTGGCCTATGTGGGAGTTTAGGATAATTTCCACATTTTTCTGGACCATTCTCTATTTTTTGTCATAATTCAAAACCACAAAACCCCTTTATGATGTATGTGCATTGAAAAGAGCATAAAATATAGGTTGGTTCCTGTGAATATTCACTGCAGTGGTAATGCTGAATCTGGTCCACAGTCCAAGTTTTCAGACTGCAGAAGATGTCCACTCTTTCCCTTATGCAGCCACTTTAACGCACACTCGGGTGGACTGTGTTTTTGTGCATAGCGGGGCATCAGATGAGAAAGCGCGCTCTTTCATGTTGATCTGTGACAGCCCTCAGCCTGGCGTGGTGTTCGTTTGCGCCGAACACGGTCCCAGGCGCAGGTGTTGCTGTGGGTCCGTGGCGCCTGAAGTCCCCCGCTCAGGGAGGGAGCACAGGTGGTCCGCAGCGGCGTGGAGCCGCAGAGCACTTCCACAGCATGTGGCACGAGTCCAGCCCCTGAGCGAACATATGCCTGCAATATGGATGGAGAGGACGGTGACAGAGAGAGGACAAAAAACACCGCTAACGTCTGAGCCAGAGTCCCTCACCTATCTTTCTTATCTTTCTGTCTCTTTTTTTAAAGACTTTGCATATTATTCCTTAAGTATATGCTACTTATTCATTTGAATTTTGTTTTCCAAACAATCACATGCACACCCACAACCACAGACACACATACACACACAGAAATTGTTAGGAAAAGTGTAAAATTCTAAGACATAAAGTCTGACAAATTCAAAAGAAATATGCTTGTGTGAGCAATGGGGACAGATTTTTGTTGGTGGCATTATCTAATTTCTACCATTTACAAGACACTTTTACAGGAGACTGATTATGTAAATCAATAGGGCCACATTTCAGATACTTTTGGTTGATGACGGATCTGAAGCTGCTTCTAGGAGGATCAATGAGGAGCTTAGGAGAAATGGGAGCCAGAGGTTAAATGGTAATGGTTCTGACCCAGTTTCAGAGTGTTTTTCATGATTAATAATCTCAACAATTTCATTCCTTTTCACATAATTGCATTGACTGTTTCAGGATTAGAGAATCTTTGTGCACCTCACATTATGCCAGTCCAATTATATAAAAAGAACTGAGCGACATCAGATCATGAGAATAACAAATAGAGTGAAGATCAGTTGTTACTGTACAGTGAATTGTGGTATTCATCAGCAATAGATTCATAATTGACTTCTATGATGAACTAATGGTTGTTTCATGGTTTTCATATTTGTGCATAAACACAGAGTTACCACATTATCTGCAATCAGTAAAACATGCATTAGCTGCAAGGGCTATGCTAGGTTAGCCTTATTCAAATAATTTCCAATGAAAAAAGGTTCAGGACCATTTTAAGTTATTGTGTCTTCTGTGCCTCCCCTATACGTAATTCAAGAGGCACTATGAATAAGAATATGCTGAACGATCGCCTCCATAAAATCATTTATATACCATGTCATCCATAATATTATGTACCAGTAATACTGTTACCTTGTCAAAGTGTATTTCTTTTACATTTAATACGCATTTATGCAAGGCAAGAATAATATTAGTTCTATTATATTCGAAAATGTGTGCATTGTAAGAACTGTTTCCTCCCAGTAATTCACACTAATATGATATCAGTTAATTGGATCTCACTTTGCTGTTTTTTTATTCCTACATGTGGGAAAATGATTAGACCTGTCAATTATTTTAACTAGTTTTTAGTTTTATCTATTTAAAAAAAAAATACATTTAATTGTCTGTTTCAACCTGCTGATGTTTGTTTTGTCAGTCCATAGACCATATTTGATTCCCTCTTTTACATGGTTATCACTAGCTTCATTGTGTGGGAATACCTCTTCATGTACAATATTGTTCTGTATGCAGTTGCATTGTTTTATTCAAAACAATAAATATGCACCAATTACTTAAACTCTTTTGATATTTGCAAAACTCATGACACATTACTTAAAATGGTATATCTCTCATTAGCAACAACTGCTAGCTTGTGAATACCAGGCTCATTGAGGATAGAGAAACTATCATGGTGACCTGAGAAACTCTGGAAATCCTAAATTCATCCCACTCCTCGTGTGAAAAAGCCAGCTATTTCCCACTGGGGCACTCTTATGGGTGCCCAGTCACAGCTGGCTAATTACTGGACCGAGACTCAATCTTATGTAGCCGTTTGGCACAGCTTACACTGGTGGATGCATTTAGCATGTGACCCACTTGGGAGCCCATTAATTGGTTGATTGCTGGGATGATTGACAGAGGAAAATCCTCTGATTATGTCATATCCTTATACACACGATGAAGTTCTGTAGGGCTGTACAAATATTCGCTGTCTGCAGTGATAAGAGTCACAGAAGAGTGTGACATGACCCTTTGAGATATAGCATCGTCAGATACATCCAAGAGCAGAAGTGTCTCAAACATTTAGCTGTCTGAGAAAATATATATATTTTTTATAATTATCAACAATTTCAAAAACGTTACAATTGTCAAAACCTTTGGTTCTAGTTCAGAGTTTCTCATTATAACATGAACTTGTAATGAACTCTCTCTCTCTCTTACGACTCAACCTCCTCACTTTGCTCCAGGTCCACCAAACACGTTAAAAATAGCGCTGCGTTTTTCACGTTAGTGAGTCTCTGGGTTTGAGCAAAGTTACGCGGCGCTGCGAGGCTCGCATTGACACGTCTCCCTCTGAGATTTTCTAGTGCGCAGAGTGCACGCCAGCGCCTGTTATTATCACATTTCATCACTTATGCAAATGGCGTCCTGCTGCGAGAGCCTACAACTGAGCAACATCAGGTTCCGCCCCGAAAAGAATGCAAATGCACCTGCCGTAGGGGCGCGGTGACCCTCGTCTCACCTCTCCTCCACCCCTCCTCGCTATGCTGGGGAAGCGGTCCCTGGTGTTCCCTGTGTCTGACAGAACACTGCCTTGGGCAGATACACACACATACATTCTCACTCACATGCTCATACACACATACACATGCAATCTAACTTACATGCTCATACACACATACACTCACACATACAATCTAACTCACATGCTCATACACACATACACATATGCACACAGTCTCACACCCACTCTCATAACCATATGTTCGTACATGTGCACACACACAATAATCACACATGCTTGAATACAAGCATAAACACATGCACGCAGACAAAAAAAAACACAATTGCACACAAAACCTAGACACAAACACTGACATACATTCTTGGGACTCAGACTTGAATACTCAGAACTGTAAAAAGGAATTCATTTAAAAAGAAAAAAAAACTATTGCTTGCTCTTCAGCTGACTGTTTATCAGATCTTGCTTTATTCTACCCTCACTACCCCACAACCAGCATCACTGAGAGTGGTGAGCTCAGAGCAGGGGACTGTGGATCATGTGATAGGAAAGACCTGCCATCTAACTTAAAAAGAACAAAAAACTGGGGCTGAGGGTTGAAAAGTGGCCAGTGAACTCATTTGTCTTGTTCTTTTATTAATTCATTATATCTCGACATGCTTGCTTCCAGCTGTATTCTTTTTGGTTCTTTCCACTCTCTTGCAACAGTCCTACATCAGAACTGCAGTGGCACATTTAATACGGAAGTCTATATTAACTGTCTGTACAGAGGGCATGAAGGCAAAGAGACTGTTTCCAATTTGGGACCCAGTGAAGTTAAAGCTGTGCGTTTGTCCATTGTTTTAGATTGTATTAATCTCTGCTTTCTTGGCATGGGCTCAGCTCAAAGAGAAACCAAAGAAATTCTACATAACTGCTCTGCTTAAATAAATGTTAAATAAACATAAATATAAATGTAGAGTTGGTCACGTATTGATACATTGGGGCAACATGCCTTGCACACTCATGTCTAAAAATACTTAAGTGGATATAAGAATTTTTTTTCACACAGATGCCATGTTGGTGCAGTTTTCATTATCAATGTCATATTCAAAAATAGTTGTCCAAAGAACTGATCCAAGATGCAAACTACTCTCTTTTAAATCTAATTGCAAAGCAGAAATTCCCTCAAAGTAAAACACACACTTTCAGGTAGTTCTGCTTTTCATCATAAAACAAACATATGAGATGAAGAAGTTCATTGGCAGTGTTTGCCAGAGGCTTGGATGAGGTATTAAGGATTTAGTTGCTTGGAACAGATACAGCCTCCGTTGCCACCACTTCTGAAGTCATTCAACTTGTTTGTCTGTGTTTGTGCCTCTGCATTAATGTTACTGCAACTACATTATATCGCCTGGCTATAAAAACAAATCATGCAATGACTAATTTGTCTTATGTACTTGCACTCATTTTTTTTGCACAAATTCTGTTTTGGAAGGGGAATGGAGTTGCATAGAGGTACAGTACTGTAAGTTACGGCTGAGCTGAAAGCAAACAGTACATTTAGAATCTAAAAAGCACAGTTTTACGTACGGTTACAGAAATCAGGTATTAAAACCCTGAAAAACAAGAACTGAATAAACAGCTGTACATTCTGAGACCATAGCACTTGCAGCCCGAAGCCCTGCATCAGAAAATCCCAGACGGAGCAGGTCGCAGAGAGGGCACTCTGAAATGGGTTGATACACAAACCTGGCGTGACAGACTTCCTGTACATAACTTGTGGGCAGAAGCTATGCATGAAACTTCACAATCTTTCATTTGGGCGGTAGTTTTGATCCTGGTTTCTGTCCGCCATGTTTTCCAGAAAAACAGCTCAAATTCTATGAAATTGTGGTTAAACTTATGGGTATGCACTATAATATCAGTTACATTTTCCCTGGTGGACAAGTAACCTTTGTTTAACCAGATATTTTTATTGAATATGTTTTGCTTGATATTGACAAATGCGTTGTAGACATTTTCCCACCTTAAGTGCAGCGAAGCAATCGATTAAACATTCAATCAGTTATGCAGTTTCTCAGAAACACACACATGTACATACATATCTACTGCTCCTATGAATGTGTGTTTCTGTGTGGATATTTGTTTTTGTGCAGAGTGAAATAATACAAATTCCACAGGTTTGAACACAGAATCCTTATAGCAAGTTTGTGTTGCCATGGCAACCCCAGCTGAATTATGAACTAGTACACACTAATGTGTGTGCAGCTGTCCAAGGCAGCCAGCTTTCACAGGGGTCGGGCAGTGAGCAGAGGCGTGTGTGTTTGTGACAAGGGGAGGCAGATAAGAGTGCAATGATTTTCTGTGTTTGGTCATTTATGGTCCACAGTCAACATGTCTTAAGCATACAGGTCCTGATTCTTATCTATTTGGGACACTCAAGATATAAAACACAGATGTAACTCTGCACAGGTAAAACCAGCAAAAGAATTCGTAGAGTTGTGACTCGAGTAAGCACTTCCTTGTGGTTTCTTCTTGCGTGCGCTCTTAACGAAGACAACCCCAATACAGGTCAGCAAAACAGCCCTCAGAACCTACTTATCCATTCGCTCAACTGCAACATTGCTATTTCTGAAGAATTTTTAAAGTTTGACAATAACAAATTAAAATCTAGCTCTTAACCTTTAGATTAGTAAGTGGTGACAGCATTTATCACAGCTGCAAATGACACCAAAAATGCATTACTTCTTTAGTCTGTCAATGTATTATTGTACAATTGACAGTTAACATTGAAACAAGTATGTTACAGTATTTACATATACTTGTACTTGATTATTTATTATTTGTATTCCGTACCATATAATTATCTACATATATCTTGCAAAGGAATAAATTATAATAAATAAATACTATGTAGTTCGTTAACATGCTCTGTGGTGCTCTGTATGTTGCTTTGGCTGAGGGTGTGTAACAGTTAAGTAACTGTTATCCGTATAAAACCATTCTCTCGTCCTGCACAGAGCGCATTCCTCCCGCAGAAACGCAGTACGATGAAATTGGCTTACAGACAGGATTTTTGCAATGAGCGTGTGACACACATATCTGAGCCTCATTAGGGAGAGACTGTGGAGCACTTTGGGCCCTGAAAGGAAAGTAGAAGTCAGGAGTTTCAGTAAATGTAATCTTCCATCTGGTTCAACCGCTCTCCGTTCGCTCGTGAAGATAATCATCGAGGAGAGATAAGATTACCGATGGTTCAGTGGAAAAAAAAAACACCATGTTTAAACGGTGCCCTGATTACGACGGTGAAGTTCAACATTGTTACATCTCACACCCTTTTTGTTTTAAAAGAAATAATAGACAGAAATCTCTGAATTGTCAGCAAAGTCAGACAAAGAATAAATGAGCACTCCTTGACCATGTAACTCTAAATCACGAGGTCCCAGAAATTGTATTCGTATAAGCTCGACTAGCTATCTGATATAATGAAGGCAGGCTTGCCTGTAGATCTCTTCGGTTCGGGATTTGATCTTCAAATCTTTAAGAATGTAGTTTCTTAACCTCTGCATAGACACCTCTGAGCGGAGCGCCACCAAATGGGAGCGCAAATCAATTTTGCCCTCAGTCACTGACCCTGAGTCAGCCTAATATTTTGCACATAATAGCTGAGGTTAGTAACAGGGCAAGGCAACCTGGTCCTGGACCACATGTTTGTGCGCATCTATCCATTGCCCGGGTCTCTGCCTCTACCCTCATAAAGTGCTCTATCAAAGCAAAGAGGGCAGCCTGCCTTTAAACCCACCTTGATGTTTTAAAGGAAAACAGCACCCTTTAAGGCAGGAGGCTGGCGTACAGCAGAAACTCCTCTGTGATTTTTGTAATTGGAGACTTGCATAGAGAAGTGCAGC
Source organism: Albula goreensis (assembly GCA_022829145.1). Classification (NCBI taxonomy): domain Eukaryota; kingdom Metazoa; phylum Chordata; class Actinopteri; order Albuliformes; family Albulidae; genus Albula; species Albula goreensis. The sequence continues at coordinate 10,300,112 of CM040760.1, forward strand.
TCCTCAGGTCAGCATTGGCAGAGTTGACAGCTATATGATCTAGCTGGCAATCTCCAATCCAGCAGAAAACAAACTGCAGTCTCAGACCATGGATTTCCTCATTATCGTCCACTGGGGCCCAGCACGGTGAAGCGGCCATATCTGACACCGAAAGCTGTATCTCCAAACTGTCTCACTGAGGGACGCTGGGAATATAACTGAAGTCTGAAGGGTTCAGGGCCCTAAAAGGCCAGCATCTGTATCTAATAATGAGTCTGGGATCTGGTCGATATGCAACACTGGTCCCAGCTGAGAGCAGCATCTATGGTCTCTCCCAGTGGCTGGTAGGTTGAAATAGCTGGTGGGAACTGCACACAAACAGCCTGCCAGAGGACAGTCTTGAAGTTTAAATGGGCAGAGTGTCAGAACAGACAGTTCTTCAGTGCAGCTGTCATGGTAAACCCAAGCCCTTAGAGAGAGACTTTAGCCTGGAGCACAAGCACAGTTTCTGGGGAACATCTCTCTGCTCTGGCCTTTGAGCAGTAGCAGCTTCATTGTCACCCAAAAGGTATTTACAGAACACTGATGTATTATATTGTTCAAAATTCATTTTTCAGGCTTGATGGCTTAAATTATAATCCTTAGTGGATATGATTCAGAACTAATAAATTGCATCATTTACCTGAACCCAATATCTGGGGTTAATAATTCTGTAATTAGTGTCAGGCCTCCAGTTTTGCATTTTGCGGCCCGACACCCTCAGTCCCTCCCAGCAAAAATTCTGAATGCTGTCTGGGTGTTAAAGACGAGGCATTTTTTAAACACAACTTTTCTTTTTCTTTCATTCTGTGCCTTATTTTCTTTACAGATCATACTCTTTGAATAAAGCTAATCCAATCAGAGATTAGACTTTGCCAGAGAAAGATTTGGTATGTACAAAGGCTTAATGGAGCATCCCTCTCCATACAAATTATCCTAAAATATGTAAAAGCCTATAATTACAACCATAAAAGCTGAAGGGAGATAGAAAAAGACAAAGCAGTTAGGATATGTTATAAGGGATTTTTTTATTTTCACTTAATTTCTTTTGTGTGGTTCACTAAAATAAAAACCTTCTATGTAAAATATTTTGTTTCATTTTTGTACATGGCAACATAATAATGGTGAACATTAATTCATACAATGCATCTAATGATCTATTCTTACTGCGCTCCATATTGAGTAAGTATGTTACAGTCTGGAAGAGGCTGTTATATAAAAAGCCATACACTAGAATGCAGGATGTATACTCTGAATTTAAAGGAGAACTGAATTGCTCCTCCTTGTTCAGAAAGGAACACAATCATGGACAGTCAGTTCAATCATGTTAAACTGTCATATAAGCAAGCACAGAATCCACCTGGCAGAATTAAGTTGCTGGTCAAGCATGTGGTGGTTTATTTGTCAAAAAAACCGGGTGAGTGCGTTCGTTTGTATATGTGCTAATGGCATGTATTTGTGTGTGAGTGATCACAAAGTGATCATTTAGACTCATAGTTTGCAAATAATTATCTAAATGTATTATGCAACATGTCATTACTTGCAGTTATCAAAACCCCACTTTTCTCTCGTACCCACCATTCTTGCTGCTTGCATGGAAGAATGCAAAAATATAAACCAGTTTTTTCTATGATTTCTAATTCAAAATAAAACCATTCATGCAATTTATAAAATATTTTAATACTGTAAATTGTCAGCTTTTATCAGTGTTTTTCCTTCCATTGTATACAGTATACATGCCATAAATGCAATTTCATGCCGTAAATGCAAACGTAATATTTATATCTGACAATAATTTATATCTGTAGGTCTTCATACAGTATTTTCAACAAATCTCTGTTTTTACTCAGAGTCACATTTTTTTCCTCAGATTGTCCTGTGACCAAATGCTTGCAAGTGAGAAAGATTGAAAATTGCTATTTCTTTCTTACTACATGTGTTTTAACACCTGCACTGGAGAATGCCAGATGTGTGACCTTTTGCTGTGGTATATATGCCGCCAGACTAAAAGTGTTAATGGGTTCAGAGAAAATAACTAGAGAACTGTGATACAGGGTGAAGTTGCGAAAACAAACAAACATTAATTTATTTACCTTATCTGATGGCTGGTTGGCACCCGACATCAAATTGTGTTTCAACATGCACTCTTCTTATTTACTGTGACCCTCCAACTGCTCATGCTCATACTGATATGCAAATCATGGACTGCATCAAATGTGTGCCTTCTGGCCTATGAGCATAGGGTCACTGTGAACAGCTGATAACACAACGCTTTTTTAAAGTCAACATTTCTGGTCATTTTAACCCTTAACAATCAGTGGGTTCTAAATCAGGGCTCAGTCTGTCAATCAGAGGAAAGAACCCTTTGTCCACTGAAACAACTGCCTGAAATGACAGAGATTTTATATTCCAGTAAAAATATTTTAGATATACAAAAATGCACATGCAGACAGCTGGAAGTTAACTACTGTAAAGCTACATGCTACTGCAATTTCATCCCAAGAATTTGAACCCACAGCCTTCTGGTGAGCTGTGGGATTCCAGCCCTTCCCTGTTGCCCTGGGATAAACACCTGAGAGACTTTGAGACAGAACTCTACAGAAACCTTGCATATCAAAGCAAAAGACTTTGGACACGTTTTGCTGGGCAGACTGCCTATAGAATCCGTCAGTTGTCAGAGCCTGTTTTTCGCACTGCTGCTCGCTGCTCACGCTTCTTTCAGCGAAGCCTTTGATATCGAAAGAGATTCCGCCCAAGATTGGCATCGGGCAACATCTCACTTTAAACAGAAAAGCCCTTCATTTCTCCTTCTCACGCAGACACTTCCTCTCTATCAAAACTCTTTAACTCTGCTTCACTTTAAAAAGTTGTGACTTTTCTTGTTCAGTGCTTGACATAATTACCACTGTGCACCTCGTCTTCTTTCTTTGTTGTGCAGGAGTAAAAATGCTTCCCCCTCATTGGCTCAGTCACTGGCTCATTTGATGTAATGCCACTAGAGGGAAAAGGGGCAGGCAAAGTAGTCACAGTTATTGCAGTGTAACTCCTGTTTTATCCTTAGTGTATCCTAAACATATGTCCTCCAGCTCAGGAGGGGACAGGACCCTCCAATGGCAGTGGATATGGGACAGGGACAGACAGGGTTTGCCAAGCCTCTGAGACTGGGGCTTTGGGGCACTCGGGACCAGAGAGAATGTCTATTGAAAGTGACGTTGATTGTCACAATGGTTGAATGTCCGCCACAGCGTGAGATGCGAGAGGGCACTCTCTGCCTGGCTCCCTGCTTCACCTGAGCCACTCCGATCAATCAGAACCTTGTTGTGATTCTCTGTTCGCCCACTCGCTAATTGTTGCACCTGGAGAGAGGAGCGAGGCATCGATCTGGCATGTCTGTTCATTAAGGCATCAAAAACTCCAGCAGCGCTGTGATTTTCCATTACAGTGGTGTAAGAAAACAAAACAAACTAATGCTTGTTCGTTAGGGCACGGCACGGAACACGACCCCCCCCCCCCACCCCCACCCCCACCCCCGGTCTGCACTGGACACATGTACCTCTGCTTAGTGGTGGGCTAACTTAACAAGAAGCACACCCGAACAACCTGCTGCATGTCCTTCAACTAGCTACAATGAACTGACATAGCTATTGGTTAAAGTCAAGGGTAACCAACCCTGATGCTGGAGAGCTACATGGTGTACTGATTTTTTTGTTGTAACTCAGAACTCAATTGGTTAATTAGCACAGTTGATTGCGCAGCTGACTCACCTCTTCAGATGTCTTGGATCTGAATTGGTTGCTGAATTTAAAGTGAAAACTAAAACCAGCACACTTTGTACGATTTCAGGGCCAGGGTTTTCTACCCCTGCCTTAAGTCGATCACAACAAATCATGTTGTTGGTTGAAGCAGATTTTGACCAATGGGTATAATTAAAAATTGTACAACTGGGCAAGAATTAATCAACAAGAAAAGTTAAAAGACGAGAGAGAAGAAAAGTACACATGAGGTCAGAAGGAAGTGATGTTGACATCTGTAAGGTCTGAGGGTCTGTGGGTATGGTAGTCATTTTTAATGGGACACCCTGAAAAGTGCCAAACTCTCTGTGTTGTGTATGTGGTAGACTCAGACTCGAGACTTTGCTTTTTTCATTAGGTTGGGTCATAAATACCCAGTTGACACTAGGTACAATAATCACTGAGGACTGTGAGAAAAATGGCTGGAGGAATAAATAACAGTGCAAAAGTGCTGCAGGATGTGCTGAATGTGCTTTTAAAATTCCTGCCTAACTGCTGGTTTTTGTCTGATAGCCTCAGCGGAAAGGGATCCTCTACAGTACATTAAACCATGACATGTCACTAATTAGAGACAGAGTTTCAACTTGTGGAGGGCCATTTTGACCTAATTTAGGCCACTCCTTGACCATTACTGACCATTATTACAAGTCTAAACCATGTGAGGGAGGGAAGAGGAGACCCAGCAATTGACCTGTTGGAAATACCTTTGAAATGGCCTGTTCAATTACATCATCACATAGAAGCAGACCGAGTGACCACCTAACAAATGACATTCTTATGATATTGCTGTCATTAAATTGCTGAGCATTAAATGGACGCCAGTGGACTTTTCAACAACTATGAATTGACAATGTTTGTTTATTACAAAGTTTGGAATGCCCAGGGAAAGCACCAGTATTGACTGTAAATTTGGGTGAGTACTGACCCAGAATGCAGCTCCTCCAATGTGTGCTCTGCCAGGGCTTATCCTCAGTCTACAGTCTACTTTCAGTCTACTGAGTCAGGAAAACAGTAGGCGACCAATCAAACATGCGGGTGGCTATTCTATAGTGATAAAGGGGAGTGCCATCTAAACAGCAGGGTCAGAATTTAGTCTAGACCATGGTGTTCATCACTGTTTTTAGACTATCCCTTAGCTTGATATGCTATTTAGAGGCCCTTTGTTATACTCATACCCTACATATACCATGACTCTGTTAAAGTTTGAGACCTGCTCTCGAGCAGATTGGATATATCTCGCTGAGCCAATTTATGGTACAATGACAGATCCTTGAATTAATTGCTTGAGTAAAAATCAAATGAACAAAACCTGTCCTGTTAAGGACATAGATTCACAACTTGTGTGCTGTGTAGTCAGATCCTTGCAGTCTAATTAAGGAGATCTTAGGAACGACCTCTGCTAATCTGAGCAGTAGATAGATAAGACTGACAGAAATATCAGTTGAGATCCTGAGGTACTGATTCTGTGCCTGTGAAGACATTGTGAGAGGCAAAAAGCAGCACTGTATGCAGTAAAGAGAACCATGCTGCATTCAGCAACACATAAATCATTTATCCATTTAAGCATTTTAATTGACAGGCAGCTAACTTATCAAGGATGTTTGGAGTGGGAAAAGGAGATTTTTTGACAGTTTTGTCTTCTGATTTTGATATATGGTAATCTGTGCCAGTCCGTGAACAGCACGCTTTACACAGTTAAGTCAGTTTCTAACTGTGTGAGTGTGTAGTTTTGTGCATGAGAATGAGAGAGGACTAGTTTCTGTTGTGCCTATGCTTATGTTCCAGCACAAATAAACACATTTGCTTGTATTCCTTTTATTGAACAGAATGTGTGTATATACATAAACGTTAAACTTTCTGTTCTCTGTTTTTTTTTTACAATTAGATAAAATAAGTTTGTTCTAGCTAACAAAAAATATATATCTGCACAGAATTAAGGCAGCAGTGTAGGGTTTGTTTAGGGAATCTCTTTAAACTGAATCAGCATTATTATGGCTGTGACAATGACTCATTTGCTTTGGAATTTGTGTTGCTTAGTTCCTGATTACCGTTGCTGAATGTATAGTGCTATTTAATTCAGAGTTAGATCTCAAATAGACAAAGACACACAGGCACACACACACACACACACACACACACACACACACACACACACACACACACACACACACACACACACACACATACACTCCCTCACATGCACACTCCCTCACACAAAAAAATAGGTCTAATCTTACCATCTACTATACCTTCAAAGTTCATTGATCATGTCACAATGACTGACAGACTGCTTTTCTTCTCAGTCCAAACTCAGCCATTTCTTATGTGATGTGTGTTCTCCAACTCACCACAAATGAGAGCTGAGATACAGGGCATTTTCCCCTCAAGACCTGACTGAGCTGAGTGAAATGCAGCATGGTCTATCTGTGTCCTCCACACAGTGTTTACAGGTACATGTAAACAAAAGCTCAGGGGCCTGGGGGCTCCCAGACACAGGTATTCTAAATCACAGTGTCCGGAAGGCTGAATGGAATGCAGAGGTGGGGGCCAGGCCGGGGGCCGGGGATTCATACTGAGAGTGAGTGCTCTTGAGTCACTGCTGCCAGTGGTGAGTCATGCTAGCATACCCTCTCCATGGTGTTATGGTGGAACCTGTCTTCTGTCTCGTCACATTCTTCTCCAGTTTCACTCTAGGGAGAGGTGACTCACTGGAGAAACCCAGCCTTCAAACAACTAAACGGAGGCAGGCCATAACTGATAAGTTTCACTGATATGTAACAAGATAACTATGAGATAATAATGTACCAATCCACTTCAATAATAATAATAATAATAATAACAATAATTTACAAGACATTCATAAATATTCAATTTTAGGGTATACAGCCCTAGACATTCTACAGCTTTTGGTAGATGGTGATTGAATTGTTGGCTACTGGAGATGAGGGTGAGGACAGTGCAGGCACAACAATAACAGTTGGAAAGTTAATTATTTTTAGGGAAAATATATATTAATCCTGATTATTATTTCATTATGTATTTAGCAAACACTGACAGTATATGTGTCCACCAATGAAATCTAATTGGCCTTCACCTTGCAATAAGAATATGTTCTCATTGTTTTGAATAAGTTTGTGTGTTTCAACAGTAGGATAGACTAAAAATTGAAATAATGATTCTACAGCATTGTTAAGATATGATAACTTGTTCTTTTTATATCTGATCAATTTTAGGACTAATACATATACGAAAAACAGCAAAGAAGATGAAAATCAACTATAATCTGTTTCAGTGATTTTACAACCATTGAGACAGATGGACTTGGACGTGACCATTGCAATGGACATGAAAAAAAAAACACTAAAAACACATGGTATTGTGAAAAAAATGTTTGAACCTTAAGGTAACTTATATGACTCAATCAACAGGTGTCACTCTCCAAAGTGAAACACAATGATTGGTTCAGCTCGGCAGGAACTGGTAGCATATGGTAGCTGCACCCATGTGAGGTGTCATGAAACCACATTCCCCCATCACATGTTATCGCAATGCTATAGGAGCTACTCAGAGAGCCTGGAAGAATCACGCTCTGTAAATGAGGTCGTTGTTAAAATCTCTCTCCGGCTCACTCGTTAGGCAATCCTATTGCTCTTTCTTGCTGCGCAGAGGGGATCAGGCGGCAAAGATAACAAGCAATTATTAAAGCTGCTTAAAACTGGGCTCTGGCAGGGGAGACAGCTCTCCACGCGATGCCCGTGCTGAGGATGACAGCTCTCGCATGCACAGCGATGTCTGCGCGGCACCTGAAGGCTCACGCACAGAGCAGCGCGCCTCACCATAGCGACGTCGCCTCACCATCAGGCGCCCGCAATTAAACGCCTCTAAAAATATCAGGTGCCTAAAAATAGGCGGAGGATGGGACCAGGTTAAAATGAGCGATTTTATTAAGCTGCTACGGTACGTCATCCTCTGGAAATTTTTTTAAATTAAAAAGATCCTGTAAGCAGATATCCAAAAATAAACTACAGCATTTCATCTGTTTTTTTTTCAATCACATGATGATCTGCTAGGAATACCACCATAAATAATTAAATATGCTATGTTCTGACACTTTCCAACAAAGTTATGTCCTGCCACCTTTTGCCCACAATTGCACTCTTTTTAAAGTCTTTACATCGTATCTATTTTGCACCGTTCGACCTTCAGTACAAGGTATAACTGCTCCTCATTTGAGCCACTTTGAAGCTCAGACTTCAGCTGACCTTTGACCTAGGTGCAAATGAGAATCCTCACAGCAAAGAGAAGGCTGTCGCCCCAACATTACCCAGATGTTAATTATGGCTGAACGCTGAAGTCAGTGTGATAAAAGAGCTTGAAGGGAGTGGACAGTTGCTGAAATCAAAGGCCTGCTCTTCCCATCTCTGGCCATGGACCTAAGGCGGTTTTGAAAAGAGGAGCCGATGCCTTTGTTATCTTTAATAACTCAGAACAAATACAGAGAGTGGCAAAGTTTGCCGTGTGAATGTCAAACGGCCATACTGCTCTTGACCGTGCGAAGGATGAGAAATCCCGCCAGAGATTTGGGAGCATTGTTTATTCAGGGTGCCGCAGACGCGCGATCACAGAGCCGCCTGTGAATGGCCACCTCTGCACGGTAATCGCAATAACACGGTCGTTTATATCAAACGCACTCCTTCTTTTCACCAAATGTCCCTGGGAAACAATAAAACCACTGGCTCAGAAACTTGTGTTGACATAAGAAGTCCTTCTAGTGCAGAAAAATGGCCCTCCAGGCCTCAGCGGTGAAAGGAGCCCAAAAGCAATTGAAAGGCCGCTGACTGCCTTCTGCTATCACAGCCTTTGTCAGATATCATTATGCATGACTGAAAACAGGTGTTCGGTGACCCTCAATGGTCAGCTTCAGATGCTGGGAGGGGTGAAGCGCTGGATTGTTTGGGTTTTCCGCGCCCATCCACAGCAATGCTTTGTGCCGTGAAATAAAGATCTGGCCGTTTGATTGGGGCCGATTGCGGCTCGTTTCGCAAACACGGGAACGCCCTCTTCATTCACTCCGCCAAATCCCACTCTAATCCTCTGCAGTGAAAGGAAAAATAGGAAGGAATTCAACAGAAGAGGGGTAAAAAGAGAGCCAAACAAAATGAGATTTTAGTCATGAAATATCTCTCCCACATGACTAGTACTAGAGTAGGTACAAGTTTAGTAAAAAAGGACTTTTTAATACTGGTATGTTTTACATATTATTACAGTCATGTTGGGAACTAAGCCAACTTTAAAATTCTTACCAGTAACTCAAACAGATATGTCATTGAACATGACATTAGTGTCACATTGAAACAGCGCGACAGCAGATGAGTCACCAGCCACCTTTAGCCACGAAAATAAATCAGAATGTGATGAGCCTGATTAGTTTTGACCAAATGTCTGCTTCACAGAGACAGACTTGTTCATTGGTATGGTGGAGTACCACATCTCAGGGCTGTGAAGTAAATATTGTGCGACAGGTCGTGTTAGCTGACCATTTTGAGAGATACTGTGTCTTTGACACAGTCTTCAGCTGGAAACCCCTCCTTCTCCCTTACAAAAACAAACATTGTCTCCCATGCAATCTCAGGCTGCACTTTGACTTGACATTCCCCTGTCAGAAATGACAGACAGGTTCCTAACAGATTCATTCCCTCTACAATGATGACACACAGTGTGGGTGAAATTACCATGTGGAATGGGAAATAGCTTGCAGATTGCTCCTTGAATTGTGCCTCATTGCAGGCAGAAATTAAATTTTTTCCTTTTTTTTTTTTTTTAACCTAGGCCTTTATGTCCCTCCTTCACTGCTGTGCTATAATAGCTAGTCTGACCAATCAGAGCTCTTTAATCAGATAGGCTGGTAAGGCCTAACAAGGGCATCTAGACACCTGTTACATCTCATACAAAAACCTGTTTTCTTTCATACAGAACAAAAATGGTGCTTGAATAAAGCTCAAATTGCAATTTGATTTGAGACTGTATTCCTTGCTGGGAGAGAGGAATGATTTCAGACTCACTCATACATTTATATCCCAAGGATATTTGGATGGAGTGTGGAGATTTTCAAAGCAAATCAAATTATGATGCTTTAGAAATACATAGACAGACATTAGTCACAATTTCTTGCATAGAAAATAGTACTGTATTTGACATGCATATGGACCAAAAGTAGCAGAATCTGATTGCGGCTGTTTTTATGTTGACATTCAGACTGTTCTCTCATAATACAACTGTTGCTCACTTTCCCCAGGCATTCCTTCTTTCACAAATAAACCTGTAAATCTCCAAAATGATTTCAATATTCTACACAGAAAACCTAATGCTCAGAGTATTGGAATATCCAGGATCATATCTAGATTCATATCGTAGCTATACCATAAACACAATAAAAAAGATTTTCAATAATTGATTTAAAAGAGTTTATGATGAGACATCTAAGATAATATCCACTTGAATTTTTAATGTATTTTTGAAAAATTTTCTGAAATGTTACAACAAAATATTGTACCAGTGGAAATGCTCTGTGTTCAGGAATTACATCTATTTTGGACAAAGCCCCTGAAGGCCTTTGACAGGCTGTTGTATATGTGTGTTTGTAGCCCGTTATTTGGCTAAACAAAAAGACGTGTTATTGTCTGCTCTCCACTGTGTCTTATTTTTCTTTTTTGTTTTGTTGGTACCACCACACTAACAGTAAGTGAATTATACTGTGTGCAGCAGGTTCACTTCTCATACATGTAGGTGTTTCTGTTGCACCCACAGACAACTTTAACACAGTGAACTTCTCTTTCCTGTTCCTTCTGTTTCAGGCGCCTACCAGAGGTCCTTAAAGGTTAGAACAAAATTCAGGAGAGTAAATACTTTTAATACAGTTAAATACCAATGCCTTATTTACACATTTTAGTTGCTATGCACCTTTTGTCCCTTTTATAATGGTTTCCAACTCAAATTTTAATGTATTTTTTAAGTTAGGAAAACTCCATAATACCGATAAGCCATTGAATCATGGGTGAGACCATACCCAAATACACTGGCTCCGATCAACATGGGTAGGCCCTTTTAATGACTTTTAAGAACTTAATTTTAATGGAATGGCTCAAATGCTACGCTGCAATGGAAATTCCTTAATGTTCTCTTACCAAGTGCGGCTGCTGGAGAGTATCCAGACCAAAGTAGCTACCCGGCTTACCCCCGTCAGTGCCAGGTGAGGCGGGGCCAAATGTTACCTTGCCAATGTGAACCTCTGGGCATATTCAGCAAACGCGTGACTGGGACTCGAGCACCTGATCACAGGGATCATGCTTTCCTTATAGAAAAGAAACTCTTTTCAGCATAAGCCACCCAGAGGCCCCTATTAGTTCTTCAGAAATTGAATCTGATACACATTCTGATCCTGTCATTTCATACAGCTAGTGAGCTACTTTTGGGTCACGTAGAAGCTCTCAGGATATATTGCAGGTCAATTTTACAATTTCATTGGGGCATGCTCAAAACAGAGCAAACAGCTAAAATAATAATCTTCTTTTATGTTTTGCTTTTGTATTATTCATTTCACTGCCTTCAGCACTCTAGAGTTTAACAATCTTCACCTGCAGCTCTGTTTACATTTATTTACTGGCTTCTCTGAAGCACTTTTCAATATGTACTTGCTGTCTTGTGCTCTGACAGTGTTCACCTGCAGCACTGGATAACTTGATACAATTCACTTTCAGCTCTTTAGTAACATTTGCATATAGCACTATATAACCTTCTAAAATGCACCTGCAATGGAAAAAGCAGCAAAATTTTCCCTGCAGAGTTTAATAGCGATTACATACAGTACAGCATAAATGTACTGATAAATTGACCCTGCAATGTAAAATTAAACAGTATGTGTCTGTGGCTCTATATAACTTAATAATATTTTCCTGTAGCTATGCAAGTTCATTTATTGACATTTAACTGCAGCTCTGTGGAGTTTGACTACCAACTTGACATGGTACATTTAAGATAATTTACCTCATCTACAAAAATAAAGCAATAATGTAACTGGCCTTACAATCTTTCTCTATTTGGCAAATTGTGAGAAACTAGTGTAAATTTATGTTCATCATAGGTTCTCACAAGTTGTTGATATATATGTTTAGCTTTTGCTCATATTACCATATAAAAGTACATTTCAGTTAATTTAGTACATTTTTGGCAGTGATATTTGATTTGTGCAACTTTTTGGTCTCTGGCAATAATAATGTTAGAGAAAGCTATAACCCCAAAATGGAGTCCCCCTGTTCTATCAGTTATCATGCATTGTTTTGGAGTGAACAGCAAATTTTATATTTGCACATATGTGAGTTATTTATAGCACTTGGCAGCTGCACCCTGGCTCATGTAGTCTCACTCTCCCATTGCTACCGTACATGACATATAAGTACGATAACGTAGGCCTTGTGATCCCAGAGGTTTGCTTAAATATTTATGGTGGAAGGTAATTTGCTATTCTGTGTAGACTTATACAAGGGGAAGCTGACTTTGAAAGCGAAACTGAGCGAAAGATCACAAAGATGTCCTTCTGCTAGACGTGGACCTCGCCAGCTTTTTCGGATATCCCCAGAGATGTGAATATGTTTATTTCATAAGCGGTGGCTTAATCTGAGAGTAAATTACGCACACCTGAGTGGATTCCATAATATGGGACCGCACTCAGCTCACATTTCATTCCTATGTGCTCCTAGTGAGAGCCCAACCGGCATGATAACATGCTATCTGCAGCGTCCCCCTGTATCTGAGTGCTGATTGGCTGAATGGGTGTGAGGGGTGTGACAGATGCAAAAGATTCTGTGAGAACAAGATAGCTTGATTCTGCTGCGAACAGCTAATGTGCTGATTGGTACGTCCTGATTCTTGTTGCACAATCAATATATTTGCAAGAGAATGTTTTAATCTAATGCTTGTGTCTCTGAATGTGTGACACATTCTGGCTCATTGTATAAAAGAGAAGACCATTTAAACTCTTTGTTGGAAGTAGATTTACCTTCCTTTTAAACCTCTGGAGGTTTCTGTCCCCTCATACATGGAACAAGTAATACAATACATAGGCTACAAAGATGAATAAGTAGGCATTCTTTCATATGTCAATAATATTTGGCATTTAGCATCTGATTGGTGTTCCCAATATGGAAAATTAGATCTATATTCAGTCCTCATTTATGCTTAATGTCACCTTAATATCAATGCAAAAGTTATTTTGCCTTTTCACACAGTTCAACTAATTTGACTTCAGTCTATTAGTTTACACGAATATTGAATTAGGCCATATGATCAGGGAACCAAATCACAACTATTTTAGTGTTATTTAATTCTCTGGTACAAGTGATTGTGAACTGTGCTGCTGTGTGGGTTTTTATATATTAGATGTGTAGGTAGATAAACCACTAATTTGGCAGTCATGGATATGGATGAATTATGGGAAGATGGGCCAGCTGACTCTGAAAGTACACTTTTAATTATAATTTCATATGGTAGCATAGGTCTGTTGGGTGTTGATGTTATATGTATATAATTGGTATAATTATATTTGCTACCTTTGTCTTAATTTTATTTAAACAATTCAATAACTCACATATTTTTTTAAATTTTTGTTCATATTTTCATTTAAATGTGAATATTCTAGTAATTAATGTTTCCTGGAATTCAATTGGGTGAGATTAACATAACATATTAAATTTCATATAGCTTGTTTTCATTTTCATAAATAAACAACAAATATACTTTAATCAGATATATAATCTGCTAAAATGCATTTAAATAAGACAGATTTACGGATATTTATGGGGAAAATGTATGCGTGCGTGCTTTTGTGTGGCGGGGTGGGATGAGGGATGTTGTTTCATGGTTTTATAGATATTTTAAATGCAGATCCTATTTATATGAAATCTTCTGAAACACATTTGAATAATAAGATAAGGATTTTCATTTGACAGAAACATGTAGATAACACCCTTTCTGTTCTGATATCGATCATTTATTCACATGCCTTTGCATTTGAAAATACTAAAAAGGTGTTGCAGCTACCTATTCTTTACATTTTCTTTAATATTGTCAAACTAGAAAGAGCTAGCACCACAAAAACAACCACCACAGAATAGGGTTAACTTATTCTGCTCAGAAATTCTGGAGTAATTGATCTTGGTTTTGGGTAATTATCTCCTGGGTAGATTTTTTCAGGAAATCATGTTTACATAAAGCAATCTAAATTACAGCAGTTTTATATAAACAGTATATATTACTAATAGTAGCAGCACATATACTTGTAATGGTAAATATACTTGAAAATAATAATAAAATTGTTTGTGCTTCTGTTTTCTGTTTTCTTATGTTTTATGATATTATATCAGTCTAATTTTATGTTAAAATGGTTATGTGTCACATACAAATGTGACAAACCTTTTCTCCCTCATTGTAGTTATTTCTTTGCTCTCCCATTTCTTTCCTGCTACATGAAGCAGCCCATTCACAGCCATGTATGTACTCACATCCATAAATGCTATTATTTACAGCACATTAATAAAATGACTGGATTTTAGACATGGCATTTTGGAATGTGTTCCCGTAAATGTGGGCCTGTTATTTTTGCATTGCGTGGGTTTCTTGTCTGTGTGTTAGTGTCCTTGAGGGTAGGAGGACAGTCTCATTGCTATGCAGCCTTCTATGTGAGTGCACAAGCCTTTCTGCTGTACAACACAGTACAAGGTTCTGCTCTTCCATGACATCTGTCTTCCACATTGATTTTTAGGATTTTACCCTGTGTGGTGAGATTTTCCAAATATTACAAAGAGCATGGTTAACAGTAGAGTCATATTTGGGCTTTTCCAGGGTTATGTGTGTAAATTTATAAGAGTGCAGAGGCTGTTCTCATCCATTTTTAGGCCTTTTTTAGGATGTTTTTATATGAAAAGGGTCATATAACTGGGATATGGTGGAGACAGGAGGAAAGAGGGATTGTCACCCTTTCCTCCCAGTTCTAGTGTAGAAAAGGAGAGCGTAGGAAGGGACAGAAGGTGAAAAAGAGGAAGAAAAGAAGGATGGAGACTGGAAGGGAGAGTTTCAGAGGGATAATGAAAAAGAGGAAGAAGGGTGATTGTAAGAAGAATAAAAGAAGCTAATAGGAGGAGAAAGAGAGGGAGAGAGTCAGAGGAGAAGGAAAGACAGAAGGAAAGAGGGAGCCATGAATGGATGGATTTAGAGAGAATGCTTGAGAGAGAGTGCAATGGAGAAAGTGAAGGAGAGAGGGAGTGGGAAAGAGAGGGAGAGACAAAGAGAGAGAGAGGGAGAGCTGCTGAAAAATTCATGCCCCTGCCAGCTCAGTCCGTTCTCTTCTCAGCAGGAGACTGGCTTTGATACTTCACACTCTCGAAAAAAAATGCAAATCGTTTTCGCTGCCAAACGCCAAGAGAATATGTCCTCGGCAAGTGAGAAAATCCCAACCCAAACAAAATGAAACAAAAAAATAAGCCATTTCTTCCATTCAGCGTTGGATTAAAAAAAAGGCCATTTGTGGCAGAAAGAAAATGGTGCTAGTGCCATTTATAGTGTGGAAAAAAATAAGATTTGAAAATAATTATTTCAAATAACTGCATCTAAAACTATAATCTCTGACACAAGTCATGATATAAAGCCAGAGCAGGTCACCAAACTGAGACGAGAAATTTTATTCTCAAAATGAAGCTTCCAATCTAAGGTGGAAAAAGAAGTGGCTGAGTTCGAAACAGCAAACCCTACACATACCAACAAAAAATGTGTCTGTAACAGACAATGGATACAACACTGGCAAAGAGTGAAATATTGAATGTGAAAATTGGAGCACCAGGCTGCTTTAGACCAGCAGAGGGGAGAATATTGGCTTTGACAGGTAGCACAGCAGGGGGCTTAGCTATGAAGCTCTGCAGTAAGATAGGAGATCCTTTTTTATATATAGGAGCTTTATTTCAGGAATACTGATTAGAACGTTGGCAATGTATTTTCACGGTATCACAGATCGCATGCTATTTATTATCACAGACCTGAAACACTAAAGCAAAACTGCAGCTGCAAACTGCATAATGTTTTCACTTAGCTACTGTTGTTGTTGTTGCTTTTGTTTCGGTATCCTCCTAATCGATTCTGAATACAATTACCTTTTTTAGCATAAATGTCAGCAGGTGAGAGAGGAGGGAGAGGTGTGTTGGGGGTTGGGTAAGGGTCTTTGGGGGTGTGGGGTAAGAGGGCTTACGTGGAAGTGTATGCAACAATGTCTTCTCTTCCGTGAGATGCTGCATTATCCAATCATAGCACCGCAAATGTTTGGCCAATCAGAGATGGCACCAGAACTGACCAACCAGGGCTTAGTAGGAGGACTGTGGAATCAGAATGCAGCGTCTGAGCTGGCTGAGGGGAGAGTAGGTTTTGGTTCAGCAGGTGGAGGGGGGGTGGTGGTCGTGGGGGGTTGTGCAGAGTGAGGCTGCGGTGGGGGTGGGGGTGGGGGTGATGGAGGGATGCTTTAAAGGTGTAGATCTGAGCATAATGCCTTATTTGTTAATGTGTAAAGCTCTGAATGTAGGGGAAAAGAACCAGAATGAGGGATGATGGTGGGAGATGTATATAACGGATCGTGTGTGTGTGTGTGTGGGGGGTATATAAATACACTGCAGTTTTGTTGATTATGCTTTTGTTTATACAGCTGGATATGTACTGCAGGAGTTCAGGTTATGTACCTTGTGAGAGGACTGTTTCTCTCGGGTATTGAGTTTTAACCTTGTGGACACTGTTAAAATACCACACTTACAGCAGTGTAAGGCTTTATGAATCCTGTAAGTAGTTAGCTACCATGTTTTAGAATTCACATAAATTCAAATTAAGCTATAAAAACTGCAAAGATTTGTTTAATTAAAACCTGTGATGGAAGTGACAAGGCTACATTCTCCAGACATGCTCAAGCACGCCTAATTTTTTCTTGTTTAACAGTGATGGTATAGAAAAGCTGCCAAAAGAACTGTGCAGTGTGAAGTGTGTTTGAATTAAATATCTATCTGTGAGTATAGTACTGGTTTTGGAGTTGTAGTATTATACCCTCTGACCTGAAAGTTACGCCCATCTCACAAGCATCTAGTACTGCAAACGCCTGCGACACACACACACACACACACATACACACGCCTCTAAAACACATGAAGTCAGCTCTGACCGTTTCTTCCCCTCTGCAGTCTGCCAGATAAGCCCCCTCCTGCATCAGGTGAGTGGACAGCTGACAGCAGCAGATTACAGGCACCCAATCAGCCAGAGGGAGCGCTAATGAACAGTCAGCGGGAGGACACCCTGCCAGCCCTCGCCCACTGTCCCTGGGTGACGCTACGGCCAGTCAGCCATCACCCAGGGGACCGCCATCCGCTGCTGCCATTGCCACTGTGTGGAACTGAATCCTCCAGCGACACGAATCACTGACTCACGGCTCACGGCCCGATCACTGACTCACACCAGCATATGTCCCTGATGAACTAAAGTAATGTTGCTCTGATGGACTTAAAAAACTCAATTTTCTAATATTCAATATTTTTACAGGATGAGTATTTTGCAAAATATATTTTACAAATGTTACAATTAGAGACAAGATTGAACTATTGATTAACTTGAGGTCAAACATTTTGCAATACGTACTCTTTGCGGCATTATGCAATTTGTGGAAATTATATTGCAAATATGCAAATTGTAAAGGTGCAATAGTTATTCTTCAAGCTAAATTCAATGCCACTGTCCATGATAGTTTGATCTTTGTTACTATTAAGGTTTACAACTTGTCACAATAAAACTCACTTATACTTTTCCCTCCATTTCTCAAAGAACATGCAAACAGAATCTAGGACTATGCCCAAATGAATGTGCTTCTTTTTCGCAGGTTCAAAGGATTTATAGATCCATACACACAGCTTTTTCATTTGAAGAGACAACTGTTCATAATGTATGAATTTGTTTTAAACTTGTGGATTCTTGCTGTTTTCAAAGGTTGTTAACATTTCCTCTACTTGCATCATTCATCTTATAAAACATCACCCCCCCAAATTATTCCACCCATTCAGAACTCTGCCTCAAAGTGAGTGCAGATTTTAAAAGAGACGCAGTAATTTGTGGCACTGACGTCTGTGTGTGTTAACCCCCCAGAGTGTGCCACAGAGATATATAGCTCCTGCAGGGATCTAACAACAGGCGCAACAGCAGGAGAACGCACCAACACGGTCATACATTATCACCCAAAATAACGCAGCCTTCCTCTGTCATGTGATCAGCTGGGATGTCAGGAAACGACACCTGGGTCTGTTTGTACCGTACATGATTAGTAGTTTCTACACAATGTGAGCGGTAATAAGTTTTACATCATAAAAAAGCAAACCTGAAAAATGGCTCACAGTTAAAGAAATGTGGTATATATGGAATAAACTGCATGAAATGTTCTCCTATGTTTCTGTGGTTTATATTTATAACATCACCCTACAATACTTTGGTTGGCTGTTGAGTTGTTTGTCCTGTTAAAGCAATACTTTCTGCATAGTGGCATGCCCACAAGGTGAGCTATCAAATAATGTGGCAGGACAAATTTTGCAAGGTAGCACATAATTAGTCTTACAGTCTTCCCGGGAGGCGGGGTTTACAAAGTGACTGTTCTTGACTGGGAACCTGCAGTTGTATTCAAAAGGTACTCCTTTCAGGCAATGGCTGTGCATTTCAGCTAGAGGAAAGTAAACACAAGCGGTGGAAAAGAATGAGAACTTGTCCAACATTGTCTTAAACTGACAATTTTGTACTGATTGGACAAGGCCTACAAATACACTGGTGGTTAAAAATACTTTAGAAATATTTTCAGTTAAGATGACTCCACTAATAATTATTATCCACAATTTTGTTTTAGTCCTTTGAAATTGATGACTAATTAGTTGTGGATGATTTCCAATGCTCCCGTTCTGATTTCTGGTCAGTGCTGTCCTTCCATTCAGTATAATGACGTCTCCCCCCTGGATTGATTAAAATATCTGTATTTTGTGAGTGCGTATGTGTGTGTGTGTGTGTGTGTGTGTGTGTGTGTGTGTGTGTGTGTGTGTGTGTGCATTCATGTACATCTTTAATGTGGTGGTGAGGTCATTAACAGGTTGCACAGTGTTACAGAGAACTCAGCTTGACCCTAGAACATTCCTTAATGAATCCTCTCGGCATTTGCTCCTTTGTTAATATTTCTGATGCTTTACTTGTCAGACAGAAAACAGAATATAGAAGCAAGTCAAGATAACTAATTTATCACAGATGAAGGGTTTTAAATTTGTGCTGTTTTTCATGTTACTTGGGCCATAAATGCCCTTTCTTTAATTACAAAAAATGTTTTTTTAAATAATTTTTATGATTATAATTTTACTTACAAATACAGTGTGATTCCTTTTGATTGTTTGAAAAAGCAAGAAAGGAACCTCCTGACTGGCTGTCTTAATGCCCCTTCCAAGTCAATATTAAACACTCGATTTGATTATGCATCATGAGAAATTACAGTTGAGTCTGCTCATAAAATAATACAATAAATAAATAAAAATGATAAATGAGAATAATACAAAAACAAAAGTTAGCAGAATGGAGACGAACCAGGACTCCACTGCACAACTCAACTCCCCTAAGATAGAAGTGCAAAGCTCAGGTAAAAAAAGAATGTGAATGCTAAACCTTTTAAACACCTCTGTGCTTGTATCTGGGCTTAACTGTATTAGATAGAAACATATGCCTTTGATATAGTCAGACTGTGGGATCGGCTGCATAATCACTGTAAAATTAGAGATAAAATTTACAGCCAGGTTATGTTTATCGACAAAAGTAAATAAGGAGAGCAGAAATAAAGCCTTTTGGTACAGTAGGTGGAGATTAGTTAATCGCTTTTATTGTAATTAATTGTGTCTCGTTTAAATTCTCAATACTTAATCTCCATACTGCAGCAGACAAATTAGTTGTTTCTGTCCTCTCTCTTCTCTCTAAATATGAATAACTAGAAGCACAAAACAACAATTTTCTGCTACAAATAAACAATTAAATAAACCTTTATGCCATTCCAACCTTTGGGTGTGATCTAGAGAGACAATGGTTTCAAATCTGAATATGTACTTCAAGAGTATATAGAAATACAGAACTCTTCGAGACAAAATTAGACATGTTATGCTGCATGAGAATTTTGTGGGCCCTCAAGCCAAATTTACTGTCTGATTTCGTTTGACGAAACACATTTAAAATGGAAGCAGAGAGCATGTTTATCCACATGTATTTCAGATTCATGAACCTGTGGAACCCTGGCTAGTCAGGGGAAGTTGCCATGGAGCAGAGAGACTGATTGGTTTCCACCAGCCAATCACTTATCTCACTCCAGTGAGGCTGGGCCTAGTGTTTCCTCGCCAACGTGGACATCTGGCCATAGCTGGTAATGGTGTGGCTGGGACTGAAGACCCATCTGCAGGAGGCACAACTGCACCATAAACGTATGTCTCCACTCTATGCATGCTGCTCCTCTCTGGGTAAAGGACCGTCATTCTACACTGAGGGTCCACACAATCCCCCCACATCCATGCCTCATCCCTGTCTCTGGGTATTTGTGGTAATAGCATATCATATAAGATTCACATTTTATAACAGCTCCAAGTTTTCCTCTCTGAGGCACAGGCATTTGATTCCAAGTCTGTTCACAGTAATCTGTATAAATAAACACAACTGTGTGAGCTACACCAGGGGAAACAGAGGATAAATTGAGCAATACAAACTAATTTTAAGTCACAAAGTGAAGATATAATGTATGTGAAGATTACTTACCATATGTTGGTCTGGCTTTTAGCTTAAGTCCTTAATTCAGGACTCAGAGCATTAGCAATTTATCTGCCATTATGTGGTATTGATAGGGCCAAAAGTAAACCAAACAAAAAAGAATCGATAAAGAGGTCAGATTTGAATCAACAAAGACAGGATGGAATGGCAAAGACAGCAAGAGTTGAAAGACAGTTGGCTAGAGTTAAATTTTAGCTATTCAGAAAATGTTTCTGAATGTCAATGATTAGACAAATAGTCCAAAAGATCACAGTCAAATTTAAAAGAATCAACAATTTCAGATTAGTTCATTACTGAGTTTTAAGGCATCAATAATGGCCGTACTTAAATTGGCTGGCTCTTCCTATCCGTTGCTTAGAAACCTCCATCACAGTTGTTAGGGGAAATCAATGCTTACTTTCCCAATTAATCAGAAGCAAATAAAAATCAATCTCCATCTTGCAGCGTGTTTCAGAGGAGATGGACGGATTACCCATGTCTGCCCTTGCTCCCAGAAACACACACTAATGGCTGGAAAATGGCAGGCTGCTAAGTGAGAGTGCTTTTATGCCACTTTCAGCTTTATTTTCTCATGAATATACAATGATAACAAAAAGGTGAAACCTGTACCTTTGAAGTAGAGGATGAAAAATCGACGAAGGGGCATCCAAATGGCTCATGAGCCTCTAAACCTCTCATGTAGTAACAGCGCTGTTGTCGATATTATCATTAGTAAATGTAGTAGAGCTAATGATAGTCCCATCTTGGAGAAGCAACATTAGACTGTACAGATATTGGAGAAGCCAAGGAAGAGGCTCACAGACTGCAGTGAATCATTACAGCTCTCTGAAGACTGGTTGATTAATTCTGAAGGCTATGTGTAGGAGTTTTTGTTTAATGTATCACTGTTAAATAAATAACAATAGAAAAATTGGGAAACATATGATGCAAAATGCATGCCTGAATCCCCCTACACTAGCCCCTATGAGCTATTTCCAGTCAGGGGTATTGGGCTGGGTTTTATACTAATCCTTTCTGGCGATGTATTAAAACTAACATCACTATAAAGAAAACACCACTCTGTTGTAGCCTCAGTTTTGTGCAGCAGTTACCAAGCTAAAACAAGATGACAGATGCTACAGGCAAATGGCTGGCCACCACATTTATAGTGATAGGGTCTGTGCCTAAACAAGGATAAACATCAGTATAGCATTCACGCATTGGAGAGAACTGCTTGAATTGAATAGGTTCAACCCCGAACGGGCATTATTTATATAGTACTACAAAGGTAAAATGAACTCTCAGAAAACACATAATGAAATATAGCTTATCATAATATTTTGTGAGAATTTAGATGGCAATAAGAACTATTTCTGCATTAAACCACAAATATAAGGTTAAAACTGTGTAATGTGCTGATCAACCTTAACACTATCTATTCAATCTGAAAGGTGTATGCTCTATTCAAAGATACATTTTTCTTCGTTGTGATAGCAGTGTGAAAATGTAAGTTATTATTTATTATTGTGTATATGAGAAAGAGAGAGAGAAAGAGAATGAGAGTGAGAGACAGAGACAGACACAGAAAGAGGGGTAAAATTCAATGAATTCTGTCAAATTTATAAATAGTTCAGATGACATATAAGATTTGCCTCCATACACTCTAATAATGGCTAGCAGGAAAAGAGGGTGCAGTAACAGCATCTCAGAGGAGAGTATCTGAATGCCTTTCAGATACATCAGTAAGATCCTCTACAGTGTGGATTCCTACACCTCACCGCAGTCCTCAGTGCACCTTCAGCACAATCCTTTGCTTCGAGAGCCAAGGTTAAAAACCCAACTGTTAAGCTCTTTATCTGCACTGTATTCGCAAAGCAGCTGGGTATTCTCTATGAAAAGATTCAATTCAAGGGCACTCAGAATAGACTCAAGCTTGAAAATGCTGCTGGACTTTCAGAATTCAGCTACCAAATTATTTAATTTCTTACCAAGATGGGGAAAAGATACATTTGAAAAGTAGTCATGCATACAGAGTTAAGAGCCCTTCAGTATGATCTCCACAAAATCAAAATCATGAGATGTGACTAAATCAAAAGAGTTTATCTCTCACTGTGTATCTCACAACTGGGTAACCTTGTGTATTAGTATCCCAAGGAACCCTGGCCAAACGAAACCCATTCTTTCCCTGGTGGGGGAGGACGATTTTGTACCTCCACAGTTGCAAAAGCTGGCTAATGCTCAAATCCTACTGTGCTCCAGCTGTGAAGCCCAGATTTCTCTTGTGTGGAATTCCTTTCTCAGCTACGCAGGAGTCTCAAACAATGCTGTTTTGTATTCCAAAAGCTTATTACTTGTGACGTTTTCTCATAAAGGTGGTTTTCACCTATAGAAAAATATATATGCATAATATTGTCAAATCAAAAGTAATATAATTGTACATATTTTATATCAGTTGTCCCCTCCTTTTCTCCCATTTACTGAATCATAAATTGCACTAGACTCATGTCACTGCTATATTATGCACTGCTTATATTTCACTGATATACTTGTCCATTACTACTGTCTGCTTGACAAGCCACAGAGCTTGCTGCATGAAAACAGGCTTGGATAGGAGGAATCAGCATCTTGCTCTGAAACCAGGTAACCTATGCATGCCTGATGAGTAGGTAGGGGGCGCTGTACAATTTTCTATTGTTATTTATTTATGCAGTGACACAAGCAAACAAAAGTGGTTTATGCTGAATTCATACACGCTGGTGCTTCTGCACATTGTATTGCCTGGATAAATTGAGAAGCATCAGCTTTCGTCAACATGAGGATATGCAACTTGCCAATTACATAATAAGGGAGGACATTTGAGTCTACCCATGTCCTGCAAATACATAGTTTTGGTCATTGAAGGGACCCTCACCTTTAAGGAATTCTGTGGATGGAGATATGGAAACACAAATGGGTTGATCGAAAAGGTTTAATGTACCATTCACTCCGACTCTACCCTGCAGGGATGAAGCCAACTGTGTTCTTGGGAATTTATCGTTTCATAGTTGGCTAATGACATAATCTAGAATCAGGACTTTAGGACATTGTTTGCACTGGTGGATGCTGTCTTTACAAACTTTGCCAGGGAAGTGGTTTGGGATTGGTCCTCTGTGTTGCTTGGGAGTTTTTTTAATGGCATTGCATTACGTATATAAAAGGAATTATATACTTCCATAAAGATTACACCTGCTGTTTTAATTACGAGAAGCCTAAGTATACAATAATGTGTGCCAACATTCTCTAAACTGCCTATAAGACTTACAACTGATTAGAACACTTCAATGTGTTCAGCTCATTTCAAAACTTCAACAGTGCTCTCTATCCCATGAGACTGATCTCAGAACAGGCCTCAGAGTCATTTGCACTCTTGCAACTCCTCCATGGCCTCCATGCATCTCTGCTGCCACCTACTGGACACAATTTAAAGTGAGCACCTTTTCAAAATACAGCCCTGTTCACATGCACATGTCCTAACAGGCATTATTCTCTGGATGACATCAGGCAAATCTGAATAGTCAAGAGGAAAAAATGCCATATAAACACACAGTATGTAGACAATATATATATAAATATGTATGATTTGAAGAGCAATAACTTTTCACCCTTCGGTATTAATTTTGAAACTGTTACTGTGGTAGCAACTGCCAACTGCCCTATACTGTGGTAACGATATGGCCATATGTTGCGCATTTACACACATTCAAACTAAAGTGTAAAGATTGCCTTTATGAAGATATACCTTTGGCCTGAGGCTTGGTGCATGAATGTACTTTACCTTCTGGCTTAGCCTGGGTGGTAATGCAACTACGAACAGAGACATCTGTTTTTCAGAGCCGAGATGCTCTGTTTTACTGCATCCTTGATAAAGTGGTGTAAGCCTGCTAATGTAGCAAGTGCACAGCCCTGAATGTATTTCAACTGAAATAAGCCGGGCTGGTGTGATATTTGTGTCATGAATCCAGAAAGCCAGAGTTGTTCTATAATATTGCTGAAGTTAGCCCACTAACTCATTAATCCTCCCTTTTCAAACATCTCCCAGCTGTCTGCAGTGGTGGCACACAGTTAGTCTCATCCCACAGGGAGCAGAGTGGGTTTATGTGGAACATGATTCCTCAGCTTATTTCAGCATTAGTTTCCCCCATAATGCACCAGGCTCTCCTCGGTCTGGGGCTAGCTGTGCTTTAACACTGTGTGGCCTGTGGTGTTGAAAATAGTCACTGTCCTGTAAGTGTGAACATGTGAAAGGTCGCTGGCTCTCTGTTTTCACTCAAGAGGCACAATTGATTATTCCAAGCTGAGAGAGAAACATTTTAAAACTTTAAAAACACGTACATATGTAATTTTTGCTATCAAAAAATATATACTTTACTCTCTTTTTGTGCTCCTGAATAATGATATCACAGACAGATATCGCTATATTAATATATTAATATAAATATAGTGATTTCCTACATTAATATAGGAAAGAAGATATCACAGCATATTAATGATAGTAACGATTCTATACTTAAAGGTACGCCAGCATTATCTTACCATTGATTTTACTTTAAACCATCTGATTACAAATGCAGTTCCAGAACAAATGCACTGCCCTGAGAGAGGCTGCAGCACATGCTCTCAGGTGTTCTCAGCTCCATGTGTTTGATTTATCTTTTAGAATTACTTAAAACCTACTCATTTGGAGTGTATACACTGGTTATGAAATATTTACACTCATTACAACAAGGGGGAAATTATTTGAATAAACTGGAAATAAATATTGAGCAAAAATGATAATGTCACTTAAAAGTATTATGAATATTCTCATTCTAATTAAAGAAGTATAATTAACCATCAGATTAAAATGCTAAGTAATGATTGAGATATTGTAACTTGAAATGACGATGGTTTTAAATATATTAACAGATATATAATCATAATCATCATGATAATAGTGACAATCATAATGAACTATGATTCTGTATTCAAGTAACTGCAATGGTTGTTTTTTGATGCATACCCTCTCAAACTAGTTTGGTCACACTGCCATCTGCTGTTCAATGCTGTTAGCACTGTGCCCAGACCATACAAACCATGGCAACATTTCATTGCCCAGAATAAGTCACACTATCATATGGGCAAATAAACAATGATATTAAATTAAACAGTCTGTCACTGCTGACACAAATAAAATACTTTGAGGAACTTTTTGCCAGTCATGTTAGACCCCATGGATGTTCTTAGATGCAGCCTACATTATTACATTTGTAAGAAACACAATAAATTTTTACCTTGAATTTTTACGACTTAAAATATGACTGTATTATATATTTTAAATTTTGGGTTCTTTTTTTGATTTCCAAAATTCAGATTGTCATTTGGGCTACTCTAAAAACTAAAAGAATGCTGACGCATCCCTGTCAACAGTGCCACAGTGAGCGCAGTGAACACGTCACCTGGCAGACATGAGCGCATGGCAAAAGCAGTCTGATGGAAAGTTCTGCCACATGTCCTCTTCCATAATGCATAATGATATGGTCTAATTATATATCGCCAAGGATGAAAACCCACAGCAAGCCTGTCACCAACTATAGCACATGGGAAATCAATACTATTATTTCATATAAATTCAAAGCATTTTTTTTTCTTCAGAGTACTGATTCTTGACATTCTTGGCTTAATTTTGTCAGTCTGAAGGAATCAATATTGGAGACTCACATGGTATGGACGTGATATTGAGAATGGTGTAAATATACTGGTGCTGTCATTGCTAATTCCCTTAATCTAACTCTACAACCATAAAAGATCTGTGCAAAATGTTTTTATTATGGTGATGTTAAAAGATTCAAACATTCTGCCATCATCAATGAAATGGTGTGTGCTGACGGCTCTCTTGTACCTTACTGTAAACCTTAACAGACGTGTCTAACAGACGTGTTTCAAGAACGCTAGGGAACAATCCAGTTAGCTTGCCATTAAATTGTTACATTTAACTTTGTGATAAGAACACTATGCAGAAAGCCTTAAAATGTTTTTATTATGGCAAATGTAATGCAGTTCAGTCTTTGAATTTGGTTGAAGATGTATTGGTAACATCACATAACGGATATCAAGCAATCATTCAGCGTGGAGGATAATTTCAAATAGATTTTAAGAAAGTCAAATCACAGTACTAAACTGAAAGACTTGTATAACATTTCTAACATAAATGGGAGAATAAATTTGCATGGTCAGCCATATTTCAAATACTATATTATATGTGACTTCAAGATAACGGTCAAGGAACCTTCCCAGAAATGGTTTGTGCCAAATCCACAATTTTCTCCCCCTTTTGTTTACCTTGAAGGCTTCAAAAATGCAATGTCTGCCACATTCATAACAGGGAACTCCACCAGCTATGTTGTTGGCAATTTTGTCCATGTGACTCCAACAAATATTGTAAACTGCTCATATGGTGGGTTTTGATTTTATACTTCTTAAAAAATGCATTAACAAGTTTTACTGTCTTTGAACATCATGCCACAGGTCAGGCTGGCCATACGTCCTTCAGATGGGCCTGCAGAACTGAAATACCAACCAGATAAGTGCATGCTAAAATCACACTTTACACAAAGCCCACTCTGATGCCATTGTTTTGAGTGTTTGTGTAGAAACCACACAGAGATACTGTTTGGCTGTTTCATGTTTGACACTGTTCTTTTCAGCATCAATGTGCTTTTGTGTCCCTGGGGATCTGATAAAGGCTGCTTTTAAAGATTTACAAGCATGAAGGAACTAACGGCTCTTTGGAAAGAGAGAGAGAGAGCTAACAGAAAGCTTGTGTTAGTGCAGCAGAAGCAAAGAGGTTAGGCAACCTCTTTAGGCTGTACACAGAATGTTACAGGTTAAAATAACAGGGGGCATGCCCACATTCCCAAGGGCCAGGCAGTTAATGTTGATTACTTAAGTTGTTATGCATACCAGTGTATGAATATCATGCAAATGAATTGCAATACCACTTACCCTGACTAAGGTTGCCACACAAATAAGAATTAGGAAATGATTGCAACAGGAGGAATATAAACAGAAAGGTTAGAACTATACCATACCATATAAGGATGCTATACTTTATCAAATGAATAACTGTCATCTGTGTTTTGAAAAAGAATAGGTAGCGTATATTTGATTTGTTTTCATTTCACATTCACAATTGATCAAATCCAGTGCACAGTATTATCGTGTCATTCACCTTCACAAACCAAATGCCTTGATTTTCAATATGTCTGTTTTTCCCCATAACTCTTTGTGTCATTCTGATGTTTTCATTGCAAAGTGCATTTCAAGTACACGTCAGAAAGGTTATACATAAGACGAGAACATTACCACAATAACTATCCATTCCATTATGTCGTTTTCCCGATAGCTACAATGATTTAACATTAGCTGGCTTCTCCCGATTAAAACAATACACAGTGATTAAAAAATGCAACAGCGTGGAAATAAAATGAAAAAAACTAACAGGAATTTAAAGTTATCTATATTTTTGATCAGAACATTGGCAAGGGTCAGCCTTAGGAACTACACAAAGTGCATTACTCAGTAGAGGCACCTGCACTGTTGTTCTATCGCGTTCATTGGTTAAACATGTGCAATGTTGGCATGACAACGGCGCCAGGAAATCCTGAACAGGAACAAGGATTGGATTTGCCAAAAATTCAGAGATAACGTTTGATAAGACAGTACTGTAATGAGAAACAACCATGGTTTCCGAGAAAAAAAAAAACGGGGT
Source organism: Albula goreensis (assembly GCA_022829145.1). Taxonomy (NCBI): domain Eukaryota; kingdom Metazoa; phylum Chordata; class Actinopteri; order Albuliformes; family Albulidae; genus Albula; species Albula goreensis. The sequence goes on from CM040760.1 coordinate 10,328,582, forward strand.
TAGCCAATGCAAACTAAAAGAATGCATGAAAGACTCAAAATGAAATGCAGCTTAAGTGTAAAGTTGAACAATATATCCTACGATAAAAGTTAAAATAAAGCTTGCCAACAAAGTAATTTATTACTGATTAAAATATTGGAACTTTCAATGCCCCTTGTGTTGCCTTAGCTGCGGTCTGTGGTGGCTAATGGGCGTTTCTTTAGGACCCCACATGCATCGTCCTTAAAAAGATGAGTGTTGTGAATCTCGCCTTACTTCTGCACCCCACACACTTAGAAGGAAACCATTGTCAGTGGTTTTGGCTAGGATCCGCAGTGTGCCGCACATTGGGAACCACCCCCATAGGTCCAGTAATTGTTGTCAACTATTTCTTTTAAAAAGCCTAATGGAACTGAAGATGGATCTTGAGGAAGAATTCCTACATCTGTACTTTAAACAGTATCAATGAACATTTGTTGAGCGTCTAATTACAACGTCACATTCAGCTGCGGTGCAGACACGCCTGTCTCCGTGTTATTATTAATTTATTTATTCAATTCTGTATAAAGAATCGGTTCATTGAGAGAAGATGGAGGAGAGCCCGAGGTCGCGCACGGTAATTACCAGCCACAGCAGCCCGCACTTGGATAACTTCTCCACTTCAACGCTGGCCTATGACAAACACTTTATTCGCACCGTTCCGGGGTTCCTCATCTTTGCAGAAATAGTAAGTGTCCATTTCTGTACATTTTAATGACCACTTTAGCCCAACCGCTACGACGTGGACCTGAACACAGCACATGGAAGAAACTGCCAAGAAGCTTGTCACATGCAAATGATTTAGCGAATGTTAGAGTTGGGAAGTGGGTGCAATAGATTTACAGATTAACGGTCGGTCCATTAAGAACACACTGGGGAAATAAACAGCAGTTTACATACAGATGAACGTTTTAAGGTAACAGATATGCTGCTGAAATAACTAGTCTTAAAGAGAAACGTGAAATGCACCGAGGCCGAGATCAAACTTCTTGCTTTAGTCACAGTTCGCCCAGTCTATTTGTTAATGCAACGAATTTGTTTTCGTTTTTCTAATCTATCCATTAGTTTAAAGTGTTTATGCAAGTTGATTGTTTTGGTCGCACATCATACACGGGTGCCCCTCTTTTTTCGTTTGCGCCGTCTCAGGAATTTGAAAAGTATAAAGGACCATTGTTGAGTCCACTGGCTGCGTGAGAAGGGACGCTATGACAGTGCGTCATTCGAATGATGTGCACAATTAGGTTGTGACTTAACGAAAATTCAAGCATTACGTTACCCTTTTCCTGTTGCTTTTTGCAATGTAATATTTTGCAAGTTTTCTTGTTTTCAGACGAAATGTATAAACACTACAACCTCTGTAAATAGTATCAATTTTCAGGTAGTATTGCATAATGTTAACAGGTAAGGCATACGTATACTGTCATGGGTCTCTCTTTGAAGTTGTTAGTGGGACCACACTTGCGAAATATACGTAATGAAAATACCTAAATTTCAAGTTGCTACCTTAGAAGGATACTTTTACTTACTTGAAGTCCTGACGTTTCATATAATTGTATACATTATCCTTTTATAACCAGATTTTTGCTGAGAAAGTTCATGGTCAACAATCTTGCTTGCAACTACAATATTCTTTTTGCAAGAACACCAAATTAAAACGAATCGGTGCAAATGTAACTTATACAAGCATTTAGTGTACAACTGGCTCATAAACTACGCTCAAAGCATATAGGATAATAACACAATAACCATAAGCTCTGGAAATGTTTTTGTACCTCATTTCGTGTATCATTACAGACTGGACTCCCTCATAATTTGTATGTATGACAGAGTATTTCAATGGATTTTAGCTCAAGTTCATTCTGTTGCCAAGAGGTTACAGAAAATGTTCAAATGCTAAAATGCTTGAACAATGGAAGACTGAAATTGAATATACTATGAAATGACCAAATAAAAACATTCTCCAGGTCTACGTAGTTATCCTCTCCAGAGCAGTCTCACACTGAGTAGTAAAGGCTATTCCTTGTAGGCCATTTACTTATATTTACAAGAAAGCGCAAGGAAAGAAGGCATTTAATGTAATGTATCCATATTTCACAGAATTACCCTCAGCTGTCTTCTGGACACGCTGATCTGAAATGGAGTGGGACAGAGAGAGCTGGATCACCAGATCAGCACTCCTGTGTTAGGTTAGGAAAATGAACCAGTTATTTAACAGCTCTTTTCCTGTTTCCTCATCATGTTGTCAGATTAACACCTGTGAATGACGGGTACTATTCTTCACTATTTTTATGGTTATTGTGGTGTACGTTTGACACCCTGACCCCAGACTCAACTAAGTCTATTGTTTCATTTGGTATGTTAGCTACTAACTGATTTTACATGCTATGTGGTGTATAGACTTTTAATAGGTTTTTTAAAATACCTGTCTTCAATACCCATATTAAAACCCAGTCTTCACACATCAAATAATTACTGTTATTTGAAGGACTAAACATTTTTCTCTGCTTAAAATCACCATCTCCATCTTAGTTGCCCCCTGTCTGCTGGTTACCCTCTCTCACGCATACACACACACCCTCCACCCACAGCAGTGTGTCTATTTGACAGTTGGGGGCTGGAAAGTGGTGAGGGTAACTGTTAGTCTGTTGTGTCTGAAGGAACAGGAAGTTGATTAAAAACAAGTTCAGATGACGGGCTTGCCCCCCCTGCCCACGCCACCTATTGTTCCTCTTCCTTCCCCAGTCAGTGTAAAGGCTTCAGTCTCAAATCCGCCCCAAGAATAATCACATCATGATAGCCTTTATGCTTCAATAGGAAATACAATTGATAAAGTTTGCTTTCATAACAAGAAGTTAGGCATCCATGAACCACTTAGTGCAATGCATGCAACTCTTTTGTTATGTTTTAAAAAAATAACACCAATTATGAAAGCCATATGCTTGTTGTGGAATATCATAGTGAAAGTATTGTCATAAACTGTGTTTTGTCTTTTGGAATTGGGAACATGTTTCCTCTCTCAGTTTCTTTATCTTTTATGGCATTGTTTTCTTCAGTCTTAAGTCTAAATGAATTAATTTTTCATCCATACATGCTGCTGTCCAGGGCATCAATCATAACAGCTGTATAGGGTATTTATTATAGATTATTATACTGTAGTGAAACGGATATGTCTCCCCCAGGTCTTTGGTCTGCTGGTGTGGACGCTGATCGGGGGAACTGAGTATTTCCGTGTGTCAGCTTTTGGGTGGGTCATGTTTGTAGCAGTGTTCTACTGGGTGCTGACTGTATTCTTCCTCATCATATACTTGACTATGGCCTACACCAGAATCCCTCAGGTACCCTGGACGACAGTGGTAAGTACCAGCTGCATGATAAAGCATCACTGTGACTCAGTACCTCTATGTAAACTGTAGTTTTCATGTTTTAATTCCTGTAGTATACAAACAAATTGCACTGACATTTGGGTTCATTCTCATGTAGACATGAGTAAATGACCAGAGATATGGACTCAGTCTGCTACATTTCAGGGGATGGGTGCCGCATTTTTGTTCACTTAGCAATGAGTTACCAACATTTCATTTTAGTGCATTTTTGTTTCTTGAATAGCCAGTGGAATAAATCTGCTTAAAATGTTCCATCAGAAATGACTTGGGCTTTAAATTTGCATTATTGTACATTAAGCATGGGACCACAGAATCAGTAAGTGTGCCACCGGCTAAGGTTGGTTTGGTGATAGCTCAGTTAACTCTGTTCAGTGAGTTTGCTGTTCTCTCTCTATGGCCTTCCTTCACCCAGGGCCTGTGCTTCAACGGCAGTGCTGCCGTGCTCTACCTGACTGCTGCAGCCGTGGATGCTGCTTCGATCAGCCGAGCAGGCAAGAGTCAACACGATTTCAACAGCTGGGCAGCCTCCACGGTAAGGAAGACTGTGTTTGGATGAACAAAGTCCACAACAGAGTTTGTGCTCACAGCCAGTTTACTGGTTAAATGTCATCTTGCCACCAGCTAAAGGCATTTGAAATGAAGCTATTCCTTTTTAAATGTAGCAAACCAGGAATTATTTAAGCAGTACAGTAGCAGTGTATGTGGATTTATTTACTGTTGTTTTGCAATGTTGTACTTGTATGTTTGAATTTGTATTATTCATATCTCTGTGTATTTTTCTCTTTTCCAGTTCTTTGCCTTCGTGGTAGCACTTTGCTATGCAGGGAATACGTATTTTAGCTTTAAATCATGGAGGCAGCAGGAGGAAGGACACTAGCAGCATGAAGGAAACCAATGCTTTGTCTCTGAGAAAATGATGAAGAAAGAGGACAAAGTGCAGAGTTGTGTTTTACTTTGAGAAAGACAAAGAGCTGGAAACAATAAATGGGCTGGGACTGACTCCTTCCCTTGGCTATTGACAAACGTATTGTTCGTGGAGACCCGGAGACGCTCGCTGGGATTACAAGCCTATTTCAGGGTGTGGACGACAACACAAGCGGAGATATTTAAAAACATTTCAGTTTTGCGGTTTCTCCTCACTGCAGTATGTGCCACTGTTCTCCTGACTGTGGAAAATCCTGCATGAAAGCCAGTCCTTTCAAATGATCTGTAATTTTAATTAAACTTCAAGATTAATTATACCGAACATTGTATTTATTCACTATGCAAGAAATCATACAGTTACTGCAGTTTAATTACTGAGCTTTTGTACTTCTTACTGAATCTTCAAATTTTAAGCAAATGCATTTGTTTAGCATTGTCAAACATATTTTATGTACTTTGTAATTATCAATTTTATTGTCTATGATGTCAAAAATAATGAAAGATGTGAATGAATTTTATTGTTTAAAACTTTTTTCTTTATAGTAAATTAACTTTTATCATAGTAATGCCAGGACAATGGTGTCTAGAAGAAACAGACAATTTTTTATGTTTTATACTGGATTAAGAAGCATTGTTGGGGTTTGTGGGTAATGTTTTCTTTCTCCTTCCCCTGACTGCAAGATATATACATAAGGGTGAGGTGGATCCTGGCCTTTTCAAAAAAATCTTGACTTCCTAAATTTAAAATATGTGGTTTGTGAACTGTGAAGACATTCTAGAAAAGTTCTTGCATTATGACATTACAACTTCAGCAAGACTTACTACTTACTACACGTCAGATATTATAAGCGGTTTGTGTCAACAGTGCATTGGATGTCTTCAGTATTCAGTCCTCCATTCCTCAGATATGTTACAAATTATTACATAATTCATGACTAGCAAGCCAAATGCGTGGCTGAAATTGGTGTTAGAACATTGACAGTTGTCAGCAGTAGATTTTTATCAGCTGCTCTTGGATCCCTGTTTAAATGCTGCAAGACCGAGAATCTAAAGAATCAGTTAGGCAAGCTTTTGTACCCTCTATCAAAAATGTGAAGTCAACAGAGGTCACAATACTATACTTTATTTCATTAGGAAGAGTAAAACAGCATACTTTAGTAGTGGCCATGTAAAAAATAAAAGCAATGTATTTGAGTATAAATCATGACAATCAACAGCGGTACAGGACGCAACCCACACAGCCAACATTAATGTGCTGCAGATGGACAACCTTAAAGTGTCATTCCACTTTATAAAAAAAAAAAAAAAAAAAAAGATGTCTACTTACTTAGAATGCTCTCTGTCCATCCAAATCATTTTCCATCTTCCGATCATTTCAGCATGGTCCATCAGCCCAGTATAATGGAAGTCTATCATTAAATATCTGCCATACTTGAGTTACACACTTAAATTATCCACAAGTAACTGATAGTTATCTAGTTGGGCCACATTTTGCCTATGGAGCACTATCCTGTGTATATTTGCATCATTGACTTAAATATTGATATTTTAATGTATTTTTGAGTTTGTTAGCGCTTTTCTCCATGTCTACAGCATACGTTTATCAACAGCAGCTCATCTCTCTCATAGCAGAAATGTGTAGAGAGATTGTGATTTAAAAAAAGGCAGTCATTGTACTGGGGAAAAAACCTTTAAAAATGAATGGCAAAGTTGCCAACTATTATTATTCTGTATTTCTTTAGTTATCATACTTTGCTTACTGGGGCAGACAGGATTGTTGAGAGTCATTCAGGTATATTAAGTGTGGCAGATTTTACAATTCCATTATATTTGGCAGATCGTGTTAAAATTAAACACACTGGAGGATTTACACAGAACTATCTAAATGGATCGAAACCATTCAAAATACGTAAACAGTCATGCAGTTTATATTTTTGGGTGGAGTTACCTTTTCGGTACTTCCTTGTTTTTACAGAAGCTTGTCCAGATGGTTAGGGAATTACATCTCAATGCAGGCAGTTGCTTTTTAGAGGCTAATCAAAAACCTCAAAATGCTCTATTTTCTCTCTTCAATTACAGCAGATACCTATCCCTTTTAGAATCGAGTCATAAAGCTACAGCAATTACCTTTTACGATAGGATATACCCCATAAGCGTGTAAGCTGCTACTACAAACGTTCATTTGTTTTCTGACAACTCATCAATATGATGTTGCTCAGAACAGACCAAACAGCACTGTTTCATTAAAGAGCCCCTGAACAACAGGGTTACTTGAATTCCAAGAAACTAAAAATTGATCCTTGTCTTTGTTTCTGCCATCCAGCATTATCTGTAGTACTCCCCACACAGAGCACAGAGACACACACAGTAAACTGTGTTAGCAAGTTAACTATTGACGTTGTATCAGACTATCTGGGTAGAGTATCCGGTTACTTTTAGCACTAAAGAGGAAGGACAACACTTGCCCTTGAGCCAACTATGAAGCCAATAAATGAAAAAAGTAGATGCGTATACATGTGTAAATGTGTGACCACATGTAAACGAACGAACAGAATCCTACTGCAAATCAAATGAGGGTGTCAACCTACCCTGAACCAGGGATGACACTAAATATGGACGGGTGTTGTGTGACAACTTTATTTCTATAGCAACCAGTAAGGAGAACAAGAGAGTCCTTAATTAGTGGTCAAAATGCTTCACAGTCAAAAGATTTTCTGTAGACGGTGCTCTCCAGAGACAAAGTTCAGAAAGGCAGGTTTCACACAGTAACCTGGGCAGGTTATGCCAGTCAGTACCACTACGCAGTAAGTCTCAGAGCTCCCGGCGCTTGTATTTGATGTAAGGGTTGTTGGGCGTGTGGATCATCGTGGTGTAATTGATAGTGGGGAAGTAGCCATCCACCAGCTCAAAGTCATACAAACGAAGCATGGTAGACCAGATTGTCTTGATCTGAACGTATGCAAAATTCTCACCAATGCAGCGATGGCGACCTAAGAAATGCAAAGGAGGATAGTGAGAAAAACACCACACTGTGATGAAAGTGAAGGGACAAAGAACAGCGATTCTGACATGTTTATGTCAATTTCAACTGTTAATGTTTGTGGCTAATTAAATAGTTCAGAGCAAAAGCCAGCGTACAAACGGCCCTCCAGGTCTTGAGCTTAAGGGCCCAGCTCAAAACCACACTCTCCCCTCTCTTAGCTTACCAGCTCCAAACGGCACATATGCAAACTTCTCCCCCGCGGCCGGGTTCTCGTGCAGGTAGCGGTCGGGGTTGAAGTCCAGTCTCTCTTCCCAGGTGTCTGACAGGCGGTGGTTGACCGTGGGGGACACGCATACCTGGTGTCCAGCCGGAATGTCGTATCCGGCAATTGTCTGGGAAAAATGTCATTAATTTCCTTTAGTTCAGTATGTTATAGCTCCCAAGGTCCAACAATCATCAAATACACATACCACCCAAAGAAAGTCAAATTCCTGGTCTGGAAATCCTGTAAAGTTCTAGTAATACCTGTAGAATACATTATTCATTATAAAAAATTAATCAGAGAAAATTATTAGGAAGTCATATGTGCTTCTCTCTAGTCTATTTTGCATCCCTTATAACTAGTTTCTGTCTTTTTTAATTTTTCATTACATAATGCACTTTTTCCCCCGCTAATCGTTGCTTAAAATGGTGATTTTTTGTTTGTCTTTGTTCTTCTCTTTGTTGTTTTATGTGGGATTCAAAAAGGAATTCAGAGACTTCTGTTTTGTTTGGATGAAAATATATGAATTCTAAAAAAAAAAAAAAAAAAAAAAAAAAAACACGTAACAAGTAATACAAGATGTTAAAATCTATATGCTAAAACCAGCAATTTTCATGGTCCCATCAATAGCCTGTGGCTTGGCCCAGGCCAATTGAGATGTCATGGCTTCCACCTAGTGGTGGCTGCTAGAAAAGCAACTGGAAAATTCTCACCTGAGGAGTTCTTGCCATTCTCATCATCGTCATGATGGGGGGGCGGAGTCTCAACGTCTCTTTCAGACAGCGATCTAACAGATTTAGGTCCTTCAGCTTTCAGAGGAAAAACAGACGATTAGAGTAATGACTATTTCATGTTTCTTTCCATGTTTGTGTTGGACTGTCCAGAAAAAATAACTTTGGCTAGTTACAGTTGTGACCTGGTAAGTATATATAATCAAGGCAACCAAAATTAGAAATTTCATGTATTTATATAACTGTGTATTTTTTAAAATTACACTATTGAAGAGCCATATTCCAAAGTAAAGTGCCATATTCATGACTGCTGGGACCACCCTCTGGAAAGGAACCTTTGACCCAATTCCCTCATACAGTAGCCACTCCTACAATGCAGCCTGTACACAAGTTGACTTTGTACACCGCAGGGGAATGACATTACCCAAAAGAGGCATCATGTGGGCTGTGTATGAGGCGGGCTGTGGGACTGACCTGGTCGTACTCCAGAGGCGGCAGGTCCTCTCCACACACAGCCTTCTGCTCGGCGTAGCAGCGGTCCTGCAGGGCCCTGTCCCGGGACAGGAAGAAGCCCATCCAGGAGCTGGTGGTGGAAGAGGTGTGCTGTCCCGCCAGGAGCAGCCCGATCAGCATCCCCGCGATCTCATCGTCCTTCAGCGGCTTGCCTGTCCTGTGAGGGCAGCAGGTGAACGAGTTAGCATCAAAACACCCACAATCAGCCAAAAAACACAGGCCCATACGATCGGTCTTCATTCATCAACTTCATACATGTATACTTAAATGGCTTCCTTTAAAATATGAACTACATAACTCGGCGCAGGCTCAGAATTCTTCAATAGCGTTGGATAGTTAAGTGTAATGGCCTGATTGCTTCTCAATAGTGGGTTGATAACAAAGTTCTTAGTCGCTAACACTACCGATGCTACAACTGAGAGACTTCTGATTTCTTTCTGGAAATATTTTAAAAAATTGTGGCGGTACTGCAGTTTTTAGCCTTCAGAGGCTAAAAATGAAATTTTTCTCTACTTAACCAGTTATTTTGTGAAACCAATTTTTATTTTTCAGTTTTGTCACAAATACACAGCTGATAGTAGGTGTTTTGACCATACATGTGTGGCATTAAATTTTAGACAACGTATAGGCCACTGGATTACTGAAGGAATTGCATTGCATATTGTATCCACATTACCCCTGAGTACTAAGCTGTATGTTAGAGGGAGGACAGTCAAAAACAGAGCTCTTCACTGCCTAAGACAATGGGGGACACAGCAGCCCTTCACTCAGCATGGGTTAGCATGTAATCAGAATCTCATAGCTCACTTGTAGGTGGCATCCATGAGGGTCTGAAGAATGTCATCCTCAGTCTGTCCTGAGGCCCGCCGTTTCTGGATAACTCTTTTAAAGATGTTCTTGATCTCCACATGTGCTCGGTCTCTCTTTCTTCAGAGAAAAATGTAAAGAGCAATACATGTTAATCCAGATGGCTAATTAAGACACTTAACTTGCACAGTTTGAGTAAATACTCGCCACTGCACATAGATAAATGATAAACTGATAAGCCTAGCTGGGTCAAATGGCTTGTACTCATTATCAAACATGATCCTGCTCTTAAGAGGAGAAGATCAACAGCTGCTGAACACTTATACAGCACAAAATGAAGACCCCTCCTGAGGAGGTCCACATGGACTGAGAGGGGATTGGGTACCTGAAGCTGGGGAGGGGCAGCCAGCCGGGGAGGAGCCAGGCCGCGTGACTGAAGCCACCGTCCAGGTCTGCGTAGAGCTGGCCACCCTCTCGTCCAGCATGCTGCGGATCTCCTTCCCGTGGAGGCAGCTGCTGGCGGTCAGGATGATCAGCTCGGCCAGAGCCTCGAACAGATCTGGGAGGGGGCAGAACAAACATGAGGGCCACTGATCAATCAACCTGCAGAGAATGGTCTAACCTTCACCTTTACTTCGAGGTGCTCAAGAGACTCAAGCTATGCTTATACAGTACAATCTGAAGTTCTCTTTTGAAGCTATGAATATTGTATGGCAATGTATTCATGAAACATATGAATACAAAAAGTAAGTAAAAAAGTAAAACAGTCACAATTTACAGAATATCCTATCCATACAAGTGTGTAGCTTTTTAATGTGAAAAGTCCAGTAACTATGCTGTTTGTTATTTGACAGTCATAGACACAGCAATGTGCACAGAAACAAAGATCGACTGTATTGCAGTATGGACAATGCATCTTCAGTTGTTTCAACAGCATCTTCTTTATTAAGGGACAGTTACTTTTCTAATTAGATAAGGTCTGAAACAATGTTCTCTGAAACCAGGCAAACAATTTTATTAGCTAGCTACCACCTGTTAATGGTTACTTAGTCTTTGCTTTTAATGCAGGTTTATGCAACCATGATTGACTAATCCAACTTCTTTTAAGCTATTCCAATTTATTATCCGTTAAGCCTATTGCCAAAATGTAATGAAAAAGAACCCTCGGCCACATTTTAATCACTAAATAATTGTATCCCATTTGTTTGCACACTGTGTTTTGACTTTTATTATTTTTTAGAATGAGTACTCCACTATGAATTTCACATATTTAGTTAATTAAAGTACGTAATTGTTTTTAGTTTAGGAATGCACCTTGATCAACATTAAAAAGTAGTATTTTCAAGTTAACTCTGCTGCTATGTATACCCTGTGCTAAACTGGGAATGCCGGAACCTGTAGCACACAAGTAGACCCTACAGATTGCACCAGTATGGAACATGTCGGGTGTTACAGGAGAAGAGAAAAGACCTTTTCCAAAAATGAATGTCTTATTAGTTAAAACACAGGAATAAGTAGAATGAGAATATTGTAAATGCCATATACAGTGTAGGATTTGAGTGATGTGGCGTACTTTTCACTCCACTGTCCCCCCAGCGTTTGAAGTAGTCCCTCGTCTCCTCTTCGATGACCTTGACATGCTGTTTAAAATGGGCAATATTCAATCCTGTCTTCAGCATTTTCTTCTGTTCCAAAAATATCTGCAAGCCAACAAAATCAGAAAGGCACTTAATGTATTTATGTGTACACAGCAGATATCCCTATTCTGTATTTTAGCATTTTACATAAGCAGCTGTTGGCATGCCATTCAGTTCTCGTAAGACAACAAAATCATGCCACCCTTTCAGGGTCATTTCTATGTACAAGGATTAGAGAGGAATTTTAACAAAAACGGCAATTTCAATCTTTCCCTCTTTGTCCAGAAATGAAATTTAAGTATCCTTAGGCTCCTTTTTGGGACAAACCAACAAGTTACTTTCCTGTAACATAACTCTTATCCTATACTCATTATTTTGCTTGATATGAGTTCAAGTGGAGCCATTAATCTTTGAAGTGAACATGACTGAATCTAAGCACGTTTAAAATAAAAATTGCTTGTTCTTTGCAATTATGTATCAATGCTGTGACAAGATGGAGTATTTAATACTTATTACAGCAACGGATTTAATTTCATTTAGACAGAGACATTTTCATAAAGTTTGACCCAAAAATATCCACAACATGTGCTTTTGCCCTATTTTCAACACTGTGGTCTGGCAAAGCATTAGGGGCAGTCTCTTACGGGGTTTGGCACGTCGTAGGCCACTCCTTTGCCGAAGACTGGTGTCGTGAGCCGAGAGTAAACATCTTCAGCGTTCAGGTCCTCATTTTTACTGTTGAACATCAGAGTGGCTGCATCGCTGCCCAGGAGGTAGGTGAAGGTCTTCCCCACCATGGTGAAGCTGAATACAGGCCCATACTGTTAGGTGCAAGAAAAAAGGAAAACATGTCAGTCTCATTCCTAGTACAAGGCATTTTGTTACTGAAGTGATGGGGGTATAAGGTATCATGAACTCTGTTATAGCTGAAGCTAACTTACTTGGTCCAATCAAAAGACTGTACACAGAAAAGCACAATGGTTAGTTTAAACTTATGTCACTGACAGTTCATGGTAGCTATGCCCATTTTTTCATGAAACCTTATTCTCCCATCACTCCTTCAGTCTGTTGCTGATCAGAGTAGACCATATGTATCAAAGATACATTTCCAGGACTCACCACACTGCATTCATGCGCAAAGTCACAAGCATATAACAGAAATACATTGAATTTATCTACAGGACTTTGAAAACGATAAATTACATTGGTAGCCAAACCAATGATTGACCAATACTAGCCAAATAATCAAATCTTACCTTATCGTAAGCATTTTCAAGAAATTCGATCGGGCTTTTTCCAAAGGCTATGGCGTGGCCAAGAAAAGGAATGCTGGAAGGAATATACGGAGGATACTTCTGTTGGAAAATAAACAGAAATGAGAATCCACGCACTACACCGGATTATGACTAGCTACGCATGACCAAAGTCAAGATGTTTTTCAATTCGACCTAATTGTTTGAAAGAACAACTGTATGTTAAGAATCTCCATCGTATAACTACAATATGGGTCGTTTTCATAGTTTAACTACGATGATTTCAACAAATATCTACTCACCGTTGCTTTGTCAACTGGTTGAAGCTGTTTATAGATATATTTGGAGAAGTATCCCAATGTCAGGATTGACGCTGTCGTAACCAGTATCATTGATGTCAAGTTGTCACCCATCTTCTCCACTGTATTCTCGATCAGAGAAGTACCGACCTCAAATATCTGTATCGTCATTTTTGATTTTTTAAAAAATATACAACAGGAACGGGTTTTTAATGTTTTCTCAATCCGACAGGTCAAAAGCTTTTGCTAACACGGAACAGCGTAGAACAATTCTGACAAATGTTTCAGGCTAAAATAATCCCAGTTTGCAGTCCAGATCAGAGCAGAATTAATAATGCATTCCTGCATTTAGCAATGCACTGTGTATTTATGTAGAAAATACTGCATCTTTCTAGTTATAATTTGTTAAAGGAAAACGCTGAACCTGAACGGACAGTGGCCGGTAAATGTCTGCCAGAGAAGCAGCCGGTTAGCGTCTGCTGTATAGCCTTCTGATTGGATGACGTTTCCTGAACTGATGTCTGGCTATATCATGAGCTCTCTGATTGGTCGGGCGTTACAACTGGCTACACGAGCAACAAATCTTATTGGCTGGAAAAAAATACAAAGACAGAATTGCAGGTGTGTTTTATACACGTACCAGTGGCGTGCTCCTGTACTAGAAACTGTGTGAGAGATGCGAACTCTCATTTTAGGAGGCGTTGACGCAAAAGTAGCAGTGCGTTGTTTTATTGAATATACACATATCGGCCAAATCAAACATCAGTTACGTTATGTTTAATACCATATCAAATACCTGCACTGCGATTTCTCAGCGCATCCCCAGAAGATACATGTCACCCAAGAACAATGTTGAGAGTGCAGAACAATTTACAGAGGGCTTGAAAACAAGTATTTAAATTTTGCACTGTATCCACTCGGAAAGGTAGATATTTTCTAAAATCATTAAAAGAAGCATATCTATCAGAGTCCCAGAGGTAATTTGAACACAGTGTTGCAAGCAGTCTGGCCTTAGTTCTGTTCTACTGTAGGCCTAAGTATTATTACTCAATGAAAGCTTAACTGACGCTCAGTTAAGTTTTTTGAGATCATTCTTATTGTCCACGAAGAGGTCAGTGGCCGCTCAAGTGGCAGCTGCTTCTCTTGTGATGGACGGTAAAATTGAATTTGCTTAGTTCTTACAAGCAAACAGGTGTGACATGCTGCTAGAATCCTGAAACAATATCACTTATTCTTATACCAGAAATACAAGAATGTATTTCAGATACAGAACCACTAGTATGATACTAATTCTATGTGTCATGTATACTGTTCTATATGCATGATGAGTCTGCCAATGTCCAGGTGTAGTTGGGGTGTTGCCTTGTAGTTGAAGTCATGATCATATTTGTATCAGTCCACAGGTATTTGAACTTATTCATTAATCACTATACTGTCTAAATCCTGATTATTTGAGAGGGCCTTTCTTATTTTCTTAAAACCTGCATGCAGACCGAGTGCAACACACCGCTATGAAGTTGAAGTTATTGTGGAGGTTGCCTTATCACATCCAGATTAATACACAAGCCTGTTCCGCATTCAAATTGTAAACGGTCTTTTTTCTAAATGCTTGTGCAATATGATGCCACTAGGTTGTGCTATTTACACATCTCCACAATTATATGAAATTGCCTGATTTGTCAGCAGCCACACCAACCTGTGACTTTCTCTTGCCCAAGGGTAAGAGAGACATTGCTTAGTTAGTAGTTGGATGGAAGACTCTTGGGAAACCCAAGCTACAGCTGGAAGCATATGCTGTGCTATCAGAGAGCAACTTTCTTTTCTATGTACCTTTTCCCCACAGTCTGGACCATGTTTTACACAGCATTATTAGAATGCATTCTTCAAATGCACTCACTCATCTTCCACACTGCATTTTATTTTTGAGAAGGAAATGATACAGCATTAACCCAATGAATGCTGACTGGTTTAAACTCAGCCTGGCCTTGGCAGGACACAAAAATTTATATCCCTCTGCTGCAGTTTCTCTTTTTGTCGCTGGCCAGTGACATCTTAAACCTGCATGGTCTAAAGCCCAGCCTGTAGTCATGTCCAGTGCCTGTATTGATTGAGCATATCAGCTCTCAGTTCAGTTGACTTAATAAATTCCTCCCTCTCCAAGGTAATTGATGTGTGGTGAGAGGTCCAGCACAAAATGGCTGCCATACATCACCAAGGGTGAAAGCTTTACTCTGGGGGTGGTTGCTATTAGTCACCCTCCTTCATTGTAAAGTGTTTTTCTGTCACACCTAATTCAGGTAAACAAAACTACCAATGTCTTTGTGCTTTACAGATTCTACCATCTGAAATTACATTACATAACAAATACATAATTTCAGTTTCAATTATGTTAGGTGTTTTATTACTAATCAGTCATTAGCATCAGCAAACATATTTCAATTCATAATATCCAACATCATCCTGGATCGCTCTTAGTTAAGTCTTAAATATACACAGAAATTTGTTTGCTTTTATGTGTATTGTTTTATTAGATTTGACTTTCACATAGCAAAATCAATATTCAGACGGCCAGCTTCAGAAAGCTGATGACAGAGATAAAGATATGGGTGTGTACCTAAGGTAGAGCTGGGGGATAAATATTATGTGAGAGAAGCTGATATGATATCTAGGGTCTAAGTTTGGGGATTTGTGGATAAAAATGGCTTTATAAGTATGAGCGTATAAATATGGCTGTGTACCAATGGATTGTGCTAGAAGTAAGCTTAATACGTTCTGAAGTGACAGCAATGTGCAGATCGATCACTACAAGGCGTGTTATATAGAGCAGAGGTATGTGATGCATATTCCTGAGACACAAATTAGTATTATCGGTTTCCTTAAATAAAAATCATTACTTAATTTAATATTCAATATACAGCTTACTTTAATGTTGTAATAAATATTTCATTTTAAGTTAAATGATGTGTGAAACTGCTTTACAGTTGTATAAGGTCAAGCAACCAACTGGTTAACTTATTAGCATTGTGGCTAAATGGAAGATTGCAGACATAAATACTAACTGTAATTCCCGAGGTGAGTGAAATACATTCATTGATATTTCTATTCACAAACATGAACATAAATTAATCATTTTCCAGTCTCTAAACAATATTTTGGGTTTTACTTAATTCTTTTAAACACAAATACTTTCTGTCACTGAATTTGGATAGTTAATAACACTTTTCATGAATCTGCATGCAATACAGCTGCCAAATCTTTGTTAGAAACTACAACTAGTGTCTATGCTAGGGTGTTACATAGACAAAATAAAGGAAAACATGGAAACAATCAAAAACTGAAAATGAAAAAACACATTGGAAACACATGAAAAGGAATTTATATTATGAAGTAAATTATCTCTAAATAATGTTTTTAAAATAATATATTTTAAATAATTTAAAAGATAATTCCAAATCAGCACTTTAATGTTTGAATTTCTAAAGTATCATACAATTTGAATAGGATTTTGAAGGTAAAATATTTGATGCTAAAATTGAGAGCACACCAGTCACAGAGATATCTAAATATGACATTAGAACAGGGATCAGAGCTAAGTTTGAAAGCAGTACTGGAATCAGTGCTAAGTATGAAGGTAATACAGGTTTCTGAGCTGCGTATGAACGTAGTGTATAGGAATCAGAACTGGATGAAAAGGACGCCCAGCATTAGCGACTAAGTCCAATAATCTGCAGTATAAAGAGAAATATTGTGATTATATCCAGGTATAGGTTGAGGGCAGCGAAGATGTACTCCTCTGGGCTGATGCTGTATTTGTGTTTTCCTCCCAGCATCAACTGTGTATCCATCACCAAATACTGAGGGAGAGAGGGAAGCAACATGGGAATCGTTTGAAAGAAATATGACTATATATATGTTTTCAAATTTCTAGAATATTTTTCATCCAGAGGTACACTATTGCTAGAGTCTGGATTCCTTTGCTTACCCAGACTGTTCATTGCATTGTCTAGTTTAAATTGTGTGCTTACATAAAACTAAGAGATACTTCAGTGTTTTTTAATTATATAATTTTTGTAATTTTGTAGCATGAAAATCACATATGTTTTAGAACAAACACATTAAAACAAAAGCCTGAGAATAACATTAATCTTACTTTTTTTCAGGAAAGCAAAAGAGTGGCCACAGAAACCATAAAAGATAATAAAAAAAATCATGAAAAGCGATCGAAGCATAGACTAGATATACTCACAATGGAAAAGACTAAAGTCCCCAAACAGGCATAGACAATGTAGAGATACTAAAGATGGAAGGAAACAAAACAAGGATAAATAAGTCACATGTGTTTCAGGAGCTTGGTACTGGATATGGACAAATGAATATAAAAATGATGTTTGAATTTAGGATGTTGATTGCATGTATACTATGAACGTCAGCTCATTGATAATACATATAGAACGTGTTTGCATGTTGCAGTTTCACACTGCAGTGCCTCACTCACCTGCGACCGTAAAATCGCGCACAGCAGTCCAAATGATACCAGTGTCCAGCCTATTACCCACAAAGTCCCTCTGGCCGTCGTGAAATCCCACTGAAGTCATGACCAAGATGAGAAAATAATGTTTAATGCACCAGGCAATATGGTCAGAGGGAAAACAGCTTTTGTTATGCACCAGATTTTTTTTTTATTTTTTTTTTTTATTACTTCACAACTTATCGATTTATTTGATTTGAAAATTGACATAACAGTGGTAGGTACTAGGCACTGTTTTGAGGGTGGTGATGAGGGAGCTGGGCGTGTAACTTAATAGCATTTTAACAACAGCTGCTGTTCCATTTCCTAGATAGGATGCTGCTATCACACTTTTACACAGATGTTTATCCAGAGTGATGCACTTAGCTTATGTTTTCATGAATAGTTTATTTATGCATTCTTATTTAAGATTATTTAAGAACATCAAGGGTATAGTAGTAGTACCTCATCTGTGCTGGGATTAAAACCTGCAACCTTTTGGTCAAAATGCTGTCACTTGTGAGTGAATGAATGAATGAAGATGCTCACCCTTGACTGCATAGCAAACACACTCAGAGAAAAGGCCACCAGAGCAGTAGCACCTACAGCCCAGAGCACAGCCTCCGCATCATAGAACCTGAGGGACCAGCAAAAGAGCAGAACCAATCACCTACGCAGCTCCATGTTACAGTCAGAACAAAATCACAAGCTCTCCCATTCAAAATTACAGCTAAGCACTTTCAACATCATTTAATTGATGGTGCTTGACCTAACCTTTGTCTCTGTAACCTAATTAAAGTGCAAAATGTTAATTGTGTCATTGAACATTGATTGTCCTTTTGTGAAAATGGTCAGTTTTAAGATAAAGGGTAAATCGCCAGTAGTGGCTTTCAGTGTAAAGCTTCTTATTCCTGGAATGTTTCCAGTCTGTGCCAGTTGGAACAAAGGAAACAATGAAGCCCTCTTTTTATCCACTTTAAAAAGATTTCAGATTAAAATATGCGTGATTGGTAATTCATGTATCCACCTTACAGTGACAGGTTGAGGAGCCACATACTCACACTGACACTGAGCCCAGCATACAGCCTTCCACAATAGTCTGTGAAAATAATCATAAATGTTACAGTATTTCGTCAGAGCATTTGGAAGGCACAGTCATATTGTAGATGAGGTGAAACATTACATTTTGTCATGGGGGTACTCAATTTATGTTGCATTCATTTGAAAAATGTAAATAATACAACATTATTTGGGCCATTGACTCTAGCCTTCAAGATAACCCCCTCCCACCAACACTGTACAGTACAACAGTGATTCCCATCAGTATTGGGAATCAGTAAGCTAAGTGTAGAGGGAAGCTGTGATCTTGCTTTTGTGCCATACCTGTGTCCTATCAGGTATGGCACAGAAGCCAGGTCAGAATGTTAAAGATGGATTACACATAAAGGCAATCACATGATGCCAATGGTGCATGCTGCCACTTCCAAACCCAGTTATTTCCCTTGACAACTCAGAGAAAAGACATCCAAGGCCCTGTACAGTCATCATAGTGTCCCATTCCAGTTCAGGACACTTGGCCTGATGAGGGAATACACCCAAAACACACTGGCACTCTTCCAGTTTTAGCTCATTCTGGGTATATGCCACTTCAATACAAACATTCAATTCAATACAAGTCCCTATTTTATCTTATTTATTAAGTGCAGTTTTCCCCTTCACAATAACACCTTTGGATACACTTTTTTCAATGCAGCAGCAGTTCCTTTTCCTGTTGCTGAAATGTGATGTCATAATGGGGATGTACTTACAAACAGTCCCAGTAAGATGAAATTCACTGGAACCTTCCGACGCACGCTGTCACAGCAAGCGAGCACAATGATCAGGGCAAACACTACTGCCCTGCACAAAAAAGAAAATAACAGATTTTGATTTATTAGTTGTAAATTCAGATGAAATTCTGAAGGCACTAAGCATTATCATGTGTGCAATCATGAAGTGAGGTTTGCATCACTACTTACATCATTGTGTATGTAAACCAGGTATTGTATAAGACCCAGTGATTGAGATCATGCCTGAAGGAGAAGAACAGACTGCTTCAGCAAACCCTTATATATATGTTATGTGTTTATTTTCAGAAATGCACCACAGACAACACATTTCTGTCTAAAATAATTTACAGTACAGTTATTGAGTTGCTAAATACAGACCAGTATTGCTTTCCATCAGACCTTATAAACTAAAACAAATACTATTATAAGCAAACTCTGGACTTTCTAAGCAGAATCTCACAACTATAGAACAAATGTCACCACAAGTTAAACTCACTAGCAATTACATAAATACCAAGATGAAAGTCCTTTCAAAACAGAAACACACTTATTTCACAGGCAGATGCACCACTATAGAAACCCATTCACCAGCATAGAAGCAAGCTCACTGATTTCAGATACACTCACCAGTACAAAAATGCACAGATGATCCCAACAGTAGTCAACAACTGAACCATCAATGTCAAGTACACCTTCCTGATAAAACCTGAAAGACATGAACAATTCCTCACAGGCTTGTGTTTGATGTGCTCTTATCTATTCAGTACATTATTTTCATTGTTATTCCATTTTAAGTACTGTAAGACACCTTCTGAAGAAACCCCGAGCATCCCCGAGGACGCTTGGGTCCTAGTAGAAGTTTAGCAGAAAACTTCACCCGTTCCAATGACAGACAGCGTTTATAAATATTCATCATATTCATCAAATATTCATCATCAAATTTGAACTTTTTTATGATTTTTTGAGATGGTAAAATTAGAATTTCAAAGGAACCCATATCATTAGTGAAATATCAAACTATATATAACTTTTATAAAGTTTTTTTGACTACATAAAATGATCCATGAAGACCTTAGAATCTGCTGCTATCAGATGACTATTTATGGCGGGTCAAAAGCTTGGGGACGTAACTGGTCCCAGCCACCAGAGGTCAGGCTGCTTTAATTCAGTCATGATTCCTTGGGATATTGTGTCATTCCATAGGCTGCCTGTTATTATCAGAATGAAATGTGGCTCTTCAACAGTTGGTGCTACCTCTCTCCTGTAGTACTGTGTGGATGGTTGGGTGTAAAATAGTCAATGAGGCACAAAACTTATCCACTGTATCGGTAACATGGGTTACATTTGTCAATTCCAAATGGAAACGTGTATGGAGGAGGGGTGTTATAAGGTATATTATGTATTTTTTTCAAAGCAACTACACATACTAAATTAACGGCTCTTGTTAATTTTTATTAGAATATTATAGATTATCCTGGGTGCGGCATTTTGGTTAAATCTGGGTCTTGCTCCTAAAACTGAATGGAAGAGTTGGTAATATAAGCAGTGGGAGGACTTTCAGATATCAGGAAAATATACAAAAAAAATGTACATAGTCCTACACTCACAGCATTAAGGTTGAGTCTATGAAACATCACATTAACTACAGTATAGACTGGATTCATTCCTTTTCTTAGAAGTTGAATATTATGCACAATGTAACACATTTAAGAGAGAGGAATGTAGCTGAAAACATCAGCTATTTGCACTGTTAAAACAGAAGTACAAGAAACAAAAATGGCATATTCAGGACTGTCTATCCCATTTCACATTTGATTGGGGTTCAATGGCTCTGTTGCTAGGGAACTTGACACACCTCTACAAGTGTATTGCTGTGAGAGGATAATAACTCCTGCTACAGGGATCAAACTGCCCTTGAGTCTCTCTTATACAATAAAATCAATTCACACACTGCCTCACATGCTCACATTTTTCCCTGGTTGTTTCTTGGAAACTAAAATCTTTTTGAGTTATTATTATGACAATGATTGAATGATTCATGTTAACTGCATAAGAGAAAATGTGATACATTTTAATTTCTAACATGACGAAAGAATGTGATATAAATACATCTTGATCATTTCAAAACAAAATAATTTATTTGCCAATTTATTTACAACCACTCCTGTGACTAAGTGGCTGTAACATGAGTTCATTTGAAAGTGGTTATGATGTTTGTTTGAGGTGTCCCGTTTTGCATTTTATGTCTGATGGTACCATTATGACAGTGCAATTCAAAACCAGATCACTCACCTCTCCTGATAGCTGCATCAGAGAAATGACAGCTGTCCTGGTCCTCAAAACCCTGGGAGTAGTCTGGTGGAGGAGCGGAGCCCGTGCTGTCATAGTCCCCAGCAGGTGTCACCACGGCGATGTTTCCCTGGCCGACATGGAACCCTGGGGCAGGGGCAGGGCTGTGAGGGTGGTAGTCTGGGCTGTAGGCTGGTGGATGCTGTTCATTCTTCTCCATGTCTTGCCACTGTTGGCTGTGTGCAGCTTTGCCTTTGAATGATGTGGAACATTTTTTCAAAGTTCAATGTCCATTTAATCACTATATTAATCAATGTGAATGATTAACTAATATTCAGTGACTCTCCCTTTTTGGAACAAATAAAATGGATATCACTATGTGCAGTGATGAACACACAGCAAAATCAAACAAATCTATGTGATCTATCTCAAGGCTTCACATTGTCAGAGTAAATTGCTTTTATTTCCCAGGGTTATTCATTACAGCTCCTGTCACACGTCTCCTGCCCTCCAATACTTGCTGTAAGGGTGCATGCAGGCCAAAGTCTCCCTTTTATCAGTTCGCTGCCTCAGAAACAAGGCTTAGAATTCAGTCACAGAGAACCTCTACTACATGACCAATCACACTGAATATATAACTGTGAAACACTTTACATATCAGGCCTTTCCAGTCAAATCGCCTCTACCATGTCTGACTTCCTGCTTCAGAGCTAAACCGAAGTAACGCTACAGCTTTCAGTCGTCCCACAAAATACTACTGAATTGCGGGCATCCATATTTAGTTAAAAACTCTTACCTTTGGGGTTTGAGTAAATGCCGTTGCTTTTCTGTACTTTAATTTCTCAAAAGGTTTGGATAAGCACAGTTGATAATGACCGTGGCACTCTACCTTCTCCGACACAATGAGGAAATATTTGAGTCCATTGATCACATGACATGGAATTACGTGAGAACTCTCTGTTAAACATTGATAAGCAGGCAGTTGGGCAAACATGGCTGATGGACAATTCAATATGGCACCAACACTTTGTTTTATTAAAATCTAAGCATATATTAAAATGTGTTATTTTTATACATTTGTCAGATACTATGATCCAGAGCAGAACACAAAGCCATAAACCTGCAGCAGCCTCATGTCACAATAATCTACAAGAGCACCGTGCACATAGTTATTAGAACACATAATTCCCACATTCATAGTTTCAGTTTATCATAACGCAGTCAGTCACCAGGATCATCAATGAGGCTAATAAGCACCTGGTGAGTTGTATTTTCAAGTTTCACTATGTTGACCATCCAATAATTAACTATCATCATTGCATAGTTCCATGCAAGCTGTGTCAGATATACAGTCAGGTCATGGAGCAGCCAATTGTCCAATTACTTTTGAGCCCTTAAAATCGGGGGAATATGTATATAAATGGTTGTAATTCCTACACGGTTCATACTATATTTTTGACAAAACCCTGAAATTAAAGCTGTCGGTCTACATTGTTTCATTTCAAACCCATTGTGGTGGCATACAGAGCCAAAATGATGACAAGTGTATCACTGTCCAAATACTTATGGACTTGACTGTATAACAAATGGATACCAAAGACAATTAGTGCCACTCTTTTGATTACAGATATGTAAAATAAAAGACAAGTTCCAGTTAGCCAACGGTATATTAAATAAAGTAATTAAATCTGAGCATTTTCAATTGATTAGCACACTCATCTTTCATTGACTAGCTCTGCTGTGTACACACTTAATCAAAGGATGATACTCTCCTTTCAAAATCTACAGAACTGGGGACAAAAGACAACGGCAATTGTGCTCTGTGTGATTAGTGAGGAGAAACCTTGCCCTGCACTTGAATTCAAGAATTAACTTCACTTAACAACCGTCTGTCTGGGATGACAATATGTCTGATGACAACCATGTTCCAAACAGGGATAACGGATGCATGAACAAACAGGGATAATGAAGGCATTGAGGCAGGAATGGCTTTGATAGGATCACCCGTCGCTCTGCACAAAATGCAGTTCATCTTCATGTGAGTTAAAAACAGTCCGGGTTAAAATATATTCTGTTATGGATGGGTTACATGCACATCAGGAGTGATGACTGAATGAGGTACCCTGGCCTGTAGACATGAGCTACAATTACCTGTTGCAATTTGGTGTTGTCAAAAAGCACGTCATTTGGAACAAATCATTGAGTTAATTGGTAATATATGTTAGCTCTGCCCATTTTTGGTGACATGATATCTCATTCTCCAATCCCTTCTGTGCGCCAACCACTCTTACTTCAGTAATTTAGTAATACTTAAGTAATGCTATGTTTTGATTTTTTATTTTGCTCAAACTATCATAGGAGCCAATACCTGATTGATAATTCTTCACATGGGTGGTTGAAGTATCCCATTGTCTCAAATAACTGGTATTAATGCCCGAGAGAAGAATGACATTGAAATGAGAGAATATGTTCATGCCATGGCAATATACGTATGTCTTAATTCGTTATCAATCAATGTTCACAGGATGCCACACATTACATGACTTCTCTCAGGAATCTCATATCACAGTAATTCTGTCTTGGTAGCAGTAGTCTTGCCTCAGTTTGCCACTAAACACACAACACACTGAATACAAGGACAGGTCCTTCACTACAAAGCTCTAGTGATGCTGGATTGCATTAGATATGACACTCCTAAACAAATGTATTTTGTTTCAAAGCACATTGCCAAAATATGACTGCAATCAGCTAAATGAAATTTGAATTGAATTACCAACCTCAGAAATCATGCTACTTGTTTTTAAATGAAGGAATGAAAGAATAGAGGCCGAAGACGAAAACAGGGTGAGAAAGTGATAAACAGAACCTGTAGTTATAAGCAATCAGGAGCATTAGTAGAGGGAGGGCAGTAATCTCTGCTACTGCAGTCTTTTAAACCGCCTGATCAATGAAAGCCTTTTAAAAACTAATTTTTCTCAAAGTGTGCCTTGCACTTTTTCAATGTGCAAAGCTTAGTCCTACAGATTGATTTTATTTTTTGAGACATGAGCTTTGTTACCAAAGAGCACCATACTCTGTGGGTTGATTGAATGATTTTGCTTTTTCAACAAAGAACATACCAAGTCCCTATGTCTAAACTCAGGACCTTTATAAGGGCTAAAAGGTTTAAGACATTAACACTGCACAACAAATTATACGCTCCTCAAACAGAATTGTTCTATTCATTTTAAAACAGAATCAAATAATAATTGAAACAGGCTATTTGAAGAAACTTCTTTGATTTGAATTAATTAAATAATGAATATACAGACAAGACAGAATAATGGAAACACCCAGTGATAAGAAGATGGGGCACCTATTGCCTTCAGAACAGTTTCAGTCCTTCTTAGAGTAGTTTCTATGAATTTTGAATAGCCTCCAATAGAATATTGGACCATTTTTTCAACTTTGAGTTTATTGAGAGATGAGACCGAAATTTAATACACATTCTGTGTCCCGGAATATAATTGACGATTCAAACCGATGATAGAGAAGGCCATGATAGCTGTTTGACTTTGCCCTTGCGTTCATGAAACCAATCTTGAATCCATATATCTGTGTATGGGAGCATTATTATCTCTTAATAAAGAATCATATGCAGAAAACAGTGGGTGTAGCATGCATCTGGTCCATTAATGCTAATGTTGATTACTTACACTAGCAAATGGACCCAATGTCTACAAAATGGGGTAGAGGGGTGTTCCACAACTGTGGTTTTCCCTTTACAGTTATTGCTGTGATATCATGCTGTGTCTCTAGGTGGCACTGCAACATTGCGAATGCTTTTATTTTTTCACTTTACCCAACCTGGAAATCTGTAATAGTTGGTCCGGGGACGATGACAAATGTTTGTAAAATTAGACATTTCAGATGAAGTGAAAAGACTTGAGAGTATGGTAAAAGGAGGACATTAACAACACCGAGGTGAACATTTCATTATGCTCATGTAGCGTTTCTGCAATCAGTGGCGTCATGCGTGTTTACTTCGAGGAAGGATATATTACTTTAAACAGGCCTAAGTTTGAATTAATTCAATATTAGTCGTATTTGACCTGAAGAGAGAGTTTTGAGGCAATCATTCAATACAGAATATGCACGCTAATTCGTAATTAGTATGGTAATTGCCTAAATTGGCATGTTAAGAAGTGCAATTAAAAAACTCAATCAATTTTAAAAGGTTAAAACAGCATGACTAGCCAAAATTTCATATAACCATTTCCCATCGCACTTAAATGTGTACTAGGCCCAAAACTGGGTTTATATTATTACGTTCATTTTAGATGCGTTTGGAGAAAACGAGATGCCATCAGAGAGGACGCAACACTAAGCGCACCAACACTGAAGCAGGTAATTCAAGAGGTTTGCATATAAACGTGCATATTATACCAGAAACTGATTTCTGGTCGAGACATACTTATGGCGTTTATACAAAGCACATAATAGTTGACTTTTTTTCTGCTTCGACCATCATGTGCTTTCAGTTATCTTCCCTGAACTAAATTGCCAAGAAAGATAATATAAGGAAAGGCCCCATAGTAACTAATTTCACAGCCTATTTATAATGAAATAAAATGCGTCAGTGCGGTCTCAAAAACATGTAAACACTATAGCTGTGTGTGTCTGTGTCTGTGTGTGTGTGTGAGAGAGAGAGAGAGAGAGAGAGAGAGAGAGAGAGAGAGAGAGAGAGAGAGTGCGCACACGGTGCCCCTCCTGACTGTAAATGGAAATACATTTGACGCACAGCGGATTACTGCCGTACGACAAAATGAATGACTGCTCTTTGTTTCAAATGGACAGAGTATATCGACCTTAATTTGGCACGGACTCAATAGATCAAGAAAAATCGGCTCTGTTGGATCTCAACGACGTCAGCCGCCATCATTGAACTAAACAGACAAAGAGTAAAAATAAAAGCGTAAGGGAAACGCACAGAACCGAATCACTTTGATTCTTTGACAAAGGGCAGACATTGTGCTGTGTCACCGCGGGAGGAATGTTCGTTCCTCTGGCGCGGTGGCTTAGCAAAGAGCAGCGAGTGATGCGGGACATGGGCCGTGCGACGGGACACATCTGTACTTCAAAAGAAGCCGTTTCATGTGTAATTTCCCCCCATCAAAGGGAGCCAGATTTACATTCTGTCTTTCGAGGTACATCTTCACACGGCCCGGATCCAGAACTTTTAACCCACAGAAGCAGTGAAGCAGAAGACTGCTGCAGACACTTCAAAGGAGCCGCGCTTAGCTCTATACGCTTCCTGAAGCAGTGTGACCAAACGATTCGCAAATATTTCTTGCCAAAACACAACGTCGTGTTATAATCTAATGTTTGACAGGATTTTTCGATGACAACATCCGTGCTCATTTTAAAACTATTCCCATATAGGACCACCATTTATTATAAAAACAATATTGTGAAAAGTTACACAAGAATAGTTATAAACTGTCCATATTTGCCAGATACAAGTATTCAGATTTTCATTCCAATCCTTATTTTCCCCGAAGTCAGCATTTCCGCCTTCAGAGCGTGCATTTATCTGGATGTAAAGTAAGCTCTCGCTTTCAGAATGACTAACTCAGCTGAAGCATTATAAACGTTAAGCTAGCATATTATCCTATAACATGGTCCGACAGATATGTCAGATTTTAATTCATTTCACCTACCGCTTCCTTCCCTCTGCCTGATACATCAGTTTAGATGATGAATTTTTGCGAGGTATGGTAGCAATATTGAGAGGATTTACGGCATTCAATCAAAAAAGATTTTACAGATTCAAGCGCAACGATTTTGGGTTCTGATCACTAGATGAAAAAAAAAACTCTGCTGGAATTACTGCTTTGAAACTATTTCTGTGACCTCAAGTCAAAAATGTCAAATTATGTATGAAACATCAGATCGGCACAGGGAACTTTTATCACCAGAAGGGCCAATCAACTTTCCCTAATCAGACACTGTTGCTCAAGGAGACAGTGGGAAAGGAGGTCGAAAGAGGTCTTTAGACCAGCACCATTTTAACATCGTGAGAGCAGGGATGGCCAAACCTGGCCCTGCAGAGCCACATGGTTTGCTGATTTTAATTTTTACCCTTAAATTAGTGTTGGTTAACAAAAATGAAGGCTTTTTTTTTTTTACATTATCCAGTTGATATCACTGTAATAGCATCTCTTGTGTATCCTTTACACACACACACACACACACACACACACACACACACACACACACACACACACACACACACACACACACACATACACACACAGACAAATATACATCAGACACGCTTGCCAGCATTGAAGCTCACTCAGCATGGCGTAGGAATGTAGGACAGGAGAGCTCTGAAGTGTTTGGCAAAGACTACCTCATCTGAGTCTGATGAAGTTACCTTTTAAAGTTCTGTTTAAGGGTCTTTTGAAAAAGAGGACACACAAATGTAATCAGTGGTAATTCCAAATTTGCTATTGTTAATACATCTCACAAAAGTTGGATATTTTGAAGCTTGTAAAGTAACAGTCGCCTACAACAGAAGTGAAACCCCCATTTTCAGACTGACAAGGGTGACCTCAACATGTACACCACGGCTTTTCTCAGGTAATGTATTATATAAATTCCAAACTGAAAAATCTTAACCATGATTTAAGACATTAAGTGTTAATTTAACACTACAGATTGACTCTTTTAGTATTCTTTCAGGGAAATACGTTGATAGTTCTTATGGTTGGTCATACCACACATAAGTCAACCTGATTCACATGGAAATTCAAGCCGGAGTAACCTCAGCTAACAGCCAGCTGAGACGGCTGATGCACCTACCGCTGAGAGTTTACACCAGTCAGGTGGTGATAACGGTCCTTTCCGTGCTTATAGCAGTCTACCTAAATACCCATTTAAGCATACTCACTATCACTGTTTGGGTCTCATTATTGCTGTGCCATAATTATGTGTTTTCTTTTTGGCTTTTGGAAGAACCCTGGGAAGTCTAGCCTTCCACCAAAATTAACATATTGATGGTTATATGTCTTTGAACCCTTAAACCAAACACATACGTTTTACTTGCCAAAATACCTTCCTTCCCTGACATTAGTTAACAGGTTAACAATTCTTTTATTGTGAAGAGAGAGGGAGAAAAACAATCAGGATATAGAGCCATCTGTCATATGCCATATTATAAAAACTACACATGCTGTAGCCTTATCAAAATAAGTTGCTGTGCAAAACACAAGGCCACAGTACATTAGTCATTTTGAGGTATTTTCACATAATGCAAATTAGGTCAAAGATTGATAACTGTTTGCAATATCACCATGAAACGTAGTACATATGTATAACACAACACTTTGTTAGATTGCATGATATGGCATTAGTCATGGTGATTGGTCACCTTCATTGTTGCTTGCAGGTATATTCGTTAGCTCACATAGTAATGTAGCCGCTAATCTAATTAATTCCTAAAATAATGTTTTTGCCAGAGGCCAATTTTTGCTTCCTAGTAAAAATGTTTTTGAGAAGATGATTTTGAAAAGATTATGACAATCATTGCATAAATCACAGAAAGGAAGCTGTCGCGGTTACTGTGAAAACAAGGAGCAGCAAGAACAAGTAAAGACGCTCTGCGTCCTCATTACAGATTTTCTGCTTAAAAACACCCATTTAGCGGCCTGTGGTTGTTTGGGGTGAAACTCTCTGAATGAGCAAACACTCTTTGCCGGGAACACACAACCTTTGAAGTCGGCTTGCCTGAAAGAAGTGCAAACAGTACATAGCCTTCAAGCAGGCTAACAAATGTTATATTATCTTTATCTGACAACAATGTCCATTCATTAAA
This sequence comes from Albula goreensis, assembly GCA_022829145.1. NCBI lineage: Eukaryota > Metazoa > Chordata > Actinopteri > Albuliformes > Albulidae > Albula > Albula goreensis. The sequence continues at coordinate 10,357,875 of CM040760.1, forward strand.
AAGGTGACTCCTAAAAATCTTGAAAATGTGCTTGAAAACTGCCCAACTGAAATGACTAAAAACTCTTTGGGTCGATACCCACATCTGTTGGGCTAAGCACTGTTTTGCTTGCCACCTCTGCCTTGTTGTTGTGTTGATATACACTGTTATTTAGTGTCAAATGTTACCCATCTGAAGTAATACTATATATGCCCTAGAAAATAATAATAATGAGGGAAAGCAGGCAGCTAAACGGTGCCCATAAATCTTCTCAATGGAAGATGACTTGCAGAAAGTGGAGGCTTGAACAATAAAATCATCACCATACACAAACCACAAGGTTTGTGTTGATAAATGCACTTGTTCTGTGTCAAACATGTTACCTGTCTGAAGTAATACCATATTTGCCCTAGAAAATTGAAATAATGAGACGAAGCAGACAGTTAGAACTGGGCTCGTAAATCTCTTCAATGGAGGATGACTCGCTGAAAGCAGAGTCCTGAACAATGAAATCCTAACCATACTCAAACAGCGCACACTGATGCATTCACAAATTTAACGACTGAACACAAAAAGGCATTTATAGAAATCTTTCATTTATAGAAATTCTACAAATCAGAAAGATTGTAAGGTTTTGTAGTTCACAGTATGATATAAAGGGTTGATATGATATTTGAAATGCTCAGTAATGCATGCATGTACTTTATACATATCATAAATATATCAGGTGTTATCTTGTTTATACCTCTTCTGGCATTGTTATGTGGCATTGTTTCTGTGAAATTATCACTAAATAACCATGCTTAATCATTAGCAATAATGCATTGGCAGTCTGTGGCAGTCCTTATACCTGCTGAGACACCACCCTCCTGCCTGTATTTGTTATGCTAAAATGTTCTTGACATTTCTACCTGTGGGCCAGACTAATGTGGCAGAAAATAAACACTGAAATGCAGGAATATTTTTAAGTCTGCACATGGAAGATAGGCAGTAATTGCCAAAAAACCCATAATGATTAGCTTAATATGGTTGCAAAGGGTGGGAGTTACAAATGTTTTCCTAATTGTCACTGCAATCCCCCAGTGTTGACACTAGGGAAAAAAGAAGCATAGCCTATCTTTAATGGCCCACTCCAAGAAAACTTGTGTCCTGGTTTCACTCAAAAATACTCATGAAACTGAAGCTGAATGGTAATGTAGGCATTGATGGAACTGATTGCATTATATTCTGTTTCTTTGCATAGAGGAGACATATTAAGTTGTGTAGTGTCTACCTCCACACCAAACATAATATCGAGCTAACAACTATTCCACTATTTCCACAATCTTCAAATCTCAGCTTTAGTCCTGTGTCTCACTGTCTTTCTGGCCACTTTTATACAAGTGTTGTTACTTCATGAGTAAACCTTCTCATGAAATTATACCTTCCTCCCAAGTTGCTGTAAATGCTTTCAATTTCATGCTTTTAATATACAAGTCATTGCCACTTGTCCTCTCTTTCTTTCTAGTGTACTCTCATGCTCCATTTGATCATTGCATTTGTGTTTTGTTTGTGCTTCTGTCTGAACAGAGCTATGAAACCTTCCCCACGATGCCTCGCCGTTTCTTATCAATAATGGATGCTGTCACGGTTCTCCAAATTCGTTTCTGAAACTCAGTGTAGCTCCAAATTCCCCCCGTGTACTCGTCCCGCAGCTTGTTTGATCCTGAAATTTCATCTTTCATCTCTCATCTGAGTCCTGATAGAGCATCAATATTCTCCAGCCTTCCTGCTCTTGGAAATGTCTGCGCCTGCCTGCCTGTCTCTTTCTTTGTCTTGTTTGTGCAGGGAATGGATGGGCTCACACCCTTCTCCATGTTTTTCTTTTTAATTTGTACGGTAATTCTAAAAAAATGCCACAATTACTGAATTATTCAAGGCCTTGTCAGGGTTATAATTAATAGATCAGCCCAATGCTGTCAGTCAGCTACTGTTTATTGGAGAGATATTTCAGCCCCATTCTCAGGATGAAGGGTGCAATGACAAATGGAGAGGGCTGGGAGAGCTCCAGGTTTGTGTTGTGGGGCAAACCGGGACATGGCGGGGGCTTTGCGCTGGTCGTGATTGAAAGGTGAGGTCAGGACTCTTGCAGGCGAGGACGAAGACTCACAGTGCAGACCAAGTCAATCGGGTCTCCGCGGAGCCGGGCACTATCGCTCACCGGAGTCCGCGCCAGAAGCTCAACTCGCAGGTCGACCCGGTTCATTTCTGCATCGCCACTCCCCCAAACATGGCCAAATGGAATCTGTTCACCTCAGATAACCCCCTCTCTCTAAGGGAGGGAGCCCTGCTGCGATGGAGACTCCATGGCTGTGTGTGGAAGTGTTCCCTTTCGTATGCCACTCAATTCTCTTTCTGTTGCAAAGCAGCACTGTCATTATTCATATAGTCAATACAGAGAAAAGAAAGACTGCTAAAAAAAAGCAGGACGAACTTGGCATGGATATGCACAAAATATATGTAACTGAGTGTACTATACCCATGCTACATGATGTCTGCAGTCACTCAACTGAGCTGTTTCAGAAACTGACAGACCACAGTTGTCTCTCTGTGAAGTGCTACCAGACCATTTCACTGCATCATGTAGTCGGTCTCTCAGTTTTTAAAAGACTTTCTAATGATTGCGCTGAAGCAATAAATGACCACCTTAAATGAAAGGGAGGAATACTTTCTGTGATGGGGAAATTTGATACTCTAAACTGCTGGAGGGGTTCTTCAGACTGGTAATACAGTAAACCCATGTTTTTCAGGGAGTCATAAACCTTGTGTAATCCAATTTGGTCCATTAATTACATTTCCATTTCAGGAAATGACTGCTTGAGATGATGAACACATTCATTTGTTTTCCTTTATTCTCTCATCCTATGTAGTGTCATACATAATTAAAGAAATTCCCCATTCTAATCAGAGGCTTGTCATTCATTTCAAATGAGTTTGTTAATTTGGGTTTTTATTGATTATCATTATACATTTATGGAATAAATTGAAGAGAAAGAGTGAGCAGTGTTACAAATAAACAAGACTGTGTTGAGGTTCTTAATCGGAAGAGGGGAATATTTTTGTCTATCAATACCATTTTTTGAAAGTCTTTATCATGGATTTTTAAAAAATATATATATATATATTTTATGTGGATGCCCTAAATTTCACCTTTTGTTTTACCAAGGAGTTTAACCTGCAGTGATTCATTTAAAAAAAAAATCTGTAGTCCCAGTGCATCTTATGTATGCTATTATTTTACTCATTACAATTCAATGTAGGCACAATGTCATGACCCCTCTCTATGCATGTATAAGTAGATTCCCTGAAAGCTGCTATTAGAGGACTCCCCATGAGAATAATGGCATGTGAGGCAGGATTTGTGAACAGTAAACTGTTCATCTGAGCAACAAGAACATAAGCTGAGTGTTTTCCTGTTTGTTGAAGGGTGTTTGCTGTGTTGTTTTTGTGGTTGTCTATATATAACGTTTTTTCTGACCAAAACAGAACAAATTTAAAAGTAGGAGGGGCTCCAGTGGTTGCTGTTTCTGATTGGTTTATTCATCACTGTTGCTCACTTGCTAAAACTTAATTTAATGTGAGGAGCATCTGCTTAGCACAGCAGAAAAAGTGATGACAAATTAGTCAGTTGGAGGATCCAGCTAGCTGGAAGACTCAATTGATATTGTAACTGGTATTGGTATTGGCAAGGTTTTTACCTGTTAAAAGGAGCAAACCACATTGCAGAAAGATTGCCACAAATATGACCTGAATCTTTGTCCAGTAACTATCTTGCCATTTACCTTTATTCAAATGATAGTATGATATAGCTAGCTAGACAGACTGATAGCTGTTGAGTTTGGTGGTTTAAATTATTTTGCCCATTTCTGTCCTGGTTTGTAATGAGTAATATATATTCCATTCTATTTGGCATTTATTTATTTAATTGCTGTTAGGCTAGCCACATTTACTTGAAATGTGTCTGTATTCATGTGTATACCACCTGCTGTGAGAAGACTCAAGTGAACTGAACATGACAGCAAAAAGCATAAATGCCTGGAGTGGGGAAATGTTTGTTGTGAGCAAGTACAAAGACATATACGCTGGAAGTATACTGAAGCCTTGAGATTGGTCCCCACTGGGTGTCTTTCAGACAGCCTCTTATTGACACCAGTCAAAGCTACTTTAAGTGTGAATTCAGATGCATTTAGAAACTCACATAGCGGTGGTCATCTAAGGCAAACAGGAATTCAGTGCTGTTGTTCAGCACACACACACGTACACACACACACACACACACACACACACACACACACACACACACACACACACACACACACACACACACACACACACACAAAGTGTGTATCTAGATGCAGCATTGTCTTAGGAAAATAACTTGCAATGTGTATTACATTAGGTTTTCCTCCAGATGCCCTGGCAAAACATCCATGTTATTTGTACTGTCCAAACAGAATACAATGATGCAAGCTAGCTAGCAGTCCCAGACATTATTTTCATGGAGAACCACAATTATTCATAATTGCCTGTGCATAAACACAACTGGTGCAGCTTGTGTCTTCCCTGGCTTTGGGCCAGAGCTGAGCATTCCTCCTTATAAAGAAAAACACACTGAAAACAATAGTGTACTGCTGCCATATGAAATGGTGGAATAGAATATCTCAGCAACTGTCTAAGTTAGGATGCATGGCCTAAAGCTGTACCAAACAAGAGGGATACCTCAGCTCCAGACTGACTCAAGTTAAGCTTTGACTGTATTTATAATCTGACAAAATTAAAAACATGATATCGAGAATAATTGTAATTTTAATTGTATTGACTGTAAGTTTGCACCTGTTCTTAAGGTGCAATCTCCATCTGATTAACATAGTCAGGCCTGTTACAGGCATGTTGCAATAAAAAAGTGAATGTTTTAAGACTGTTAGCTAGGTAGGTAAAACCAAAAGGAATTATTTGTGTTGCATCTACAGTGCACTGTTCTTAAACTTGGAATTAAGGGTAAAAGACTGGTCTTGTAATGAGAAGGTACTGCTATTGTATATTCCAGTGGCTTAAACTGACACCTTCAGTAAATATTGACCAGCTTAATTGGTTGATTAATTCAAGCAATGCTAGGTTTGCACTGCACACCCAATGGATAAGATGTATTATATCAAAATTTAAATGAATTAAAAAAACAGAAGTGCATCCTGTACACAGATGCAGTTAATGCAGACACATCACTACTTAAGTTCAGAACTTTTCCTGTGACACACATTACAGTGGGGAAGTGAGTTCATGAATCATGCCATCTCATTCCAACTTTCATCAACATCTCCACATTTGGAACATTTGGTAGTCTCAAGCGGAAATGATTATGAAAGCTGGAATGAGATGGCATGATTCATGAACTCATTTCCCCACTGCAATGTGTTTGGAACATTTGGTAGTCACCAACATGTAAAAATTATTTATCTTGTCTGATTGCCATGTCTTCCTGGTTGGTTGACTGGTTTTTAACTTTGGATCTTGACTGTGATTTTGTACTTCTGCCGTGTCTCATTGGCATGAACAGCCTCTCTGCTCACCTGCAGCAGCTCCAGCTGACCCGGGAGGTTCCTGCCGCTGCTCCTGCTCCCTCTCTCTTCTCCTGCATCAGCCGGAAGACAGCCACGTCTGCCACCTCCTGAATGTCCTTCTGACAGCCCGTTATCCGGAGTGAGCGAGAAGGTGCCATTGTATCACTCGCCCCTCCTCTTCTCCCACTGGTGTAGTCTTCTTCTTTGTGGGCAAGAAAGATGGCATGTTTCATTCCTGCACAGATTACCAGAGCCTGAACAATATAACAGTAATCGTTACCTTACCTTCATGTCCTCTGCCTTCGAGTCTCTCCAAGATGCCTTTGTCATCACCAGACTTGACCTCTGCAACGCCTACCACCTGGTCCGGATCCAAGAGGGGGATGAGTGAAAGACTGCCTTCAACATTCATATTGGACACTGTGAATTTGGTTATGCCATTCGGTCTTACTAATGCTCTAGCTGTTTTCCAGGCGTTAGTGAATGATGTGCTGTGTGACATGCCTGGCTATATGTACCTAGATGACATCCTGCTGTTCTCTTGGTTCCCAGTGGAGCAATCCCGGCACGTCCACCATGTGTTGCAGAGGCTTCTGGAAAATCACCTGTTTGTGAGGTCAGAAAACTGAAGTTTCACCAGGACATGTTGCCCTTCATTGGGTATGTGATCTCTGCAGGGGGGTGTCCACATGGATTAGCATAAAATCCAGGCAGTGGTGGACTGGCTCCAACCTGAGTCCTGCCATGAGTTGCAGAGGTTCCTGGGGTTTGCTAACCTCTATCACCGGTTCATTTGTGACTACAGTACTGTAGCTGCTCCTTGACCTCCTCCCTAACAAGGTTTTTCTGGTCCTCAGTTGTGGAGGAGACATTTCAGGAGCTCAAGAGGCATTTCACCTCCGCACCTACACTTGTTTAACCCAATCCTACATGTCAGTTTGTGGTGGAGGTGGATGCTTCTGATATGGGGGTAGGGGCCATCCTCTCTCAAGTTGCTGTCTGGGATAAGGGGGCTTCACCCATGGCCTTGTTCTCACGCAGACTGTTGGCATCAGAACACAACTACAACATTGGCAATCAGGAGCATCTTGCGGTCGAGCTGGCATCGGAGAAGTGGTGGCATTGGCTGGAGGGAGTGAAAGATCTATTTCTGGTATAGATTGATCATAAAAACCTAGAGTACCTGCTCTCCGTGAAGTGGCTCAACTCCCATCAAGCTCACTAGTCCCTGTTCTTTGTGAGGTTTAACTTCTCCCTCTCCTATCACCCGGGTTCCAAGAATGGCAAGCCTGATACCCTCTCACACCAGCACTCCACATCTTACTCCTCTTCGGGGGCCACATCCTTCTGGATTGCTGCTGGTTGGCAGCGGTGCATTGGGACATTGAATCTGTTGTTCACACTGCTCAAAAAGATGATGCTCTTTAGCCCACTAACCATCTGTTTGCTCTCCAGTCTGTCTGCTCCCAGGTTTTGCAGTGGAGGCATACCTCCATGCTGGCCTGCCATCCCGGGACTAGGCGCACCTGTGCCTTCATTATTCAGTGTTTCTGGTGGCCAGCAATGGAGGAGAATGTCGGCAGCTTTGTCGCCGCCTGCTCGGTCTGTGCCCAGAACATCACGTTGGACTCTGTCACTGGTTTGCCCCTGTCTGACGGTAATGCCACAATCCTCATGGTTGTGGACTGCTTTTCTAAGTCTGTGCACCTCATTGCTCTCCCTAAGTTGCCCTCGTCCAAAGAGACTGCTGAGCTCCTGATTCATCATGTGTTCAAGCTGCATGGCTTACCTGATGATGTGGTGTCAGATAGGGGGCCCCAGTTCACTTCCCATTTTGTTCTGTAAGTTACTGGGGTCTTCTGGTAATGTCTTCCCACCTTCCATGTTTCCTGGGTTAAGCCTGTCATCCGCAGTCCACTCTGCCCCCTCACAAGCCCCCCAATTGATGGATCCAAGGCATAAACAGTGTGCTGCCTGCTGCTGATGGGAGCTGGCGCTTGATTCATTTTTCTTTTCTGTTATTTTGGTTTTGTTTGGTGTTTTTTTTTGTATTTATTTTTTCCCGTTTCCTGGTCTGTGTGCTTTTGTTTTCATTGACCTTGTGTTTCCCCCACCTTGTCTCGTTATCAGTTACCTTGATTGCAAATTTGTTTCACCTATCCTGTTGATTACCTGTGTCTCGTTTGCTTGGTAGTCTGTATTTATACCCTGCCTGTTCTTTGTTTCATTGTGAGTTTGTGTCGGTTTTGTCTGTGTGTGCTAACAGCCTTTGTTATTGTGTCTGATCTTCTTACCTGTTGTGACTTCAGCCCATTTTGTGATTCTTTGTATTTTGATTTTGTCTGATTGCTGTGTCTTCCTGGTTTGTTGACTTTGCCGGCCCATTTTTTGACTTTGTTCCCTAGACTGTGATTTTGTACTTTTGTCATGTCTCATTGGTTTTGACCTTAGCCTTGCTTTTGACTATTTTTAGATTGTGTTTTCGGCTGCTTTAATAAACTTTGGTTTATTCGTATTCCGATCTGCACTTGAGTACTTTCCCTGAGACAACATCATTCTCCAGATGTAATGAATTTAGTATTTTATACTAAATTCATTGGATAAAGTACATTGGATAAAGGCTTCTAATAGGCACATGTAAGTGTATATGTATATAAATATCAACACAAAAATCTTAAATCATAAATATGTGGGGAACTGATTGAGGTTCCATTTGATACTTACAGCAGTTCAGAAATAATGACCAGGGGAGAACAAATTACAAAAGGAATAATTATTTCTTTTAATCTTTTTTAAAATTTACACAACAGATTCATAATTTTACAAATGATTTTGTAATAAAAATATATTTCTTTACAAAAAAGAGCTTGTTTAAATATCTTTTGTTTTGTTTATTTTGTTTCAAATGCATTGACATACGAGGAGTACCCAGCTGTATGGCAGACAGAATTGTAATGGTGCTGAAAGTGTTCATGGGTGTTTGCATTTATTGCAGTCATAAACGGCAAAACAAAGCAACAAAATCAACTGTAGAGAAACAACTGTCAGGATGAAGTTAAATAAATTGCATAACACAACTTTAAATGCAAACTGTTTATGCGAGAATGGAATAAAATAAACAAAAAGCAATACCCATGACAATGAAAGGAGAAAGTAGCAGCGTTGGATTCAAAAATTTTTGGTAGGCCTTGAAGAATTGAAACCATTTAAAGACGATGGGAATTTGGACAATAAATTACTAATTTAGAGGTTTTGAAACAGGCCCAATAATAAGGTTTTTCCACAGGTATGTATAAAAAGTAAAAGGTATTAAACTTGTTTCTGATTTAGCGTTCACGTTTTTTAATGAATAATGTCACTTTAAGATTACAAGTGTCAATCTCTCAAAGAATTTTCAGTCTTACAGTTTGGCTGTTTGTTTCAATGAGATGAAATCTAAGGGTTAATGTACAAGGCACTGTAATGAATTATATGTTTTTGAATTATATGTTTTATGTCTTTTCTCAACTCTTTCCTGTTACCACACCATAAATGGAAAATATATGTATGCCTGTCAGCACTAGTTTCATCAGTGATTCATGTAAAATAATGTAAGATTTAATTTACAAAATGAGATATGACAATTATAAAATATATGATCAAATATATATTATGTACGGTGACAGCTCTAAGCTCTAAAATAAATCAACTTCCATAACTTCAGAAGAATAGGATAGGGACAGATTAGAGTAGATGAATAATGAACAAACTATAAAATCAATTAATTAATTGTCTTTCAGAAAAGTGAATGATTCCCATAGTGTAAAAGAAGAAATTTAAGCAAAGCATCTCCATAAGGGAAGTTTAGAAATTAGGCCCAACAGTTAATGTATCTTTTTAGGTTCCCTGGATAAGACTGTCTGCCAAATAATAATAAATAATTAGACATCTGCCATATGGACTGAATCAGTTACAGACCATAAATCCATTAAATATATTTCTCAATGAAAGAATATTGACCTCAATACAAGTAATAGTTGTGTTTATGAAGTACATGTTAGGGTGATATTTGAAGTCAAACTCACATCGTCCTATCACTTTTTTAAGATTACTACATTAAAAATCTCCATATTTTCCACTGCTAATTCTATATTTTGTCTGGTCATATATTGGCCATATCAAACATAACTTCATCACAAACCTCCAATACTGGGGGATAATCCTGATTCAGTCCATTGGAGCTTGTGGAATGTGCCTGGAAACATGGAATTACAAAAATAACTGTGGAGAGGTAATACACAATGACAATTCAGAGTCCTACTCCTTTATTCTATCTGCTCCATATTCTGATATACAGAAAGGCCACTACAGTCAAATGCAACTGTCTCAATATTAAACAAAATTGATGCAAGTAATTGAATAAAACTTGGGGGGCCAGGTTGAACTGTAAAGCAATCTCAGATTAGGAGGGTTGATCTAGGATTAGGCTTCCTCAGTTCATTGCCAAACCATATCCATTATGAGCTCAATATTAAGCTGATTCTAGAGCAGTACTCCCACCCTGAAATTCTTTATGAATACGGACCCAGGTATTACTGAAACAGGATGCTGCCCATTCTCTGAAGTGAAAGGCATATCTGAATTGGCTATATTATCTCACGCCCACCCCATATGTTTTTTATATATTTATATATATCTATATATGTTTTATATATAGCAAAAAATATATGTGGTGAATGCTCCTCATATATATGCAAGTAGATTTACAGGTTCAGTTTAAAAAAGCACTCTCAGAGTGCATATCAGGTAAGGAAAGGAAGCTCCACTATGGTAGTGAAGATGGGTTTTCGCCAGTTGATACAGATATCAGTTGACGTTGGATTTTTATGTCTTTCCGATGCACATCGTTCATTGGTTCCTGAAAAGTGTGCTTTAAAATATCAGTGGACGTGCATCTTCTGGTCTCAGAAGCTAGACGACATTTAGTTTGGCAAAGCATTAGAACCAAAAAAAAAAGAGAGAATACGTCCATTTTGCCAACTTCATTAAACCATTGTGCAGACGGTGTTGAGGTTGGGGTCAAATCGAACGGCTTTTCCTTCAATGGATTTTGCGTTGGTGTTGTACATGGGGTTCTCAAAGGCTGCCTGGCCGTTGTTATTCTCATGCGGTGAGCAGCCAGAATACTGCATCTTAGGTGTGGTCCTGAAAAAAGAGAGTACATTTCAAACTGCATAAATTAGAACTTTTTCACACTTAGAAGCGAAGCAAAATTAAGCTTTGAAAATATATATATGCTTCTTTATTATTTATGACATCATGAAAATCAAGAGAAAAAGTCAATGACAGCAATCCAAAGTACTGTAGTTGGAAAGCAGTAGTTGAACATGTTATATTTTATTAGAAATAAAAAAGGCTTTTATAGCTGGGAAGCAAATGTAACATCAGTCCATACAGGAATATAGATTGAAACATACCCACATTACACTTGATACCCAACTCATATGCAGCTCCACTTCCATGGGAAAGCGTTAACAATCAAACACCACCAAAGCAGGTTTCATATTGAGTTCTGTATTCATATTCTAAGTGCAAATGGAGGAGCATTTGATTATGGTGGGAGCATGAGGAAGTGCAGTGGGAGTAAATGCTCAATTTGTTCTTCTGAACACCCCTGAAGCACCCCACTCACACCACTGCACAGAAACACGCCATGAATACTGCATGTTTACATATCTGCGTATGCATGTTACCGAGGAACGACAGTGACAAAGACATCACATTCACAGGGAAAACCTGCTCAAAATAAAAGTGTAACATATAAGGAGAGGTGCGGAAGGTGCAGAGTACATACCGCTGTTTATAGAGGTAAAACCCAAAGCCTGCAGATATCAGGGCAAGAAAAGGCACGAGGATTGCTATGGCAACAGAGGCACTGCTGGTACCAGAGGGAGCACTGGAGGAGTTATCACTCTCTGACACGTTCAGACCTAGGAGGGAAAGCATGTGCTTCTGTAAAAATACATCATTACAGCAAAATGGAACACACTAATTATCATTGTTAAGAGTGCTTTAGCAAAATCAATCATAATACGTATTCTGTATTATAAATGCAATCATATTGTCGTAAGCATAATCTTTGCTATAATCATCACAGTCATCTTCCTCTATTAATCAGTTTTAATTAATATAGTGCCATTTTCAATTTGAGTGTCGCAGAGCACTTCAATACATGATGTTCGTTAGCAGAAACTGCTCGAGGTTTTGAAAGATAATAAATGTAATATAATTTTGTTTCATTCTGTATTCTGCATTTATCAAAGTGAGGGCAGAACTTCATATGAACACAAAAGAAGGGGGGAGGCTCTCTTTGTTTTCACAAGCAGCACTGAAAGCTATGGGGTCGCAATTTGAACAGTGAGGAAAATACGCCCCACCCCCACCATCCCACAAATTATACCAACGTATCAAAGACTTGCGTTGCAGTTGCTCTAGCTTTGGTTACGCAACTTATTTTCTGTCTAAGGGATTACTGCGGTTCAGTAGTGCTCTCTTTCGCCTCGTTCTGAGATGCTCCCAGTGTTCCTTTTCACAAGAGAGATCTGTTTTTAAAGCAGGATTTATTGCAACACAGCGCAGGGAGTTAAGACAGAGACAAAGCGGAACTAATCCTGGCAAATTATGACATTTTTCAAAGTAATGATCACAGGTACCTATTCTTTGCAGTCCGAACTGCCCGTAGTCTTTACCCTGTATAAAGCCTTGAAACACATAGGTGGCACCATCAGGTTCTGCTGAAACCTGGAGAAAAGCAAGATACACGTTACCCCAACCAATGATAGCTGCACTTACCAAGGTTTATGGCCTCTGATATCAACAGGTAATGAATACACAGTACCATACCAAATCATGCAGGTTAAAAGGTATCTTTGGTGTCCAAAAGTAGAATTCTCAGAATCACAACATAAGGAAAAACCAATGTTACCATTTATCAGCATAACAGGGGGTTAAGCTTTCTTGTACTGCTTTATTCAATTTTTTACACCACACGATTCTTGGAAATTTAAAACACAGGCCAGTCGACACACAGATGTATAATACATAAGACAGTCATGAATTTCAGTTTTATTGCCACTAATGTGGCAGTATTATGCATGATCATACATCTGTAGTTACATTTTCAATCACAAAGATAAATGTTTCTGACTGTAAGGTGTTGGTACAACACCAGCAATATATTGATAGACACTGTAAAGTATATTAAAGATTACATATCTGAGGGAGACATTTGAATGTAAAAGTAGAAGTATGATGCCTTTGCGATGACTTATTGTACATATTTATCAACTTTCAAAGAGGATCATAGTGTAGTAAAACATCAGCCTGCAGATTCCTCTGGTTTGAAATATCACATGAAGTCTGACCACAATAAAACCAGAGCAATAAAATACTCATATATTTATACACACTACCTTATTATCACATTAACGTGCTATTGATGTTGAATTACCAGTCACTGCAAACATCTACAGGCAGTGATATGTGTTGCATTTCAGTGCACATTTTTGATGGCAATTCCAAAGCATGTTGCCTGTGTGAGAATATCCACCTAACTCAGTATAAACTTGTCATTCATGTGCTAAAACTGTTACAGTCTGTATGGAAACATGTAATTCTGCAGAGCAGAAGACAGTGCACGTGGTTGTTGAAATAGCAGTGGTCAGCATGGTAAAGCTCCACCCTGCGGGTTTCAGAGTACTTACAAAACCATCCATGGACCAGGTCTGGTCTTTAATCCTGCTCAGCACTACGTGAGACGCTGCTGTCGCATGGTACACAAAGAGCATTAGCCTCGCTTCCTGGCTTTTGTAAACTCCTGCGTTTCAGGGGAGAGGAACAGCACGATAAAGAAATTATCAGCACGCACCACAAAGACTCCCACATCCTCTCCTGTGATGGGCTCTGTCACCTATTATGGTTGTAAATACGCAAACAGTAGGTTTGTTTTTAAAAGGAAAAAATAGCAGGTGTTTGAATAATTCTGGAACTGGACTTTATTTCCATAAATACCCCTATTCTGAAGGGAAGATTTTTACTATACATTTTACCTGTTTTGTCTGGTTAGGAACTGGCACTAATATTATACCCCTGTGCTACCAGGATACCTCCCATGCCCACTCTGGGATTAGGGATGTATAAGATTTTGAAAGTAGGATTATAGTATGATAAACTATCATGGTCATGCATTATTCTCATATAACTATACACCTCATTGTACATTATCCCTAATGTATACTGAACTTAAATTGTGAGCAATCACTCGACAAAATGTGTTTTTCTTTTACAAGTAGACCCAGGGAGTTATTTTTCTATGTAGGGTACCTTCTATAATTCTCATAGTTTGGGAGCCACAGTTTATGGTTTTTTTTAGCGTGATTAATAGTGATAGAGGTTAACTGTAATAATACCTAATTGGGATCAGCCTTTGAACTGCATGCATTCCTCTAAACCCAACCAGAATGCAGTGATCATATTCACACTACCAGCCACACAGCATACTACAGGAGTGGTAGCACTTAGCAGAAGTGAGTAGCATCTCTCAATGACAACTAGTAATTTAAGTAACTAATGAAGGCTTTAATTTACAGCAATATATTCCGGAATTATGGCCAACTTGTAGCACTTTATTCCCATAAGAAGCCCATTGACTCCCACCACGGCGAACTCCTGGTTACAGCCAGCTAAAGACATAAGGCAGAATGGGATGACCGAGGGGTGGGTTTTTTTAATGAAGATGTTTGCTACATGCATGGCTTCATTTGATTATTCCAGAAGGCTGGATGTCTGCACTAAACGAGAGACTAATGATCTGGCCTGAAGTCCTGCGTCAGCCTTGTGAAAGTATTGATGGGGCCTTGAGTTTGAACAGAATTAGACTGTTCTGGTTCCACTGAAAATATTATATTAAAGATTCTACTTTGATGTAGTGTAATAATGTTTGATTTTTATATTGCATCCTTTCTCCTTTCTCTGTTTTTACATAACACAATTGCGTATTCTGTTCTTACTTTATCAGTGTGTAACAGCCAGTACATCATGTTCATTTTTGGTTACTTACCTCACTGTAAGACACAAACACAACTGACCAGTGAACATACATTAAAGGTCTTGCTCGCTAAAGACTACCCATTAAACACTACAGGTGCTTCACAGTGGTCAAAACATAGGTCTATTCTCTTGTACTGCTGGGCCATTTTTACTTACCCCTCTATTCTAAAATCACTTACATTCATCTCCCTAGTGACACTCCACTGTCTCTCATGTTCTGAAATACTGAATTCATTCCAACTCAATTCCTCTTTTTTTCCTGAAGGAAAGTCAGAGAGCTAGAATATTCCTGGGTAATCAGAATAATTATATATGCTTGCCTTTACTTCAGACTCCTCTGGCAATCTTATGGTCAATATTGTAATGGAAAATAGTACAGTTGTTAAGAATTCAGTGTCAGTGTCAGGAAAGAGAGAACGAGTTTGCAATTACCGTGAACGTGCGAATGGTATGAGGACTTCATGTTCTGAGGTCCTAGAAAGGTGCTATATAAATTCATTTCTTTTCATTTCAATTTTGCATACAAATGCAAGGCTGGAAGGATCTCTTCCCAGATTCAACAAAACTGAAATTTGCATGTTCTTTAACTTCAAGCAAATGTATTTTTATGCAGTTTATTTTATTGTCCCATTTTTTACCCAATTTGCAATGCACAATTACATTTACATGAAGTATTCATTGCTGCTGCCTCTGCTAAAACAACCTCAGACACATGCACACAAGTGATGTCAGCTGCTGCTCCTTTTCACATGGTATTCTACAAACTGACTTTGCACAGACAGGCAGAGGAATAAACTTTCATATCTGTGTCATAGCAAAGTTTATTTTTATAGCAGCCAGTATGTAACTGGCACATTCTACTGTGAAACTGATGCTTAGTTATTGAATGAACATGTAAGCAATTATTCAAGGTAATAAACTCTATTTTGGCGCTCTGCCATTAAATTACAGCTCATGTCTAGCTTTATGCAATCAAACTGTGGGCATTTGACTGGCGAATGATGAAGTGCAGACATCCCCGCCGACTGTATCCCTCCATCTCTTGGTGATTCTGAGGCTGATGATTTTCTAACCCACATGGCTGCCAACCACAGTCAGCACTGACACGGTGGAGAATCTATAACAGACCGTGAATCTCATCCACACTCTGGGACAGTGCCTTAACAGGATTAGCCTTCCAGCAGCCCCAAAGCAATTTTTTAAACCAAGTGTTACTTTTTCTGCTTCTTGCTCAATATTTCTCATCAATTTCAGTGACAATGTTAAGCTTACAACGTGTGTGAGACAAGTCAAAATGAAATGATCCCTTAAATTGGTAATTGGTAATTGCTGTGATGCTTGGTCCCAAACTCAAGGACCCAGGACTACAGCAGTTACACTGAATCTTGGTGCTGTCCTATAACTGTTTGAGAAAATAAAGGAGAACCCGGACAGCTGCCTGTCAGGGTAGTTGGGTGCGGCCACTGCCCCTTACCTGACAGCAGCAGCTCCATATGGCTGTTGGTCAGTGTTACGTTGACCCTCCCTGTGGTCATATTAAAGCTTGTGACGGTCAGAGTCATTGGGTGCTTCCGTCCTCTATATTCATAAGAGCCTTTCCAGATGTAGTCCGGAGTGAAGACGTCATCAGGAACTGAAATATGGAACATGGCAGCTTTTAGAACAAGGGGCAACAGTACATTTGCGCACTTCAAACAAAAAAGGCATTTTAACCAGTATTGGACTTACAGATGATAAAAATATATCCAAACTCATTAAAAACTCTCTGTAATGTACATTTTCTTATGAAACACCCAAGGGTAATTCTGCCCCATCAGAACTAAATAAATGAAAAATTAATTAAATGGAGATCAGTGATCTTTGTTTAAAATGACACATTTGTTAATCAAGCACAACAATTAAAAGACTGGAAGATAAAAAAGGGAGAAATGAAGTATTAATTATAGCCATGTTGCTTACCATTTATTTTTGGACTCGGTGTTCCTGGTACAGGTTTAACTGGTTTCTCAGATAACTTTGAGCCAGCTAAAATTAAAAAAAAAAAAAAAAAAACATGAACTCTAAGTAAATTTACTCTCCCCTCATATTGGCTTTGGAGAAAAAAGCTGTGGTTTTGTCTAACAGTGACGTTTGTTTTTGTTTTTTCACTAAAATCTGAGTATTTCATTGAGTGTTTCAAAGGGTATCCGAGGGAGAGATTAACACATTTCAGGATGCCAATAAAGATGGAGCACTCAACAGCCTGTTGCTGAGCAGCAGTGGACAGAACGCATTAGGCTACATCAAACTGAAAATGATGTACTGTTTTCACACATATTTCCAGGCCTGCAGATTTTTAGCTAAAAAACACATAATCAATTTAAATCACAGACTATATTATAGACATTGTACTAATGCTTTTATCCAGTGTGTCTTACAATATGAGATTAAGTGCTGATAATTTAATGTAGGCCTAACATGATAATTCTTGCAATATCAAGGATGCAATTAGTGCTGAGTGTTTCAGAAAGTAAGCATTCATATATGACTAGAGCAAGAGGGTAGTCACGATTACAATGCAGCAAACCAAGCATTACATTCGAATGCATTCCTAAGGTAACTAAAAAACATGACAGGCAGAAAGATGTCCATTTCAAATTGTTTCAAATTACAAGCGAATAATGGAGTTCCTAGTCATTTCTCATGATAAAATATTTAGATGTGATTTGCTGGAAAACTTGCTTCAGAGATTTCAGATTTTATTTTTTAACATTGGTACGAAGTCATTTCATAACGTCACATCTTTTCTGCATTTGCAAGGTGCCAACTTAAATTAGTAAATGTGATCTCCCCCTGCAAATCCTCAGACTCCTGTTTCACCAGCACAAAATCAGAAACTGTTAACAGAACATCCTTCAGCTTGACCAGCAGATGTTGTACTCTGCGGTTATCCTGTTGCCTGCTGTGTGTTTCTGCAAAGTGTGTGTGTCAACTCAGAACACTGAATTCCCCAGTGCCATGCACAGAGACACATATTATGTGCACACACCACACATTTACCCACTACCCAGGCTACAACGAAGACTAGTGGTGGACTACAGAGTGGAGAAGAACAGGACTTGTGGCTAGAGGGTTACCACTTTTTTAACACCCTGTTTTTTCCCCACCCATACTGAGCTATGCTATCAGCCTGACCCGAGCTACCCCCTCCCAAAGACTTTGTATGCAGCAGCCAAACACATGACTTCCTCCAATTCATGTGATGACAAGAATCTCAACTGTACAAAATATTGTCTATGCTGTCAGAGGTCAGCTTGCTAGAGGGTGATGAAACTGATAATATACCCGCCTGGACCAGTGTTTTTTTTTTCAGGCAAGGCTGAGCTACCTGTTGCCTCTCAAAAGGGGAATTTTGGTCATAGCCACTAAGGAAGCAGCAAGTGCTATAACACCCAGTCATGGGACACCATGAACATGCACTGTTACCCTGTGAGCCACCCAAAAGGCCTGGTTAATGAGTTTTAGTGATGGATGGTGCACTCTTCCCATGTCCTTCAGGGAGGTTCATAACCTGATCAGCAGCAGGGGTGCTGGTTGCTCTGGTTAAGGGTGCCTGGCAGACAAATAAACACCCACCTACTGCTATTATGGCTCTATGTCTTATCATAACAAAAACCTCTGAATCCAGACTGGAAGATGTGAACTCATAAAAGGATGGCAGAGCCCAACGCCTCACCTCGGCACACCGGCATCTTCCCAGTCCATGTTCCGTCGGCCCGGCAGACCCGGTGCTCGGATCCCCCTGCCAGGAAGAAGCCATCCTGGCAGCTGTACACAAGGGTGTACCCAAACACCGGGAGGTCCATCCCCACCACATCCACATGGGAGGGGCCCTCTGGCTGCTTACAGGAATGAGCTGAAACGGGAGGAGTCGGGAGACAGGCTCTAATGAAACAAACATGCTACCTAGTACTAATAGAAAGTAGACATAACAAAGTAATGAAAGTTAAATCATAACAAGTGGAAACAGAGTGCAGTAACCTTGAGAATTGACAGCACTTCATCTATCATTCCATATTGAATTAAACTGCAGGCAACTGGCAATTGTCTGATCATCTTTGAAAGTATCACTTTGTATTATTGTATCACTGACAAATATTAGGCAGGAAAGCAGAGTATGTCTTGCAATGAATGGATTTCTGAATTTCCACCTTGTGTATGTAATTGTATGTGTAGAGTCTGATGCAGGTGATGAAATGGTATCACAGCTGAAGATCAATATCTCTCCCATGGTGGATGTAAGCATTTTACTGAATGCTTCATTCTGACATTTTTGACTGATTCACAAAGGACTAGATGAATACAATCAAATGAAAACAGAAAACTACATTAAAATGACAGACTAATCGATTGCATGCCAAATTCCACGGCAACAGGAGTTACCCTTGCTTTGCACTTCGAAGTTATATCAGTGCCAAAATACTGTAATTACAGAGAGGATTCTGTACCAACTTTTTAACATTTTTAGCTGGAAATGCATGTTATTTTTAACTGCCACAAAAATAAAAATCTAATCTATTCAGATAAAACTGAAATATATACAGTAATAAACTACGGGCAAAGTAGACTGCATTGCATTGCAAAGTGCAAGTGAAAGTTTTTTAAAAATATGAACAGCACTGTAATAAAAGTAAACTTCTGAATTAAGTAACATAATATAAATAATTTATTCAATCATCGATCTACACTAAAACAAACCAATTTAGTTTATATTCTGATTTAAAATGTATTCAATAGAAGTTACAGTAGTAAGATGAATGGGTATTTAAAGTTCAGAGCTGTAATGTTTGTACAGACATATTTTATCATTCCTTTGAGTATTGACTAGGGGAGCATCATTAATGAAAGCGAAAGGAACCTGAATGATAAATATATTCACCACACATTATCTATCATGCCACCCAGCCCAAAATGAAGAAGGATTGAGATCAGATAGTGTTGTATGCTTTCCAAAGTTGTCGCTTTCACCAGAGAGAAGTTTGGGAACTAATGGAATCCATTTTTTTTGTATTGTTGCCATTTCCCAGTTCATGTCTGAACAATAACAAATCAATCCTGTGGACATTGTTTTTTTCTCCTGTGTTGGTATTCACAAACTCTGCTCTCCAATCTAAAGTAAGTGATTTTAGGGATGAATTTGTCATTACCACTAAGTCAGCCTGAATGAAATCTTTCTCAGTATTTGAAAAAAAGATAATTTGTGGTTTTGAGATAATGGAGGAAATTAGAAGAAATGGCATGAACGGAAAAGGGACACTGATCAGAAATCTTTAGGCCTTGTGAGAAAAACTTTGTGAAAGACTCATAGTATCGAAATAAGAACGTAATTTCATTTTGGTGATTTGTACAATTATACACAGCACGCTTTAATTATAATTGGATGAATAAACTCCAGTCTGTCTGTTGAAATCAAGAACCAGCTGTTAATGCATTGTGTCAGCTACGTTCCTCCTGATGCATTTTTCATGACTTCTTACTTTGAGTGGCACTGTGACAGGGAAAGAGTGAATAATCTGCATCTTCAAAAGAGATGGAGGAAAAGAGGTGACATGGGGACAACATGGCTAAAAATGTTTCATTCCTGGAACATTTCTGTTAACTTAGGGTCAACTTTCTCAAGGTTTAAATTTCTATGCTTTCCTGGTCGCCTTTGAACATTATTCAGTTTTGTTATACCAGGTAAAACTGCTTGAATTATGGATACTAAATTTATCCCAACAAAAATGATCTGTGTAAAGAAAATAAACAAGTTACTAACACAAAAAAACACAATTCCACAATCTGTATTTACATTAAAAATGCCCAAATTTTCACAAATACAATTTTAAGGATATAAAGAAGTGTTCATTAATCCTTCTCTCATTTCCCTTTTGGTTTTCTTCAAATATTGTGTTACATAAAAGGGAAGTGATTGTATATTGAATACCTGAATATATACTAGTCTATCATATACATGCTTTCAAAGCAGTTGCTGTATGCGGTGAGGTGGAAATGTATTCATTGTCAGTGTACATCCATTGTTTCTTGAGGTTTCCTCTCAGAATTGGGACCTTTGACCGTGTGAGTGTCCCACAGGTGTTTTACAAACTGTTGACTCTTTTGTCCTGCTTACACTCTCAGTACCTGCTCTCCAGCCTAATGTAAGAGGATCCTCACTGTGTTAGATAGCCTTTACACACAGAGCTGTAGTTTGATGCCTGTCCCCTTGTCCTCTTTTTGTTTTCTCATTAAAGTTGTAGTGAACTCACAGAGGGAACAGTGTTTTCTTTTGTTCTGTGTTTTCTGTTGTATACATTCACTTCCTTTCCCAGAGGCCTGCCTCCCATTGGGTCACAGCACACAACAAAAACAAATCAGATTCGAATAATCTTCTCTCACTACCATGGCCTTGGACTTGCCATTGGTGTGTGGCTACAGCCTGGCACCATGAGAGCCTCGGTTACTTAATGTCACCTCCTAATCACAAACTCCATTTTGAGCTTTCACTGCATTGGATGGAGGTCTCTGTTTATCATATTTTGCATTGTTTTTCTTATGTATTTTCTCTATTTGTGACTTATTATGTGTTATTCACTTTAATATGTATATCAGTACACAAATTAAAGACCAATTTGAATTAGTTAGATGAATTATGTATAGAGACAGAGCACAAAGATGAAAGAAGAAGAGAAAAGAAAAGATGCTGCAAGGTTCAGAGAGTAATTTTGTAGATGACTAACATCAGTGAAATATGACTTGCATTTGCAAAATAATTTTTGAATTATTTCCATATAAATATTGTTAAATTGAGAAATATGTTCTCGCGAGCGAATGTTTTTTGGCTGTGTGTTCGCAGTCACTCTTCATTTCCAGGCCTGGGAGCCCTGCGGTGGAATGCACTGCTTTCTATGCTGCGTGCGGCACATCTGGGGAAATTATGGAAATCATTTTTAAAATCAAGTTTTGTTAGAGTTTTTCCCCATGACATTAATTTAGGAAGCACTCATTGTACCTGCTGGCGCTAAGCAACAAACACACTCCGCTGCCACAGGTGCAGCAATACACAGCCTAATATCTCTGCATTAAACAGTGCTCTATGTGAGCAATGTCTGGTGCCATTTTAGGTACATTTATCAGGTCCGAAGGCATTGATAATATGAAACCCCTCTGATGCTGCAGCAGTAAGGGTACTTACCAGACTCTGGGAAGAGAGCTTTGTTTTCATAGACTGAAGCGAGCTCTTGGCACACACTTGTGCGATGGGCGCAGGTGATGCAAAAACACAGAAACACGCCTGGAGGTTAATAACAGAATGACAGAGAGCTTGACTCACGGATGCACTCGGGCTGGGACCCGCTCCAGGTGAAGTCGGGCTGACACAGTCGGGTGGTTGAACCCTGCAGAAGGTAACCGGCCTGGCACTGAAAATGTATCACACTGCCCACCTGTGACAGAGGGACAGGGATCTTACTGACCACATAAAACGTTTTTTTTTTTTACTTCTATTCAGCCTGGACAAAGTTGCAATGTTCTTTAGAGAATAATGAAAAGGTGCCGTACAGACTTATACAAGTTCCCACAAATATCAGACACACATAGCAATCAATATCATCTTGGCAGAAGGTCTGTGCTATTTTTTCATACTGATACTAAGGGAAAGTTTTGGTCTATGTTCACAAAGCCTCCATAAAGCATTTAAAATTAACTGCTGAATTATTGGCAGCCTTGATGAAGATAAAGAACAATAAAGCCTGTACAATATAAACAACACAGATAATGAGCTACATTTTATGCTAGAACAGCTGGGAAAACAATATTCTTTTATTCTAATACATTCACTCTGAATAAATGTTTTTTTTTTAATGTGTAATATTACTTTATTCTCAACAGTATAGTTGTAAAAGTTATTGGCATCCATAAAAAATATTGAAATTCAAGTCAAAGTGAAATCTACGAAAGATTTACACCTATTTGAGTCCATCTTAGTCCTGAGGAACTGTATTGGGCCGTTCTTTGACTTCCTGTTCACTATTAACTCACTATAAAGCTGCTATAGTGAAAAGAGAGGAGACAAATTTCAAAGCTGGTGAACTGCAGAGGTTGTTTGTATCTGGGGATCACCAAGTCTCCAAATCAACAGTTTAAGCCACATCCATATCAACAGGCTGTGTGGAAGGGTTGCCAGAAGAAAGCCCTTATTGAGCACAATAAACAAATTGTAGCCCTTGGAGTCTGCCAAATGGCATTGGCACTTTGACTCAGACTGAATCCTATGGTTGGATGAGACTAAAATTGAGTGTTTGGCTATGAATACCAAAGGTTGCTTTGGTGTCTGAGGAGGGATGCATACAAAGAGAGGATATATGGTGGTGGATTGTTGACTTATGGGGCTGTTTTGCTGCCTCTGGACCTGGAGCTCTTTTTAACATAAATGGCATTGTGATCTCCAGTAAGTAACACAAAGATTTGCCAAAACCCTGTTTGCCTCTGCCAGGATGCTGAGACTTGGCAGCAAATGGAGGTTCCAGCACATCAATGATCCCTAACTCACCTCAAAGTCTGCACGAAATGGTTGAATGAAAACTAAATCAACAGTTTGCAATGGCCATGTAAAGTCATGGCACTTAAACTGGACTGAAAGCTTGTGGTCTGAATTGAGGGCAATCCATAAGTGCAGACCTAAGGACATTAAGGATCTTAAAAGGTCTGCATAAAGAAATGGTTCTGTACACCACCCAGCATGCTCTACAATATTATTAATCATTAAAGCAACAGGCTCACTGCTGTACTGAGTACTTCCTAAAAACAGGGCTGCCAATAATTTTGACAACAATGTTTTGACAAAAACAGTATAATGCTTATGCTTAAAACATTTTAGAACAATTGTATTAAAAAATAATATGATTCTCCTGTGTGTTTGGCCGTAAATTATAGCCAATTATAATTTATTATTTGTGTAGATTTTTTTGTGCTTTTTAATCAAGGATGCCAATCATGGAGTTAAATGTGTAGTGCCTTACTTACCATAACAGAAGATGTTCACAAATCATGTGCATTTGCTCAGGAATTTCTGTCAGAGTGCTGACCTTCAGTCAAGTGACATTACGAGTAATACCACATTTGAGAACAGTACTTAACATAATTGACCATATTTTGCAGCAGCACTGCTAAGTGACTGTACCACTTCCTTCAAGCACCCGCACCACACTGTTCAAAGAATTAATTTCCATAATTCAAAACATAACCATCACAAGAATATGTAATAAATAACACATCCAAATGACTTTTTACTTTGTTTTATTCACCAATGACAAAGATTACACATCTGTCTGTTTTTTAAATGTTAAGGAGTATGTTTTGCTGTAACAAAAATATTATCCAGTTTCACACTATCATCATGAGGCATTGAACTGTCTATGGCTGGGGGCCTGCATTATCAAGGCAACATTGGCCTTAACCTTGCATCGGTGAAACATTGGGTAAGCCAGTTAAACTCATAGCTCATCTCATTGATCTTTGGCAATGTCTCCTGCACTGGGCAATTTTGGATTTTAGTCACATCTGAAGTGTGAAAAATAGTGGAGGCTATGTGAACTGGAGGATTCATGTGTGAGCCAGTTTTCTTCACCCTGAGTGTGTAAAGGGAGGTATGCACTCGCTCTAATAACACTTCTAGCTATGTTCTTGTGTATGGGTGCATGAAGACAGAGAAGCTCAGATTAATGTATACATGGTTCTACAAAAGCACACTTCCTCATAACTATACCTACATCTGAGGACATTGTCATGGGAATCCTGTTGGCAAAAAATAGAATCATTTTTCACATCATTTTGTTGCAATGTTCAGTTCTAAATTAAAAGCGCTGAACATATTTTACTAAATTTGGATGACTAACTGCCCATCAAATTCTGAGTAACAAACCAAAATGGGGAGATAAGATACCATGATAAATTTCATTTTCAATGGATTGTCATTCAGCTTCACCACACCAAGCCTGATAAACCTCATGGGGGTGGTTAAAGAGCCACATGGCTCCATCTCTGGAGCGCATGACCCCACTCCATCAGTTAGCACAACTTCTCAGCCCAGCCACACACAATGCCTACCCTGTGCAAAACATGCTCAGATAGGCTTTAATGAATAAATAAAAATATACATATATATGTTTGCAATCTTTAATGATTGTACTTTGAATGCACTCTCTGCTGAATTTCAATGATGAAAAAAGCTGGAGTGAGTTTGGCAAAATCGTGCTGACATGGCAGCAAACGCACAGCTCGGAGCTGCCTGTGGACTGTGTCTTTTCATCGCTTTGCTGCTGTGTTAGCCTGCATTTAGCAGTCTTGCTTGTTTTTTTTTTAATCTGCAGTATTATGCTCAGAGAACATTGACATACAAACATTAATGATTACAAACATATAGATTTTTCATATTCATTCATAAAAAGCCCATTCTAATATTATTTTTTTGCTGTCAACCCTGACCGCACTCTGTTATGGCTGATTCCTCACATAGTCCTGAGCCTACAATTGGGGTTGTGCACTTGGGCACTGATTAATCAAACATCACTGCAGGAGCTCTTATTTCAATACTGGGCAGTTGGAAGCCACAAAGTAGAATTAAACAGGTCAAGAATTAATGCATTTCTGTTATAATTAATTTGATGAATACTGGGCACAAAGGTTATATTAATGACACAGTGATGATATCTTCCCAGATTCATAAGTTCATCCTTAAGAGTTTGGTGAATGAGTTCCTGTTTCTCTTCAGCATGAGCTAGATATTTGTGATATGCCTGAAATTTCACTGTTTCTATGAAACATTGTCAACACCTGAGCACACAGTTTCTATCCAGCATCTCTGGGCTGTGCTTTCTGCTAACTGGAAGCAAGTCTTGCAAATGGCTGGGAATGCTATTGATGTGAATGCAAATTTGCGATGAATTGCAAAACCTTGTTCAAAGCTATGCATGTGGCAAATTTGTTATTATCTCTCTTCAGCAAATCAAATTAAATTTGTGCCAAAGGCAGCTCTCTCATGTTTCCTGACGAGGTTTGTGTGTGAACATAAGGACATAAATGATCACGTTGGTGTGGATCGTGATAAAAGCAGCGTTTTCCTGCCCATTGAGCAGATGCACTGGGAGATGGCAGGCGTGTGTCTGCGGGTCCTGCCGCGATGAAAGCATGCGCGCGGGAAACCCCAGTGAGATACCGTAGGGATGTGGCCAAGGAAGCAGCTCAACAAATGAGAGTCTGCCTCCTCTTCCCTTCCCTGAAATTCTCCTCCCCTGTCAGATGGCAATGTTTGAATTGCATTGGATAAAGCTGTGTTTCAGGCGAAAAATAATTATGCTGCTATTTACTACCTAATGGGAGCGAGCTGAGGCTCCAGCTGGCTGTGCTGGTACCTTGTAGTGTGTGCATGCAATAACTATATGAAACATGATACGTAAAATGTGTATTAATGGCAGTGTGGCTCACTACATTTCATAAGTGATAATAAGACAGTTGAGACCAGCAGACTTTGAGCAGGTGCATAACTGGAATTGCTTTGCTAATTTCAATGAATGCCATTTAAGTAATAATCAGGTAAAGCCAAACGTATATCCCAACATCACAGCAGGAATGCAGATGTGTGAGATCAAAGATGCATAACTTTCCCTGGACAGGGGTTAAAGGGGGGGAAAAAAGCAAAGTCCAAGTTTTACAACAACCTTCGAGCAAAAAGCTGGATGGAAAGTAAAGAAATAAATCAATATATTGATGAGGTTGAATGAGGGATGGAGAATTAATCATCTGACAACCAGATAGAATTGTGTTAATTACTCACTACATGCTGTTTATTAGATACCATGATTGTATTTGAAATTGTGTCCTTATCACTACTCTTCATATTTCTACACTAAAAACATTTGCGGAATAAATATATTGTGGTTATTTCCAGCGCTCCACCAAAATATTTACCTAAGATAACTGTGGGCTCTAATATGTGGGTGCCAGAATCGCTGCTAAAATGGAAAATGCAAAAAGGCTATACAAACAAACTACAGTGAAGCATGTACAATAAAATCCAACTTCTTACCGTTTCATTATTCACATAAAGCTGTGTGCTCTCTCGTCTGGCTTGGTCTTCCTCTACTCATTTCATGCTATGATTGCAAACTTATTTCACTAGTCTGTCCTTACATTACTTTTTATACTTTTTACTGAACTTCCATAAAATTGGGGACGATATTAAGTATCATTGAGTCTTTCATCTATTATTCAGATTTTGAGCCAATCATGGTTGTCAGTGCACTGAAACACCTGCAGACTGTGCTTTCAGTAGCAATAATGTTATATCTTACATATATCTGTCTCAAAGTCTATTACTTCTAAAATTTGATTTTAATTTTTATAGAGCAAACTTTGATAAGAAAACCGCAAATGAATACTATAAAACTACATATTAAAGCTTGTGTACATAATTCTTTAAAACACAACAAAAGTATCTTCACCAGACAGCCAAGCTATCAATTTTACTGCTCACTCAGTTTTTTTGTGCACTGTCTGAATTTTGCTGATTTCTCATGTTCTGGCTACCTTTTTTTAGAACATGCGAACACACATTACATGAGAAAACCTTGAGCCCAAAAATGCAGGGAGCTGTCCTAACATTATTCCATGATGTATAAGGCTTGAGTTTATATTTTATATGTGCCCAGGTTTCAGTCTAGGAACCTGCAGTTAACAAATGTGCAGTTTACTCAATAACACAAATGATAATAGGTGACAAGTGTTTGTGGATTAGAGTGTTAAACAGCTTAATTATGATAATATCCAAGCTTATTAGCTTTGATATTAGCCTGGCTTCCATTTTAACCTGATGTTCTGTTTTCAACTTCTGTCCCCATAATGGGAGGAGCTAACACATGATGTCAGTCAATGACTTTATGGGTTTCAATAAGTGAGTCACATCACTACTGAAAAACCTTGCACAGTTAAAAGCATCATTTCCCATGGTTTGTTGCCTAACAGCACAAGAGACAAATGGCACTCTAAAGACCTGATTCAATTTGTCATGTAACAATGATAAAATGTGCTGCTTCAAATCTGCGTCTCTTGGAGAACTGGG
Organism: Albula goreensis; assembly: GCA_022829145.1. Taxonomy (NCBI): domain Eukaryota; kingdom Metazoa; phylum Chordata; class Actinopteri; order Albuliformes; family Albulidae; genus Albula; species Albula goreensis. The sequence goes on from CM040760.1 coordinate 10,385,673, forward strand.
AATCGAGCACATATTGTACATACATAAGGCAACAAGGACAAAACAAAACAGCCAGACCTGTAGGGGATCCTGTATGTATGTATGAACCATTATGAAGTCATCCAGTATATCTGCCTTTCGTCTGTATCTACGTCTGTTTTTACCACCACGGTGCAACTAATGCAGTATTTCTAATACAAAATTCAAGGACGTTTAAAGTACCTGCAAGGATCATTTTCAAGCTTGAAATATCTATGGAAAGTTTAATAAATATATAAACAGAAAAGCACCTTCAAGCACACTGAGAAAAAATCAAGACCCATACATCTGAATTTTTCACATTCAAATGAACACTTTTCAAGGTTTTCAATGACCTGTGGGAGCACTGCTTTTTGTAGTTTTTAGTCTGTTACATTCCCTTCTCCCTCTGTAATTTTAAAATACTTGTTCTTTTTTTTCATATGCCAATTAGAAAATTGTGATATTTTTAAGGCTGTATGTCACATCCACGTGTTTCACAATCATGGAGGTCCAGAAAGTTGCATTTCAGTGAATGACTAGTTTGGCAAGCTAATTTATTTTTCTCACTTCCTCCTCAAACAATTCCCCATATGTCATGATGTATGGTCTCCAATATGTAGTGATTCCGTTTGTTAAGTCATGAAACAAATGAGGAGACATCGCCTTTCCAACTAGCTCCAGGAACTGGCACCATCACTCCTCTGTACTTGTGTTTTTTGGAGGATTTTTTCCAACAAAAACAGGGCCTGGGATTCAATCAAAATTTTTCCTTAACTTTGGCTCACAATTAAATGCAAGTGTCAATTTTTAGCTTCACCAACACAGTTTGGAGAGTTGAGCAATCATGAAAATTAACTGGTAAAACTTCTTGTAGAGAAAAAAGCAAAGCACTCACATTCATTTGTAAGAAAAAGTTAATTGGGTGTAGTGGGCCTTCCTGACAGAAGGGAATGAAACCTTTACTGGCACTTATTCCCTTCACTGTTACAGCTGGTATTTAGAGATGGTCTGCATTTCCCAAAACACATACTAATACTTTCCATTTTTATGGGAAATGGTACCCAAAACGTATTTGCTAAAGTTATAATTCTTCGTCAGATACACAGAATCACCATTCATATCTGCAAATTGTGGAGAACACTATTCATAGCTATTGCATAGTGGTATATGACTGCAACACTTTATTGAGCAGTTCTTCATAACCTGTATCAATACAAATAAGCATATCTTAGTGAACCATGGCATGTCCTGCATAGATGTTAATGTATGCTGGTGAATTATTTTATTCTACATTCGCTAATGCTGTGCAGGCTATTGTAAAATGTAACTAGTACATACTGACTTGGGAAAATGTACTCAATGGACATGATTTTCCCGTCTGATTATCATCTGATATCAATCGCAGTTGACTGTTTTGAGATAAAATATTGTGGGTCTTGTAAGTCAGCTCACATCCTAACAAAGTCTGTTTTTGAGTTCCCTACATGGACAAGTCAAATTAAACTCCTTCCTGTTTTTTTCAGCCATAAAACTCAAATGCTGTTGTGATTAAACTGCTAAAACCGGCAGTTATGTAATCAGATAATAAATATTGAAAACAGCAGAGACGGAGAGTCTCCATGCAAAGGGTCCATCTTGTCCTCACTGCACATTGGTGGTAGTGAATTTCAGAGAAGGCAGAAGTTTTCCTCAGTCTCAAAGAGAATTTAGCGTGTCTGTTGATTTTATCGAGGGGGAACACTGGGGGACAGGATCCCACCATACACTACCCAACCTCTCTAACAGTGGATGCCAAAGGAATGTTTCACTAAACAGACCAGACTGCCAAACCTGGCCTCAATCCCATTTCAGGACTCCCTGTACTCATTCCACAACCTATTGTACTTCAACACATCCATTAAGCACCAAATGTCCTAACCAAAACAGATATAGGTTTTCAAAAGTGATTTCTACACAGTACTTTTTTAAAAAAAACTCAATTTAAAAAATGTAAATTTTAGCTATTAGTTACAATAAGGCCTTGGTTTTATTTATAAAAAAGGAATAAACATGATTTAAAAAAACAGATTAATTTGCATGATAGCATGAATACTGCTCTGAATTTTTACAAGATGGGGACAAAGCGGATGATGTCCTCCATGTTGGGACTAACTGTGCTGTAAATCACTCCATTTCACTCTCCACACACATTGTTGATAAAGGATGTTTGCTTGATTATTATAGAGGTGTGTGTGTTGAATGATGGCTCAATCATGTGACATAGGGTTATTTAAATACATAGACTGTCAGTCATATAGACTGTCTGTCATTGGACAGACATAGCTCCTCAGTCACCACAGAAGAGGGATGAACCTCCATCCATCATTTTAAAGGTAGATATTATCGTTTGTCTCCATAATGAAGTCAGCCATCACTTTCACGCTACCTTGAAGCCTGAGGTTCTGTTGAGACCTCCGTGTCGAGGGGTTCCAGGGTTCTCACACGTGGTGCGGGTCGGTTCTAGGCAGGAAGAAATCAAACGTCACATCTTATAATTAAGAATTACTACAAGTGGTCTTTTACAAGAAATGTCTTCATGACTTTGGTCAGGCACTGTGACCCGAGTCAACCTGAACTATCAAAGAGCACCCTCTGTTGGCTGAAAAGGGCAACAGAAGCCACAAACTCTACAGTCAAAACATGTTCATAGCCGTATTCTGCTTTACCTGCTTCTCACAGTCTTTTATTTTGCAGAGGGTATCCCATTTGAGAATGCTGGAGAGAATTGATTTCAGTTGGCCTACTTTTTTGAAGTAATCCTAACAATACAAAAGCTGTTCATCAGATATTCTGCCTGCATTGTCAATGAATAACTTGGGTAATCTATCAACGTAAGCTGCAGGGCAGTGATTTTCATCAGCTCGAATTAAAGCATGATCATTCTGCTGCGCAGAAGACAGCAGCAAGTCTACACTCCCTGAATACACTGTAGTACTTGAACTCCAACGTAAAAGGACAAACGAAACAATGGAGCATGTGAACAGATGATGGAAGTCTTCTATAAGGCAAAATATGTGACTGGTGTTACTTAAATTATAACAGAATGACTCATTGCAGAGTGATTCTCCACTACATTACAACACAGTCCACCACATACAAGCCTATTTTTAATTCAAGGTGCACTATAAATATATAGAATGGAGGTAGGGGTGACAGAGGAGAAGAAATGTCCTTACTGTTCAAATGCCATTGAACCTCAAAGAAAAGTAGGGAGTAAAACATCTCCACTGCATTTTCCTTATTATATCTAATTTGAGCTTGAAAGAAAACATGTTTTGATAAATAAAACTATAACAAACTGTTGACTTTAAGCATTGTAAAGACAGTCGAGGTGTGTTAAGCCCCAAATGGGCGGAGACATTGTGTGTTTTGGATATTTGCCGATTATAACCTTTAACTTTGCTTGTATGTAGAGTGCAAAGCGCCTTGATTGGTTCACACCGACTAATAGTAACCAATAATTGCACTGCATGTAATTATCCCTCGACAGAAAACTCACTTCAATGACTGTCGTGAGGTTCTTTTACAAATATTTTTTATGTGAATATTAATCTGTATATGGATCCTGGTTTGTCATGAAGGAATACTTGGTGTGAATACAACTGAAGCCATACAGAGAGTGTTTTGTGGCAAGCAAAATCAACATTGCAGCCCCAGGCAGTGAATACAAATCCAAAAAATGTAATCATAAATGGTCTCATTGCTTAAGCTTACTCCATATGGATTTGTATTTAATTTTTCCTCTGTGCTGGTGGCACCCCTGGCTGTTGTCTGTGTAAACACTCCCATGATGCACTGCTGTACCTATGCATCGCGGCTGGGTCCCACTCCAGGTGCCGTCGGCCTGGCAGATGCGCGTCGTGGAGCCCACTGGGACGTAAGGGACACCGCAGCTGAAGGACACCTCTGACTGGTAAATGAAACTGCGTCCCTCTCTCACACCCTGAGCGGGAACGCCAGGGTCCCCACAGAACTTGGCTGCAAAAAGAGTACAGAATAGAAGATTTAATGCATTACTGTATGGCACGCATAATTTAGAAGGCATTATGTGAAAGACATCATTTCAAATGATCTAGATCCATCTCTCGACAGTGCTTTCATAGGGGGCTGGGTTGTTATTTGCGTTATTATAGCCCTTGATTGGTTGAGAAGTTGAGCTGCTCAAAGTCCATTCATCAGCTTTAGGTCAGTTCTGCAAGGACCCGTATAAATCAGAAGTGTTGAAATTACATGCAAATATCAACATGAAAAGTAACTTTGAAATGCATCACTAAAACCCACAGGAATGCGGATGTCCAGAACCAAGAGGCACCAATAATGATTCACATCATAAGAGAAGGAGGAAAAATAGTAGCATCAAAGTATGCAGGGTCCGTTGTCTCTCTTATCGAGTTGCTAAAACATTAATGCCAGGCAACTGGAAATATCTTTTGATCTGAGATTTTTTATTTACTTACTAGATCATAACTTGGTCTCACATGATGCAACTTTTTTACCATGGTTACAAGATAACCTCAGCTGTAGTCATCTGTACAGCAGAAACTTTGCATTGCTTTGTGTTTTGGGAGTAACAATGCACTCATGACTTCCAATGCATTTGATATATGTCTCTGAAAAGATGGCTATTCACTTACCTGGACTTTGAACACAGGTGTAAAAAACAAATACTACTTCTAAGACCATGGCTTGAAAATATCAGTGCAACATGACCTTCATTTTATTTATGATACCTGTAATAAATTGTGAATGACTACACTCACTTTGATCATACAATGTGTAGCTATTAAACAACGAGACAGGGCTTATGTAAGTCAAACCACAGTGTTTACGTGTGAAGCATGTGGTATATGTTGACCAATGGGCAAGCATTAACAACCCCTGAAAGTTTCAATCCGCTCGCGACTTCAGTACACTGTTACGCATCTCTTGAAGTAGACATGTTTTTCTTGAGCATTAGTCTCATTATTTAATAGCCACACTCATATGAACCATATGACCTCACCAAACTTGTCAGGAGAGAACAGTATCTGCACCACATACTTGCAATTCTACACTTTATCGATCTGTTGAGTTGCAGGGAAATCATCAACAGGAGGTGACGCATAATAGCACAGGAAGACTGTGATGAGAAAGGAACATAAAACAGCCTTCATAATGGTCAAATTGTTTAAGAAAGATACAGGAAGCGGTAAAGGTCAGATGGGACAATGCCTGGGAAAGTGACAGGGGTTGAGTGCAGTGTGAGAGTAGCGGGGAGCAATAGGAAAGAGAAAGGGGAAGTGACTCACGCAGGCACTGAGGCAGATCTCCACTCCAGGAGCCGCTGCCAACACAGGTGAGGGCTGCTGGGAAGGAGAGCTCATACCCAGCGGAGCAGCTGTAGCTCACGCTGGAGCCCCACTGAAAGTCTCCACCCTCCAGGAGCCCATTAGAGATGGACGGGGGTGGCGGACACGTCACAGCTGAGGGAACAGGGGGAGGGGGAAACAGTTAGTCATACAACTGACTGGGAATTAAAGCTTTGAGTTAAAAGAAACTAACTTTAACTTTATTGAAAAGTATGCTTCAACCCTGAGTGTGTGTGTGTGTGTTTGTGAGTGTGATGACTCACAAAGTCTACAATGAAATACATTCTGCTTTTTCACTCTGTATGTATGGCTGGCTCTGCTCTGTAAGTTGTGCTGCTTTACTTTGAAAAATTAGATTGTTGATGCACACTTTGGTGTGCCAATTCCCTCTGGTTCATCTAAGGAATGTAAAACATAAAGGCCCCTACTGTAGCTGTGGGAGTTTTGGAATAAGTTTTTGTAACAGAATGCCTTCACTATACTTGCATATTTAAAGGTTGTAACTATACATTTGCAATATATATAAATGCATATATATACTTGAGTAAATTATCTATATATGTTTAAAGTTAAATGTGTGAAATAGCAGCTCTGCTAAGATTTGGCACTCATAAGAGAGAGATGACGACAGCTATAACTATAATAAAAAAAGCTAGGCTTACATGTACTGAAAAAGCATAAAATACGCTGTGTGTTGTCAAAAAACACTGCTTCATGTAAATCTTTTTATTTTTTATTAATTTCTTTGTTCTCAATTTTGAATGCCCAAGTGATTTTTGTTGGCTTGTCTCATTGTTCCTATGCCCTCTGTGAACTGGAGAATGAGCAAACGAGTGTCAGGGGAGCACACAAGCATAACACTCTCCCCTGATGAGAGATCATGACCTGAGGGGCTGCTCCAACACAAAGAGGCGAGGACAATCCCACCTACCAAGACATCTCACCCTCACTCCAGAGCCCAGCCTGAGCCAGCTGCCATCTCTTGCACGTACTGCTTTTGAACAAATAATTCAAATTCTGGTTTGAAGTGGAACACTAGACTTTGAACGCAGGTGGATGTTTTTGACAGCTAGTGCCTTTTTGAAATGTGCCCTTTCAAAAATATTTTTGATGTTTTATGATCAAAGAAAGGGGCACCTGGCTGACAACAGAAAATGATGAGAAGGAGCTAAATTTGATGGAGTCCTCGGTAGATAATCTTCGTTAGGGAAGCAGACATGGGGGCATCTGAGTGTATCTTTGGCTAAGACAGTTGGCGGATCTCGGTGCAGCTTGGAGACGGGAAGATCGAGCTGCTGGCTTCAGCGCTACCCAGCTGGCATTGCCAGCTCGACCAGGGCTGCAGACTTCACACTGATATTTTGGCCAGTGCACCCTCTCTCCCTCCTGATTCACACCCCTGCCTTTGCACCACAGTAAATACATGAAAGCCAAAATGCTCCATCACAATAGTGTCTATGTCCTGCTGTTTTTGTTTTGTTTTTAGAGATGATATTGAAAATGATGTACTGAAGCTGTAAATGAGCGTTTTAGGTATTTAGGCTGAGAGCTGAGTCAGACCAGCTGTCTGGAGTTTCAGACCTTCGATGTTTTACAAATATGTAGCTTTAATCCAAATACCACACAGAACAAAAGTCTGCTTCAAACTGGAGTCAGGAGTAGCTAAACATTGGCCAATTTGCAAAGAATATCCCAGACGTTGGGTGGTATTATGCCACGACAGAGACAGTAGTTTATCAAGTTCACAGTTATGTGTCTGATAAGGTAGGCTATATCACAACTGACTGCATATTTCACAGAGAATACCTGGATGGACTCATGTTACTCAGTCAGGAAGATGTACCTGTACAGGTGGGTGTATATCCACTCCAGGTGCCATTGAGGGTGCAGGTGCGGGTGGCAGAATCGTTGGGATCCATAATGTATCCGGGCTGGCACAGGAATGTGATGTTCTGCCCCACTGTAAAGTCATCTCCGTACCGCAGACCCTTGGCTGGAGTACCTGGGTCTCCACAGTTTATAACTGCAAGATCACACAAAACCCTCTAAATACAAATTTGTGTACAGTACAAAATAACCAGGACTTGTTCAGTTTGACCAGTTTGATCTCATTAACTGTTTAAAGCAATATTGGCTTAGTACACAGAGGAGAGAAGGAAACAAAAGCAGTATGAAGTATTATATGAAATCAAAACTTTTTGATTTTTTTCTTTTATTTTGGCTGCAAATGCTCTAGGTTTTGACAAAAATAACCTATCTTGGGCAAATAATTAGCATTATTCTTATTTTTATTGAGAGATTAAACCTCAAATTTTTGCTATGTAGCAGAACTGTCAAACACAAAAAATGGAACACAGCATATAGTCTAGGAAAGACTGATCATTAAAACAATACTCCAATACAGCAATTTACTTTTTGGGTGGATTTTGAAAACGTAAAAAATAAAGAAAAATAAAGCTTCTTAGATCCCCTTTTCCGTATATTAGAATTTCCAACTTATAATGTGGCTTACATGGCAGTCTCACTTTGTGACCACTTTATACACTGCAACAGACAATTAAATAGAATTTCAAGTGAGCAATTACTTGTAAGTCCTTAATTCTGTCAGTGTAGTATTGGTGATTGCTACAGAAGCACTGAGCTGTTTTGTCTTCTTTCAATGACACTTCTTACATTACTGTATGACTATTGACTATGGCACTTGTACATGACAGTGTATATATTGACTCCTGTATTTGTGCATGACAAAGTGTTTTTGTAGCCCTGTTGAATGTGCGACAGACAGTTCCCTTTCATCATACTGCTGTTAATCAAGCCTTGTTATCCTGACTAGCATATAATTCACAATGGGAAATAATGTAATAACTAATGAAATAACTGTAAATACATCATCAAAACATAAGTTTGCAAAGTTTGAAGAACAGCTTGTGGAGCCTCTGGGTGACTCATGCAGTAAGACATCTGTGTGAGAAGTGAGTGTGAGTGCTAATGACCCAGCCACATGGCGACAGAGGTCCAAATGGCTATTTCCTCACCAAGAAAAAAATAGGAGGTAAGCTGGTGAGGTTTGTTAGTCTCATCACTTTCTACTGGCCACTGCTGTTTGGCTACTGATATACAAACCAAGAGTAGTCTTTGATGACATATGCAGTATGCAATGGCTGTTGCGTCTACAGTGTAGAAACAAGTGATGGGCTGTTATCATGGCTGGAGGCTAAGCAGTCAACTCAGCTGAGTTTGGATGTTTGAAAAGTTTGCACATTTCAGAAATTATTTAAAAGAAAAAAAAAAAAACAAAAGTACAGCTGAACAAGTACACATATTAAGAGTATGGTTTTGAAACACAAATGAAACTGGCTTTTATGCTCTTGCTTTCCAAACCAGTCTAAGATCTACTTTTTACTTGTGCCAGCACTGAGAAAATGGGGATGTGATGGGAATTGCATATGTGAAGCAAAAGCAGAGGGAGAAATGCCAGTTTTCGGAAGATGGAACCATTTGTGCTCTCCTACTTTACTGTGTGAGGGCCATGGCTGGGGCACTTTAATCACACAGAACAAAACTATGCAATTCATTTTCCAATACCCAAATGGAAAAAAACGATCAAGACAACTAGAAGACGTTGAAAACCTATGACAATTGTACAAATATTCAACCAACTGACCCCTAAATAATTTTTGGATTACTGTGATAATACAAATGATTACATATGGGAATTAAATCCAGACACATGTTGCTTCATTATAAGTCATGCTCTGTGGGGTTTAACTTACAGGGACCTCCTGTACTTTCGGCATTCTAAAACCACCAGACTGTGTTTTTGCCTGCACTGATTTTATTGCCAATATAGGTGCAATAGTCTCAGCCTATGAAAACAAATATTTAATAAATCTTGTACAGACTCATATGAATAGTTAGGTTTTCCTGCTGAAAATCAAGGGGTGAAGCAATCCTTGTATTAGGTTGAGTGTATGTTCCCTGCACAATTGTAAAAATTTATTCAGCAGGGGTGTACATAGAAAATGATCTATTCAAAAAACCATTTACTGAAATTGCACATTTCTTAAACCGATGCTGTCTTGTACTACACTCTGTTAGGTATTGTCACACCAAAATAAGAAGCAATTTTATTGTGAAATTATGTTCTGACCTTTCAGGATTGGTCCAGTGGCTGAAATAAATGAGCCTGTACATGTTTTCAGGAACACTCAATGAAGTGAAATGCATCAAAATAATAGCTTTTAATTTATTTATGCAAAATAATGCTTTCACACTTTTTATGCGTCGACTCATTTTTGTTTCAGGCTATCCGCACCACGAACAGACTTGGAGTTATCTGTAAGCCCATCAGTATTTCATCCCTTTTAACTTCATAATCATATTTGTTCATTTGAAATCCCAGAATCCCACAGTCACGCCTGTACGCATGCAATACAGACAGCGCTATGGTGCAAACTTACAGGTGCTCGTATATTCCGCAGAGCTGTAAAAGAAGTGACTGTAGGAGCTAACACAAACTGCAGGAATCACAAATCACTTTAAACAACCAATTTATGCCGACACAAAGATATCCCCAGGCAGTGTGCCTTTTATTCTGAATGATAGATCTCACTGTTACTGTTACATGCAAAAATCAATGCTGGCAAACCTCTTTTCCCATCAGTCTCTAAAGCTCTCACTTCAATAATCAGTGTGGCAGATCTTACTGTTGTCTCCAGTGGCTGCATATGTCCTAGGATATCACACAGTGTCACTCCAGCAATATTTAGATATAACTGAAATTGAATAAGTAGACTCTGTCTCTTCCATAGTCTGCCTCGATTGAAAGGGCTTAATCACTTTCCCAGAAAGTGTCAGGCCTTTTTAGATCAATATTTTCCAAATTGATTCATGAGGTTTCCAAATTGATTCATGAGATTCCAACAGTGTTTATTACATCATAAAATGGATAAAAAAGGGTTGGTTTTCATTCATTTCCTTTGGTTCAGAAAAAACTGGAAATTACCAGCAAATGTATTTTGAAATCCATTGTATTTCTTGTTAATAAGCATTTCAGTTATCTATTTGGAAAGTGATATAATTGAGTGTATGTTTGATATGGGACTCCCTTTGAATATAGAGTGATCACCCTCTCTTGATGAAGCCATGCATACACAATGTTATCATTTGAGCTGGTATGTGCTCTTATTTCAGATTCATCTCTTGTTCTCTCCATTATCCATATGCATAGTTTGAAAGCTAAATGTTCTTATTTTAATTCACTCAAGACATGTGTCTGTGTCATTCATAAGACATAAAAATAGCACATTAAATATCGACAATTCTGATGCCTTTTTTAAAAAAGCAAATGTAAAGCCACCATTACACAAGCTGCCTAACTTATTTTTTAAATACAGATTTATGGGTAATTCTCTCATTCCTGGTATTTCAGAAGATGGATCTGAATTTAGCATTTTATTAATTTTCACAGAATATATGGACGTGCATATATATTGTGCAACAAAAACGCGCCATCCTTAGACAAAAGACTCTGGCCATTTCATCTCCATCTAGGCATGCTCAGAACACATTCCTCTCCACTTTTCCCTCAACCACCATGCCTATCCTTTAAATAACTTTAAAGGAAAATTTGAATCTAAAAATGTATACCTAGTGTACAGGTCAAGACATGATAATACTCTGGTACACATTTTAAACAGATAAAGGGACAAAGCCACAGGTTTAATTACTTGAGCATTCATTACTGGCTGTGGCAGGTTTAATTGTCAAAGGATTCATTAGTGCTTAATCACAGTTTGTGTTTGGCACTCTGACACATCTTAATATACAAATGATAACATGCTATGCAGGTGTTCAAAGGTGCAGTTTTAATAAACAGTTGTCTGTAAAGAGCCAAAAAGTGAGAAATTGTCTCAGTAATCATCACACTTACTGGTACAGTTTGGCGGGTTGCCAGACCAGGTGCCATTGGCCAAGCACTGACGGACAGGTGAACCAGAGAGCAGGTACCGGTCCATGCATGTGTAAACGACAGAGTGAGAGTAGCTGGTGCCCTCCATATGGAACACGCGGCTGTTAGAGGGGGTGCCAGGGTTCCCACACTGCACCACTGAGGAGAGAAGCAGACAGACAGTGTGTGATTTAAATAGACAGACAGTGTGTGAGCCAAACAGACAGACAGTGTATGATTTAAAAACAGACAGTGTGTGAGCCAAACAGACAGACAGTGTGTGATTAAAACAGACAAACAGCATGTTATAAGAGTAATTAAAACACAGAGGTAGCAGAGAATTTAACAAAGAATCAGATGATAATTGTGTCATATTATGGTCAAGAAACATAAAAGGAGGAGAATTATGTTTCATTACTCAAAATTATGTTTTATAGTTAGTTTTACTTATTTGAATATGAATCCCCCCTAATCCAGTAAAAACCAAAACAATTTAGGGTATTAATTACATAAATGTAAGTTTAGCTCACCAGTCAGCACTGAAGAGAAGAACAAAACACAATTTTATATACAGATATCTTGAATGATCTCTTACATTCGATAAAAGGGCCATTCTGAGTTATCAAATCAATCAACTTTGACCTGATTGCATTGACAAATTAGCTGTTTCTCTCAAACTACAGAAAATCCCTCTATTCCATTCCCTTGGCCCATTCTGTAGCTGGTTGTATATATCATAACAAACATAAACCCAAATGGAATTTTGTAATAGAATGTATGGCAGAAATGAATTTATAAATTCTAATATGTCCACACATGACAGCCACAAATAAAGTGTAATCACAATAAATAAATAACAAAACTGGCAATGATAAATATTTATTTCCTGCTCAATTGCATGGTTCCAAATCATCAACAGTTTCTGGATGGTTATGAATGATCGGATTTGTGAGAAACATTATGATGGATTATTTGTGAGCTCTGTGTAAAACCCCCAGTGTGTGTGGTGTGTGTGTGTCTCCCCTCCTCCCAGCTATCTGATGATGTATTTTTGTCCGCTCATTGTTTCTGTATTTTGCATTTGCGTAGTGTTCTTTGTGTTGCTCTTGTTTGCACAGCTCCCAGTGGACCCCTCTATCTATTTCTTCTTTATTTTCATTTTTCATAAACATTTGATAAAAACTAATTGGTCACAAAAAGAATTTTGTAATAATAAAACCTTAATTAGGATGTTTTGCCACCTAGTCGAATAGGTCCTGTACACTGTTGTCATTCTTAGTAGTATAATTCATCACTCATTTTGAAGTCATTTATGTGTTTGGCTTCCTTGATGACCACAACTGTTCTAAATAGCACAAATAGAAAACAGGATATGTATGACATATTTTTCTGGCAACATATCAATAACTCATCGTTTTTGTATTGCCATTCCTTGTTACTGGGGCTCCATTTTTAATTCCATGGCTCTTACAGCTTAGAAATTTACTTCATGTTTCATACGCTTTCAATTGCACATTAATTCTCAGTAATTAAAAAAAAAATCTTAGTTCTAAAAAAAGCTCCCCAGTGCATTCTTTGTGTAGAGCAGAACTGTATTTGAATGACTGACTGGTGAATACTGTACAACCAGGAGAATTAAACAGAGACCATGCTAAATGTGCTCAGGACCAATGCTTGAAACATATTTGCTAATCCACACATGAAGCATACAAGAAGGAATCGGCGAAATGGAGTCAAATAACAAAGCCAAGCAGTGCCAAATGACTGGCTGTGATCATATTCTGTGGTCAGAAGTGAAATGTATAGTACGATGAAGGGTGACTGAGGAATATGTAAGGAGGGCATCGTGGCTGACTAGAGAGGTGGGAATGGCAGGATGGGGGTTTAAAGCTAGGCAAGCTTTCTGAGCTGAGAGGGAGAGACACTCAGCTCTCCCAGGGTGTGGGGAGTCAACCGACTGTAAATCTGTTTGGCTGCAAAGCTGTACCACAGCTGCTGAGACCGAAGCAGCCAAGTGAAACGGCGCCTCACTGAAATTGATTTAAACCGCTCTCTCCTGCCTGAGGACCATATCACTATAAAGACAATAACAGCAGCCAGTAAGACTTATTCACCTCCTGTTTACACTTGGGACTTTGATGTGTCTCGAGAAAAAAACATCTGAATCTGTTTCCAACATTTTGAATATGTTATGGATTTATTTTGTCTTCCTCTTGAGAAGATGTGGTGATATTTTGCTCTGATGGGAATTCAGCGACATGACTCATGATGTTGTCTCGAAGAGAGCCAATTGCAGTGACATTTACTCATTAGAAGTGAGTACTCTTGTAAACAAGAGCAAGCTTTTGTTAATGATCTCAATGCGTCCTCGATTGTGAAATGTAACACAAGCCTAAATGAATGCCTGGTGTGTGTGTGTGTGTGTGTGTGTATGTGTGTGTGTGCACATATTTTGGGTGGGTTTATTTCTGGAAAGAGACCCTGTCCACAATCTCGGGCCATGTTGGACTAGGTTTGATGTCATATTGTATGAGCTGGGTCAGTTGTTTGAGCAGGCATTACAGACGACCCTCTATATCCTGTATGAAGGGATGTCTTTATGGCACTTCCTACAGATGGCAGCAGATGTAAGATGACAGAGGAGTCTCACGTTTGCAGGTGGGCTGCTTCCCGGACCAGGTGCCGTTGGGGAAGCACATCCTCTCGGCGGAGCCGTACAGTGTGGTGCCCGTGGAGCAGGTGAAACGCACTTTACCCCCGACCCGAAACCCGCTCTCCTCCCTCGTGCCATGAGCAGGGGTTCCTGGATCTCCACAGGAGCCGGCGGTATCACCTGCAGAGAGAGTGAGAGAGAACGAGTGAGTGCAACAATGAAAAAGATATTGAAAAGTCATTGGAAAAGTATAGCAATTGGCAGAATGAATTGAACCACAAAACCATCCTTTATGAGAGAAAACAATTAAAAAAAGATGAAGAAATAAAAGACAAACTAGAAAGCGCAAAGTACTCCCTTATCACCCCATGAACAAGTTATTGGTCATTTTACTGAATACAGACTCATTTTTTCAAGGTTAAATCAATCCATGAAAACAGATGACCAAGCCCTTGTCCCTATACTCCATTTTAATAACTTGTTTTGGTATATTGCCATTTTGGACCTGGAATGGGAAGAAAAAACTGGCCAGACGCTGTATTTGTATGTTGCTATCAAGAGCAAGATTACTAAAAACCTGTTTTGAAACAATGGAAAAAAACAATGAAATGCTGTTTCAATTTCCTCGGGGTACATACATTATTGGGATGGAGCGGCATCAATATTTTTTACTGCGTCTACTTTTTAGTGCACATAAAAGCCACGGCTACAGCCCACGAAACGTCTCACTCAAAGGCAGCGTATAAACGCACCCTAATGCAGGACCAGTTGCCAGGGTGTGTTGTGCTGCATGCTTACTCTAGAGTTTGTATTTAACATCTTTCTTATCTTCTGTCTCAACATTTCTCTCTAAAGACTTCTTTATTGGGTTTATTTCTTTCAGATGGATCCTATCCAGCTCAGAATGGGCCCTAAAAGGCACGGCATTGTAGGCTCTGGCCATGTTGCAGAGTGCTTGCCGCTTCTCGGTACCTCTCCAGTAACTGTAGGCTGTGTGTCCTGTAGTGCTGCTTGAGGGGTGCACAGTACTGCCTTATCATGTGTGTATCTGTGTGTGTGTGAGTGTGTGTGTGCATATGTGAGTGATTTTCTGGACTGGCTGTTACAGAATGTAGACTAACTGCTGTAGATGACATTTACACTCCATTATGGAGCTCTGGGAAACGGTGTTGAGGCTGCTAGGCTTCTGATGACCACTGCCTCAGGCTCTAAATCTGCCACACTTCTTTTTTTTTAGTAAGGAGGGTGACCACCTCTCTCATGAAAGTTTTAAAAACTTTTCATAAAGTTTCCTCCTGGATACAGCGGAATTCTCGATGCTATCCAGAAATACCGCTGCAGGATATCCCGGCCAGAATGTTGAATAAAACTACAATCCACAATCCACGTGCACCAGGTGCCTCCTCGTGTTTAAGATGTTCCATGCTTCAGTGAGCTCACTCAAGTTTAGGCTCCCTTCCAGGGACAGCCGCTTACCTCTGGGACCTGAGGAAGACAACTAAAGAAGCAATTCTGCAGCACAATTTCATCCATAAACCTCAATGGAGTAAAAAGCAGTGCAGTACCTCAGTACTGCATGCCTGGTGTTTGCAGAGACTGGGATCTCCTGCCTAAAGGCAATGAGTAGGCAGTCAATTACTTTGCTCTGGCATTGCTGCCTCTCTAGCCCATAAAAGTATGTGTGCAATACGTGGACAGCTTGCGCCATGGCTTGGAACCCAGAACCTATAAGAGTCACTTTAGCTTTTTTCCCCTTCAGGACTGCAAAAGTGTATTTTTACATTGAGATCGTCAATCAGCTCCAGATTTGGAGCAGATACAAGAAAGCACAAATCTCTGAGTGTGCACCTTGCCAATATGCTCCTACTGCCTCAGTGAGGACACCTGAGGCAGCTTTCATCTCTACCACTGCCAAAAATAAACACATCATTTTCTAAAAGGAGAGTCGGGGGTTAAAAGGGCTATAAATTAATGATAATCTGGAGTTTTAAAATTATGGATATATACTGTGCGCACAACCAGGTCTTCGAGGACAGCAGAAGAAGGCTCTAAAACACTAGACTAATGTCTGCAAAAAGATCATATCTGACAATTGAGGAAGTATTTGTCTCTAACCTTGTGACCATGAGCACTGCCTGTTCCAAGCACAAACTTTTGTTATCAGGAGTATGTCTGAGAGGTTGGCTGAGCTCTCCCCAAAAAAACATTTTTAGGTTTCTGAGATTATTTTCGGTCTCTTGAAAGGCCCCTCTGGATTGATTCTGTCTCTGTCCATTTCCTCCTCTCACATCTTTTTGCCATTACGTGTGGCTCTGACAGAGTCACCCCCCACCTCCTCCATGACTCTAAAAGCCCACACCTTTCCTTAGATGTGAGACTGTGGACAGTTGCAACAGAAATTATGTTAACCTCTGTGCTTTGCGTTCAATGTTTACCCACCCTGCTGCTGATCCCTTGTCTTACTCAGGCTTGGATACAGCAGGTGAGGTAGCATAACTTTCAGGACCTGTCTTTGTGTGTGTGTGTGCGTGTGTGTAGAGGATGGGTCCTCCAGTACAATGCTAACATTTTATATAATTTATATACTTTACTCTTTAGTATAAAATCTTTATTAATATTAAATATAATAATATATCTTATAGTTGGTATTTATTATATAATATCTTATGTCTATTTGGCATACAGAAGTGCTTTGGGGTTTTGTCTCTCATAATGACATTAGACAAGCAGACATTTTGACAATTCCCAGGCACTACATAAACAAATTACCACAATGAATGATCAGGCCATATTAATAACTTGCTAATGAAGTGCTCGCCGACGCTCAGTCATAAAGCTGACCAAGCCCCCTTTGGTGTCATACATATATATTCAGATGCCAGTGCAACACAGTAATCCCTTCTTGGGGGAAAGACGTAAAGTCCTAACCACTTTGTAAGGGCCAGCCAGTCATTTGCTCTTCATTTTCAGCTGTAACAACTGTAAGAGCTGCAAGGTATAGTAACGGCTATAATAAGGGGAGCCACATCTTGAACAGTGCTTGTTCTTGCCCTCGTTAATACATGAGCATGGAAACCTTACCACTTGTAAGACAGCCAACATCCTGACTTACAAAAGGAAAGTTCCAGTTGGGGAAAATCTTTTTTTAGTATCTCTGCATCTGTCTGTCTCTCTTGTGGTTGCTCACCTCTTTGCCTTGCACTTTGAAACAATGCATGGACATCACGATCCTGAAGTGTGTGCCTCTACACAGTTTCCTCCTACTGAAGATGTCTGTCCCTTGGAGCTACTGTGTAGTGTTTTACTTACAGCAAGTTTTATGAGTGACTCACTGAGTACAAAGTGGTTACAAAATCAATCCACTTGTAGTTGTGACAAAATATGACTCAATCAGTTATAACTACCAGAATCTAGCTAAGATGGATGGTGCTATCTATTCACCTGGTCAGCTAATTATCTTGTAGGAAGTTCAAAGAGGTGCTCGTGATATCTCACAGTGAATTCTGCTAGCTGTAAGTTAGTATGTCTTCTGCACTGTATAATTATGTCTTAAAATGGACAGTGTAAAAATAAAAAAAAGCCATACTATTTTTCTCAGCCTTGAGAGTCATGTAACACAATTCTGATATGTGTCTGGTTTTTAATATTATCTCATTGCATGGTTAGCTGTGGCCCAGTGGAAAATAATTTGGTCTGAATTTTTTCCCCCAAGCATGTGTGGGGTGATTCTCATGACTTTGAGAAATGGTGAGCAAAGTGCAGCATCGAGAGTGCAAAGAAATAGACTACATAGGGGACAAATGCCTGCCAACTCCAGCAGAACCCAGGGGACTCTACTCTACAATAAAATATTTATCTATCGCACTGGGGGGGAAGGGGATCACTAATTAGGTACTGTTGGTTGAATAGGTGCTTTCATTGAGGAATACTATGGCCTGCATCCTGACACTCTGCTTATGACAGAAGCAGCAGAAAAAACCAACAAACAAACTGCATCTCTTTCAGCACCATGGTACCTGGGGGTATCCTGTCACTGAGAGTGTGCTGAATGTGCTGTAAATGAAGGGTGAGGGAAGGAGCGTCCTCAATGCCAACAGAAGGTGGTGGTGGTAGTTGGGGGATATCACCTGACAGGGGGAAATAAAGTATGACAGCAATAGACAAGGGTTCATGGGTAGGGGAGTGGTGAAAGTACTGCAGCGACAATCAAGGCACACAGTGGGGGGGTCAAGCCACCTGACAAGTTAATAACCATCACCCAGAGATAATGATTTAAGAAAGGGTTCAAACTGGGAGGTTAAATGGGACAGGGCTGGGTACAACATGAGCAAAGACAACAACACAGATGAAGTAGCACAGTAACACTTCTGATTATGGGACTGTTCATGGTGATTTTTCAACCTGAATTAATGTTAGATGTGCTACAAAGGAGAAAACTTAGTAGCACATGAACAAACTTGAACAAACTCCACAAAATGTTGCAACACTGTTAAGATGGGATAAGCCATACTGTAGCAAAAGTGCATGGGTGCATATTACCAAGCTGGGAATTTGTCAACCTGCAGACCTTGGATTTCAACACATTATTTAATGGAAAATAAAAAGCAACAGTATATTTCAAAGCTTAACTGCAACGTATGATATCAGTGGATTTTACCAGTGCTAATACTGAATGTGTGAATAACTGTAAAATCACATTGATAATCTAGGTGAGGGAAAGCAGTATTGGCTGCAGAAGTGCTGGGAAAGAAGGAAAGCTACAGACTCCAAAGGATCTGCATTACTGCATAGAGGAGGCCAAGTGTAGAATTACTAACTAGCAGAATGTTCCCTAGACTGGATAAGAGCTTATACACTTCTGCATTTTAAAAATGCCATTTTAAATGTGACGGAAATGTGTTTTCATACAAGCACACTCAGCTTTCACTTTAGGCGTCTCTGCGCATATAGATTTATAGCAAAGGATTCCTGCAATGTCTATTGTTATTTGGAAATAACCTCACAGAAAAGAAAAGGACAGAACATTCCTAAGGGGAGGAGCAGAATGATTTTTCAGTTTCTGTGAAGCAGACGGCGTCTAATAAAGGAAGAAAAATGCTAAATGCCACCCGGATTTCACTGATCAATTACCGCCATTGAACCCCCAGACCCCCCCAAGGAGAGCACATCCAGAGCCTGATCACTGAGAGAGTGACATCTCTCTAAACAGGAAGCAACTGCTGCAATTTACTTCCAGTCCCTACAGGGTCAGTGTAATCTTTGATTAAGACAGCCGAGTAACGGTTTAATCTGTACTGCTGCCGTGTATTCTATGCATTTAGCTACTTTATCTTCTGAGTGCATGAAAATATTGTCTGTTGTTCAGACCTCTAAGAGAAGCACACTATTTTAGGCAACTGCATTAGACAAAAGGCTTATGTTCTCTTTTGTTTCTCCTTGGTTTGATGCACAGTGATAAAAGAGCCTGAGACCACACTAAAGATCCAACTGGAACCCATATAAACTCTGTTAAATCAGCACTAAACATTTTACTGCATGTGTATCATGTGTATCATCTAGGCCCTGGCTGCACTGGGGAAGAGGCTATGGGTATCATGTAGCTTCAGGGAGACGGAAGTGGAGGATACCAAAGTTAACCGAATTTTGCCCTACAGGAAACATTAATATATGAAATGCCACCCTGAAGGAACAAATGAACTGTTGCTACATGCAGCCTTGGGGCAGGACTGATGAACTGGTGCAAAATGTCCTGGAAGTTGTTGGTGTCCACTGTTAGTAAATTTGTGCTTGAAGGACCTAGTCTTAAGTGTGAACACAAAGAACCCAAAGTCTCTTCATAACTTGTCAATTGTCAGATTCATTTTTATATAAAAAATAAGTTTAATGATTACTTACCTAGCTTACTGACTGTGTGTACAGTAGAATACAACAATTAATTACATGTAAGAAAAGAAACATGGAACTTTCTACATTTAAAAACAAAAAATATTTAAAAATCTATGAAAAGCCTGAACTGAAGGAATTAGCTGTGTATGTGAGATATATCTACCTATCGTCATAATCAGGTGTCGTGGATATAGAAGAAACTGTGAATGCAGCTTTGGCTACTTTGGAAACAGGAGATAATTATTGATACCCAGTTTTGCTGCAGAAAGTGGGGCTAGTCCTACAGCTAAGCTTAACAACAACTCCAACCATCATAGAGGTTCATGAGACCTAATTCTCAGATCACTACACAAGAGAATCCAGGTGCATCTAGTGAGGGCACAATTATGCAGTGGTTTGCATTATGGGGAAGTAAAGCTGTCCCCAGGTGTGATGTACTTACAGTACCTGAACAGTGCGGCATGGAGGCGTTCCAGTGGCCGTTGAGCTGGCAGGTGCGTGATGCTGGACCCCTCAGCTCCCGGCCATCTGAGCATGAGTAATACACAGTCGATCCAACCGTGAACTTGTCCCCAGTCAGAACCCCGTAGGGCGGAGAGCCAGGGTGACCACAGTCGATAACTAAAGGACACGGGAAAAAAAAAAAACCAAAAACTGCTTAACCCTTTGCCGCTGGGCAAGACGAACATGGAGCAAATTTTCTTTCAAAGGATTTCTGCTCCAGGACAAATTTTGCTCTACTTTTAAATTCCTAAAATAAAAAACACTAACAGAATCCATAAAGTCTTCTGACACCATTTTCCTTGAAATATAGCTTTCCACTTGATAATGCTATGTTTTTAAGTTCCTTTTATTCTAATATGTATCTGTGGATAAGTTCTATGCCCCTCTGTCATTGTTATAAACTACCAGAATACTAAAATTAAACCAAAATGAATGTTTCTTCCCTTTAAGTTCTGCTACAGTCTGCAGTTTTCAAAATGCAGCCAAAAGGACACTGCCTCTGAAAAAAGTCTGAATACTAAAAGGTGAAATATAGATGTAACAATATTCAAATTTATATTCAACACCCCAAACAGACTGAATTGATACCAATTGACACCTTTTATTTCATTTTAATGGAAAATGATACAAAACAACCTTATTTCCCAAACACACCTCAGTCTGCCCTCCATTTTGATATTTCTATTGTATTAAGCTGTGCTTAACCATATGCAGCACTTAAATGTGTCAATAAATAATTCAGGTCCATATTAAATCAGTGAATAGTTTCTCTACAAATTTTTTTAACAAATGGCTGTGTATGTTGTATGTGTATCAGTTGTTGTATGTGTATGTTGTATGTGTATCAGTAGTTGTGTGTGTGTGTTGTATGCGTATCAGTAGCTAAGTCACAGAAGCCACACACCTATGCACTCAGGTAAGGGCCTGTCCCAGTGTCCTGTGGGCTGACAGGTGAGCACTGATGACCCAAACAGGTAATGCCCAGGGCTGCAGACATAGAACACCACTGTCCCATAGGTGAAGTTCCCCTGTCCGATTTTACTCTCCCTGATGGCATTGGGTGGGATACCAGGATCTGAGCAGTTCACCACTGAGAGCAAAAATGAATAAATAAGACAATTCACCACAAAGAATTAAAATAATGAATAAACAGACAAAACCCAAACCATAAAGGCAACTAAGGCATGAGAATTGCTGTAATTTTTTGTAAATTTACCACAGCCTCCAGGTACAAAATCACTTTTTTATATAATTTATTGTCAAAACACTTATTTAGGCAGAAATAAATAAATTTCAGTAAATCATTATCTGCTAAACACACGGCATACTCAATTTTTTTATGTAGAGGAAAAGTCTTCTGTGTAAAGAGCAAGGAAGGTCAAAGTCTCAAGAGCTGTATTTAGTTTAAATGGGAATAAAGTCATTGCCTTGACTGAACTTGACTGGACTGCATTGCCTTCCTGCTCTCTGGCAGTTCCTAGGCTTTAGGGATCAGTGGCTGAGTAGAAGAGCCCTCACTCACCTCGACAGGTCGGCGGGGGCTGGCTCCACTGGCGGCTCGCCTGGCACTGGGTCCGGGAGGGACCCTCCAGGATGTAGCCCGTGTTGCAGGAGAAGGACACCACGTCATTGAGGTTGAAGTCGTTGCCGACGGTGCGGCCATAGATGGGGCTGCCGGGGTGGCCACAGCTGATGGCTGTCAGGGAGATAGGAGGGATTGCTCTATCTGTCTCACTTAGCTTCAGAAGATAAAGAGCGCACTTTCATATTACAAACGGAAGACTCCACAGGGCCGGCGGTAAAAGCAAGAACCAACTTTCTGCAGCTGAAAACTAGGTGAAAGCCCTAAGGCACAGGCGCAGAGGAAAACACTGAACTTCTGCAGGAGATCTGCAGGATCCAATAAAAGAAGATTACTCCTGCGGGGACTCTTCAGGGGCTCCAATTCTTTGTGTGAAAGAGTTTGGTTTTCTTGAAAGACAGCCCTCTCCTCCCCCACACAGAACAAGGAATAAAAGGGAGAATCCTACACACAGACTACTATTTCACTACAGATTAATGCTCCTAAACCAGATACCAGGCATTGCAGAGATGCTGGGGAAAATATCACAGCTTCTTCTAATAGATAGTTGTGCCAGAGCACTGCACAGAACAAACGCTCATCAACCTCTATAAGGAGCAGCAGTCTCATATCTGTACTATATCTGTAATGTGTACTCTCATATCTGTGTTGTTTTCTACAGATATATGTGTCTGTGTGTATGTGTGAATGTACAAAACAGCACAGATATGAGCTATATGTTATGTGAAAACTGTGTTTTTATCTGCGTTGTTTATTTTATGCAGCCTTTTTGTACACCTTCATCAAGGATTCCAAAAAGTCTGGAGATGGCTGTATTTCAGGGCTGTCCTAGTTTAACTGTCAACTCTTCATTAATTTAAAAAGCTTCACGCTTCAAAAATAACCCAATCGTCCAGTTCGACCCACGCTTCCCATAATTCACAAAATCGCAGATCCAAATGAAAAAAATGTATCTTTGTCTCAAACATGAAGGCACTGTATATATTGGGCAAGTAACTCTTGTGATTATCCATGGAAGGCTTGCTGCTCTCAGAGTTTTGTGGTATTTTCAGGATTCTGTTTTAAATGCCCAACACTGGACATTTTCATACCTGCTGTCACAGAGAGAGAGAGACACTGCAATGGCTCTGTGTGAAATGTACCCGATACAAGGCATGAAATAGAGGGAGTCTCCCTGCTGCAGTAATAGGACTGCAGTGTAGTATAATGGTTAGGGAGCTGGGCCTGTAACTCAGATCTTATCGCTTCAGTTCCCAGACAGGGCACTGCTGTTTCACCCTTAAGCAAGGTACTTCACCTACAAATTGCTTCAGTAAATATCCAGCTGTATAAATAGATAATGTGTAAAAAAAATATATATATATATATAAACTGAGACTGTCACTCTGGAAAAGAGCACTGGCTGGTTGACTAAGATGTAAAGTGCAATGCAAGTTTGCATGAACATTTATGAAAAACATTTTAATGACGCTTAATTGTTAAATGTATGTTTGTTCAATAACATATGGGCACCAAGTTGCTCAGGGTTTTAGCGTAACAATTATCATACATACAAGTTGCAGACAACTCATTTCACGTTTGGGTTTGTCGAAATTAAAAGTGCTGAAGACATGGTAATAACAAGATCTTTAGAAGACTTCTACATCATTTTGTAATGGAAGTCTTCATTTCCAAAACATTATAATCTCATTAAGTATATGGGCAAATCTGAACAAACTGAAAAACTGTGATTACTCACAGTCTGTCAGATGATTAGTTTGACAGCTCATGTATGCATAGAAAAGTTGTAAGTTTTAAAATAGCCTGTAAAATTAGCTCTAGAGTTCACAATTAAAGTCCTTGGTAAAGATGGCAGTAAACGACCACCCACTGCTTCACCCCTTGGCCTACATTTAAACCCCCTCGGTATACCCCAGCAGGCGGTGAGAAACGTTGCCCTTTCTGCCAAAACCCAGTGAGAACATGTACTGAGAAACACACTGACTAGAGAGTGCTGCCAAAGGAAACACTGTGCCTCTTAATCAGATGTGTGCTTCAGTTCTCCTACATTTCTGTGACTTCTTGTTCATCTTATCCTAGGAAAGCACTCCTGTCACATCCTGTCAAATCAAGGCTAAATTAGCAATTTGTCGCAAACATGGTGTTTTAAAGGAGACGATTTGTTAAACCAAGTGCTTCCACGGTACTGCCACCTTGCTTTATGGTTTTACCTACACGGAAATTACAAAATGTAAATCTGACATGCCCTAAGAACGCTTACACCACTTGACTGCATTATGATCAAGCGTAGCATTTGTACTGTCAAATAGAGCCCCATGTATGAATACAAACAGTGCAGGTACAGAAAACGTTTTCCATATTACCCTGAAAGAACACTCAGACATGCTACAGTACCTATAGCACAATGTAAATAAGGAAGCTACTTGACAAGGTTAGGACAAAAATGAAAACACTAGATGCGATTGGGGGAAAGGGCACTTACGAACACAGGCTGGGAGCTGTCCAGACCAGCTGTGGTCCTGCTGGCAGATCCGGACGGAGGAGCCGATGAGGCGAAACCCAGGGATGCACTGGTACACCACCGTGTCCCGATATCCAAAATTCTCACCAATCACCTGACCATTTACTATCGGCTCTGGAATGCCACAGTGACCAGCTGGAAGGAGAGAGGCGTCAAGTGAGGTCCATGAGAGAAAGAGAGAGAAAGAGAGTTGAAAGTTTCTCATTTCTAATTCACCTTCAATGGCTTAGGTTTCTATTTCAAACCATAGTTTAGGCCTTGACCTCACAATTCTCATTTCCAATCCTCCTCCCTTTTTCAGTTCTGCACTCTGACCAAGATGGTAAGGCAAAGATATTCCAGACACTGTCATGCAAATGGCAAAATATGAACCTCCTCAGCAGCAAAATGAATCTGCACATGCATTTGGTATTAGTACCCAGGCACTGAGTCTCTGTTCCACTCCACAGTCCCGAGAACAGGCACTCCCGCACAGTAGACCCCAGCAGAACATATCCCTGGTCACAGGTGAATATAGCGGTTGCTCCAAAGGTGTTCTGTGTGCCAATCTTTCTTCCATGCGGGGGTGTGCGGAGCTCACCACAGGAAACGACTGAAACAAAAGGTTATGTTCGCACAATGAGCCTTTTTTTGAATGGGCAAAAATAGATCACAGCTTGTTTTTTCGCTCAATGGCTGAAGGCCAGTGTGCCATAGGACCTGTAAACCGCAATCTGTACTTTTCAGCTCCGCTCAAACAACGATGTCATAAAAGCTAGTGACTTACAACCCGATTCTGTCTTCTGCCGTTGCTCTTACATTCATATTTCACAGGCGATAAAATCTATCATGTCTACGACGGACCTGGGTATGTTTCAGAGTTGATTGAAAGTGAAGTTTTCTCTGGTTGTCCCTGTTGTGTGCTCTGGTGCTGCTCTGTTGTTCCTCATTTCAGTTTTCACATTTATCTTTAAACTGAATTCAAAATTAATGGTCACTTAAAATATAAATGACTCCCTCACATCTGAGTTGTAACGATGGAGGACTGTACCCTGATTTCCTGAAAAATGACAGGTCGCCACATTTGGTTCAGTGTCCCTGGTGCATTTGGAATACAGTCACTCGGTCCAAGTCATATCAAAGACCGGTAGCCTCTCTGCTTGACACCCAGCATTAAAACAGATGGACTCTATGTAATGGCCCAAGAATAGACAATTTTCCACTCAGGGAGGGATTGTTCCTCTCAGTGGGTGTATTTGTAGATCAAGCGAAACACCACAGCCACCTGATGTCAGGGTGTGAGCAACCGTTTCTTGGACACATTTAAATGATCTCATTAGTTACATGTATCTGTTTATATGATACATAAAGTGACGATATTTCCAAAACATCAATACCTCATGGAGCATGACTGTGGCTATTATTTGGACAAAGTGACACTGCTGTTTAAATATGGTGACCGTTGAGAGGACAGGGGAAACTTACTCTGGCAGTGAGGCCTCTCATTCCGCCAGCTCCACACTCCATTGGCCAAGCACTGGATATGGGCGGGGCCTAGTCGGAAGTATCCCGGTTCACAGGTGAAGATGATCTTAGTCCTGTACTCATAATTTGAGCCGTTAACGATTCTCCACCTCCCATGATCCAGGGTGAAGGAAGCAATACTAGGACAAGTCACCACTGTGGATACAACACACAAAATGCCCTGGGTTATACTCATAAGAAGTTACTGTATTCATCCTAGCATAAAAACACAGACAGCACAGTGATGTCCAGAATTGTAAAACAAGATGGGTTTAGCAAATGCGTTCATGTTTATTGTCGACAACAGTAAGATACAGTGAAATGAATGATGTTGAATGGAATCCTAATAGGGCAATACCAAACACTGGCAGAGGATTGTGATTGGAATAAAACACCTGGCCCTATATGGTTTTAGGCAGAGGAAGAGTGCTGTGCAATCAATGAAAAACTGATTGTCTGGGACATGTAAATCTGAAATGCATGCTCCTGATTACAAGATTGAAATATATTCTGTACATTCTAAAGATAATAGACAGCACGGTCACTGCAGCCAACAGGCAGCAGCCTGAGCCACCTGTGGTGCTTCATACAGATTCCATTGACCCTGCTGCTGTAATATCACAAATGCACGCTTTGTTATTTATGCTTAGATGTCCTCAACTGTAATGGAAAATTATGATCCGACCTCAGCAACTGTCAGAATTGTAAATTGTCACTTATCCATCTCAGCTGCCCATAATAAAAAAAAAAAAAAAAAAAACAGAAATGTGATGAAATAAACACAAATTCGCTTTGACCGCCTTTTCACCTTCTGTGCTGCAGCCAAGCTGCACCTTAATGGGCAGTAACTTAATGTTTTGGGAAAAATGTTCATCTGCTCATGAATACATTACAGTGACTGAATTTAAAATTCTTATGGTTCGTTAAGTTCATTGACTTTGCTTCCATTGATGCCTTCTGGCACTTGGCTGCTCTGGAATGATCTCTATGTCATTTGTCCTGGCATGCCTGAATTTCACCTGGCCTGGCATGCATCTTTCTTGCTTATCCAAGCATTCCACTTACTCACCTATCCCAACATGCTTCTATCTCACCTATCCCTACATGCCACTAACCCACCTACCCCAACATGCTTCTCTCTAACCTTGCCTCTCTTTCATCTATCCCTGCACACCTCTCTCTCCCTATCACCTATCCTAGCATGCATCTCTCTCACATATCTCAGTATGCCTCTCTCCTTTTCCTAGCATGCCTCTCGCACCTATCCCAGTATGCCTCTCTCTCCTCTATCCCAGCATGCCTTGCCATCTCCTCTCCCAGCATACCTCTCTCTTACCTATTCCAGTATGCCTTTCATTCACCTGTCCCAGCATGCATCCCTTCCACCTGTCCTAGCATGCCGTCTTCTCACCTGTCCCAGCATGCATCCCTTCCACCTGTCCTAGCATGCCGTCTTCTCACCTGTCCCAGCATGCATCCTTTCCACCTGTCCTAGCATGCCGTCTTCTCACCTGTCCCAGCAAGCCTCTTTCTCACCTGAGCATCGAGGGGTTTTATTGTGGTTGCTCCAGGTCCCATCAGGTTGGCAAATAGCAGTTGTCAGCTCCTTGGAGGACAGCCTGTAACCATCGTGGCAGAAGTATGTGACGTGGGTGCCCACGGAGTAATCAGCACTCAACACACCCCCATTCGCCGGAGCTTTGGGTACTCCACAGGACACAGCTGGAGAGAAACAAGAAGGCAAACACATGCAAACTGAGACTGAGAAACTGCAAATACATACCTCTCACAGAGAAACTAGAGCAGGCACCTGGAGCTCACACAGAGAAACAACAACAGACACATGGAGCTCACACAGAGATAAACAAGAAACACATGCTGCTCTTGAATTTAATATACCTCATTGACTTAGTTCATCTCTTAATTTGATACCTTGAGTATTCTCCTGTTGTGCGCAGGAATTCCTGCACACGGTACAGGTGTGTTTGTGTGTGCACATGTTGGCATGTTCCTCTATGTGAAAGAACACGCAACATTGCTTATGTAAGGTTTTCTACAGGCTGAATTCCTGTGTAATTAAAAATAGTTCTGCATCTTTCTTAATTGATCTGAGCACGAAAAGAGCATCACGACATTCGAATCATTAAAGGAATAAACAGGACAATCAAATATTTTATTAACAGAAATGTAAGCATTCATAGAGCTCAGTGACATTATGGCAGTTAATTCAAGCAAAGGCTGATTAGCACAGTGCATCAAATAAAAATCATTACCGCACACAGATTCATATAAATGAATCATGGAAAAGTATGACTGTAATGCAGGAGCAGCATAAAAATATATATACAGAGTTCTAATAGTACAAAGATATCAGTACAACACATTGTGCAAAAAAATTGAATAATTACTGATTTTCCAGACTCAGCCTCACAAATGCAATTGAATGGTGCTTGGCCTTAACTTTGATTAAGGCACGTTTTTTTTTTCTGGTAAACAAAACTGGAAGTCTGTGTTCAAACCTGAACCACAGTGTTTGTGAAATAGCTCTACATCTGAACATGAATAGAACAATTTAACAACAGCTGTGGCTCAGGTTTGAACATGATAATTATGGGAATCATCATCATCATCATCACTCACACATACATGCACGCACGAACGCGCACACACACAAACACACATAGACACATAGATACAGACAAACACACAGGAATCTGTGTGAAACTTTTACAGACCTTGGCAGGCTGGAACAGGTGAGTCCCAGGTATAGTAGCCATAGGGGGTCTTTCTGCAGACGGCCGAGCTCTTTCCGATAAGCCGGTATCCACGGTCGCAGGCCCAGCGGACCATGCTGTTCAGATAGCCTCCTGTCTGGCTGAGCACGGACCCATGGGGGGGCGAGTCGGGGGTACTGCAGTACAGAGCTGAGAACAACGGCAGAAGCGAGCTCACTCCCTGCCTCCTCGGCACACAAACCCCTCCATATGTCCAGCAGCACAAAAGCCAGCGGAGCGGATTCACTCGAAACCAAGGGGAGAAAGCTGCGTGTCCGCTCCATATGCTGGAGCGGCAGACACGATAAAAACTACCACTTCTGCATTTGCATTCTTTAAAAACAAAAAACAGCCCTGCCAGTTACAGAAGAGATAAAAGAAATTCTGTCTAAACTTGATTAATACTGAAGGCCCCTTGCGCTAAGTTTGAATCAGCCCCAGAGAAATCAGACCAATCACTTCCCATACTAATGTTTACAGTTGTGAATATATTACCAGTATTATTCTGATTCTGAAAACATTGCCATGAATGACATATTTAAATCAGTTCTATATTTATACCACAGATTTTGTGCTGGGAACAGTAGCATGCAGTTAATGGCGTCTCAATAATTCAGCATGATGATCACAACAATAATATTAAAAAAAAGAATATCAGACAAAAGAATCTGATACAACAGGGATCATGGCATAATGTTGCATACTGGCAACAGTTCTGTTGGAATGAATTTCTGGCTTAGAGCAATAATTGTACACATAGCGATTAATAGCATTTACTGAATTAACATAGGATCACAGCTGAGACCGATCCTCATTCAATATGCAAAGCCATGGCAACCCACAGTGTGAGGAGGCAGAGAGCTCTAATGGAGGAGGGTGATGAGGAAAAACCTCTCCAGCACTCCACACTTCAGAGGAGTTGTCTTGTATCAACGCCAGAAAGTGCTGTAGCAGTAAAGGATCTGGTCCTTCAGCTAGGGGGTTGCAGGATTGATTCAGCTGGGTGGTACTTTTGTGCTAGGCACTTACTCTGAATTGCCTCTGAACACATCCTAGTGTATAAATTGAGAGCGTTTTATCTAGGGGTGGTTGACCTTGGTAAAGGTGTCCGCTAGGGCAGGTTAATAATAATATAATGGCAGTGCCAATGACACGGCTGTTATTTGTTGAGGTTTTGCTCAGTCAGGCGAGGTGAGGTCTGATCAAAGCACTCCTTTTACAGCAGCTGCGCTCAGGTAATACTCTGTGAGGCAAGATTCATTTAAACTAAATGTGAAATCAATGGCAAACATTCCGAAAATGCAAGAACAGGCTATAATTCAGGGAAGCTAAGCTCACTAGATGTTAGAGTCAAGCTCTGAAAAACCATTTCAAAAAGTCAAAGATTTTTTTATGATGAAAGTACATCCCCTGGATTCTATATACATTAATCCTAAAAGCCTTTGATATATACACTACATTTTTTAGGTATGTCTATACATGTCAAGGTACCTGAAGCATCCTCAGATTTGAAATTTCAGCAAATGTATGGATCTCAGGGTAACCAATTTCAGTTGTAACTTGGTCATAGGTCGACATGTATTTAATTTTGAGCCTCCACATGAATGTTATTTAACACGTGTCTATGGAATGCCAACTGGGAAGGGCTGGATCAGCTTCAGCTTCAAACGCTGCTTCATTGAGAGACTGACAGGGATGAGTAATTTCCCATTAAGAGCTGCTTCCTTTTCTGAACGTTGCCCAGAGGATACAAAGTTGTGCCGTCTGTATGTATGGCCATTGTTGCTAAGCCTCTGTGAAATGTCCTGTTGTGAATTATGCTAAAACATTCCCTTTCAAGAACTCTATTTCATCTCTTGCAATGCATGAATGGTTAACAGAATTTGAAAAATCATTACATTAGCCATGTAGCAATGATTGGCGATTCTCTCCCATTTACCCTGCAAGCCTCTAGCAGAGTTACATAGTAGGAATATGCCACTTGTTAAAATTGGCATATTTTCTCTTCATCTTTTATCCTTACATACAAATGTGTAATCTATACACATCCTAGTAGAAATTTATTATACATTCATTGCAATCAATTTCTACTGGAATTTATGTGGTCATTTATTCAGGTGCATATTTACTGTAGCAATTCAGATTGAGTTTCTTGCTCAAGGCCACAGCTGTGGAGCAGAAATCAAACCTGCAACCCTCTGTGTCTCAACCAACAACCTCACAGTGCTACACCAATATACAGTATTCCCCCAGCACCCGTGCATGCGTTCTGGAGGGGTTCTCCCTCCGGACACAGCTCCTCACACACCTGCTCAAGCCATCTCCACATGCCAGCTGAAAAACGAGCACAGAGGATAAACGTGCAGGAGTAAAAATATTGATCTAAAAGGATACATACTTTGATACTCACCGACATATCTGAGGCTGAAGCCCTTCTTGTTGGTGCCGTGATCAGAGGACCATCGCAGGAAAAGCTGGTGCCCGGTGGTGGAGATGTTGAAGGGCGTGGGAAGGTCACCACTCAGTGCGGCCAGACTCTGACTGTGGATCGTAGGACCTTTACGCACATATGCACATACACACACACACGCACACATGTGCATGTACACAGATACACAGAGACGTACACAGAATGTGTGAATACATTCACACAGGAGAAGGTGGGACAACACAAAAGACACGATTAAACTCTTATTCAAATCCTCATCAATAAAACATCAATTAATCCTTGTTTATCATTCATAAGAAAAGCTTAGAAGGTATGGCCACTCAGAGAAGTTTACATGTTTGTGGATTTTTAAGAGCTTGCTTAAACTTCACTCAGAGAGCGCATCATCTCTTCTTTAAGAAAGCTGTTTTTATCCTATTCTGACCCACATTTACAGTGTGCTCAGACTGGATGACCATTTTGACACTCTCAGTGCCATCTGTACAGAAACAGCTCTTACATTATCTGCTTTTATGTGCTGCTGAGGAAGGCAGGGGGCCCTCCACCTCCAGGCTGAAATGAACCCTCGTACAGGGATCCAAAATGGAGGCCATGGTGATAACACCATCATGACCCAAATATTACCCTCAAAGACAGCCTGAAAATGGCAATTGGTGTATTTCTCAAATGCGTAAAAAAGAATTGCTTTACAACTGTGTTCACTGCCAATGTGTGAGCAGATCCAATAGTTTTGTGCGGTAGAGTCCCCAGCAACTAAATGCAGATCAAAAATTGGGCACATAACCAAAGGATTGAGAGGGAGTTATGATGGGAATTTTAAGATTATGGTGGTCAATTAGGCATAGCCATTAAACAACTGGTGGGCAGCCAAGAAATATGGTGTGACAGAAAGTAATGTGTGATGATAGCAAGGACAAAAAGAGCACGATTCAAATGTAAGCAGTCAAGAGAATAGAATTCCATAGAACCTAATGCTGCATAGCTTTCGAATGATGGACATTAGAATTTGTGAATATGTGTTTCAGGAAGAAAACACGGGGATACCCATTACCAGCTGAAAATCACACAGCTGAAAGGGTAGACTGAGGATAATTTAGTGATTAGACAGTCTTGTTTAATATATGTTAAGTTTGAAAAACCTTAAATTCAGGCAAATAGCATTTTAACAGGGCAAAATGGAAGATAAAATGAATTAAACAAATTAGGCCTGGATTTATTTGATATTCAACCTTAAACTCAATTGAATGTAATTGTCTGTTTTCTTCACAGAGTATAGCAAACACACTATTGAATCTAGGACTTGATTTGCACTGTGAAATGATGATTTGAAAAATGAATCAAGCTGCAATAAGCTGCACCAGAGAGCAGAACATTGACAGCTAGGTGCTACCATCAAAGATTTCCAGGATGTCAAACTCCTTCTCGGTCTGGAATAGGTCGAAGTATAGGGTGATGTTGTAGCCCTTCTCCACGCTGATGGTCCAGGAGCAGGTCTGTAGGTTTGGGTAGCTTTCCGGGTATCCTGGGCTGAGAATGACCCCCGTAGAGTCGAATCGCACCTCACTGGCAGGACACTGTGCTGTGAGCACATGACACCACAGGGTTATTTCACCGCAACAACTGACAAGACGTGTCTGCCACATTCAAGGTAACCTGTAACCCGCTCATTCTCCAGACCAGAATACAAAGTGCCAAGGGAAGAAATGAAAATGGGAATATGCACATTATAAAATCTGAAGGATTTTCCTTTTTAAAGATAACTGCAGCAGCTTGAAAGGTTGGAGGTTGAAATGTACCTTTAGAGATTTAATATAAATTTTAACCATGCCTCTTAAAAGCTTATGAGTCACTGCTGGCCAAATGTAACCTGTATGACACAAAAAGAGGCTGAAACCGCGAGGCAGCAGGGTGTACCCATGCACAGCAATTTACCTGCACTCCACACACAAACATCACATACACTCTTTGAAGTCTTTGTATAGGGATTCTGTACTTTGAGACTTTCAGGCACTGTCACCCTATAGCCTTTTTCACACAAAAATATATACGTGATGCAGGGAGAACTCAGAAGGCAAACCCTTCACATTTCATTATGGACATGCTTTCACTTCTACCTCTTCTTCCCCAACTTTGCCTTCTGTTCGGGCTTTTCAAGCAAAATGAGTTTAGTGTTTCACACTGTACATCCCGGTGCCCAAGGCAAAGGCGTAAATTCGGATAAAGTAAATGGATCTCTAGGGGAACGAGGGGAAAATGTGGCTTCATGAAAGATTAATTACAACAGATGTTCAGGCCAAAAAATGGCAGGACACTGACGCATTCAAAAAAACAAAATTAATAATTAAAACAAGCCCAAAAAAGTGAGCAATACAGGTACTCTAAGACAGAAGCGAAAAAAAGCATGGAGGTACGCTTATGAAAACAACACCTTGCATTCTGAGCTCTATTTAGCCCCCTGAATGGAGCAGTGATTAAATCACATGTATAAAATGGCACCTTGGCATGCTGGTGGAGACCCATCCATCTGTAGCCTTTCCCCGAGCCGGCAGGTCAAGACCTCACTCCCCACCAGAGTGAAGCCAGGCAGGCACTGGTACCTGATGATGTCACCTGAGTATTTCCAGGGAGCCAACAGAACATGATTAGAACACTGAGCTGAATGAGAGGGACATCAGTTTAGTAACAACAGCAGAGACTGTAGTACAACCCCCCGAATGAGTGGAGCCATCGGATTCCACGAGCTGATTTTAACCAGTTGTGATATTTTGCCATAAAGAGTCATGTTTAATTGGTTGATATGAAGTGGTGTCTGACCTTTGGCACCACCAATTATGGATTTTATGAATCCCTCATCTACCCAGCCCTGCAGCGTTTCATTTTGGAGACTCTTGCAAATATAGCATTAGCAGAGGAAAGGCTTTAAAACTATGGCCTGGACCTACCCAGGATTTATGACTTTTTTGCCCTTAACATTGACTCCCAAATAAATGTTAGGATTTATTTTCTTCTTCACTTAAACTGCTTGGGCAATTCAGTGATCACAAAAAAAGAATCAAAAGCTGTGTAAGTGCACTGAAATAAGTCATTTTCACATTTAACTGAGTATCAAAGTTAAGGGCACATTGTGATTTAATCCAAGGCAATGTCCCATACCCAGAGATAGAAAGCTATTTCATGTGAAAGTTGCCTGCTCATATAAAACTGCGTTAACCTAATGCGACTGCTTTCTGCTGTTCAAACCTTCACCTTAAGGGTTACACTGGGACACTAGAATTGGCAAAACGCATTTGAGTACCGATGTATCCCTGTTTAGCCAAGTGAATCCAGTGAAGAGGTCATGACAGCATTGTGTTGTGGCTATGCATGGCAGAAAGTAAACACATTGCTAATTTATGACCCTGAACACATGAAATGCATTACTTTACATGCGCCTGTTGTGACGCTGGTGCCAGTGAGCTGTGTTTGGCTGCACATGGGGTCTGTGGGCCTCACTTAGCAGTGCCTAGCTAAACTCTTTAATATAGTCATGGGCACATATGGGACAACAGAAGTGATCCCTTTTCAAGTCCTGGCATAGTCGTATATAACATGCTCACAAGGCTTTGCACACAATAACAGTTCAGACAGATTCAGACAGTTTGTGGGCGCTTGCCTTTTTTCTTAGATTTTGGCATATTTTAGAGATTGTGCCAGGGGAACCGCATCACACAAAATGAGACAGACACCTGCTCTGATCACGTTAAAGAGGATATTACATCCAGTTTCAACACTGACTTACATTGTGGGGAGGGAGGGGGGGACCTTGAGTGTTTCATGAAGAAAGACTTTCATTTACTGCACTGAGCAGCTGAGAGAAAATAACTACATATAAAAGGATAGCACCTGTTCATAAATTTCCTGTAATGAGCCCAACAACACATATCAAACAAAACAACACACAAAAAAAAGCAGAATTAATGTTACCTATTTCAAATTCATCATCGTCTGTCAGGATGTCTGCGTTAGCGACAGCTGAGGGGGGCTGGCAGACTCTGAGCTGATACGCTGTAGAGGAAAATAAACGTGTAGAACAGTTGAAGGGCTGGTGAAGCTGACAGGAAAGTAAAGCTTTATAAACCTCTAAAATGGGTGTTGCTATCAAGGATTTGTGCTGCTTTTCTCTTAGAATACAAAGCCATTTGATCCAATCAGAGACATTAGCAGTAACCCCTCCCACTGCAAGGTTCATGAACTTACACTATAACGGCATCTAAACGACAAAATACAGATATATATGTATAAAATACCAACAACTGTTGTATCAAAACCATTCAAATCAACAACAAGATTTGTTCCTGGTAAAACACAACGAATGGGCCACATGTTCTGGTAACAAATCAGGGGTGCACCAGTGCTGGCTGTGGCTGACAGGGTAGCACAACATTGGCCATAACTTCCCTTGGAGAGGGAAGGATGTCACCAGGACACCCATTTCTGATCATGTATCAACAGCTCCCTCTGGCCAAGCCAGTACTCACTGTCCACCCTGCACAAGCTACCCATTCAGCAGACTGTGAAGTAAAAATAGCCAAGCGCTGACATCATGTGTTTTGCTCGTGTCTTGGCGCTCCCCTGAATTGACAGTGCAGTGATGCAGTGATGAGCTTGGATGATTAATAGTAAAATTGGGTGTTTAACAACAGCGCACTACATTATTTATGAAACATGGCCTGACTGATAGTATCACCTGCATTAATTTGTAACTCAAGAAATTAAAAAAATCTATCAACATAGCTGCAAGCTGTGATGAGGGGGCCAAGCAGTCCAGCAGGGCAGACTCGCCATGGCAACTTGATCTGGTCATGTAAAAAGCATGGCTGTAAGGACTGACAGGAAGTTTTATGTCAGCTGACCAAAGATTGGGTGTTACTGAGCTCATGTCCTGTTTGGGTCGTTTGCCTTTGATTTGGCTGTAATGGATGGATGCCTTACAGCACTCCTCAAATGTCAAATCATGCCAAGTTCTTTGCGCATCCTCAGGAGTGGGTCCCAAGTCCACGTACCAAAGTTTATATCGATACATAAAAGCATTGCTGAGATATGACTTCACTTCCTGTTTGGCTGCTTTGCCATTGATTTCAATTGGCTGTAACAGACAAACGGTTTTGAAAATCAAAAATCCATCTGAAGATCATCTGTGCCAATTTTGGTGAACATTGGACACAATATTTGGCCTGTGAAGAAATTTTAAAGTTTTTCAAAAAATCCTACATGGCGGAAATTGATGGCATAGTGTGCATTGAACTTGGCTTGATCCAAGGAATCCGATGAAAATCGGGGCATGTGGTTCAAAAGTTATGTGCAAAAAAAGCACCTCCAACTTTGACCCGTTGGTGGCGCTAGATTGCTCGAGGTGCAGACATGAAACTTGGTGAAAAGAATCAGGGGAGTGTCCCCAATCAGTGTACCAAATTCAAAACTTTTTACCACACGGTTCTAGGGGCTGCCATAGACTTAAATGGCAGAAGAAGAAGATGATTATGCATAATGATAATAATAAGAAAAGGCCAAAACTCACAGCAACAACACATCTGCATGTACCTTTTATGAGCAACATTCCATGTGGCTTTATGCAAATAAAATGGCCACTGGCAACTCTCTGCATATGCTTTCTCAGTTTTGTGGGTGTTTCACTTGTGAGTAGGCCACACCCCAAATCCTCTTTCTAATGATGTTTTTGGACAATGGAATTAGTTAACTCTTCCACAATTTACACAAGGCTGTGTAAGAAATAATTCCCTTTGGACATGTGTGTGGTTTCCCTTTGTGCTCGCAAAGCAAAATACAATACAAATGTAGATAATATTCCAAGATATTGACTGAATTTCAAACATTGAAATTGTATTGTGACACAAATATGTAATTTTATTATGACACTCAATATTACAACATTCTGTTTCTGTGTATGTATTTTTACAGAGCATACAATGCAATACAATGTGATGTGTGTTTTGCTTTTCATAGTGATACAATAAATGCAGATCATTATGGAAAAGCAATCACCGATATGCCTTGTGTTCCGTTATGTGGACCGACAAATGCACATCATTATGGAAAAGCAATCACCGATATGCACTGCATTTCATTATGCTTCACTGTTTGGACTGCATTTAATTAAGTCACTTTTAATGTCCCATACAAATAAGGGTCTCTGCTGAGCAGTAAATTAACTAATAAGGGAAACTAATGAAAACAATAAATACACAACTTCTTTACCTTGCACCTTGCTCCCTCATGCACTCACCATAGTAACGGAGGACGAAGAAGCCGCTGCCACTGAAGTCACTGTGGAACTTAATGAGCACCTGGTTGGAGGTGCTTTGGACAGCCTCAAGAGCTGTGGTCCCGCTGAACTGTCCAATCTGTGGTGAGTTCTGATCGGGTCCATCCCTGGAAAGACAGTGGAGGCATGTTAACAAGGTGTGAAAAGTAGCAATCCACATACGTCTTTAGGCTCTGTTTACTTTAAGCATGTTTATTCTATTTTAAGCAAGGCAAACCATAGAACACATACTTTTCCCTAAAACTTCAAAAATGAACTCAGTAGAACTGTAATTCAATACCCAGAGAGAAAAACAAAGGACAACAAATAAATTCCAAGCGATGGTCTCAAAGTATTGGGTTTGATTCCCCGAGGAGCTCTTTGACCTTCTAACAAAGTAGCAGAATCAATAAACAAATGACATGAAGACATGACTGCCAATTCTGTATGATAGACATTTTAAATCTGTATATCTGAAGAAACAGAATCCCTGCACAGAATAGTGAAATTATTGAACAGACTCTCAGACTGTGAACAACCAGATAACTTGCTGCAGGTTTGTTGCAGGCTGAAAGATGAGAACCCAGTACATAAGAATGCATAACAGCACTGTTTTCATGAAATTTATCTCAACATTGTCCATCACAACATACTAGCTCCAGCGCTTAGTGACCTCATAATTTAAATGATAGAAAATTATCTTCAAAAATTCCACACAACCATTATCTCCTATTTTACTAAGAGGTACAAAATGAAACGAATGTTCCCATCAAAACAGATTATCTCCTCAAAACAAAAACAAAATAAAAAGACAACAGCATCCTACGATGTAGTGTGAAATAATTAAAATAATAATTAAAATAAACCTGGATTTAGTAAAAAAAAAAAAAAACAGGACTATAAAAAGAAGGCTGTGAAATTGATTTTAAGCAGAGGCTGCTGGCTTTATAACAAAAGAACCTCATATCAGCTCACACAACACGATTAATCACTGGGAAGCACTGCACTCTGTGTAAACGCTCTTTTTAGTACAGTCAAGCTGGGCTAATGAACAGCAGGCGACAGCTGATTAAAATGGGTCATCCATTACTTTCTAATAGTTGAAAGGCACACCATATGGTGGTTTTAGTACACAGTGAATGTGGAAAAAAACGTAGCACAGAGGTGACTCGGCATGTTGCTTCCCTGATGATGGTTTACCGACGCCCACCCCCAACCCCCACCCCCACCAGATGGTCGCAGGCACTTACAGGATGTTAAGGGAAATTTGAATTGTGATGAGTGATGGGAATTAGGGATACCAATGGTAGCTCATTTTGCATACTGTAAAATAATATTGTGAGGTGTTCATTATTTGGAGAGAAAACTACAATCATCCTGGGATTTTGATTTTGAAACTGTCTGAAGATCTTATGAAATATAACTAGAAGGTTCCAGAAGCCTCATTTATTCGCATATTTCATGCACTTAGAAATGCTCCTACATCTCTTACATTCCTTAAACTAACAATAACAAAACTTCTCCTGACTGGCTGTACCTGAGAGAAGAAGGATGTTTACTGTGAAATGTCTATGGGCAAATACTCTGTAGCAAAAAAAGACAGACAGGAGTGATTGCGTCTGAGGTGTACATAGAAAATACATACCTATTGTACATTACCCTGTAATTCACAAGTGGAGGGCAAATGCTACTTGACAAAGCATGGCAGACATGGTTAAAACACTTCTGAGACTTATGCCTGGGAGATAATAATTATGTTTATTTGCAGTATAGCTAATCACCCTGGAGGAATCGGCCACACATGGCAAGCCTATTGATTTCCACGGCTGCAATAACTTGAAACAACTCTCATTATTTATTACCACATTCATGAAAACGGTAACATTATTATGGCATGATAGATGAGAAAACATTATATGTAACATGTTTGGCTACATTTCTGAAATGAATAGAACAAATTATTGATTTCATCTGTAAAGTGAAAAACAAACATGGAGAAAAAAAGGATCCATCTTTCTGATGCTGACCAAACAAGTGATTTGTCTTACTTGACAATGGTGTGGGTGCCTTATCAATCCAATATTTTTGAGTCTACATTATATTAACATTTTATGATTTGATATTTGCTGGGGGAGGGGTTTTCCATTATATTATCTGAAAAATAATGAGCTATCTAGTGATTTCATTCCTTACATATAAGCTTTTTTCACCTTCCCAGGCACTGTCATCTTTCAGCCAAAAGCAAATGTCTCTCTGAAGAGTCTGCAATGTGTGTGAAAGTAAGTGCATTCTCAGCACACATTTTTCCTTATAAATGGCACATTATGCATAAAAAAATGATCCCACACCAGTTTAGGGTGTAATTTGTCCATATGCACAGTTGATAAACGAGGCCCCCCAGTCCTCTGATCTCCAAAGATTCTCTCAAGCTATATACTCCATACAGTATGTATCACTGGAAGACATGATGTATTTTTCAAATTTCTCTTATATATTATTCTGCTCTGTATGTGTTCGCTGCTTCCTAATGACAGGTTTCCTCCAGATTTTAGACACTTCTACAATACACTAAGGAGAAATGAATGATGCAAAGACACTGAGACTGCGAGCTGTGC
The DNA here is from genome assembly GCA_022829145.1 of Albula goreensis. Classification (NCBI taxonomy): domain Eukaryota; kingdom Metazoa; phylum Chordata; class Actinopteri; order Albuliformes; family Albulidae; genus Albula; species Albula goreensis. The sequence goes on from CM040760.1 coordinate 10,425,798, forward strand.
AGAAACAATAATGTCGTTTCTTTAGGAACTCATTCTTTAGAATGGGGAGGTTGGCAGGCTTGCGGGCCCTGTTCATAAATAAACCCCCTGTGAGAATTTAAAGTACAGAGTAGCATAAGGGATCATGGTGTGTAGCAGAACCATTCTCCACACTCTCATACACACAATCCATAGCTCCGCCTTTGGGACCGAGATCGAGCGGACCTCTCTTTTTTAGAAAGAGGCAAGGGGAATACTTTAGAGTTGTAAACATGAGACAGGGATTGCCTTCAAGGATCTGAGTGAATCTTGGATATTTCATCACTGAGGAGTTTGTCGTTTTAGGGTGTTTTGAGTTAGATTGATTCTTATTGCTCAGTAAAGATGTTAAAGGTGGCTAGCACTTCTAAGTTTGACTCCACAGACGGATTGTACCCTTTAGCATGATATTATAAATGCAACTGTATGATTTAGGATAAAGTCATTGATGTGCACTTGTCACTTTGGGGTAATATCATGGATCAGTCTCTCAGTGCCATAATCAGCAACAGTGCCATAAATAAGGTGCAGAACCATGTCTTACGCCGTTGAGACCTTAGCCATAGTGAGGTATACTGTATGCAACTATTGCCACATAGTGATGTCATCACTAAGACGATTCTTACCAAACAGTGATGTAATCGTAGATTGGCTCAGTGCTCAGCAGAGTGAAGTTGATGTACACTCCATTTCCAGGTGGCACCCTGATGTTCCAGAAACAGTCCTGAAAGTTGGGGTACTCTGCAGGATGCCCAGGGGAGTAGATGGTCCCGTTGACAGACGTGATATTACCCCCACAGAGAGCTGTGGAGCACAGAACAATCACATGCTTATATCCCTTCCAGCTCAATACCTGTTCACTGCTAATGGCTGTTTTTTTATTTGTAGTTGTATTGTGCTTCTTGCTCCTGTAAAGTGCATTTAATATATCTTGCCAGAAGTTCATGTAATTTCCTCTAGGACAAATGCATCAGTGAAAGTTTTAGTGTATACACTGCCCATATAATACTATTTTAATAGCAACGTATCTACATACTAATGCGAAGATAGTGATCCATGACAGCAATATTACCTAATATGGTGTGACCACATGGTTCAAGCCAATGATCCACAACGGTAATATAGCTTTACGTCCTGCTAAGCTCATTATGCCATTCAATGATATATAAGAACAATAACACACTAATCCAGATTTCACTAAATTTATGAGATGATCAGGTTTCAGAGTTTAGCTATAACATGCTCTTTGGTTGGAACTCAGAAAATATTAGATACATCATATATGTGTTTTCACTGCAGTGTGTCAAATTAATTTCGAATGAAGGTCACAATATGTCTCCTGCCCTCTTTCTCCAGTGAGCAGCTAATTCAAGCTGACATCTGAAGGGGTTTTTTTAATTAAGAGTGAGGGAGCGAGGTGCATGAATCTACTGTAATATTCATGTCCTTTTTGGCTGGCTGATGTTATACCCTGCAGTCAGGATGGAGAACATGTTCTGGCAGTAGGTCAGAAATCTCCACTGAGGGTGTACCATGTTTAATTTAAGGACAGGATCAAGGGAACAGAGAAAGTTCCTCTCCAACTCCAGTGTTTTATCTGTAAACCAACCACTTCATTTCAAAATGTGAGGCTACTGTTTACGGGACAGAAAATCACCTTTATTACAGGCTAAATGGAGTGCTAGGCAATGGACGACACAGAATCGTAATTTTCTTAAACACTAAGCATGAGCATTTGGACTGTCTTAGCTAGCATCTCTTTATGTTTTTTTTTAAATAAGCACAAGTAGAATAAAAAAAGTAAGACAAAAGATTAGAATCTTTCCATTATCATGCTCTCTCCTCTCAGACTTCTGTGTATGTATTTACCTCAGGTGCAGATCCAATAAATAATTGCCCTTATCTTTGACTCACAATTAAAAGTAAGTGCTATCTTTTGCCTTCACAAACTCAGTTTGGCAAGTTAAAAGAATTAATGTAAAAAAGTAACACTAACCCCTTTACTTACAAATCAAAGATAAAGGCACATTTTTACTGAGTCCTACTCTTATTCTCTGAAATGTCCTTAGTTCCCAAATTGAACAGGAGCCTTGCCAAGAATAGGCCATATATTTAGCTCTCTCTGGCATTTAATTTTGGTCAACCGGGTTGTAACAATTGTTCACATGTAAACATCACTGTTGACCTAGCGTTCCAAAGGCCTGCTACTGTAATGAAGGGCCTTTCAAACTCGCTCCAGGGACTCTACTGTCTCTGCTGTTTTTTGTTCCAACCATAATGACACCCTCTGCATTGTAACAAGCTGTTAACCACTCTTAATTAGAGCTTTTTAAAGCCAACGGAAGGCGGATTTACAATCTTAAGGCAACATTATGTTTCAATTAACATCAATGCTCAAACATATAGATACATTTTTCATATTTCCACTGCACAGTTAATGTGATTTATGTGCTTCTACCATCTTTCTGTTTTGACAGGATCTTCAGCCATATTTACACTGTGTTTACTGGACTTTAATTACTTCAGGAGCTGTCTCCAGAAACACTGGAGACAGTACCTGAAGCCTGTAACCTTCAGAGTGCAGAATGAAAGGAAGGCATGGAGTTTAGACACCCCTCTTCCTCCCTCGCAGTGCAGAATAATGACAGGGTGGCAGGAGGAGAAGACCCTGGCCCTCACCTTCACAGCGGGGCACAGGGTGGTTCCAGGTCCGGCTGACTCCATGCAGACAGGTGAGCGAGGCCTCGCCGATCAGGGAGTACCCAGGCAGACACTCAAAGGACACGGTCAGCCCCACGCCAAAATCGTCCCCGATCACCACACCATTGCGGAAGGGCCGTGGGTCAGGACAGCTCTGCAGCTCGTACGCTATTCACCAAGAGAGAACAGGTGCGTGCAGTAAAAAAACAGAATAAAAATGAGGGCAGGTTTTTGGTGTTAATGCTTGAATGTCTGACAAAGTCAACAAGGGGTTTAATTTTTTAAAATGTCTTTCATCTGATGTATGTGTATTAAAATAATTTTAGAAACATACATGAGTTGGCATGCAACTGTAGTTTACTGTCCATTATTACTCCCCGTGTAAGAGGTGATAATGAGACAAAAGAGCATGAAACTAAAAACAAACATTCAGTACAATTTATTTCTCCTAAACCATGACATTGCTCTCTATTTAATCAAAGCTATCTTTATGAATTTAGTCTAGATTAAAAACTAATGTATTTACAAGTAGTAAGCCAGTTACCCAAGGGATACATTTCTAATGATAAAAATTGTGCAGCCTCGACAATCTATCAAAATGCACGGAAAATAAATCAATATGCTAATCAGAATGCTTTTAGCAAAACTGACCTTGATGTAATGGAGATAGAATGTTCCATTATGTGTCCAGTACACTCTGAAATGTTTCTTAGCCGTAAAAAAATATATTTTTTTCAAACCTCTGTGGAGGAGGTCAGGAGCAGAGCTAAAGCCAAAGGGTTCCCAGGTAGGATTGACCTTACCCTGGTAAATGATGTGGAAGCCAGGCTTGTTCTGAGAGTAGTCACTGTGAAAGAAGAAGCTGGTCTCATGGGTGGTGCTGAAGAGGGGATCTGGAACTGTGGGGCCACTGAACCTGTCAATCACAGAGCCCATCTCCAGTGAACCACTGCGGATCTCCAGGTAGTCATGGATGGCCTCTGTAGAGAAGTTCATGAATTGAAGGTGAATTCCTGGAATAGAAAAGAACAAAAATGAAGATTAAAAAATACAAAAACGCAACAACAACATAAGATACAGAACAGCCCTGTGCTGCATAACTGCATATAAAAAAAAAACAAAAAAAAACAAAACAATAGTTGCATACCTGTTTTACCCTTCCTCTTTTCTGTCAGAATTTCCCTGCCTATTTCATCGTGAATCCTCCGGCACAGCAAATTTTAGTTTCTTTATATTGGTATTTCCTATCTAGATAGCCTAAGCTATCTAATACTGGAATATGCCTGTTAGTTTAAGTCAATTTTAGACAAATCGGAAAGAATCAACTCTGTCCTACATGCAGACATGAGATGCACATTTTCTGCTTATATGACACATTTTAAATGACAAATGGGATGGAAATTAATTTGCTAAGAAAGACACCAGCATGTTTCTTAGCAAATTAATTCAAGATAAATATTCACTGTTACATAATTCATACACATATTCCAATGTGAGTATTTTCTCACCATAGCCAACAGGAAGTTCAACTGTCCAGCTGCAATCCAAACCGCTGGGGTAATTCCCAGGAAATCCTGGGCTCAGGATTACTCCGGTGAAATCAGTCCTGGTTCCACCACACTGAGCTGTGAGAACAAACCCAACACCATGCCACTGACACGACACTCAAATCAGCATATGCTAGGAAAACATAAGTACTCACTTCATCACACATCATCAACCCTCAACACATTCCTTGAAACATCAATGCTCAGGTCGATGTCTCACTGATACTTTCATACTGCTATAAACAGGAGAGGTCCCTGACATACTCACGCATACACACATGCACACACATGCAACCACACAGCAGATGCACAAATCCCTGAAATAATTGAATACCTATAAAAGCCTATGTCAGGTGTCTTAGAATAGATTACACTCAAGGCTAGTTAAAAGACTTGGTCAGGCAATCCACAATCTTAGAAGAAAAAAAATATTGCAAAAAACGCAATCTATAAAACTGGAAAAACTCCCAAAGACCGGACAGGGTGTAATATAGTACCAATGAATAAGGAACAAGATTGTGCTGAGGCAGGAAAGCAAAGGTCTGTTCACTGGGAAAACATCTTGTGCAAAACACTGGAATCGATTTTTAGGGATGGGATAAATTAATTGTTTTTTTTTCCCTTTTGGGCTCCACAAGTAGAGGCCATGTTCAACTAATCTTTTGGATATTTTGAGGACTTGTATCTGATTAATCTATGTTTTTTAAAAAATGGCACAACAAAATGCCACATGAGCAGATCATCATCCATCAAAAATCAACAGGAATTAAAAGGCGTTATCTCTAAAGAGACATGGCAACAATATCGCCAATAACATTTCCAATATAACAAAGGAATATCTGAATAAGATTCAACAATGTGAAATTAATTCGCTCAAAACATTCAACATTGTAAAAACTTACACTCTGTATACTGGCTGTGTGCATTCATGCTCTTGTTTATTTATGAGCTCATACTACAGGCATGATGCTTGAGTAGAAAAGAGTTATGATAATCTGAAAATACTTTTTGAAAAGGCCCTAGTTTGGGACTTCTCCTTCTGCACAGTTTACCATCTACAGCCACTGCTTCAGTTCTGGAGCACTACCATGTATCACCCACTTCTTACAGACACTTCTCTCATCTGATTTCTCAAGGGCCTGGCTACTCTGAAGGTTCAACACATTTTCATTAACTTTAAGCGGCATAATCTTCCCTGGCGTTAACGCCCATGTACCCTAACAATGATCTAACACATTTGTACAGTCACAGGATGGGCAGGAAAAGAACCACCCTCTGGATCTCTTCTGAACATTAGTTTGACAGACCATTTGTGTTCAGGGCTTGAGAAATAACATCCATTGCTTCATAATACAGATCCAAGTGTCTGTGAAATCTCAGGCACAAAAAAAAAGATTGCTGTGAGAATTAATGGTATTTTCCAGTTGAAATGTTATCTGGATTGAAAGTTATGGATATTTTGTTCCTCGCTGTGAACAGAAATGTGGAACAGCCAAGCGAGCTCAGTTTAACTTAAAAGAAGACGACAAGCAGTAGATGAGATTGTGACAAGGGAATAGGAGGGAGACAATGAGCCCTGGCCAAGATGTAGTATGCAGATACACACAGAGCCATTCCATCAGCAGAGAGCTTTAAAGGCGTCTGTGGTTATCTCAATGACAACAGAAAAAACTACAGGTCTCAAATGTGACATTACAGTGACCCTAACACCCATCCTGATCCTACTGTTCTCAAAGAATTATGTGCACTCAGTGTTGCCATAGACACCGAAATTGAGGAAATCTCCTTCAAATAAAACAGTTGCTTTATTATTGCCAGTTGGGAACAAAGTTGATCTGTCACTTTTCCTCTCAGAGAAAAAAACAGAAAAGGAAATGAAATTACTCCTTACTGAGCTTTACTGACCCACAGCAATGAAGATTTTCCTATAATGTCTTCTCATTACTTACTGCACATTGGCCCTGTTCCGCTCTTGAATGACACTGTTGGTGTAAGCCTCTGATCCCTAATAATTCAGAGGACGTATCCCTTGCTTAGTACATCAATCTGTGTCAATTTAAGTCAACATCCTAGTACAACACTGGCAGGCATTTTGCGGATCCATACCGAGACACAGCGGCACGGGAAAATTCCATCTTCTGACAGGTCCGGGCATGCACGTTATATATGTGTTACCCTGTGGATGGAGAAATTATCATAAAAAATAGCCTGTTCTTCAGTATAATACATCAGAAGAATAAACGTGCCTTAAATCCATTACAGATACAGCATATGCACATTTGCACCTCTAACTCATTACAGGTACAGAGAAACTGCATATTTATATATGACCATGTATGACCATTGGACTGGATATCTGAGGGAAATTTCCGAAGTACAACAGCACCTACCTGTACAAAAGCAATTTTCATTCTTACACTGAGTGCTCCCTCATGTGCTCTTCAATTACTGCCTCACAGTAAATTAGGACCCAGCTCCACAAGTACTAGTTATTTGTATGTATATATGTAGTTTTGTAGTTCTCACATATGACAACTTGTACAAGCATGCTGGTTCACATATATTATATTCTCAATTGAATTCCAGCAGTTGAGGTGCAGAATTTTTTCTACAAAGAGAGATGATTGTCAGTACCACACAGGTTGGCGGGTTTGTTGTATTACAATAGAACCTGCAGCCTTTCAAAGGTGCTGACACAGCACCTACAGAAAGGGAAAATAATGATATCTGGTGGCAGCATAAACACTCATTCAAAGAAACTGTGGAAAGTAGTCTCTCCAGCTCATTTTCACTGTGCTTTCATGGTCAAAAATAAAACCATCTGCATAGCCACAAAAGTATACTTAAGGAAAGCCATTAAGAATGTAAAGACCAGTATATGCACAGCATAACTCATATAGAGTAAGCATAAATCTATCCATAAGCTGATTTTAAAATAAGGCTAGTTATGATTTTTTTTCTGGGTGTTCTCCAAGAAAAAATGTTTTTAAAAAGAGACACTCTTTTCTAAGATTATAGAGATTTTTATAAATCCCTCTTCTAAAACAAGCATATACCAAAATCTGAAACTGTTAACTTTAAGATACATATAACCATGAAGTATGGCAACATATTCAAAAATGTTTAAATAAGAAATATAGCACATGATGTTTTCACCATGCTGACTTTAGAATTTTAGAGAAGACGGTATTATATAAGAGACATTAGTATATCCTTTTCACTTTTTAATGTGCCCTGTAGCTATGGCATGTCCTCACTAAAGTAAAGACTTAAGCTAAATGGACACGGACTTGATTAGAATTCTGATTAGAGAATTGAGGAACAGCGAGCCAATCAGCCAGTAGAGGGCAGTTTTCCCTCTGCACGGTCAAATGCTACAATGTTGTGACATTCACACTGTACTGAATAAGATGCCATATTTCAGATAAGGTGTTAAACCTAGGTTTGACTCACTAGGTATCAAAGATTCTCACAAACGTAGGGTGATCCTCTGATGAAACCAACTAATTATAGCACGGGTTCATTTGAAAAGTAAATTCCTTCTCCTCTACTTCAGCTAATGTGTGGTGAACATTCCTTTGCATATTGACCGTGGGCAGAACCCAAGTGGGAGATATGCATTGGTGGTAGATAGGATGAATCACCTCCCACTTCCCATCCCCACTACAAAGTGCCTTTTACATACATGGAACCTGATATGTAAGTGAAATGAAATATTTTCATCATTATTCATTCACCTACCTGCAGAGAGTAACCTGGGTCACACTGAAAGGAGACCACGTCACCCACTAGGAAGCGCTCACCAATTTTAACTCCGTAATGGGGACTTTGAGGCTCTGGGCAGGAATCCAAACCTATTGCTTGGGACATAGAGAAACTTAAGATTTGTACAAATATGGGTATTTTTTGATGAAGAAATAATGAAAATAGGGTTACTTGAAAATCTTTTCAAGCTTGGATAGTTCCTCAATATTCTGGTAATCTGAGAATACACACCTTATTTAAAAAAATAAGATTATCTTTGCAATAATATTTCCTACTTATCTGACACTTTGACAACAGAGAGCATAACAACCCTGACTATGCATGGCCAAACCAAAAGAAAAGAACAGACACTTAAAAGCTGATCAACGGCTCATAATGAATACAGGTAAAGACCCTGAATGCACCTCAATGAAAACGCATTAAAAACTCCACCCATCAAACACTCACACCCTTTATAGTCCAGGTCTACCCCACCCACAACACACCCAACATACCTGTGTACTCAAGATGGAACCCAGCTGCTGATACACTGATGTCTGATTGGAAGGTCAGGTACAAGTTGTTTGATGTGCTATTCAAAAGCTGAGGGATTGTTGTCCCTAAAAAATTTACCCAGAGGACACAACTTTTACATGTATGTTCTGATCAAAAACATTGCAATTATGCTATTATACAGTCTTAAAAAAGTATATCTATACTTATAAAGATTGTTTTGGGTTGCTATCAAATGCAATATTATTTTTATCCTGACATGGTGGAAAATGTTTATGTGAAAGTAATCCTGTGGTATGCTGATGGTGTTTCAGAAACCTCCTTACATAACAAAATGAAAGCTGAAAGGTTGCGAATGGGAATAAAGTGGAAGCATAGTCAAGCATGATGATGCTACCAAATTCATCTACTATTCATTTACTGAGCATTGCCATTTCTGCGAGGGAAGTGACAACTCCTATGCTATAAAAGTCAAACTCATTCATCTTATCATCAGTTCATCACATTAAGGTTTACTGAGCGATGACAAGAGGATTCTGTAATTTACATTAAAATTTTAATAACAGTGGCTTAACACTCAATGTGCACTCTGCAATGAATCACTGAATTCTTACCTGAATAGCTGCCGAGTCTTGGGGCATTGTGATCTGCTCCATCGTAGAAATCCAGGGAATCCCAGTTGTGCTCTGTGCCAAAACTTACAACCTGGATCTGAAGGTTAGACAGGCGTAGGCGCAGGTTCAAGTTTTTAAGGATACATTCTGCATATTATATATCATTGATAATCAATCAACATACAAAGAATTTATTCAAGTTTAACTTCATCAAAAATTTCGCTAATTCATGCTGCCTTTAATTTAGAGTTCCAAATGGGTAATTGTAAGACTTTGGACATTTTCTTTTCTCACTTGGATTCCAGCTCCCTCTGGCACTGAGACTCTCCAGACACAATTCAGGTTGTTGTCGTAGGGTTCTGGGTATCCAGGGGAAAGAATGGTCCCTCTGCGTGCGGTCAGGACACCCCCACAGGGCACTGTAAGGCAGATAAAGAAGGGGACGGAGGGGAAGCCATAAGAGTTCATATCGCATATGGTAAGGCACGCACACACACACACACACACGCGCACACACACACCTTCACACGTACACACACAGTAGCAGGAGCAGCAGCAGCGATGAGGAAAAGGAAAAACCTATTAAGAAATACAGCTAATGAAACATGGCACTTCAAAAAGCCAATACATAGCGGCTTAGAGAACAGGGACGCACAGCAGTTGCTTTTAACGTAAAAGAGGTACTATTCATTAAAGGAAAAGCAGACTGAATCAAATAAAAGCCATGCTAAATAATGGGAGAATATAAATGAAATTCTCGCTGCACTCCATGCCTCAGAATCAGTATTTTCCAAATATGTCTTACAGCATTTAATTGTTCGTGCAAGTGCAAAACAGTATGTGGTACATTGTAGTTCAGGAGAACTACCAATTCAACATGCATCCATGTCGACTATTAAAAAATAAAAAAAAGCTGTACAAAAAATTGATGGAACATTAAACATGAGGCAGCTAACATAAAATAGACTTATTAGAAACAGAAGCATATGGATATAGGTGCTTGACATTTATCTGATAAAATTAAGAATGAGAGCAAAACTGGTATAACATGAGGTGTGCTAAGAAGTCTGGCTAATCTGTTAAGTACTGATAGGGCTCATGCCTGGTTCACTGCTTACCTTGCTGATCATACTTATGTTCACGCTTTGCTCAGTACTCTTTGTCTATTGGAGTACCCCAAGGCTCTGTTTTGGGTCCACTCTTGCTTTATTTCTTTACTGTTAATGGGCGATCCTTACTGAAACTGGCATGCTTGTTCATCATGCAAAACAATCAAAAATAGGTGCCTCCACTATTGTTGGTCACAGGTTCCTACTGTATATGACACTGCACTGTTTTTTCCTCAGCCTTCAACAAAGGAACGCCGCGGGCCAAAAGCCTGAGTCTTCCATCAACAAGGGGTATGCTCAAAAAGCAGATTGTAAATGAAATCTATGAGTAATGATGTACTTACTTACTCCATGGAACAACTTTATTCATTCAAAACCCAAAATAAGGGAAACTGCTTCTTGACATGTAAAATATCCACTATAATAAGACACAAGGGCTGATTCATAAAAGTCTGTGGCAACAGGGGCTGACATTATGCTGTTTACAGTATTTCCTGAATCATAAACCTTAAGTGCAGTGTTTGCCAGGGCTTGCCAGGGCCCTTGCAGTGTTACTGTGACCTCCTGTGTTACTGTTGGGACTTAAAGAAAACATTTGTATACTCACTTGTCACTTTCTATTTCGTTGGATAAATGTAAAAGAGCATGTGGTTATTTTACATCTAGGGAAAGAGGTGTATCTGTCACTCATGACAACTGGTAGCTGTTGTTGTCCACCAGGAATATGTTGACCCATGTAATCCTGGTCTACTTAACCCCCTCCCCTACCCCTGGTAGGATAAGGGAAATTGTTTTCTGTCCAATCTCTGGATCATAGCCTGGAAATGACGTATTCAAATCCAGAACCAGCTTCTGTCAAAGGCCTAGCAAGCGCAAGGATGGAATTGTTTACTGACTGTGCTGAACCCAGATCCAAATGCAGTGCGCTTTCAAAATTTTAATCACATTGCACAGATATATTTGCACAGTGATTCTGTCTTTTTCATTTTCTCACTTGCCATTATGACAGAGCATATTCAAATGGTATTTTTCAATTACATTTCTGTAGAACATTCACTGAAAAATAATCACTGCTAATGTTACATAATAATTTGGAGATAATGACACTTTCAGCTTTCTTTAAGCTCCCTCATGATATGCTGTCTGTTCAGTAAGAGGCAGCTAGAGTATCATATATACATTTCTACCCTAAAAGCTTTAAGAATCTTTCTTCAATTCATTACTGTAACACTCCCAAATTAATCTAACACAACAATGTAATATGTGTAAAAGGTTATTTCATCTTACTTGCGTGTTAGAGTGCCATGAATGAGGTTGCAACAGTAAGCTGAAATCTTTGTGCATATCAATCAGTTGTCACATTTTTTAATCATTCCAAAAATGAAAATAGCTTACATTTTAAAATGCCACTGACAGCTTTTCTGAATCACCCAGTGCTGTTTCCATGTTTAGTGGTGTGGTGAGGGGAGGGGGGAAAGTCTTCCATCTATGTGTACAGCTACATCAAATTGGAACATTTAGACAGCAAGAGTACTGAATAATTAAAGTGCACAAGATGGCTCATTATAATCAAGAATCAGGCTCTAGTATTTGCCTGGTATTAAAGATGTTCTCTGAAAGCAGTTTCCAGTTGGAATGGAGTCCATCGCCGCCCAGCATTAAGGATGACTGAGCCTTTCAAAGAGCTGGCCTGAGTCACGCACAGGTCCCCCATAATCCACTGGGAAATACTGCACTCCCTCAAACTGCCATCCTCAGACTCTCCCCTGACGCCATCACAACAGCCAAAGAATACAGAAAAAACATACATGACCACGGAAAGAAAAATGCATCTTCTTTCATAAGGTTCTTTCTTGGTGACAAAGAAAAAGTGAGAGAGCGGGTGTAAGGAGGAATACAGAGCAGAGTACCACCATGGAATATTGTACGACTAACAATTCATCCTTCTTCCTCGTTCGAAAGAAAGAATAAGGGGGGAGGGGGGGTATGTATTCAAAAGGACAAAGAGAAGGTCTTTCTTGAATTTAAATGATACTTCCCAGTGAGAAATCGCGGCACACCGTCTTTTCCCCATTGGCCAGCTCGGATAAGCAATTTTCTCCTGTTTGTTGAGGGATTGCCAGCTCATGTCCTCCCCAGTCTGGGCACGGTGGTGCACAACTGTCAACAACGCAGGCTCCTCCGGATATCTAACACTTCCAGGACACTCTGCACAGCATACACCTAATACTGTCTGTCAAGATCAAGGGGGTGATCTAGAGGTCAGTCCTAATCACTGTTTAAACAGCTCTGAGGAGGCAGGGACAAAGGGTGGGGGGGCAGCTAATATAGCAGAGAGGCTTTGCATATTCACCAGAGAGAGACAGACACGGAGAGAACGCCGTCAAATGTTAAATGTTCCCGTCCGACCCTTAAATTATTTAAGTGATTCAGTTCACTGCAATTTCACGCTCATCTATATTTCACAGCTGAAATCTGCAGTCCTGCAAGCTCCAGAGCAATAGGGACAACTGTCCGCTGCCTTTTACCCCTGAATTACACAAGTCACAACGTCACTCCTCAATCTATATTATTGAGCATAATCGCACTTACCAATAACCAACATGGTGTATTCTATCGTAACATAAATGTTTCGTAACTAACCTGAAGGAAGGAGAGTGCAGTACTCCTACACTGTGACTGGATAGCCCACTTAGAAAAGAGGTAAACCAGTCAAAACATTGAATTTGATATGTTGTATGATATCTCATTCCCTGTATGACCAAAATCAATGCTTTCAAAGTACAGTTAGCACACAGCCAATGCCTCATTTGACTGCTGATGATGTGATAGGAACTACAGCGGTGACTGCTGTAACTCCATTGGGGTGATACCAGATATCTTCTGAATAAATGTTGAAGCAATTAAACATTTACCATGCAATAATGAATACCTATAATAAGCATGTCTGCACCCTGTTTGCTCTTTAAGTGGTGAGATATTTACATGCAAAAAACTCAAGTCTTGCTGAGACAGTTCCAGTTACATATACAGCTGTTTTGATGAGTGGTTGGCTCTAAGCTAACTGTTCTCAGGAAGCAAGGATATCAAACATCAAGGTAATATTTGATATAACATACTCTGTATCAAATTAAATAGTTTGACTGGAATGCCCTCTTTAAAGTAAGGATTTTTTTGTTTGTTTTACTGAGACACTGACGGGGTAGAATGCAGCAAACGTCATGTCATCCGATCGCTCGCTACACCTACCCTGAGAGGAGGAAAGCACTAACTGCGGATCAAACGGGCTCCAGTCTCCCACGGCGACATCGCCCACTTTGCCTTGCACCATGCAAACAAAAACATTCAGAAGATAATTGGTCTGCAACTCTGTGAATTTTCGGGGCTTGCTAAGCTAAAAACAAACAACACTGGTCAGGCATGAAAGAGAGGAACATGGAACGGATGAAGGTGAATCCATAGTCTTCTGGTATATCAAAAAAGTACAAGAAAAAAATTTGAGGCAGATTTGAAGAGCATTTTCCAGCAACAAATCAAAGTATATTTTTCAGTTCAAAGATATATACCCCTTGATTCACTAAATTCACTGCATAACAAGGTGCACCAAATGTGCCATGTTTAAGAAACCTATAACATCAACCAAAGTTTTAACAGTAAATAAAATGATTAAGGTGATAACATACGATGTAATACAAATATATATGATTATTTTCTTCTTCTTTTAAATATACATGGGTAATCTATAAAAATCTGTTGTTACAATAATGAAGTTCTGAAATGCAAAATTGCTGCACACAAAAATGCTGAGTATATAAAGACCAGAAAAGAACTGCTGCATTTTAATTCTCATTTATTGCTATTAAAGACAGGATTGCCATGTCTTCCTCTACTTTCTGGAATAAATTACACCTTATGATATAGCAAATGTTAGTGAATGAGGGGGTAGGGTTATGTTTTCTTTGCAATCTCTGAAAGATATTTGTCATAGGTGACATTACCTGTAGATGACTTCTTCAAATTAGAATCACTACTTCTCATGAGTTGGCGGCAAAAAATATCTGAGCATAATGTCAGCCAACTCATAAGAGCAAGAACTCCATGCTATACACTTTAAACCCAATGACTGCGCTGTCAATGGGGGAAAAATTCTATCAATGAGCTTCGAAAGATGGGATCATGATTCACATGTTTAAAAATGCAATCCATAACACATTCACCTCCACATGCATTCTTCGGTACCCGTTTGCTCCAGTCTGCTTCGGTGGAATGTTCGTGACAGACTGCTGTTACTGAAACTAGACGTTCTCTTTGAGTGCTCGTTACGTTTGGCCAGATTTCCCAGCACGCCTTGTGGCTGCAGACCTGCTACTCACCGACGCAGGTGGGAAGAGAGTCGTTCCACTGGGCCAGGGCGTCGGGGATGGCCTCGCACCTGATGGCCGTGGGGCCGTGGAGGGTGTAGCCGGGGGCGCACTCAAACAGCACGGACGCCCCCACTCCGAAATCGTTTCCGATCCGTTTCCCGAACCGTGGCTCGGGAACGGAGTTGCACTGGGATGCACTAGTCCTGGGGACCGCTATTGGACGAGAGAAGAGTGAAGTGTGAGGTATATAGCATCACATAAGCTTCAGCAATCTTCAAACAGGTACAGACACACACCTGAGACAACTGCGAGGTGTGAAGGACATAGTGTCTCATGACATTTGACATTTTTAACAACAAATCCAACAGGCAGGAAACAGATAAGAGAAAAGCAAAACAGAAACACACAATACACTCTGTATGGTGTCAATTGACCACAAACAAAGCACCATTTGGCTTTTTATACCAGTCCTGCCAGGGGTTGCAAAAATACTTTGATGTATAATATATTGATGGGATCCAGCAATGCATGCAATATGCACACAACACATAGTGACAGCTCACCTTGGTACACAAAGTGAAAGCCTTTTGCTGTTTGAGGTCCCACAGCTGTGAACTTGATAGTGATTTGATTACCTGAACTCAAAGGCAAGGACTCTCCTGGGATGGGAAAAACACAATTTTATTCATGGATCATTGTGCTTTCGGAAAAGATTTTCCTCCCTGTGCTGGTCAAAGAGCCGATAGTAATTGATCATCATTTAAAGGGTTAGCCATTATATCTGTAATGTTGAATAATACTTCTGGAAGGACGTGCTATCATCTGTAAAATATAAACTTTAGAAGTAGACATTCAGGATTTCTTTAACAGTTACTGATTCCGCAATACATTTAAAAAAAATAAATGTTTAAAGAAATACACCACTTTAAAAGATCTGTGCTATTTTTACATAACACACAACAGGACTGTAGTAATGAAAGTATTAATCCACCCAAAAGCTGACTCAAATGCCGCATGCCCAGGTACTCCAGAAGGATGCAGGTCACCTACTGAAAGAGCAAGGTGTGCTGTTCCTGACTTCTGTTAAACTTTTTATAAAAATATCTATGCAGCCTCATCATTCTATCACTTCATTCGTCTGCCTTCTCTTTCTCTCAGCACTCACATTCACTGCAGCCCTTTCCCCCACCCACACACCGCTCTACCCACGCGCTCTCTCTCACCATTTTCTTTCCTGTTTCACTTTTTCCCCCCACTCACTCGTCTCATTGAGAAGTGTCACATTGGTCGATGAAACATAGTTCTACCTGAATGAGAGCCCGAGAGGGAGGAGAGGAGGGATGTCTCCTGAGTTGGTCCATCATAGATCTCCACCACGTCATTCAGAGAGGTCTGAAAGAACACAAACTGGCCGAAGAGCACTGTAGAGAGAGAGAGAGAACAAAGAATAAGCACAGAAAGATAAAGTGAGAGACAGAAAATGAGTATGGGTGAGAAAAGACAACCGGTGGGGAGAGGGAGCTAAGCACTGAAAACAGCTTGTTAAGTGCCCATTATGGCCATTACAGTCGCATATATCTCACAACATACATCTCTTACTATTACAGTTCATTATTATTCACATTAATGTACTTTGCTGTTGCCAGTTTGTCTTGTTGTTAAAAAATTATTTGTGGAAAAAACCCTTCATTTGAGCAACACAACATTACATTATTTTTGCAATTAATAAAATTCTATCAGTATATCATTATTATTCATTACTTCAGATCACAGTGCAACCCCAGGGTATTATATCTATGCGTTTATGTAAATATTTTAATTTATTAGACAGCTTTCTTATATGCTTTGTACTTAACTACTTGTTATATAAGTGTATATTTGTTTAATCCTAAAGTATTTTATTTTTTCAGACAAGAGAACAGAAGCATTCATATGAGGCCCTATTTATTATTAATATACTATGTTCAAGTCACCCTAAAATCTGGCATTCCCATCCCAAAGAGGAAAGAGAACAACTGTAACCACTGTACTTCAAATGTCATCCGGAATTAAATTTGTCAGAGAAATTGTTTAACCATCATCACACCATGACAGTCCCATAAATTAATGATGCCGAAATGCCAGAAATATGATTCTGCCTCAGGACGTGTGCTCCAACCCCTTAGCCAGGCCCTATTTGAATAAAATATGGCTTCAGAGCATTACACAACGGCCATCCTTTCAGCTTCTGTCCTCTTCTTCGCAAATGGATGATTTCGGCTGTGCTTTGAGGTAAAGTTTTATTCTATTAAAGTCAATTGGTCTTTCCGCGCCACGCTAGCTGCTGCTGCTGCACAGCCTGGTACATGTTAAGTGGTCGCCCGGTTTGGTGTAATTTCTGTCGCATTGGCTGACATTTTCTTCACAGCCAGGGCAGGAAATGCAATCAGTAACGCGGTGGACCCACCTTCATAGCTGCTCTAACTTTGTCATTCCGCCATTAGCACACGTTGTGATAGTCACAGTTGCCCTGTTCTAATCTAAACTTAAAACCATCCTTACGAGCCTTATGGAACACTGATATTGCATGGAGATTTAACATCATGCCTGAGCAGCCCACTAAATAATTTCAGTACCAATATCTATTCTGATATGATTTAAGGATGGCTTATGAAGTGTTATATGACTGAGAACAAAGCACAGTATAGTTAGCCCACACTCTATTCCCTTCAAAACTCCTATAATCAGACTGAAACTTAGGCAGCTCTGAGCTGTTACAGGCCATTAAAATGTATTGTACATTTTCAGAATAATATAATCAATACAGAATTCACACTAACAAGATGTATATCAAAACCAAAAAGCAAAAATGTTTATACCCTGTCTGGTCTCAGAATGGTGAGATTCATTGGCGAACAGAAACTTAAGGGTGAACTTATTTTTAGGGAGGCTGGAAACACATATATCCCCACTGTGGGGATAGTTAACCAAACCCACAACTCTCCACCTTAGCTATTCTAGCTAATCCCAACAATGTCCGAATCAATCTCAAAATGGAATTTGGCTGTGGTGCGAAAAAACGGCTAAAGCGATGAGCCAGACTGCGATTATCTCTGTCCCCCACCTCCTCTAAATTCAAAGCAATGAAACCTTCAGCAGCCTTGCCTTCCATCTCTGCCAGATGAACTGGTGTGGATCCAAACCCAGCCTTTATACAAGAACAGCCTCACAAATTATAAGCTTCAGCTAGATGCTTTTACTTTTCAAGGCAAAAACAGAGGGGAGCAAAAACAAAGCATGATTTCTCCCCAGCACCATCCATCAACACTAATAAGTTTACTGTAAACCAGCTAAATCAGCAACATATAGTAGCAGCGATATCCCTGACAAATACAATGTACATGATGAAGCCCCCCCAAATATCTGATATAGCATAATTAATATGGCCGTCTGATATCCCTTTCAAGGGTGAACTGAAGCGTTCTCGTTTGCATGTTATCCATTCATGCAGCTCAAAACGTACCGCAGCTGTGCCAAACTACGGATTTCAATGGTTGACCACACAGTCACCTCTCCACATATAAATCTGCATATCCCCACTAAAAGTTGATCAAGAGTGATAATTCTCACAGACAATTTCAAATTTCTAAAATTTTTCCAAATACAGTTTGATAGGAATTTTCAAACAAATGTTTTACCTAAAGCTGTATCATACTAAATATTGGTATATAAGGAACATAAAAATGGAAATCATGCCAAATAAGAGTTAGCAGAAACATACTCCTCTATACTACTCATAACTTAGGAAACCTCTATGTTACATTAAAATTTACTAAATAATAAATTTAAAAAAATCATATCACACTATGTCTTGACTGTTGGGGTGATACTGAACCATATCTAAAGCTCTTTGAATTAGTCTTGTGTCAAGACAGAAGGTGTGGTAAATGTGACATGACACGATACTTGCGAAGGAAATTCAAAAGCGGGAAACCCGTGCAAAATGGCCCAAAGAGATGCAACAGTAGAAAGTAATCTAGTAAGGGATGTTGTAAATATGGCTAGCACACAAAAATGCTAATGTTACTAGAATTTGAGACATCTGACCTGAATATATCATGCATAAAATTAAACTAGTATTCTGGGTAAAACGATATATCGCCCACCCATTGCTGTCTCTCAGTTCTCCTGTGAGTTTCATTAATGTTCGAGAAAGCCCAGGAATTCCTCTGACAGATCTCTGGGAGGGCCCATAAATTTTATAACAATGGCTGCGTGACTTAAGAAGGTCTCCTGAGTGATTACTGGCCTGACCTGGTGATATTTTCAGATATTTAAATCATAGAAGAGGTACAACAATCATTCAGGCCTGTCATTTTTCTGTTAGATGGTTAACTCAAACTCCAATGTGGTATCATCATGCTGAGCACAATGAGGGTGCTCTCTTACAGCCCAGGGCCATGTGCTCAAATCAATATTCATGCTCACTCCTGGGGGCCACATGACAACGTACTTTGGACAAGAGGCAACAGCCAGGAAAATAAACAAGAACCCAGGAGGGCCTGGTGTTTTTCCACAGTCCAAAATGGGAAATTTGGAAACTGACATCTGACTAAGGCTGAGAATGTGTAAAAAGGGAAGCTTACAGGTGTGAAAAAATGCAGGCTCTGTTTAGTTTAGATTCTGTTTGTGATTTAATGCAGACAACGTAGTACTGCCTGATTACTCTGCCTCCAGCCCTGCTGCTGGTCAGCTCTGTCCTCTGACTCCTTTGCTTGTGGCTTTGAACCACACAGAACAAATAGCTGTTGGCTGTCTAGTTAGCACACAGAAAATTTAGTAAGGGAATTCATTGAGAGGGACAACTTCTGACTACCTCTTCTTGTTCAAGTCATTAATGCAACCGATGGGACCAGGAACAAATGTTGCCCTTGAGCTTGAAATGCAGCACAGGTGTATGTAATTTATATTTTAATCGTATTTTTCTTGTTTCTTGTGCTTGATTGACACTCATGTACATAATTAGTTGAAAATCAGTCGGAAGCTAATTATATTTCTCTTAATCGCATCTTGGTGCTTTGCTCGTTTTCTTAATGGAAAGATATTGTCCCACGGCCTGAGTGTGATGACACTGTAAAAACATGCACAAACAGGAGTTTTCAGTTCTGGGTCTGGAGGGCCGCAGGGTATTCTGGGTTCCTCGCTTTAAAACCAGAAACTAATTTGGACTCGAGAAATCGGGTGAGGTGAGTTAACTGTGCAATCAACCACTTTAATTGCTCAATTAAGTGCTAAGTAACAATGAAATCCAGGAGCCCCTGGCATGTTTGAATAAAAACTATAAAACTGTAAACGGAAAAACAACCTCCCTAAAAATGAGCCAATATTGAAGAGTGGTAAACCCAAACATTGTATATGATTTCAAAGCATGCAGCTCCTTCTGTGGAAACTGGTCTGGCTCTGCAGTACTTCTTTTTCTACCTGCGGTGCACACACAGCATAAAAAACAGAACCATCTGTGACAACCTAGTGTCATAATGATTTGGGCTTGCACCTCCTGTAATGCCCCGTAATTGTTGTCATTGTTATCAGATGTTATTCTGCAGGTATCATCTCATCATTTCTACATAAACATGAGGGATGAAATTGACCAATTTGTATGACTGCTCTGTGATGATAAATTGAGGTGCAATTTTTTTGCTAGTTGCATTAACAAGATAAGCAGCAAGTCTCTGTTTGCAGAAAATGTTGGGGTGTTCTACGACAATCTGTATACACCAAACAAAGGAAAGAGAGTCTATGCCCTAGAGAGCACTGCCCCAAAAAAGCTAAATACAATATGCACAAAAGCACAACTACCATGAAAAAGAGGAGAAAAGAGGATGGTAGCACAGCCTCCTGCATTAAAAGTAGAAAAACACAGTTAGCCTGGAGCCATTTCAGAGGCAACATCACACCCTCACATCTTACAGCGTACACAGCACATTAAAAAGAGGGTACAAACACTAGTGAATCACATATGCTCCAGGCAAAAATGAGGCCTTCATCGCTAATGAACAATTCAGCATAGAGCTGTCATATTTTTATATTGCAGGTATGGAAATAGGGCATTCATATCAGGGTCAATACATGCAGTCATAAATCACATAAACTGCAATTCTAGAATTCATATCCACACGTTGTTACAATACTGCTTCTAATATTGCCATTACATTTACGATTCTCCTTTCTTTGAAAGACTTGACCCCCATTACAATCGAACGAGACACACAGATCTCTTAAATCAAGCCACACTGTTTAAATTGAGTAAGTCCTGCTTTTTTTTTCAATGTTGTGAGCTTCAAAATTGCTGAAATGAATTAAATGCATATTGCCCGGGAAAAAGAAACTGCAGCTCATTCCATGTGCATTCAACCCATACATAAAAAGCAGAGAACAAAAAGAGCCTGTTGTTTTTGCCCATACTGTTATGATGGTGCTGGAGGAAAGAGGGCAAGATTTGTTCACCACCTCCTGACCCCATACCTCTGTCTCTAACCCCCTACCTCTCCCTCCCTCCCTCCCTCCCTCTCCTCATGTCTCTGAGTCGCTCATGCCTTACCCTGATCTGCTCTTCTGGTATAATCACGGTTTTTGACTATAACCATAAATCACTGAAAAAAACATTAGGTCTGGGACCATATTTCACTCAGTGGCACGAACACTTTTTCCCTCTCCGTCCCTGGATTGTGATCTGTGAGATGTGTGTGAATGCTGAGGGTATATTTTTCCCTGACGGGGTCTGCACAGTGGCATATGAGCCAGCTCAGGCCGGGTTATCCCAGCTGGAGCATAACACCATTCAGCCTTCTGCAATTAAGCATTCAGAATTTCTAATGAAGCCTACTTAGAATATAATATGGAATGTATTAATATTTTATGGTGAGATACTATATTTCTTTTCAGAAGTCATAGCACTGTATGTAGCTGATGTTTTTCAACAAGTGAGGTTGAAGTCCATGTTTATGTAAGAGTCATTTATTTATTTTTGCAAGATGCATCTCCTCAATAATCAACAGTGGTCTTCTTGGTAACATTTTAAGGTGGATGGAAGCTCCACCAAAATCAATAAAATATTAATACTTTCACTGGGAATGTACATGTACAATAACAAACAGCTGTAGACAACATTGTAAAATTGTTTTCAAAAATTACCATATGTTTGCAAAACTAAGCTGAAAAAGCTTAAGTTTGATACAATTCCTATTTCTAAAGATGTCTGTAATAATTTAGGTTCCTCACTCAAAGATACAAAATGTAAGCCATGCAGGCTCTAGACCTGTGACCTTCAGCACTGATGCTGTATGTGCAAATGGTCTCATGTCCAATGCCAAACTATTTCATATGCATGTAAAGGGTGGGAAAGATAGACAGTCAAAATGTTCTTACTGACAAATTTCATCTCATCAGTGCGCGCTAATAATTTCAATATGACCAAGCCCCCTTACCTCTGAGGACCAAACTCAATTGAAATACAATATTTAAATGTTGAGTAAGACACCTGCATTCTTCTTTTGGACAAAGTTTTGCTCCAGAGTAATTACGCAGCTGTTCCCTAAAGCTGTGAGAGGCAGCTAAATTAACTTTTCAGCTGAAGACAATAAAACCTGGCTGGTGCTCTCCCTGACAAACCCCTTTATGAGAGGAGCAGGGGGATTATGGGAATCACAGGTACACATACTTTAAATGTTCTGCTACTACAATGAACAGCTTCAGTGTGAAGCTTAGCGGCATCTTAAAGAGTGCTGCACTTCTCAAGGTTGACAAACACACACAAGGTTGATACAACCAACATATATATTTTTTTTTCTTCTTTTTTTTTAATTAGACATTTTCTGGCTACTAAAAAATGGCTGAGTTATAGATCAGGGTTGGGTGATCCTGATAATTAACACAGTTTTTCATGTTCTTACAGGCATTAAAGGCAAAATAAAACATGATGAGATTTTCACATCAGCTCTTTTGGGGACATCAAACATTTTCTCTAACATGGGGTCCAGCTCTCTGGATGGTGTCCCAGCGAGCATATTGCCTCTAATGTGTAAATGTGGAACAAGTGCACTGAACACACAGCAGGTTCTTACAACAGAACACTCAACAATAAATAATAAAGTGGTGTCCTCTGACCCCATACAGCACAAAAGAACAGTCCCCTGGGCCACAACACTACATTCCTCTTTGTTTCCACAAGTCCATCTCTGGGTACATTTTCATCCCAACACAAATTTTTCAATGTAAAGAGCAAAGCTCTTTTTAGCAAATTTATATATACAAGGTATGGCTATTAAATAATGAGACTAATGGTGTTTACTTCAAGCAATGCGTAACAGCGAAATGAAGACCTCAAGCGGATTGAAACTTTTAGGGGTTGTTTATGCTTGCGCATTGGTCACTGTATACCATGGTGGTTGTGCATGTGTGCTGTGGTTTGACTTATGTAAGCCCAGTCTCGTCATTTAATAGCCACACCTCATAAAACGTATACTCTCCACACGTGAAAAAACGCAACAAACATTGTTCTGTGTACTAAGTTATTGATGCCCATGTTACAACCAAACGTTCCCCAATATGTTTCACAGAAAGTAAAACATATTGGAGAAACTCTGTTAAATGAAATATATGTAGAGCCAGTATACTCAACCATCTGTCAATACAAGGCAAGGAAAAAAAAGACTCAGTTCAGTGCTTGGTATTAGAATAGAGCCCAATTTCAGGCTATATACTATGGAAGAGTGGTAATGGATTAAAGAAAAACTGTAGTTCACCTACAGAATAAAGTAGAAAAGGAGAGAGTGTCTGGGAAAGAGAACTGTAAATCTAAGTCTCAGTGTTCTCCGCATGAGGAAATCTGTGTCGTAAATCCAACTGAGGCCACATTTCTGTTCAATGAACAAGCAAAAACACAACGCCAAAAAATCAATGAACAGTAAAAGCCACTCACACTTCTTTGCAATGGCGTGGGGTCAAGACAACTAAATAAACAGACACACTTTGAACACACATAAACCAAGAGCAGCCACATGAGTCAATGTGCACATGCATGAGAACCCTGGAAGTAGTGTGTCAAGTCAAAGGATGAGCTGAAACATGCAAAAATGTATTTTATGGTCCCCTACACTGTGCAGATGTGCACAGGCTGTCCTGCATTTGTTAAAATGTATCTGTTTGATGTGCTGCTGGTTACTGTGCCCAGTCTGACAGAGAATGCTGTAGCTTCAGTGCTTCGCTGATTCAATCCAAAGCATTTAAGAAAAAAAAGTCCTCTACAAACTTGTGCCCAGCCTTGCAAGACTATATTTGGATTGAGGTTCCAATGAAACACTTCTTGTCTTGTCTAGAGGTGTCTAGGGAATGTATTTCAACCTGAAATCACTAAGAGTCTGACTATCCCGTTTAGTCCCCGAGGTGTAGATCTGAATTTCAGTTTTCAGTTTCAACAGGTAAAAAGTTTTAAATAGGTAATCATTTCTGTCTCTGGATTCTTATACAAAGGAAGTGAACCTGCATGACACTTAACCTCCCGAGTGACAGGATTTCCACTCTCTTTGGAGAGGGATGCTGAGAGTAGGGAATATATTTGATTTACACTTACAGGGAGGGGAACTGGGAGCTGCAGAGGGACTAGATCAACAAGATCTCACCATTAATCCTGTGCGCTCTCATGAGCACACAGTCATATATGTATACACACACACACACACACACACACACACAGCTGGACCTGCAAACTCACTCATGTGCATGCACACACACACACCTGCAAACACACACACTCATGCCACACACACACACACACACACACACCTGCACCTACATATAGACACACACAAACATGCATCTACATCAGAACCAGAACACACACACACACACACACACACACACACACAAAAACAAAGGGGAAATATACACTTTGCCTAATACTAGCCATCACGTGATGAATGTGCACACACGCATATGGACAAGAACAGGCACCCACAAACACACACACACACACACACAAAGGCATCTGCATCTGTGCGCACTCACACACACACACACGCGCACACGCGCGCACACACACACACACACACACACACACACACACACACACACACACACACACACACACACACACACACACTTATAATCTCAGATTCTGGAGAAATGAATGACACGGAAACCAAGCCTGATTAATTCGGGCATTGGTTTCTTGGTTCACCTGGTTGCTCTGGTCTTTTTTCACCCCTCTCTTCCTCCCTATGATTATCTGCTGTGATTTCTATTTCTTCCTCCTCCTTGACATGGTGAAAAGAGAT
Organism: Albula goreensis; assembly: GCA_022829145.1. Lineage (NCBI taxonomy): Eukaryota > Metazoa > Chordata > Actinopteri > Albuliformes > Albulidae > Albula > Albula goreensis. Next base: position 10,450,720 of record CM040760.1, read on the forward strand.
AATGCACCTCCCCCCTAAGCTCTCTCACACAGCTGGGAAAAATAATATAGAATGTACACAGAGACATATGGCATCGATGTGCAACTAATAACAATGACAATAACAATAATAATAATAATAATTTTTATTATTATTATTGTACTACTCTATTGCCAACTTACATAGGCTAGCCTACATTTTCTATAGTATCCATTATTTATACTGTCATATGTGTTCTTAAGCAAACTCAGTTCTGTCAATTGACTGTCCTCTGTTGTCTACAGTTGGGTAGGCAAACCCTATCTGACTAAACTGCCAAGTTTACGTAAATCACACTTTGTTCCTGTTTCTAGCCTGTATGTTACGCTATCCCTTTGACCATAATTATGTTCATCCAACCACAGAGAAAGCAAGTTATATTACCCTGACAAGAAGAAAGGGTTTTCCCACTGTAAAATAGATTACTAGTTTCACAGAAAAAAGTTTAATGATGGTGAATGTTCAAGTGCACTGAAAAGACAACACTCTTTAGATCTGCAAAGCTATAATAACAGTGGCAGGCTAGTTCAGTGACACAGCTAAAGACAGAAAAATCGAAAATATACCTGCAAACCACAGAAATATCCAGATTTGATGGGATGTTAAATTGAATTATCTGCACCATCTATTCAGAAAATGATATTCCATTGAGTTCATCATTAAGTTCTCAGTCTTCCAAGACCCTCAGAATTATACCGAGATGATTATGAGTCACCAGAATGCTGACTGTGCCCTTTGCATAAACCCCCTCACTGCATCCATTTTACCTTCCTCCTCTGACTGCTCCACTTCCACACAGCCCTCTAGCTGCACTCTCTACATACAGGTCTAATAGCACTGTACAGCTTTAGTTGCACTCTCTACATACAGGTCTAATAGCACTGTACAGCTTTAGCTGCACTCTCTTCATACAGGTCTAATAGCACTGTACAGCTTTAGCTGCACTCTCTATATACTGGTCTAATAGCACTGTACAGCTTTAGCTGCACTCTCTATATACTGGTCTAATAGCACTGTACAGCTTTAGCTGCACTCTCTATATACTGGTCTAATAGCACTGTACAGCTTTAGCTGCACTCTCTATATACTGGTCTAATAGCACTGTACAGCTTTAGCTGCACTCTTTATATTCAGCTATAGTCACAGTGTTTATATACAACTCAAATGGTACTCCACAGCTTTGGACACCCTCTTTATATACAGCTCTATTGCACTCTACAGTTCTATCTATACTCTTTATATACGCTCCTAACATGAAACCCTTTCAATGGACCCGTTACACTTTCACCCTGAGCAAAAATTCCTCAGACCCAGTCCTTCACATGCTGGAGGCCCAGTTCTATTTTCTGAATCAACAGGGGACACCTCAATACTGTCAGAGCTCACAGAAAGAACCTTTAATTATCTTTACATCATTCAGGTCACCATTCCATTATCACTGTCCTTTTTATTCTTTAAATGTTCTTTTCCTCCTTTCATTGCACTCAGATACTTCCAATTGCATTAAATCTTCACTGTTCCACTCCAACCGACGACTCGCCCATCTCCATTTCAAAGCCACAGGCAGATCCCTCTGACAGACTTTAACAACTCCATTGTGATTGTCATGAATAAGACTTAACATCTCTGTCATATCCCATACACACTGAATGACGCACTAAAGGATGGAATTCAATCAGAATGGACCACTGTCTCATAAACCTTGCGCCTTGTGCCTTCAGGGAAACTATGTGCACTGAGGAAGAACCCCTTCCCCTCCAGCCACATGGAGGGACCAGAAGAGCCACAAGAACAGCTTTCTGATAAATCATACAAAGAGTATTACCCTTATTTCACATGAGCGTGTCAACTGCAGAACTGAGTCTGTCCCAATGCCACAGGAGGTGAAGATGGGTTTGCTTGTGGTCTCCTTAACCACTCCCTTGCAGCAGGCCGCATCAAACGCTGGCTTCACAGCAAGGAGCTGAATGCCTTGCCCACAACTCTCCATTTCAAACATGGGGACAGCTGGTTAAACTTAAGGTTTATTCTTATTAACCAAATTTACCAAACCTCCGACCAAAACCACAGAATTAATATGAACTGTAACCATGGGTAATAGTGTTATTTTAATGTTTAAACTGTTATTACATATAGATTCATTGTACAATTAATATTAAATGTAAATGTGTTAGCCTGAAACATAATCTGCAGAATCATCTACTCCTATTGAGAGAAAAAACAACTGAAAATGATCTACCCAGTAACAGCAAAATCACTCACATAGCTATCTAGCCAGTATGCTAAGCTATTAGATCATTTTTAAGAACTTAGCTGCAACTTGTTTTTTTTTTTCCAAATTTTTGCAAAATGTTTTTTCTTTATGATTAGCTACCAGCTTGCAACTCAGATACACTGAACTGTCTAGCTTGCTAAGTTTCTTTATTTTCATCTTTCTGAAAATATTTACAAATATTTTAGAAATTATGTTAGTTGGCTACTCATTTATTTATAGTTAAGTAAGTGACACTGAATATATTCAGCTTTAATTTATATTAAGCAGCTGGCTGTAAGTCAGCACATATGTTCTCAAAGAAGACAGACACAGCTAAACTAGGCAAAGCGGGTGAATGTGTCCCGAAGTGACCGTTTTGAATCTCCTTTCCACTCCACTCAACTCGTTGTTCACCCCCTCAGCTGGCCCACTTGGTGATGTCAGCAAAACAATGTACTGAGGCGGCCCCCCATGAAGGAGAGAGGAAACTGGAGGCAGATTGGGATGTAGCCAAAAATACTTACCCTTAAGGGCATCTGATGTGGACTTTGCATGGCTGATATAAAAAGAGAAATATTTTACTGAATGTGAGATGACTGGCCAATGTCTAAGTGATTGATATTAATAATTCAACGAGAATGTTTGTGAAAATGTACGTGCATCTCACGCACACCTGGGTGCCCATTTACTGACAATTATTCCTCGTGTACATAAAAGCATTCATTTTAGATGCTTTGACAGAATAGAAATTATGAATGTCAACCATCAGTTTGATTGACAAGAAAATGAATCATAACCAATGACAATATCATGAGTTGTAAACAATAATAAAAGTAAAACCCCAAACTGAATGCTGATGTTTTGTTGAGAGCTAGTGTGTGACTCCACACTGAGGAGAGTGAGAGTGTCTAAAATGCTCCAATTGAAAATGAATGGGAGTCAATAGTGAGTGAATGCTGAATTAATCAAAGCAAGAGTAGATTCAGATCTCCATCAAACCTAAGGAAAACAAAAATCTCTGTGGCACATTGATGGAAATCTAGGTCCATATAGCCACTGACTGCAGAGAAAGCACTGCAACTCAATACACTACAGCAACAGGAGCATTGGCAGAAAAAAATAATACAATTGTAACCCTCTCCCTCTCCACAGATTAAACTACATGGAAGCAGAAACCCTGTACACATGCACAGATAGTGTACATAAGCACACACAGAAACAGTGTGAGCAAATACAAGCACAATTGATTACACATATGTGTGATTATGCACACACACACTCACACACACACAAACACAAAAAAACACAATCATACACATCCAAACATAAAGACTCTTCTTTTTTAATCTTTCTTTCCCTTTTTTGCCATCAGAACCCAGGAAAAGACAGGACAGGAGAGAGATAAATCAGAAGTAACCTTGTGTGCTCCCTGCCTCTCATCTAGCCAGCACGGAGCGCGTTGGCGCTGTAGCATGAAGCAGAAGCTGTGTCATTTGCATGCGGCCTTGAGAAGGCAGCAGTTTGAAAGATCACCCTTCTGCACAGAGGTGGAGAGGAAGAGCAAGCGGCAAATAACCAGATGATTCAACCAGGATATTAACCTTCATCCAGGCAGCTTTATTCTTGTTAAATTACACATTTTAACTTGTAAAATGTTTCACTGTCACTTTCTCAAGAGACAATATTTTCCCATCTTTTGAGATGGATGAGGCATCAGAAATGGGCCACCTCAAACACTGCGTGTGGGGGGGTGGGGGTGCAGGGAGTGGTATGAGGCTATAATACCTAGACCTTCAACAGTCTACACTTCTGAGCGATGAGGATCCCACACAGAGTGGAGAAGAATTCTCTCCTGACTGTTTACTGAGATTCAGTCGACTGTGACATCAGTACTTCAGATTGAATTCAACCAAAAGGTCTGCATCTGTAATGCATCTGTGGTTCCGACCGAGCGACTCAGCAGAAGCTGATAGTTGTTAAATTATTTCTGGATAGGGGTGTCATTTAGAAAAATGATTTGTTTATCCTCTAAAAATTTAGTCCACCATTTCTTATATAAATCTTATACATTTGAAGAAAGGGTCTATTTGACTCCTTATTATCGCCATAAAATGAAAACATTTGCTGAAAGAACTTGTGGTAAGAACATTTGCGGGTAAGAACTTGCACATTGACTACCATCCAACAGATGATTTTGATTGTGGTAGAATTATTTTTACCTTCTTAAAATTAACAGTAAGGCTATTAAACGCATACTATTTGAAGCAAATATGGTAAAATCTGTAACTAGTGCATCTGTACAGAGTAGGAAGTGAGACACTGTCAATTTGAAAAGCATACACTAAACTATGCAATAAGTATACAATTACAACTGCAATATACATATTATTGTGAAAATCTTTCCTGCTAGCGTTTAACTGCCAATGTCATAGAATACAAGCAATTCAGAGAGCTATGATTAGTTAGAGTAGTAGTAACTACTTTACATTACAATTCAGTTTAACCATTATGGAAATACATCGGTTTTTGATGAATGCCGTAGATGTAGTAGGATCTAGAACATTTTTTACGCCTGGAGAGGTTGACAGATAAGTTTTACTGGGCCAGTTGTGACACCTTGACTAGTTGGTCAGATACTTTCAATATATCACAACTTTCTGTGAAAAATAACTAAAAAAATCCCTTCAATTTACAGGCGAGGGAAATGGAAGTGAGAAAAATGAGCAGGGATGTCTTAGAGGCTCCAATAGAGAGGGACCTGTCAGACATTCCTCACCACAGTGCCATCAGCATCGGCACAGCTGAAAGACCACGGCGTACAACCACAAGACCACATGACACTGAGCAAATACTGAATCCCTGCCACTGATCCAGCAAATTGAGACTACATCCTGCATAACCTAGAAGGACTACTCAACCACATTTGACATCTGCATGACAATTCTGTCTTCAGTGACTCTTTATTTCTTTTGGATTTTCTCTTGTTTTTCCCCCACGCTGCACTCAGCTGAGTTGTTTAGTCTCCCACAGCAGCTCTTTCCTACCAACTCAAGGAGAGGCAGCCGTGTACATGTGACCCCCCCCCGATTCATGTGATGACAGGCCTTCGCTGATTTCCACACTGCAGACACACCACCAAATACACACTCTCAGCTGTGATGATGAAGTCAAGATATATTCAGTCTGTGCACCCGGAGACGCACGCCCCGGCCAGGAGGAGGAGAGCGATGGGACATAGAAACTTAACTGGCTTTAACCATAACTTTCCCTGGGGAGGATGAGCCAGTTGCTGCCTTGCCAATTCAAACCTCCATCCGTAGCCGGTAATGGTATGGCTGGGTGAGTCATTCTTTAATAAATGCTATGTGTTTAAAAATTGAGTTCTCATTATTGTAATATGCTGGGCTCAACTGAATAAATGAACTCAGATAAATTACATTTGCATGAATGGCATCTTCTCCTAGATGCTTCTAAATTGCTCGCTGTAATTAATAAGTGGGAGCACCATAATAAGAGAAAACTCTTGTTTGCCTCTAATAAGTTAGCTAAGTCACGGATGGAATCAAATTTAATAACCAATGTCAGTAAATAACCAACAGACAAAAACAGAAGCATCCCCTTGTCGCATTTGTTCCAACATTATGTATTCCCCAAAACAAAGTTTGCCTTTGTCAATTCGTGTACACAAGCCGTGAGTGTTGCTGTCTGTGTTCAAATCAAGCTGGGTGGTAACAAACCATTGGTGAGGTTGATATTTGCAATACATCAGCAATAGGACCAAATTATGACAGGGCTTTTTTCTCAGAAACAGGCACTCTGAGGAGATATGACCCTGAAAGATGCTAAAAAAGCAAACACAAGGGAAATAGGATGGGTAATCTTGTTCTATTTGGATTGGGGCAAGATATATAGCAGGGGTCCCCAAACTTGGCTCTGTGTATGCCGATTTCTGTTCCAACCATAATTGTAATTCTTGAGGTACAGTGCAGTGTTAATTGTTTTTAATGAGGTCATTTAAAGTCTAATGTGATGACCCTATTAATGCCATATCAGAAACAATTTATATTTCAAAGGATGAGTATTCCATATTCATATAAGAACTCTTAATCAGCAAGATCACTTCTCAGACCTCTAATGCTTTCATTGTCATTTTCATGTTGTGGCAAATGGTTCCTTATGAGGTATGATTTTTAATTGATTTGATTAATTAAAAGACTTACAGCTGAGATCAGTGAAGTGCTAAATTTCCAAAAGCGTGGACACCTGGTCATTGAAAGTAAACCATTCTGTGGAAAATGAAGAGTTCAAAGACAAAGCAAATGGTAGTAATGAGACAAACCTGCCTTGTGCTAAAATCCATTTAAGCACAAAATTATGGAACTTGAACACGTGTTTGCAGCAACCTGAATTAAATAACAGATTGCCAGGTATATTAACCAGCATACAAAGGGGAAGTGGAGAAACAGGTTTGGGAGCCCTGATCTATTGTGATCTGAAGGTAGGAGACGAGATTCTGCATCCTCCACTCACCTCCTCATTTCCACCAAACAAAGGATACATCGATGCATCCTACTGCAGAAGTCTTTTTGCTTTTCTGGGTGACATCATTGTGCTCACGACCAGTGAGATGAAAAGACCATCCCACCGAATATTTCACCATCGATAAGTTCAAACACATGATTTACCAACACTTACGTTTAAGTGCCAGAAAAATAAATAGTAATGGGATAATTTACATTAATGGGAAAACTTTTGTTTTGCTTTTTCAAACATATCCACATTGACGTGATATTTTCACGGTTTACTTACTCCTTGTGCAAATGTTTATGTTACATCATGAGCAGAATGCGAGTGACTGACATTGACATTTTAACACATAAAAAGGACAGGCAGTGTTCGAGAAGCATGATTGGCTTAAGTATCCTTGAAATCAGTCGAAGTTACTACTTCATCAATAGCCGAAGTCGACTTTTATGATGGGCAAATCAGATTAGCTATTTCAATTTTTATTTCATCTCCTCCTTTCCTCCACATTCTTCCGGGGAAGGAGATGAGGAGTAGTAGGGGAGTGGAGGAAAGGAGGAAGGAATGAAGGAGGTGCAGTGGGAGAGCAATGAGATCTTTCAAGTAGTTATTATTTTGCAGCAAAATCGATTTGCATACTACCAATATGGAACTATTTTGCTTCACCTGTTAGTTGTAAAGCAAAGATCTGTAACTCAGAAACAGAGAGCCCACAAAATATGCACGGGAGTTAGTGGTAACGGCCCCTACCCTTCCACTGCAAAAAAAAAAAAAAAATAAAATAAAAAAAAATGGCAGAGGTGAAAGCTGACACAGCACAACATGAGGCTCAGATTTTATAGTTATCAGAACTTGTTTCTGAATGTTTAACAAATGAAAGGTTGTATATTGTATATTTATGCCTCTTGGCTCACATCAAAGTAAAGGTCAGTTACAGGGCCGTGGTCCAAAAATATAATAATAATAAAAAGAAAAAACAACAGAGCGTGCAAAGGATCACCTTCAATAGAGCACACTATGTGCTTTGCTCCATTGAATTCTGGTCCAGTGCATATTTTTAATTAAGTCCTGAATCCTGAATATGAGCTTTTTATTTATGCTAAATATAGAATCCATATATTTAGAAAACTGAGTTCATTAGCACATAATATTCCACTGAGGTCCTTGATAACTTGCGACTCTTCCAGCGACATGTGTGCTTTATTTTCTATTTCAGACAACCTAAACATCAATTAGGTGTTTAATTGAACTACAGCAACAAACCGATGTATAGCATTTATAGAACCTTTCTTGTTCCCTGTCAGTTCAACTTTAAAAGCCCTGCTTCTGGCAGCCAGCCTTACCCTAATGGCAGAAAATGAAGCCATTATTTTTAATGATCTTCCCATCGATAGTTATCTGATCATACTCCACAATTTGCTACTACTGCATAAATAACCACAGCATCTATGTCAATGCAATATTTGACTTATTAAAACAAATAAAACACAGATGCTTTATAGAGTAATGAGAAGACAGACAATTACTATTATATCTGTATGCGCCTGAAAATATTACATGAGGTTTATATTGATTTGGGAAGACAGGTGAAATAAAAACATTAAACTGGAAGCAAAAGTATATTTAAAAAACAGTGCTGAGTACTGATAAACCTGAGATGATGATTCAGGTTTCTTTTAAGATGTTTGACCTCAGTCAGTAGATACAGTATCATAATCTCACTCTTTCCGTGTTATGACAAAAGCATAATACATATGCACAAAGCCGAACCCTCAGCTGAAAGCCATGTTAACTCACAGATGAATTCTCACCAAATTACACTTATGAATAATGAGACACAAACAAAGTCTGTTGGTAAGAAGGGATGAAGAAGGCATACAAAGATGATCTATAAATAATTTAAAGGGTTTCTTTGTAAGCCTGATTTCATTAAACATTTAACAGCGCTCCAAAATTACAAGAAGAATTAACAGACATGTGAGAGAGGATTAGCTACAAAAAACATGGCTAAGGAGTGAAGTCAATCTGTTTTCAGATATTTAGCTGCAACCATATTTTAAAATAAAATCCATGGTTTTGGTTTAGACTATTTTTGTAAGGATAAAATACTGTAATCATGAATGTTTTATTTGGGGGTCAGGGGTGGTGTGTGGTGGTGATTATGAGCATCTGTTTCCAATGAGAGAGTGATGTTGATTTGTTTCATGGTATAGGGGAGTCTATGTGCCATGGGTGTGAAGTCTGTCTGAGGACTGCAGCATTGATCTGCACACTCATTTATCACTAACCATAGGAGTCTTAAAGTGTTTATTATGTTCTATAAAGGCTACAGTGTGTTATGGTAAGGGCATATTACATGTATTTATTCAATTGAGAATTATGAGGGAAGCCAAGATGCAGCCAAGCCAGTTTTTCTGAGCATTGTGCTCATCTGTTGAGCTAATCAACTATGCTCATAGACAACAGCTATGATCACATTTGAATTCCACAGGGGAATCTATTGACTATGGCCAAATGACCACATGTAAGCTTGAGCCAATGTTCCCATGGTGACAGCTTTGCTTTAATCAGCTAGTTAAAGTTTTCTTTTGTGTTACCTCTTACTTTGTGTTACCTCTTACCACCTTGAACTTGAGGATAGTAATGACTGTTTCTTCAGTACACAAATTTCCTGTGTATTACACAACACTTGTCCAATTTTCTTCAGTCCCCTTGGTTTCGCAGCTGGCTATCTTTAGCTCTGCATGCTAGCCTAGAGAGGATTCTATTGTTGATAATCAACATGGTGATGCTAGCAGCCCTTAATTGTTTGGTCCAATCTATAAGAATGGCACAACAGTAAGTAATAATGTAAACAGTTATAATGGATAATAGGAACTCAGTGTGTTCCACAAGCCAGCCAAATAGCCAACTAATCATTCCATCTCCAGCTAGTTTTTCAGTTTGCACAATTGTCTTCCTAATTGATCTGTCGGGTCGATAAGGACAGCCAGCAACCAATCACAACTCCAAAAATGGAATGGAACATCTTTGGTTTGTCAACTTCTTATTCTTTATTCCACCTCCAGAACTTATGTGTGTATGTTGTGCTGGTGTGCACCATGGCTTATGGGAATGAAGGCAGAGAGCAGTTAGGAAAAGTATTTCCTGCTTTCAGCTGTCTTTAACACAATGCTCTTCAGACATTTGTAATTGTTCTTAAAAGTAATTCTTTAGGGAAAGTCCCAGGTTTACGGAACAAAATCATACTTAATGGTTCCATATTATTTTGAGGGCCAATCGGCCTAAACTGCTTACACATCGTTTTTCCTTTCAGTAATGCCATGAGTGGGAAAACACACATGGTGCTGCTCTTGCATTTAGTAGCTGTTATTAAATAAGCCATTATAATTACTGAGACAACACTGAGCAGGGGCACTTGGGTATTGTGTGCATCTGTCCTTTCTGTGGCTCTTTCAGCAGCCATGGGAGTCAATGCACGACTAGACATACATACCACATACAACACTGATAGAGGCCGCCGGCAGCCAGACATGCAATTCTGTAAGCTATGCATATGCATATAATAGCTGGCAAATAATAACTTGGCTTGATTTGATTTCTTAGAACTCACTTGATGTCACAATCAGTCAGGTGAAGGGAGTGATTTCTGAAATTTTTGATTTTGCCAGACGTTATTCTGTAAGGATTCATTTCACAGGGAAATTGGCCTGAGCCTTTAAAAGAAAGGCTCTGCTCATTTTTATGTGAAGTTGGCTAAATAGTTATTTGCAGTTATTTACAGCATTATTCCCCATAATTAATTCACAAAGGCTACACAGCCATCATTTTGGTGGGATTATCTTTGATGAAAAGATTTTAAAATTACAGACATATATCAGTGATAATTCAGTTGAGGCCTTATTTCAGTTTGCTGGCTGTACTGTAGCACTGCTTGACCTGTAGGATGTAAAATAGTCACAAGCTCAGGGCAGGTGCATAACAGAAGTTTACTGGCTTCAGGTGTCATGCTTCTTACAAGAGTGGCACATTGAAGATATATATACACACCAAAGTAGGGAAAAATAGGAGTAAAATGAAAAATATATAAATAAATTGAAGTCTCCTGTACTAGTGTTCCCAGAGACGAATGAATGGTTTAGGTGATTAAAGATTTTTTTTCTTAAACATCAGCGTGAGAATCGGAGGGGGCCAGCTCTCTATGAGTTCACATCAGTTTGAACAGCAGGTCGCTGTGAATAGTTTCCCTTCCAAATGAAACCTGTCATCGTTTGACATGCCGCTGATAGGATTTCTCATGACAGAACAATGAAGCATTACAAAGGCTACGACAGTGCCATTTTTAACAGGAATCCAAGAGTATGGAAAATATTCAAATGAAAGTCAATGAAAACCCAACAGAGGACTAGACAAGACATTCTCTTGTGCCTCACTTCCCATGATGCTCCACACCACCTGGCGACAGATGGGTGAAGAACACTGCAGAAGAGGTGAAGGAGGAGTAGGAGGAACTACAATCTTCACACATCTGGCACATAATGCATAACAAACAGATGAGTAATATTTCATTAGTTTGTTGCCTGTTTTGATCAGTACTATGTAAATGTAAATATATCTACAAAACTGTACTGTACGTGGGTGGGATGATATAGTGAGCTCATTTAAGAGATTGATATAAGACAGACATTATGAGGCAGGAGTCATCGTGAATAGTCAATCATTAACACGTTCTTCTTAACCTTTTTACCTTTTTTCAAGGATGAATGTGGTGAAAGGGTGAACAGAATGTTTGAATGGTATGCTACGCAGTGTCAGTTACAATTATTAGCAGAGGAAAATCTCGCATATCAAGGTGCAAGCAGTTATTGTGTGCCAGACACAAATGCATTTTGTTAGAGAGCTGGCTGGCACTAACCAGCTCAAGCACACTGCTAAATATATACAGTACTTAGAGAGGTATGACTCAGTCTTGTTTCTTATATGAAAAGAGGCCATCGTCTGGTACTTCAGCACAATTTATGCAACTGGTCTAATCTAATAAACATTAAAAAAATAGCAACAGTAGCACTGAAGAATCAATACTAATTCTTTATGTGGTACATGTTGAAGCTGTGTGTATGGCATCAATGACATAAACTGTTTGAAATGTGACACTAAATAAATAAATGAAAAAAATAAACACAGGATTATAGTTATTATAGACTGGACTTTTGTTCTGTTTGTTTTTTTTTTTTTTTCTCTGAAACTAGTAAGTAAAAACAAATAAGTGAAGGCTTCTTATGTAGAATCCCTTCCAGTACTGTAGATTTATTTCATATCTCATTAAGAAATTGGTTTGATCTTGCACATCATGATCAAGCATTGCAATATCCTTAACTCAAAATATTATTGCTATTTTGTCATATATTAGCATTGGAATCAAATCTTCTTCTTGTTTAATTCTGACAGGACAACTAACTGTTTTCCATGCTGTACTGTTAAAGCCAATATTTTATCTTTTAACACTGGAGTGAGAGATCACACAAGACAGACATACCAGCCACTACATTAGTAAGCCAAAAGTGGTAGAGCTTATGGCATACATCAAATTCGTATTAACACAGTGAAAGCTTGCTGTGTGTAGTTTAACTGATAACTACATACAAGAGTGCATTTTGCAAAAGAAAGAGCTGGCCTTCAGAGTTAGTTATCATACAAATGTCTCCCATGCTCACCCTCTTACAGCAGTCAGTGTTAGATTGTCATATCTGCCTCTTTTTATATAATACAAGCTGTCACCTTGGATCACACCTCTTGCAGTACTACAGAATATTCTAGTCTACATCTAAGCCACTGAAAAAATACTACTTTTAAGTGGTTCCTATAGGTACATGAAGTACTATTTGTAAAATGGATAGTCCTGTTTGATGTATCATGACACATCAAAACTGATGTTATATACAAAGCAAGACGCTAAGCGCTAAACCATCTAATATAAAGTAGCTACAATGAAAACTGATCATGGCATCCAATGCCTGAGCACTATAAAATAATGGCAGTGACCTGAGTGAATACTGTGTGGTTATGCTGAAAAGAACTGACATTATTCACTGGTCTTTCAAGCATGTTTGATGAAATGTAAAATCTGTGAGTGATTAATTCCATGGTATTGACCAAAAAAAATCACAAGCTTGTGAAATGGTGTCCACTTATCATGTGAACCTTAGAAATATTCAGAACAATATTATAGTAAAGTATCTAGACCCTCTACTTAATGCAATCCATTAATTCATACAATCCAAAATCTGAGTTTACATGCTTATCAAGTACTTTCACATGGCCTGCAATTTACATAATGGAAACCACACATGGATGGACACAGTCTAGTTAAGAGAGGCCATGACCACCACTTCAAAGACAAATGCATAAATCTTCAAGCCAGTGTGGTTCAGCAGTTAAGTAAGTGGGCTTTAATCAGGAAGATTCAGATTCACCAGATAAGTCAGTGCTGAAATACCATAGGGTAGAGGGATTCACAAGACTCGCATGAGTAATTCCATCCTGATTCATAAATGGATGAAAGGTAAGACAAAGGTGTCTGACAAGCAAATACATAAAGTAATGATATGGCAATGGGACTTTGGGAGCCTAGATCTTAGCACTCATGTATTGCCTTCTTGTTTTATCTCCTTGCATCATACAGCCACTTCTTTAACACAGAGATGAAATGGTGTGCAGGTCGTTTGTTGCTAGGTTACAGGTGACCATGCTTTTCTTCTCAAACTTAATCCCACAGCTCAGATTAAACAGCTAAACAAGGGATAACAATATTTTTGCCTTGCTTGAACATACCACATACAGTATTTTCTACCCATGTGACTAGAACACAAAAAATGGTATAATTCTGTATTCAGTGGAAATGCTTGTATCCACCAGAGAGCTATGGGCTCCATTTTCACTCCGGGCTTAACGCTTACTTGCTCAGCTGGGAGTCACTGTGTGAAGGAAAACTTGAATGACCCACTGAACCAGGGTGAGTTACCTCATGAGTAGATTATACTCAAGTAAAGGGGGACGCCACCAGTGTAAAAACAGTGTTCTTACCGAATTCCCTTGGCACAGAGATGGCGTAGACACAGCTGTGTCCTGCGGTGTAGTTTCGGGGAAAGTTGGGTGACAGGACTGTGCCTTCCGTTCCTGTGGACCGACTTCCACATGGAGCTGCACAGACATAAGTGACAGGGTGATTTCAGCATATATGGGAAGTTCCGAAATCTACAGCAAGTTCCAGAAAATGGACATAAACACTGACTGGAATCAAGACTTTTCATCTCTTTTCATCATAACTCAAACAGAAATGGAGAATTAGTAGGGGACCATATGCTCAGTCATTCTGAGAAAAAGCCAAAGCAATAACACTATACCTGAGTAATAGATACTGGAATTGCTTTGTTCTGCCAATTACCTCCATAAACATTTTATAGAAATACATGCTGTCTTCTGCCAGCAAACTCTTTATGAATCATTTATAAAGTATTTTGCTGGAGTTTACCATGTATTACTTTTTCATTTGATGATATTTACATATTTACATTCCCGTCTGAGAACAGATTACTGATGAAGCGAGTAGCTTCCTCCTGATGACTGGTCCCCTCAGACACCACCACGAAAAGGTGGGTTGGTAGTAAGTAAAGAGAATCTTGTTTTTGAGTGGAGGCCATCGCTTGCCACTCAAGGGCAGAACCAATCACAAAAGCAGGCAGGAATGCAACACATATGGCCAAGGTTCTTCCTGTCAGAGGACTCCGTGATTAACTGAGGGCGTTCTTTCACTGAACTACCTCAAAGCAGTGGTTCTCCTGGCATTCATTCCAAACACACTTGCAACCCTTGAATTGTAACTAGCTGTTAATTGTTCTTAATTAGCCACTCAATATCTTGAGGCATAATTCACCCTCTTAAAGTGCATTACATCAGAAACATGTATGCCTGCCTATGAAGAATAAATGTCTCCTATTCAGATCCTGAGGCTGATCATGTAACGCTTTCATTTTATTATTCTGCTATGTGGCACATGATTCTTTCAGAAAGAGGTAACATTTAATTGATTAAAACAAATCTGTCAGTTGAGTCAGTGGAGTGGTTACCTTCTCAATGAAACTGCAACATTTGCTAGCAAATGGATAATTAAAAAAAAGAAAACAATGGCAACAGGAGCACGAATTGTGTTCATAAGTTCAAAGAGAAAAAATGAAACTTGTGTGTTCAAATAACACAAATCGACTAAAAGATTAGCTGTGACAAAAACCAGCACACATGGAGGTCCCCCTGGACCGAGACTGAGAACCACTGCTGTATACGATTGAGCCATGTGTTGGGATTCCAACAGCTGCAATGAAAAACAGCATAAAACAGAGACAGCCTCTCCAGAGTAATAGTTAAATGAACCATAGAGCTGATGTCAAAACACATGCACATATTTAACACATGGTCGCCCTGCACCTGCAAGGTCCTCATCCTTATGGAGGCAGGCAGCAGCTGATCAGTGCGTCTGGAGTGGCGGTTAGGTGGCATAATTTTAGCCGAATTTGACACCCCTGCACAATGGTCACCAGTATGGACTTGCCAGTATATTTATACAAGTTGGTGCATTATGTCTTTGAAACCCTAATGAAGAATTCTAATAAATACAGAATTTGCATTCGAAAAGTCTGTTGAATTGTGTGAATTGTACATTAAAAATGGGTGTACAATAAAAATTGCTGTTTCATTTCTATTTTCAAATCCTTATACGTAGGTACTCCAATCAGACTGACTCTAACGATGCTTTCAAATTTGTTGAATTTATTGACAAATTTGAATAAAAAACTCATTATTAACACAAGGAATGCACACACACTGCATGCCCTATATGTAACCTTGTTAAGGATTCTTGGGGGATGAAAATGATGGACTAAAGAGATCCTAATAAACTAACTGAATCAATGATGATTCAATTACCAAAATTCTAATCAATCATAATTTTCTAATTGACTTAGTCGATAAAGCCGAGTTATCACTCCGCCGCAGAGGCCAAATAAATTGAAATGCCTATTTTTACATTTTGGTACTGGGAAGGGAACATCAAGCCACTTTAATATTCTTTGCCGAGAACCCAGGCCACATCCAAATTCCATAATTCTATGATGACCTGATGACAATTTTCATATGAGTCACCACATGAAAGCTGAATTAAGGATGGGCTTCATTTCACTAGGCAATGCAGATCACAGAAGGGCTTCACATCTTGTCCAGGATCCAGAAAGTCATCTTTAGCTTCTTAAGTATTATAGAATATACCAAATCCTGGTTCTAGAAGTACCTGGTGGTGTTTCTGACAGCTCTTACAGTCTTGTAATCATCTAGTTCAGTTAATTACAGTCTTCAGTGAACCAGCTCGACAGTGTTAACAGTTTAAAGAGCGCTGAGGGACCTGGTGGTCTGTAGCTCCCCCAAACCCCAGCCCCCATCCCCCACCACCCTACCCCTGCAGGCAGCATGCTGTTACCTTGGCAACTGGGCCGATCTCTGTTCCACTGTGGCCTGCCGTCGTCCCCCATCATGCAGGTGAGCGTAGAGTAGCCCTGCAGCACGTATCCCGACGCACAGCGAAACGTCACAGAGGATCCCAGCTTGTAGTCGGTCCCCAGCCTGGTCCCGTTCATCACACCGCCAGGATCAAAGCAGGATTCCCGCAGCTTGGCTTCATGGGAACACAGCGGTAATTACCACCACAGCGCACCATGTCACATGCAGCGCAATAACGGGTGAAGAAACACCCGCAGTGAGAGAAAATGCATTTCAGCAGAGGCTGTGGAAATGCTCAATCTCGCTACGCCAAGATACAGTACAACTGATATTTCAGTCACATGCAGTGAAATTGTGTGATATTACTGAGAAGTGGATTTTGCAGCAGCTCAAGGCCTGCATTGTTAACTGTCAGCTGCTAAGCTCTTATTGTTCATCTGCCTTTCAACTGTACTTGGAAATCAATGTTTAATTATTTTTTGCTGCCTTGGATGACAGTCTACAATACTTAAATGTTACCTTCGATTTTTTCATTAACACAGTGATGTTAAACTTTTCTTTAATGGTTGCTTGAACACTACCTTAAAGTCTTCGTTAAAGTAATGCAAGAAAATTACTGCTGCTATTTTAACACAGCTTAAATAATTGTTAAGCATCTACAGAAACCATGGAAACAAACGAGATACTATGCATGGATTCTCCAAAGCAAACATAATTGCCATGTTTACAATTGTCAACACATCCAGTATATAATGCATAAATAACATTAAAGTTGCATACACTAACATATTATGACAGCCTAAATTCTATTTATGTGCCTTTCTAATTCAGAGACCTTATTAAGTGTTGAACTGACATGGATGAGGCAAAGAGATTAAGAGTTTCTAAAAAACATGTTAAGGTTGAATCCCACATAGGTCACTGCAGCTGTTCACCTTACCAAATGTACCACACATCCACCAGTACATGTGGATTATATATAAAATTTTAATTACATCATTTAGTCCAATATTTAGTGCACTGTTTCTAGGAAACATCAATCAACATTAGTCATACTGGGTTTGTGTGCGTAAACAGTAATGTATATCAGTTAGAAATTCTGACTCATATACATTACGAGATAAATTCTGAGCTCATCTCAGATGTAGGAGAATCAGAGTAACTTAAGTGAAGCAGGGCATGTGAAAAATGGGAGTGATCTCAAACGTCTCAACTGCCTACCTTTGTACTCCAGGTGGAATCCGGTGTAGCTGACTGAGCCGTCACTGCGGAAGGCCAGGTGCATGGTGTTGGAGGAACTCTCGATCTTCTCGGGCAGCTTGCTGTCCTGGAAACTTCCGATCAGGTGGCTGCTGCTGTCCGGGCCATCGTAGATGTACAGGAAGTCATAGTTGGGCTCGATGCTGAAGCTGCAGGAAGGAAAGCAACGGAGTGTCCTGGGGCGAGTTCAAGATCACAACGTTGCCTTCGACATTACGGAATATTTCAGAATATGTGTTGAATGATAAAGGCCACAAGGAACTCCATGGCCCCAGGGAGCTTCGTTTCACCTTTTAGGCATTTGTAAGCTGCAAGTTGCAAGCTGTGCTGTGCTTGTGTTCTGGGTATATTTGTATTCTGCACTGTGTGGTAATACCTAATGCTCCATAAGGTGCCCAAGATAAAGGCAAAACAAATATACAAACACGCAAATAAGAAAACTCTGGGTTTTTACTGAGATCAAAATACACTGCAATATCCTTTTTCCAGATATATCTGAGAATGGTTTACGAATCTGTAATGTTCAGCCTGGGCTGGCTGCCCTGTTTGAGGATAAGACTTAGAGGAGATGCATCCAGAGTGAGAGATCAGACATGACTAAACTCTGCCCAACCACATGTATGGCTCAGCAGGAGTTAATGACAAAGAGTTATGAAAGTTACGTACATATATAACTACTGTCTGAGGCTAAGAATCGTGATGGATTTGGCACAAACTACAGAGCACTTAATTTAATACTTTTTTCAGTTCTCCTTATCCTTTGTTGGTAAGCTTATTAAGTCAATGTGGAATTCAATGTAAATGTAATCAGTTTTACTTCTTACTCAAAGTGACATTGTGGAGAGTAAACAACATGGGGGTGGGGGCAAGGGGGTCAAAGGAACTGCTGTGGTGCTTTGTCTTTGTCCTTCACTTTGAGTGACAAGTGCAATCAGTTATTAGATTTTTAAAACTGTTGTGCATTGTCACATGTCCATTCAGTGACTTTCACATTAAATGCCTGTTAGAAAACTGGAACTCATTGAATTTACAGTTAAGACCACATGTGATATGACAGATTAATCCCCTCCCCCTCCACTACCCCACTTTGGTGAAGCTGACTTTATTCACATGCACAAGTAGTATTGGGCAAGAGGGGGAGAGGGGGAGAATAAGACTGGCATTAAAATCTGAAAATGACTTACTTAGATGCGATTCTATTGACTTTTGTGAAACAAAAATAAATAAAAGCGAACACTTTGTTTATGTTTCAGTCAAAGCAATGCATCTTTAGAGAGAAGCTGTTTGTCCAGTATTCTCACAATCCTTTACACCACTGATTGTACACTTGACACAAAATATGGCTCAAAACACATACCTTATGGCAATGTGTGAGGAAAAAGTACAGAACAAAAACATTTCAGTTCTGTGTGGGTAGGTTTCTCATTATTCCAATTGTGTATTGTGTCACTGAATCTGGTAGCATAAATATAATGAATGTGATGAGTGACAGCTTCACTATACTAATTATCGTCATATGTTTTATGGTGCTGAAGCCTTTTTGTCTGAAAATTAAACAAATGGAACATTCCTTTGAACAACACCTCTAGTAGAGTATTATAGTGAAGTGAATGATGACCAAAATATTTCAGTACACTCAAGATTTTTACTTCCATGTGCAAATATGTTATACATGGGCTCTACACGATGATATTCACCTGCTTTAAACAGAGAAGTGTACAATTTTGTAATGTCATTTTCATGTATATTACCTTTTGAAATATATGACATTGAGGGTGAAAGGATGTGGGAGTGGATTCATGCAAATCACCTCTTAATGAGATTCATCAAAGCCTCAAGATAGTGAATGTAAATGTCATTGTGTCTTCTTTGTTTAACAGGAAACGGTATGACATTATCCCCTGAAACAATTTCTCATATTATACTGGAAACTTAAACAACTTTCTTTTGGGTTGATAACATATTTTAACTGAAAAATGATTGAAAATCTTTTCTCTGCCAATAGGTGCCAACTATATGGTCATTCTAGGAGAGCGCAGATATAAAACCTTTTATATAACAAATGTTATATTTATTCGATTTCATTTGAATTCAGGAAATTGAACCACAAATTGAAAACAAAGGTATTTGTTTCTAAAAATGAAAACAAAGACATTTGTTAAAAAAAATACATAACGCAATGCTACAGAATGAACATATCAAAATATTTCTCGTCCTCAGATGTGACAGATGAGGAGAAACTCGTCTCAAAGAACATGGCAGAGAGGATTACAAATAACATGTTCAAACTAGTTAGTCACACTACGTGATAGATAGGAGAGAATAGAAAAGTACTGAACAACAGGATATTTAACATCAGAATTTCTGGAACTTTCTAAAGAATGGATTTAATCAACATGCAGGCTTACAAGCCACACAATAATGGATTTACTCAACCAAATTGAAACAGACTGCACCAGCAATAAGTTTGCTGGTAGCCTAGTTATCAGCTCTGTGTTTGACTGAAAAAACAATGAGCTGTCAAATCAATCGCACAGCAAGTGAATTATTTTAAACTTGTGTACTCTCGTGGTTTATAAAAGAGTGTTGATGTAGCCCATTTCCCAGCTCATGACTCAGCAACTTTCAAATTCCAGTTTCATTAAAGGAAACAATTCCAATCCTGTATCATGATGCCAATTTAGAACCCAGCCACACCCAGACAGAACTCACTCCATTTTTTTAATGAAGCTTTCCCGCCCTGAAATGAACTAGATTATCAGCTCTGTCTACCACAGACCTCCTCCACAGACTCAGCAGGAAGCCAACAAACACGTGACTCTGCGGCTTACAGCTTTTGTCAATGAACTGTATGCCCATGTCCTGAATGAACTGTCACTTTGTAAACTTTGTTTTGACAGATGTCTAAAGTGTGCCATTGCGAACTTTGTTTTGACAGATGACTATGGTGTGCTATTGCTAACTTTATTTTGAGAGATGTCTAAAGTGTGCCATGACCTTCTGTCATTGGCCCACACCTTTCACTGAGCTGCTTGACCATTTAGAGTGTTCCAAAAGCTTTGCGGCAGGCTATGCTTCTGTCTCTGGTCCTGTCCAGTGTCTCAAAGCCATGGTTCACAAGGAGCAACGCAACACCTCAGATCTTCAGCACTGCACCCCGTTAGCGTTTCAAGCTCGGAGCAGACAGCGGGTCACACATTAGGATTCTCCAGAACCAGTGCCGACAGCCCCGCTCACACCCTGAGGAAATGTCAGGTTCTGATGGAAGGATCAGCAGAGGGCTATCAAAGAAATTTTTGACAGTACGGATTTGAGGTGTTGGTAACTTTAAAACTCAGAGGCTTGGCAGCACATCAAAGAGTGTAGGGTAACTCGGGACTGACACTATGTGATCCAACACCATCCTGTCTCAACCTGCCACTGCCCAAACCGTTCTTTGCTGTTGGTCCTTACCTCGCCATGGAAAGTGTTAATTGACATTGGTGTCCGTTTAGCATAGCTGTTTAAACATGGAACTTTTCTAAAGAGTTTTCTTTTTTCTCTTAATTGGAAACATCATTAAACACTGGAACAACCAGCTACACATTAAAGTGAAGCTTCAAAAAGTTAAAACCTAGCATTTTCCTCATTACTCATTCTTTGTGCTAGGAATTTTAAGCAGCCCGATTGCCTTAAACTGGACTCACATTTTAACAGAAGGATGGAGTAAATAGTGACAATAGCAAATCTATAATATCTTCAAAATCTCTAAATAATTGCCAACATGTGTATAATACCCTGATAAAAGCATAAATACTACAGCCAGTTTATAACAATTCACATTAGTCAGATGAAAAAAATCATCCAATAAAAGTCATTATAATCATTATGATATTGGTGGAATATCATGTAACATAAAATGTCCCATAAAACGGATTTTATTAACATGTATGTCTATTACAACAGGCTTGCATCACATACCACTTTTGGAAAACCACACTAATTAGACTGCTTATTTTCATGATTGGTTCAAGATGATTTCAGATATTCTTTTTACTTCAAAATATCACTTTGAAGACAAGCAGATGGATCAATGATTAAGCCTTTTCTAATTACACAGATATTGAAAAATGCTAGTAATAAATTCTCCAGTTAAAAGGCTCACCTAATCTCAGGGCCAGTAGTTACTGAAAGAAACAAAAGCAGTTCTTCCTGAAATGAGTTGATTAAAATTAATGAGAGAGACCTGCATCAATTAAATGAAACATCCACCAACTCCCACTAAAGCCACACCCACCCAGATAACTTTCTTCAATGACGTCACTGTCATGTGAGTTCTTTTAAAGTACCTCCAGTTACGACACAGACCATGCACACCACACAGGTGCTATACACTCCAAATCAGCTGGGTGCATTGAAAAAGCACAAGACCAGAAAAAAAAGCAACTGGAAAACACATGGAAAATGTTTTTACCATTTTTTCCTATTTTTAAGGGCATGGTACTGTACCTTATGAAGGCCAGGGATATGACGTAGTCAGAATTGACAGCGATGAGCCAGTCACAGTCCTTGCTGTGGGGGTATGGATGGGGGAAGTTTGGGGACAGGATGAATCCTGAAGATTCTGTCAAATTTCCCCCACAGGGAGCTGTGGAGAGAGAGACACGCATGCACATGTGTATACACACACACACACACACACACACACACACACACACACACACACACACACACACACACACACACACACACACACACACACACACACACACACACACACACAGTATGTTTTTGGTCAAACCTGGAAGACACAGTTATTATTTTGTTGTTGCTGTGATTAATTCTCCTCATTTAGTAGAACATACTATCCAGTGACTGACAATTTTTTTTAAAATTAATTGCATAACAAAAGGCAAACCAGAAATAAACAAATAATTATATGATTACACATTAATAATACTTAAAACTGGATTTGTATTTTAATTAGGATATTTTGATTGAGCAACAAAATTAAATACAGAAGTAATTGCATTTTTGTTTTGAAACTCTTCTGTTTGCAAACCACAAAGAAGTTTTTCATTTTTGATACGTTTGAATATGCCGGCCTGAACGCTTTTCATGTGCAGTGTTTATGGTTACACTATGTGAGGTAATAAAGCCTCATATTTTAATTTTTTTTTTTAAGTTAATTTCTCCAAGTCAAAGTTATGCCAACAATCACAATGTGCCAGGCATTGCTTTGAATAAATAATTTCATAAAATATTCCACAAAACCTCTGGACACCAAAACAAGAGACACTTTTAATGACTTTTTTGTTTTCCTTGGCACATTGAGTGTCCCCCATTGAGGGTTTGCATTTTAGCTGGCCATGACATCTGAGAGCCCTCTAACACTAAATATTTTTAATGAATTTTTATGTTCACAGAAAAAAAGGAATTGAAGTTCTAAAGGACACTTCTGAATGCACCATGGGAAAATCCAAACAGCTATGATCCTCACAACAACGGTGAGATTCACAACCCTGACTGCTCTTGCAAAATAAATAACAAAAGTTCCAGAGCCTATCGCTCAGTTCAGTACCATCATTTAAACTCAGAGCCAGCACTGAAAGACTGAAAGGCCACATTTTCAATGCAGGTGCAGAGTGTACTCTAACATATCTCTGTTTCAAAAAAATTCTGCAAATGTCTTTCAAAGTCAGGAAGAGTACATATCTGAACACATATATTCCTAAAGCCTGCTGTTGAAATGGATCGGATGTAAACTAATTGTTATCTACAAAGTGGTTCTTGGATTACAAAAAATGTATTGCATAAACTATAGTAATATCATTATAATATCAAATATTCACTTGCTAACATATTGAAAACAATTAGCTAATTTAGTGAAGTATATATAAATGTTGGTACATATTTTTGCCTTGACTCTTTTATTTTAAAGCAAAATGCATGCAACACATCCTGTTTCATTACAGTGAGGTTTTGTGTTATAGTGGTCATGTCTTCATATTAGTTACACATTTGCTGAGTTTCTTAGGTTTCCATTTAGTAATTCATGCATTCCCTTAAAGAATGCAGTCTCACATTTCTGCCTCTCTTGGTAGAAAGCTCCAAAAAACGGAATACTCCAAAAGTACAGAATCTTTTTGAGTACAGAATATATTATATATATATATATATTTATTATATAATTATATATATTATATTCTTCTTATTATTATTATTATTCTGAGTCATCACCAATTGAGGCAACTGGCTTAATATGCCATGATGGCAGTCCACTTTCTCAGTGAAGGCACAAGAAAACACTGGCAACTCTCTGCTCTAGCAAGTCAATGTACAACCTGAGTATGTGTGATCCCACCACTTTTATATTACACATGCAACTGAGTCCATATCTATCGACTAGCCATGCTTTTAGGTTTCAGTGAGTATGGGTGGAGTTCACATTGATTTTACAGTGTCTCTTGAAATTCTCCTCAAACAGAAGACTTTGGGAAACACTCACCAAAAGGAAACATGTAATTGACATCTTTCATGAGGCATCTGAATTTAACCCTTGAGATCAATTGCTATTGTGAAACTCACCCCAGATCAGTTTAGATGCACTTATTCTCAGCTGGAGGACACAACTAGCTTTTCTATATGATATATGGCTAAAACATATTATCTCACCATAAAATAGCACCATATTACAAAAATATACAGTAAAAAGTAATTGAATAAATGAAAATGTAGCTGGTCAACGGATGGATAGATCACTTACCGATGCAGACGGGAGGGCTTGGTTGCCAGTAGTATCGGTTTTCCACTTGAATGCATGCTATCTTTGCTTCTCCTTGAAGCTCGTACCCTGGGTCACACACAAAGGTGACAATATCGCCAGGTTCCTTCCCATCACCATAACGACTGCCATTCATGGGCACACCTGGGTCTCTGCAGGCCGTCGCTACAGAACCTGTAACAGCATGGCAAGATACAAAACAGAAAAGCATTGTGGGTAATGATTCCATATAGAATTCCATTTGATGATGAATGTATTTGTTGCGGTGAGACTGCAGTGAATAACTTCCAGAAAAATGGCAGAAAACTTGGGCAGGAGACATGCATGGCATTTTAACTTAATCCTTAAAAATAGCTTCAGAATTACTCAGCTCGCTCAGTGAAATGTCTTCCTCTTGATATGGTTTTTCTGAGGGGGGGAAGGGGTGGAAACGGATGGCTATTTGAAGTGAAAATGTTAAAGTGCAAGGCAGATCTAATTATGATAGTTAGCAAGCTAATTACTGTTGCTTGTTTTCACAGTTGAATGTCTTTTTTTTTTTTTGTAAGCACCCCCCATCACCACCCCCCACCCAGCACATAGTTTCCACACTGCCAATTTTTGTGACAGGAAAAAAAAACAATATGCAATAATTTGAATGTAATTAATTACTTATTATGACTGTAATCAATAAATAATACTTCAGAAGTATCATAATAATTCAGCTCTTTTATGCTTTCCTCAGTTAATGGACTCACTGGAAAACTCGATGGCGAACCCAGATTTGCTGATGTAGAAGTCGGTCTCGAAGTGGATGGTGACCAGGTTAAGGGTGCTGTGGACTCTCTCCGGGAGCAGGGACCCGCTCACCTCCCTCAGGGGCATTTCGTTCTCCACCGGTCCATCCCAAATCCGCAGGATGTCATGGGAAGCTTCCGTGTCGAATGCCAAGAACTGGAGGCTGGGTAGGAAGGGGGTGAGAGAAGGAGACGCATATTGGGTTTGAAAGAAAGAGCCCCCTGGGTAAGCAGCAACAAG